>CM024587.1:26093626-26693626 GCA_014182565.1 Eucalyptus marginata
TCGCGATCAAATCTGCGACATTGTTGGCGTTCCGCGTGCAGTAGACTAGCTTCGTCGATTTGGAATTGAAAAGAAGGCTTCTGCATTGTTCCACTATGGGCTTCACGTTCCATGGAGGTTCGGCCCGGCCCGCTATGCTTTGTTGTGCGGTTGAACAGTCCGTTTCACAGACCACTTCTCCCTGTTGTACTTGAGCGAACACTTCTTCTCCCATGTGCAGTTGCTGTTTGGACTTTAGAAACTCCAACCCGTGCAAAATCGCTAGGGTTTCGACTTGAACAGGGGAGGATGCTCGTACCTGTTGCGCGAAGCCATCGATGAGTTTCCCATCTTGATCCCGCAAGATGCCAGCAACTGAGCCTACCGATTCGCCATGTACCCAGGAGCCGTCGACGTTGAGCTTCATCCTCCCTTCCTCCGGCGGTCTCCATTTGTTCGGTAAGCGCGGGTTTGTGGGTTTTCCATCCCCTGTTTTGAGCTGCCATCTGCTGAAATTTTGAAGATATACTTGCGCCAGGTCCACAATGGTGTCCGGATTTGGTTGCTGTGCTCTGAAGATGGAGTTATTTCGGGCTTTCCAAACGAACCACAGCACCGTTGCCACCAGCTCTCTCTTAGGTAGGGCTCGGGTACCTGCAAAACTCTCCAATAGCCATTTATCAAACCGGGTTATGAAGTTAGGTTTACAAATAAGATTGATCCGTGGATCTATCCATATATTCTTTGTCCATTTGCAGAGGAGGAACAAGTGTTCAGTGGTCTCTGGATGTGCGTTGCAGAGCGAGCAAATTGGATCAGGTAACACCTTTTGTTTGTATAGATTCTCTCTCGTCGGGATTGCATTACGGCAAATACTCCATATAAAGATGCGCATCTTAGGGGGGATAGATAAACTCCATATCTTTGTCCATAATGTTTGAGGAGGCTGAAATGATGTTGAGGCTCTATAATTTTTTGCTTCTGTTGTTTGTGCACATGCTTTGTTATATCCGCTTTTAACTGTGTATTTTCCCGCTCGGTTACCCTTCCACACTAGGGTATCTTCCTTCTCGTTCGGGCTTAATGGGATAGAAAGAATTTCATTTGCTACTCTGTCTTCAAATAGGTTCAGCACCTCTGTTTCTTTCCATCCTCTGTTTTCGTCATGTATAAGTTCAGCCACAGTTATGGGGTCGTCTTTATTTGCCGGGCCACCTATCACTCCAGATTCCAGCCATTTATCCTCTCTTATCTTAATTTGCTTGCCATCACCTACCCTCCATTGTACCTCCTTTTCAATAGCTTCTCTCCCCACCATAATGCTCTGCCAACCCCATGATGGGCGCTGCCCTTTTCCTGCTTTCCACATATCTCCATTTGGAAAATAAACCCCTTTGAGAATTCTGCTCCATAAGGCTGTGGGACATTGAGATAACCTCCAAGCTTGTTTTCCCAACATTGCCTTGTTAAAATTTATTAGATCTCTAAACCCTAACCCCCCTTCATCCTTCCTCATTTTCAATACTTCCCATTTCTTCCAGTGCAGCCCGCTGCTGGTATCATTTTGTTTCCACCAAAAAGATGCGATTCTTCTTTCAATTGCTTTACATATGGAAATGGGTACTTTGAAGATCGACATGGCATATTGAGGAAGGGCTTGTACAACACTTTTAATCAGTGTTTCTTTACTTGCTTTGGACAGAAGTTTCTCTTTCCAGCCCTCCATTTTCATGTTTACTCTAGCTAGGATCCAATCAAACATCTCTTTTTTTGAACGGCCCCAGTCCGTCGGAATGCCAAGATACTTCCCTGTTTTGTCCATGATAGGGACTCTGAGTTCATGTGCCATATTCCTTTTCAGATTCAAAGGGCAGCCGCTGCTGAAACTCACTCCTGATTTGTTGAGGTTGATTGCTTGGCCCGTAGCATAACAATACTGATTGAGGACAGCTGCTAGGTTTTGACATTCTGATATAGTCCCATCCAAGAAGAAAATAGAATCATCGGCAAAGAGAAGATGTGAGAGGGTAGGGCAATGTCTATTCAATGTTATCCCTTTTAAGCTCCCGTCTGCCATTGCCTTGTGCATCAGCCATGATAAAACATTTGAAACTAGTATAAACAGATAAGGTGAGAGAGGATCACCTTGCCTTAATCCCCTGGATGGTGTGAAATAGTTCATAGGCTCTCCATTTACCTTCACACTAAAAGTGACTGTTGAGACGCATTGCATTATCATCCCTACCCACCTTGAATCAAATCCTAATTTCAGCAAACATTCACTCAGAAAATCCCACTCCACCCTATCATACGCTTTTTGCATGTCTAAGTTTAGAATGGCTTGAAACTTCTTTTTTCTTTTCTTAATTCGAAGCTGATGAATAACTTCTTGAACTATCAAAATATTGTCTTGAATTTGCCGCCCTTGCACAAAGGCACTTTGTTCAGGAGTAATAATTTCAGGGAGCCATCTTTTCAGCCTGTTTGCCAGCACTTTAGCTATGATTTTATAGCTGAAATTACATAGGCTAATAGGTCTATACTGGTTTATGCTTTCTGGATTTTTGACCTTCGGTATTAGGGAAATATGGGTTTGGTTTAGGGTGGGATCAAGAGTACCTGTCTCAAAGAAACGTTGTACTAGCTGAAAAACTCCCTGCTTGAGTTCCTCCCAATAATGTTGATAAAATTGCCCATTTAACCCATCGGGCCCTGGAGCTTTGAGTGCACCCAATTGGAAAACTGCCGCTTCTACTTCTTCAACTGTTACAGCTTCCATTAGATGTGTGTTCATTTCCTCACTGATTGGACTGGGACATTGATTTAGGACTGGCTGGAAATTCCTCGTGCCCACTGTTTCATAAAGTGTTTGATAAAAATCCATAATGTGTTGCTTAAGCATATTCGGCTCCCTACACCATGTGTCATCATTTATCTTCAGCATTGTAATTCTGTTTCGCTGTCTTCTTTGCACTGTTGTGGCGTGAAAATACTTCGTGTTTTTGTCTCCCCATTTAAGCCAATCGATGCGCGCCCTAAGCCCCCAATACTTTTCCTCCCGTTTCCATAAAATTTCAATTTGATCCACAATATGCTGAAATTCCTCTTTGCTGTAATTTTCTGGATGCCTATTAGTGAGCTCTGTTAATCTTCTCTTTAGCTCTCTTATGCGAATGGCAGCATTTGGGAACTTTTTTCTGCTCCATTTTGCTAGTTCTTTCGAGACTGCTTGCACTTTGTCTGAAAAAATGCTTTCATTGAAGAGATTACTATCCCATGTTCGCTTTATAAGCTCCTTACATTCTGCTTCTTCTAGCCAATAAGCTTCAAACCTGAATTGTTTTTTCCGTTTCTGACTTTCTGGGTGCAGCATTAGTAGAAGTGGGCTGTGGTCCGAGCCAACAGCTAGGAGAGCTTGCACTTCCGCATTTGGAAAGGTCACCCGCCAATCCATGGTACATATAGCTTGATCTAATCTTTTTTTAACCAAATCCTCCCATGTTCTATTGTTTGCCCAAGTATGGGCACAGCCTTTGCTTTCGATATCCATTAGGGAACAATCATTCAAGAGGTCACGAAACGCTGCCATGCGGTTGTAATCTGCTGCCCTTTTTCCTACCTTCTCCCATGCGTATAAAATTTCGTTAAAGTCCCCCATACAAATCCATGGAAGTAGGTTTTGTGAATGAATTTGCCTTACTTTATGCCATAAGAGTATCCTCTCCCCATAGTTGGTAGGGGCATACAAAAAGGTTATTCTCATGAGGCATCCACTAGTTGTATCAGTGCATTCGACATCTATGAAAGATTTGTTGCTGGAATTCACTCTAACATCCACCTCTTCACTCCACATAAGGACTAAACCTCCTGCAATGCCTTCCGGGTTCTCTATAATTCTGTTTGGGAATTTTAGGCGTTTTATTACACCCTCTACCATCGACTCCTTGTTCTTAGTTTCCATTAAGAAAATCAGAGCGGGCCTTTCAAGAGCAACTAATGCTCTCAGCTCTTGGAACGTCAGGGGGTTGCCCAGCCCCTGACAGTTCCAGCTAATAATCTTCATGACGTCTGCGGTGGCTTATTAGGGCTAGCCACCAAAGCCCAATCATTTCCTTCCTTGACTATCTGAATAGGTGTTTCCAGCAGCTCCATATCATCAATGAGTAAAATGGCATTTTCTGCTGTTCTTTTCTGTTTTTTGGTTTTGTGGGTCTTCAATGTTTTTTTACTATTGCTGTCCTCAGTCTGAAAGTGTGCTTTAGGAGGGTCAATACTCATGATATGTTTCCCTTTATCTTTTTTGCCTTGGTCCATAGTCGGGCCTTCAATCATATAGTTAGAAGAGTCACAATCTGCCCTTTTCTTGTTACGAATAGTGTTAGCCCGTTTCTCCGGGTCGTTTCTCACCTCTCGTTCCATTTCTGTTTCTGTTACAAGTGTCTCAGGGATGACTTCTTCAGCATCAGAATGTGTCTCTAATTTGCCATAGAAGGCTTCCTAATGAGGACTGTGATCACGTACTTCCGCCTTTAGCCAAGGTCCGTACTTTCCTGCCTTGTTTTCTGCCCATTTAGTCTGATCATAGGGAAATTCCTCATAATTTGTGGCATAATGACCGATTCTCCCGCATGAGTAGCAATAATGTGGAAGTCGTTCGTACTTAAATTCCACCCATAACTTCTTAGTCCCTATGTCCAATATAGCCCCTGATTTCAAAGGTAAATTCAAGTTCAGTTCGACTCGTACCTTTCCTGCTTTGTTTGGACCATTTCCTTTTGCCTCCATCTGTATTTCCACAACTCGTCCTACTCTCTCAGCCAAATCAGCAACCACGTCCTCTCTAAACCATCCTGGAGGTATTCCTCCCATGTGAATCCAGAAAGCACAACAAGAAAAATCATAACAATGCTCTGGGATCTCTGGTTTGCATTGTTTGAGAACTAGAAGGTTACTTGCAAAAGACCATGGACCTGTTTTTAGGATTCTATCTTTCTCTTCCTCAGATTGAAAAACAAAAGAGAATAAGCCTGGCTCTTTTTGTAGACAAGCAATTGATTCTATTTTCCATGCCTTCTTCATCGTATTGGTGAAAGCTGGAAAGTTAACATTAGGTCTAGAGAATAGCTTGCCAAACAGAGTAAGATTACATTCCTGCCTTTTGGTAAGCGGGATTTCTGTCGAGACCTCCACAACATCACTGGCTGACCAAAGATCTCCTAAGCTTTTACATAGAGCAGCTAATCGTAATTCGTTCTCATTCTCACCTTCCATTTCACCGATTTTCAGGTTGTCTCGCTGCCTTTGGTGTACACCGGTTTGAGTCTGGGTCACTCTTCTTTGCCTATCTTTGACAGAGAGCCCGGGCCACTTGTCTTAATTTCTTCAGAACACCAGACTGGGTTTCGAGAGAGGCAAAGGTTGGTTCAATCGAAATCGTCTTATGGGTATTGGGAATGCTGAATATCGGTTTGAAATTAGATTGAAGGGGGCTCTGTTGAAACTGGTATTGAAGGATGAAATCAATGGAAGGGGACCCTGTGGAACTGGAGTGGAATGATTGAGAATGGCGATTCTAGTAACTATAAGAAAGAAACCGTGAAGAAACTGGTGGTGTAGAGAGGAAGGGGTTGTGGTTCGTATATGGGTTTTTGGTTGTTCAAAACGAGAATCTAGGAACGGATGAGGTTAGGGTTCTGAAATCGGCTTACCAGATCTGAAGTGCTCTCAAGGCCATCTTGGGTGGGCGGCAACTCCAGCATCATGGTGGTTGCAGGGAGCAATTTGCGCTAAACGCCATTGAAGAAAAAGGGGAAACTCTGCCCTAGTGAGAGAGAGGAGCTCTCGGGGAGAGAGAGTGGGGTCATATTAATACAAGAAACTACAATCACTTCACCATCTCCGGATGTTGCTCCTGCAAATCCGATTCGCTCCTCCTATTGAACGATTTCTCCTTTATTGGGTCCAAATTCAGCTTCCACAACCGGGCCCCACTTGTGATATCCTGAAACTCAACCATTCTCGAGATATATGAAATGATTATTTTATAAATGCACTAAAAGTTAAATTTACTTTGAATTGATCACCCATTAATTAACTAATCTATTGGAAGATGTCATAAAGGATTAAAACACGCATGGCTAAAAAATTCAATTGGGGATAGACCGCTCGACTATAATGATCAACAAGAAAAAATACTACAATGTTATAAGTCAATTAGCGAACGGATAGAAATCGATTCGATAGAAGTACGTAAGTGGTTCATAGGTAATTCTGCATGATTACGATACTCGCTGTGAACGACCCGTAAGCTAATTTTCTATTGATTTTGTACTTAGGGTGAGTAATTGATTTATCACGATTACGTAACAATCGAGGGTTATCCATGATTTAATTAGGTAAAAACATTGATTGAAAATTATCAACCATGGATTAAATGTGCAAAAGCCCTAAAAGTTATTTGATAATTTAGGTTGTACTAAGGTCGCATTTGATCGATTTTAACCATGATTTTAATTCAATTTTGGATATCAAACTTTCGAGAATTTCAACACCAACGTATTAGATTTCGCCTCATTTATCCGTCTATTTATCGATAAACATTGAATTTTGGATAAGGGTCAATAGGTCGAAAATTGGAAGCCAAAAAAAGGAGCCAGGTCAAGCGAATGCCCAATGGACCTCACGCCTAGGAAGTGCGGCTAAGGGGGCCCAATGAGGCCCACCAAGCCAAGCCAAGCCAAGTCCATTTCAAGCAATTGGGGTCAGGGGCAAAATTGAGATTTTGTGTTAAAGTGGTGAAATGACCAACATGCCCTTTCTAGAAGGCTTTGGGCATTGTAGAAGATGAAGACAAAAGGGAAAAAGGCTTAGAGGAGAGGCTTTTAGGGAGGTTTGGTGATTGCACTTGAGTGAAAAAGATTTTGGGGGAAAAATCTCAAGTTCATATCTCTCTCTCTCTCTCTCCTCCTCCTCCTCCCCATTTGGCTGCCCCTCCTCCTTCATCTCTCTATCTCATTTTCTCTTCTTATTCCTCTCTTTCTCTTAGCACCACCACCATTCGCCCCTTACTGTCGTCCATTCACTGCTGCTCATTGCTGTCCATGCCATCCGTCCGTGCCATTATCACCATCCCTCACGCCACTCACCGCCATGTTCCGTTGTCCACAAGCCACCGCCCCACCAAGCCAAGCCATGCCCCTCAAGCTTTCCTGAGCCACCATTGTTGGTGTCACCGTCACTGTTAGCTCGTCGTCGCCGTTAAACGGTGAGTTAACTTCTTAATCGTCGATTATGGTGTTGATTGCGTTTAAGGATAGTTTAGATTAAGGTTAATTATGGTTACTGTTAATTAATGACATTTTAGTTGATAGGTTATCACGATAAGCAATAAGTAAAGTTAATAGGTTATCGGCAATTAGGTGATAAGCTATTACCAAAGGGGTGATAAGCTATTGAGAAAATGGGTGATGAGCTATCGTTAATTAGGTAATAAGTTATCACTAAAGGGATGATAAGTTATTAATAAAATGGTGATAAGCTACCACTAAATGGGTGATAAGCTATCGAAAAATAGGTGATAAGTTATCAACGGTAGGGCGATGAGCTATCGGCTTTATGTTGATAAGTTATCGCAATAAGTTGATAAGTTATCGCAATAAGGCGATAAGTAGTATTTATATGCATTTTAGACTTGAATTTTGGGATGAATTTATGCATGATTTATATTGCTTGAAGCTTGTGATGCCATGAAAAATAATTGCCCAATTTAGAAACCTTAATTGCTATTTTAAAGAAAGGTTTTATTGACATATAAATGGTGATTCATGAGATGTTGTGTTTGGGTGCCATGTTTTATGTATTAAATGGGGCAAGGATGTCTTAAAATAAAAGTGTATAAAGTTTGACGGGTTAATTATATATATGTGATCACGTGGGATTATTTTATTGCATTTTTACGCGTGAAAGTTGTAGTAATTTGCTATATGAGCACAAACCACGTTTGCATGGGCTAATTGACGAAAAATGAAATTGGCATAAGTAGTTGGTGTGCTCGAGTGGTCACTTAAAAGAATCTGTCACCCAACAAGAGTTTCAGAACGATGTTCAATTTTATCGAATGCTCGGTAGGGGTTCGTGTGGCACCCCCAAAACCCGATAGGGTCGCCACAGATACTATGCGTTAAGAAACTAAGGCAAAAACAACTTATACGACGATAGAAGAAAGAATTGTAATTCAGGCCGAGGCTTAGGCGTAAATTTTTTTTTTTCTTTTTCTTTTTGAAAAGGCTTTAAGGATTTGCGCAGCTCACAGCGAGAATAAGAGGCGAGTCTCACCATCACTCCGCTTCCCTCTCGACAGCACAATGCACACCCACTATTTTGATTAAAAGAAAGCACAAGGCCGAACCACTTTTATTTACATATATATATTTATGAGGGGTTTTCCACGGGTCGGTACTACAAAAGGTAGGCCAAGACTCTTCCATACGCTCGGCCTTCAACCCAAAAAAAAGGAACACACGACCCACTAAAAACAGCTTGTAAAATCCTCCCCTCGGATTGCTAGTGTCGGCCATATCCCAAAAAGTTACCAACTCCTACTCCTCACGCGCGGGCCGTCACACCCATCCCGGTGCGTCAGGCGGTGGGGGTGGCAGCATCCCCATCATCACTCCATCGCGGCGAATGTGGACAGACACGTACTCCTGAATGACCGGGCCCCCAGACAGACCCACGTCATAAGACACAATCGCGCGAACCCGGATGAACGTCAGACCCGGTAAGGTGGGACAATCGATCTCCATCAACTCGACCTCCACATCAAACGGAAGGCCGTAAAATACTCCCCGCGTGACGGTATGGAGTGGCCTCGTACTAATCTGAAATGTTGGTCCCCGAAGGGGTGAGTACAACCACTCAGCAGGTAAAGGAATCCAATCACCACTCAATGCATTTAAACAATACGAACGATTACATTATACATGTCATTCATGCATTCTAGCGTACTTACCTCGAAGCCATGTACATGCCATCATGCCATCATGTCATCATGTCATCATGTCATCATGTCATCATGTCGTTATATCATAGGTGATTATCATCATATCATGTCTCATGTACATGTCAACATGCCATATCATCCATGCATGTCATCATCATATCTTATATACATGCCATCATGCCATAGGTTATCATCATCATATCATGTCACATATGCATATCATCATGCCATAGGTAGTCATCATCATATCATGTCACATATGCATGATTTAATTTCCACTTTTAATTCTCAATTGATCATCACATCACCCTTTCTCGGGATCATCCATCCCATGCTTTACACTCGCACCCTATCCAGGCGTTGCGAGAAGAACCTCCGGCATTATGCCATTCATGGCCACCGGGCATCCGGCACCCCCACATCCCGGGCATCTCGCACCCCAACTGGCATCACGAGGCATCTCCTCGGGCAAAGACCTCCGAGGCTTCCGGCACCCAACCATTCCGGGCATCCCGATACTCCCTGGGGCCATCCCATCCCGATAGGCCATCCTCCGGTCATGTATCTCTATACATTCCGGGCATCCGGCACCCCCATCCCGGGCATTATCATCCTCCACAAATAACTTCCCCATTTACCATTACTCATGTTTGCCAATTTAGGTTTTAATATACCATGCACATGATGTAATGGTAAGACAAGATCACCTTCGTTCTTATACATGCATCATCAATCATTAACATACGCGCGGTAAAATGCAATCATTCATAGTAATTAAGTCCTTATGGAATATATGCCACTCATAACAATTTACTTACCAAATTCATTTAAAATTTATTTAAATTCTAACTTATCCTATTTTGCAATTATTTAAATTAAATAGTCACACAAATCCCAAATTCATGAAATTAAAGCATAATATAATTTAATACAATAAAATAGTAATTTCTGCAGAAAACACATAGCCAATCCATTTCTACACAAAAGGTAATATTCCTAAAATTACCGCATGAAATCTCGGACAAAGGCAGAATGTGCAGTTTTCTAAGTAATTCAATTAAAATGCCCAAACGACCTCTGAAAATTATGAAATTTTACCAGGTTATAGTTAAGACACTAAATTAGATTTTTCATGAAGGAATTTAAGCCAAATTCGTTTTAGATAAATTTCTATAGTCACACGAAGCCACTGGTCAGATTACCGAAACGTCCAGGGTCCTATGTCCGAAATATTGAGGTTTGACCTACCTATCCTTCTTCGTTTTCTCTGAAATTTGGATATGTTTTACTTCTAAGGATCCCCTACAACTTTCATGAAGGAACTTAAGCCAAACTTCCAAGGGATAACCTCCATATGGGTCCATGAAGTCTCGGGTGTCCCGTACCGCGACTCCAGATTTATCATCTTTAAGATCAGATCGATTTCCTAAGCTATACTTGTTCATTTTGCTTCAAATTTGAGTATGTTTATCCTTAAGATGTGCTCTACAAATTTCATGAAGAAGTCGAAGAGAGATTCCTGGTACAAACCAACATGCAGCCTCAAATCTACCACAAGGTCAGCAAAATAGTTCTAGATCTAGAGTCTCCGAAGGATGGGGTTTTGACCCCTTAAATCTTCATCATTTTCCACGAAATTTTAGTATGTTATAGTTCAAGGTGTTGGCTACAACTTTCATGAAGTGGTCCAAGTCAAAATCGAACTCCAAACATGCATGCAAGCTCCCACAAGATTCTGACTCCAGTGAATTCATGCGAAAACAGCAAGCATCTTCAAGGACAAACCACACTAACTTCGGTTTCTCACCTTTTAACACCCAAAGATCCAACCAACATGCAAGACACACATGCAAGAGAAGAGATGGATCCTAACTTGCCTCAAACTCAAAAGAAATGGCGGCACACGGCGGACGAACGGCGGCGAGCGGCGGCGACGGACGGTTCCTCCTCCTCTCTCGGCTTCCTCTCTCTCTCTCGCACGCACACTCTCTCTCCCTTTCTCTCCTTCCTCACCGTGCGACACACTCCCTCTCTCTCTCTCCCAACCGGTTACTTCCCTTTAATTTCCCCAAGAGGCAATCATTAGATTGCCTCCCCAGGGCCAATGCATGGCAAGCCTTCTTGCCACTTGGCAAGGCTCCATGCATGGGCTTGGGCTTTTGGGCCCCTTGGGCCTCTTGGAAGAAGTGGGCCGGCCACTTCTTCCCCTCCTTGGGCCGACGACAGCCCTCCTTGTGGGCCTTAATGGGCCGGCCACTTGGCCCATTAGGGTCCACCCTTGGGCCCAAGGCCCAATCAAATTTTCTCTCTTTTTTTTTTTTTTTTGAAATTTCTTTTTAGGGACTTAATTACTAAATTCCACCCAATTAAAATCCTATCATATTTTATCTAAGAGAACATAATCTATAAAATGCATGGCCAAGCATAGACTATTCTCATTAATTTACCTTATAATCCAATTCCAAAAATTTAAATCAAAAACACAAGCACAAAACACAAAGCCTTAAGAGAAAACTAAAGGCTAAAACACAACCCATAGGTAAATTCATTACCTATTTAAGAGCTTTAGGACACCTTAGGACTTGCCCCTAATTTCTGGGATGCCACAGTTCGAATGCCAAATCGTGGTTGAGGTGGGATTGATGCTCTTTATGGAATGCCATCTATGGTGGGGTCCAAGACGATGTCATGCCCGATGGGGCGAGACGATGCCTAGTCATGCCGGAAAACTGCCAACTCTTGTGTTGGCTGTGATCTAAATGGTCATAATAATTGGAACATGCGTGAATGCATTGTGCATGGAAAAGTATGAGATGTGTTCTGATTATACGTTATATGTGTTGCATTGCTACTGGCCTATAGTTAATAATATGCATGGGTGTGCCAATGTGAGGTACGAATCTATAATGCTGTATGTGTAGGCTACACCCGAGACGGATTAGTGTCTTAATCGAGGCTTAGGTTATTAACTTACGGAGATTTTATTTCATCCTTCATTATTTGTTGTTTTTAGACCATAGTATGGAGAACTGTCACGTTCGGTTCGGGAACCTGATGGACCAAGACACTATTATGACTTCGTACCTGATTCTGGGGACGAATTACATTTATGAGCTTTTTGTTACGACTTTCTTGGTAGACAAAGGATTGGTCAACGGGGTGGACCATAGCTTTAAAGCATGGTTTATACAGGTCGAAGAGGAACATTTTGGCTCGATGCACAGTTTTGACGGACCACTTGGCGGGGGTCCTGGAGAGCAGATTTGGGATCCGATGGACATCAACAACCTTGATGATGCTGTAGAGGACCCGAAGACTAACCTAGTTGAGGAGTCTGACCCCAAGACTCCACTCGAGTACCACGGCTTGTGCTTGCGTTAGAGAAACTTAAGTTAACCCTGACCTCATGCTAGTTTTTGTTAGTTGGTGGGAAGTTGTTGTTGTAGGAAAGGCTTGTAAATATCTAACTTCTTGGGTGTTGATACCAGAATTTTAGTCAACATGTTAACAAGGTAAGAAATCGAGATTTCGGTTTTCGATTGCGATAGAGTCCGTTTCTCGGCCAAAAAGTATCATTTTTTGTTTCTTTTTTTTTTTTTTTTGCATTATTACTTTTAAGCAATTTTCAATTCATTTTCGAGAAAATCCAAAAAATTAAATAATTGACTTTTGAGTTGACTTTTTGGTTAACCCTTTGACCAAAAGTTAACCCCTAATAAAAAATGGCCATTTTCCTAAAAAGATGCCAATTAGCTTTAATTTCACTATTCTCAAATCAGTTTTTGAAAAATTCAAGAATTTAATCAAAAAATCAACCTTTTAGAAAAAGTCAACTAAATGGTTGACTTTTAGTTAAACCTTGACCAAAAAATTGGGAAAATAAAAAACCTACAAAACACTTCTTTTTAGTATCAATTTGATTTGTGTTGAACATTTCATAAAATTCAATTAGGAATATTGTTTTCTGAATTTTTTGGTTTTAGGTTCTAAATCGATCCAAAAATTAAATTATTTTTGTTTTAGTCATAATTTGGTGTAGTTTTTTTTTTTTTTTTTTACAACATTTAGTCTAAAGATTATTCTAAATTCGTTCATTCATTCAATTTCATGAATTGCCATATCGCAAGATGAATTTCCATTTTTAAGCTCTAATTATGGGGTCAAAATTGATTTTTCATGATTTATGAATAAATAATTGGTTTTTTTACTCATTTTCTTAAGATAAGTCCAAATCCTGGGTCAATTTTGGGAAATTCAAATGAGAACTTTCCTATTTATGGGATTTCACTCTCTTGAAGGTGAGAAAATCGAGCCATCAAGCTTCAATCGAAGAAATTTAGGTTAACTCATTCAAGACTAGTGTTCAATTACATGATCTTGGTCTAATTTTAATAGTAGACCTCGATTCATTTTTGGCCTAAGTTTTGGCACTTTTATTTAAGGTCAATTTGAATTCATTAGTGATCCTACACATGGACAATTAGTTAAATATATCTATTACAACGTTAATTAAATTCAATTTCAATTAATTTGCAATTTTTACCATGAAATTGCAAAATTGCTCCTTTTAGCCTTTAAGGCTCGACTTCATGTATCCATGGTTTTGGTCCGTTATTTTTCACAATAATTGCTCAATTAGATCAATAATAGTCCATAAATTGTATTAGGAGTTTAATTGACTTAATTGAATCAAAATTGGATAATTTCTTCTGAAATCGTAATAGTTTTCTCTTCAATTTGATACTTGAGAGACCAAAATCACTTAAATTTTGAGCCCACAAGGGCCACAAATGCATGAACCAACAAGAATCGGCTAGAATCGATCAAGAATCGGTCAAACCAGCATGGACAGATCTGATCGGTCCAACCGACTGTTAAGGGGACAAGTCGATTCGGCCCTTTGCCGGCTGATTCTGGACCTCCGGCGATCAGTCCCGAGGTCCTCACTATGTCAATTTCACTCATATGCCCTCACTTTTTCATGATTATGTAGATTGACCCTCGAATATCATGAATTTGTAATTCTTAATTAGGCCCTTAAGCGCAATTGTCGTTTTAAACTCGAATTTTCACAAATCAGACCTATCCGATTAGTTGCCCGACACATCTTAATGATGATTAAACGTTTAAAATTGTGATTTGGCCATTGGATCAATTTTTTGATTGTCTAATTGAATCGATGGTCGAGATCGACCGATTTGGGATTAGTATAAATAGGATTTTTCCCTTTAAAATGAGGGGGGCTCATTTCTACAAATACGCTCTCTCTCTCTCTCTCTCTCTCTCTCTCCCCCTTTCAATTTTCCCGCCATCTCTCCCTCTCTTCTCTCTCAATTGCATTGTGCTTCTCCTCCATTTGCCAAGCCAATCACTACTAGCCAAGGTCCTCGTCAGCGGCATCCCTACCTTGATCTCCTCCTTCGATCTCTCTCCGTCACTATCACAAGCTCAAGCCATCACTTGAGTAGCTGGAGTCTTTCGTCTAGCGTTCAATCTAGGCGCTAAAGAACCAGCGACCAAGCTAGTTTGAGTTCTAACCGACTTGATCACCAATCCAACGAACCCAATTGGTGAAGCAACCTTTGCCAATCTCACTCCAACTTAGTTCTGGACCTCATAGTGGTTGGGAACCAACAGATCGGCCACCGGAACAGTGCCGGTGGCCTCATCTTCCTTAAACAAGCAGAAAATGGCCCGTTTGATTCTGAACGCCAGACCAGTGGCTAGCGGTGGCTTAGCCACATCGAACATTGTCCGATTTGCTCCTCAAGCCATCCTTGACCTTTGGATGATTGGAGCCTAATTGATACATCGTCGGATCTCCTTCGGTGATCCACTCTTTCCCCGGCAATCCCAAACCAGTCCAAGCTTGGACCAATGCTGCTTTGGAGGCCAAATCGGCAGTCCAGCCGACCTTGTGTTGTTCTATGGCAGATCATGATCTTAGAAGTCATTTCCAGCTATGGTGATGATTGGTTCGTCTGATCACATTAAAAGCCAAAGAAATCATGCAAATGGTAGTTTTTTAAGTTTGAATCCAATGAAGCGAGGTTAGAATAGCTAACTGGGGCTAGGATTTGCACTTAGGACTCTATGAAATGCTTAGATATATTGTGGATAGGTTTGATCAATAATTTGCTAAGATTGAATGTGGATTGAAGATGATTTGTGATTGATTGGTTGATTTTGATGCAAATCTGCAATTTTATGATCTCTGTGACACGTTCGCTATTCGGATTAAAATGAGGCACTAGATAATCTTATTTCGATTTAAGACCTTCTAGACTTAGAAATTTCATTCTAAAACCTTCGATTTGATAGGTCACATGGCCTGAATGCGCAACATTTGTCCCCCGAAAAACGCTTCGCAATCTGCTCAACTTTGCAGATTTTTTTAGTGCATTTTAGGTTATGTTATTAGTTTGCCTTGGAAATTTGCTATTTTTGTGCTGGTTTCTATGATTGATTTGTGACAAAGTTGTATTCACAAGATTTGTTCTAAATTGTCTTGAGAACATCTTGTATTTTTTTTTTAGATTTTTTGGACAAGTTTGGTAGGTCAAAACCAATTAAATCTGAGTATATGTCAGTTTGTCCTACACTAATCCAAGGCACATTTTGGCAAAATTGAGCATATAGATGAGCTTATTTGCCTTAAGATCTTCATGAAGATTGAAATAAATATTGTGTGTTTTCCATTGGTGTATGATTTGCATGATTTCATTACCATTTGAAATGTCAAATACATGTGTAAACGCATAAGGTTCTAC
The DNA here is from genome assembly GCA_014182565.1 of Eucalyptus marginata. NCBI lineage: Eukaryota > Viridiplantae > Streptophyta > Magnoliopsida > Myrtales > Myrtaceae > Eucalyptus > Eucalyptus marginata. The sequence continues at coordinate 26,109,377 of CM024587.1, forward strand.
TGCAATTAAGATGTTTAGTAATATACATCTATTTTGCCATTTTCGTCATAATTCATATGATCGCAATTAGGCTTTGAGTTCTTAATGGAAAATGCTTGCCATCATTCATTCTATTCGTGAAATGTTTTGTTAGATTTATGCACATTCCTAAGTGACCAAAATTAGGCATGCTTTGTGATTTTAATGTTGGATTGATACCTTGTCATGTGGATGCATTCTCATGCTTGTTTGGGTCTCTTAGAGACCAAATCTCATATTAGTGCCTTCTTGACTATTAAACTAAGCCTTACAAACTTTGTATGCATATATGGTTCATCATGATTAAATGGTATTTCATATGTGAAAATCATGCCACAATTAGGCTAGTTGCAATTAGAAATCCTCATATACGTCAATCCTCATATACGTCATTATAGTCTTAAATCATGTTGCATTGACATCGATTTGTATGCCATTTTCACATGCTGACTTATGGTTAGATGTTTACCCTAATCACTTGTTGTATCCAATTCTTAGTTGTGTGTGATTTTCATGCTGCTTGTGATGTGAATCGCTGCGGAAAGATCGTTCTACGAAGGCCCAGATGGTGTGAATTGCAAACCTTGACCTCCAATCAAACCTATGATTGGCAACCTCGGTATGAACGTGACTTGTTGACGAACGCGTGTCAACCAACCAACGTTATAGACGCCACGAGCGAAAGAATTCGCTATCTTGCTCGATAAGTCGAATCGACCGTCATAAGGGAACCTTGATTAGGTCAAGTCCTCAAAAGAACAATATGAGAGAATCTCTCAACTTTTTCCTCAAAAATAAAATATATCTGTCCCCAAAAAATTCAGTCAGTCTTATATATAGGCCTTCTAGCCTCCACACAAACCCTAAAACCAACCCTAGAAATATAATGCATCATATTCTAGAATATTCCTAAACAAGAAGATATATATATATATATATCTATATATATCTATATATATATATATATATATATATATATATATCTATATATATATTTGACTTGGTCAAATATTTGGTGTCCATATAATCAAATTGCGCCAAGATTTTCAAGATTCTTCAAGATTTGATCCAAGGTCATCTCCACGTCGAAGATCACGAACCATGACGCTAACAGCTTGCCTGAATTGCTTAGCCCGCGCTCGAGTAATCGAACCAGTAGGAATAGACAATGGGTCTCTAGCACCTCCTCCTCAGTATGGCTCGATGTCCACATCAGCTTGCACATTACATGGGTGATTTTAAGACTTAATAATGCATATTTTCATTTTGGTTTCTTAATAGCTAATGCGCACACTTTCACAAACCACGACTTTAGAGCATTGAGTTGACCTCAATTAAACCACGACTTTAGAGCACTGCCTTAGAAATTTGCTATTTTTTTTAGGACATCGTCTCATCTTTTGGAAAAATTCCATTGAGCCTGGAATTTTGTGGAAAAATCAAATTCGGCAAAATTAAATAGGAGAAATTCGGATGGGCAGCTTTGCTTGGTTATTTGGCCACCTAAATGAATTAGTTTGTGAAGAGTTGAAGGGAAATTCGTATGGGCTGCTGCCATGGGAATTTTGGCCACCAAAAGGGTTTTGTTTGGTGTGGAAATGAAGGAAATTTGCCCATTGGATGATGCCTTGACTAAAAGGGGCTGAAGACTTTGTGGCTTGGCACTTGAGTGCATAGATATTTACCTTGAACCCTTATTTGCCATAGTCTTGACTTAGTTTTCCCCTTCCTTCCCTCTCTCTTCCCTTCTTCTTCATGCGTGCCCCCCTGTAGACTAGCCGTTGCTTCATTTTTCATTTCCTTCCTCCAGCTGCCACACACCCTCATCCCTTTGCCCCTCTGGTTCTGCTCTATCTTCATTTCCCCTTGTTGTCGCAAGCACCAACTCAAGGCCAGTAGCAACCGTGTCCAGCCGAGTGGCCACTAGTCAGCCCACTAGCCCTGCTGTCCAGCTCGCCCATCCGCTGCTCCAGTCGCTTAACCAGCCCGTGCCTAGCCAGCTCCTCACGCTTCTAGCTGGTCCGCTTAGCCGTCGGCCAGTAGCAGCTCGCCAGCTCTGCCCGACCAGCCGCTCGCCACCATCCCAAGCTGAACCGCCTTAGCCCTGACTAGCTTAGCCCTTCCACAGAACCGGTTTTCCCCCTTAGCCGTGAGACTTGTTGGGCCTCGGTCGGTCCTCCGTTGGTGACTCGGTAGTTACAGGATCTCACCACCTTCGCATCGCCGTCGCTGTGAACCCATCGCCGCCCTAATCTGGTGAGTTAATGCCCTAATCTTGGATTAGGAAGTTAATTGCACTTGGTGGTTAGTTTAGTATTAATTAGGATTAGTGTTAATTAGTTAGTTAGATGAACTAGCTAGTTAAGGTTAGTTTAGTTAGAATGGTTAGTTAGTTAGGTTAGTTTGGTTAGGGATTAGTTTAGTTAGGTTACTACCCTAGGTTAGTTAGTTAACTAGGGTTAGTTTAGTTAATTGTGGTTAGTTAACCATGGTTAGTTAACTATTGTTGTTTTAATTAACTCCCCGACGCGGCGGTTAGCCGCTTAGTGGAAAAAAAATAAAAAGAAAAGAAAAGAACCAAAAATTTTGCAAATTTCATTTTTGTAAAATTGGACAAGCTGCTTAGCCTTTTTGGGAATCAAGAATTCCCGGTCAATTTGGAAATGTTTCGGCGGCTTGGATCTTGGTTAGAATTGATGAGACAATACCCCACCATTTTGAAGAAGAATTTTAATGGTTTAAATTTAGAAATTTTTATAAGAGGAAGAGTTGTGACATCCCTGGTTTTCAATTGTGTTTCAATTGAATAAGTCGGGTATTTTATAGATGAACCTAGCTTTGAGATAACTAGTCTATCGGTGAAGCCGTTAAGGAATTTAAATGCAAATAGGCTTGAGAAGTGAATAGAATGGTTAGTCATTACGACATTGTTAGGTAATAGGTTGATTCGGCGAGATATGTGATTAGAGCGTGGGTGATTAGTTTATCTGCGTCCTCCGTTGGTTTTGGGTACCCTGTGTCCGTATTTGAAACCTCGAGATTTTTCGACAATCGAGAGGATTTATATCGTGGCTTGAAATTAATCAACCACGGGCCAATTCACTTGAAAATTTAAAACGGTAGATTAGGACGTCCGCGCTTAAATCGCGCCCCGTTGAGAGTAACCCTGAATTCGAAATTGAAAGTTCTCTTATGTCCAATTCATTTTTAGGAACGTCGACTCATCTTCATAAGATTTTTCTACAATGGCTTAGAGATTTTGGCGAAAAAGCAAAGTAAGGCCGTTTTGTTGGGATTGTTGCAAGTTGGATCATTTGATTGAGCTTCAATTGATTTGAATTGATTGAGAGGTGATTGGAATTGAGAAGAGGATTTAACTACTTGGTGGTTAGTGAGGAAAATTGAGGGTGAGGGCCAAGATTAATTGGACAAGTGTTGAAGGCTTGTGAGCAAGTGGAGCCCCCTCTTCAGCAGAATTTTGCTTTCTCCATGGTTGAGAGAGTGAGAACCAGAGGAAACCAGCTGAGCCCCACACCCACCGGACCAGCCAAGCCCGTCGTTTTCTCCTCTGTTTTCCCCTCGTTCCAGTTTCTGCTCCAGCCGACCTTTCGCCAAAGATTCGAGTTAAAAGTTATCTTTCTGAGAATCAGCCAACGCTCCACCTACCGTCGCGAAGAGCACATCCAAACCGTTCAGGAGGACTTGACGGTTCCCGAAAGGAGCCCTGTAGCCTCCCGAAATTGGGTACGAAGGAACGGCCCGCCGGACCGCCTGGTTCCGCCCTGCTCCGCCTGTTTCGCGTTTCTCGCTGTTTCGCCCCTTTCCGACCCTTTCTTTGCCCATCCCAACCTCCAATAAGATTTCCTTGACCCCGGGGAGCCACCGGTTGCTAACCACCCGCTCGCCGGAGCTCCGAGTCTGGCCCGTTTTCGCCGTGAAGTTGCTGGTTTCTTCTCTGCAGTTCAGCCCAGAACAGAAGCAGAAAACCAGCAAGGGTTTTCAGTCGTCGTGGCCCGTTTTCAAGCCCTTCCCGGCCTCCGTTGGTGTCACCGCTTTGGGGTTTATCGCCCGCCTTGGCGTCGCCTTCGCCGGTCGTTAATACTTAGTAAGTTAATGACGCTTAAGGGATGTTTAGATTAGTCTAATTTGGCTTAGGTGGTTAGATTAGATTATTTTAATGTAAATTAGATTAGTTGCATGATTAGTTTAATGGATGTTTATTAGGGCTGATTGTATGATTAAATTAGTAATCTTGTTTAAGCCCTAATTAATTATTTTTAATTAATTAATTATTTCGAATTTATAAATATTATTTTATTATATTATATTATTATAATATAATATTTAATTATTAATTTTCGGAATTAAATTTAATTATTTAATAATTTCGAAAATTTTCCGGATGGCCGGTCGTTAGATTTACGTCTTGATCGAAGGACGCATGCGATCGGTTTGTGCTAATTGTATGTTTAAATTTAGAATTGAGTGATTGATGATTATGGTTAATAATTCCAAAAAGTGTGGAATTGAGTGATATTGATGAAGTTGTGGTATTTAACTTGAAAATACCCGGTGTTGGCTTTGCACCGTAATTGCCGTTGGTTGTTATTGGATTTTGAATATCAGTTCTATGGTTTATTATTGAATGATAGCTTTGGCGAGCATTGGTTTATCTATATATACGGCTTGTGCGAGCTATTATATACTTATTTACAATTTGTGCGTATATTATATTATCTATTTACAGAACACGGTGAGCTACATATATATATACGCCTGACTTGAGCTATTATATTATCTATCATTTACGAGCACGGTATTATTATATATATTGCGGCTTTGGCGTTTATTATATTATTATCATTCAAATTTACCGCTTTTGGTAGTATATTATCCGAGTGAGCTATAGTATACTATGAGTATAATTGCGGCGGCTTCTGAGCTATAGTATACTATATATGATTATAATTGCGGCAGCTTCTAGTGAGTATACTACCTATTATCGGCTATAATAAGCGGTCTGGGTTGATCGGACTTATAGGTAGTATTGATTGAGATGACCGGGGAATGGTCCGTTGACATGTAATCCGAGTAATCTTGGATTAGGAAGTTAATTGCACTTGGTGGTTAGTTTAGTATTAATTAGGATTAGTGTTAATTAGTTAGTTAGATGAACTAGCTAGTTAAGGTTAGTTTAGTTAGAATGGTTAGTTAGTTAGGTTAGTTTGGTTAGGGATTAGTTTAGTTAGGTTACTACCCTAGAACCCACGCCAGTTAGTTAACTGGTTTAACTATTGTTAGTTTAATTAACTGTGGTTTAGTTAATTAAATTAGATTTATTTAATTTAATTTTTATTTATTTAATTAATTATAATTAGCATAAATTGTGACGGGATAGGCGTTTATGAGAATTTTACGCTGATCATCGTGGTTGAACTTATATTTGAAATTAATTGTTTATTTATGCAATTGAGTGCTTAATGATCGTTATGAATTATCATTGCAAAATTTGATTTTATGGTATTTAATTAGAAAAATACCGGGTGTTGATTTTTGAAGCCAAAATTTTATATAGTATATAAAATCGTGGAATTTTGAAATGAGAGTGTACCACGCTTACTGGTTTGATTTAAATGCGTGACCACGCACGATTATTTTACCGGGAAAAATTTAATACGAAGAAAATTGGCCAAATCCATTATTTGAAATTGAGGTATTTGAGTACAAAGCACGATGTTATTGGCCAAGTATGTGCTGGTGTGTGATTACCTAAATACCCTGATGCGTTTATGCGGGGTAGTGAACCCGTCCTGATGTGTTCACGCAGGACGATGCCTGATTAAATTTGGATGCCCCACGTCAACGGATGTCGGTCGCGATGGAGGCCGAGCCGATGCTCCTTTATGGAATGCCATCTTGATGCGTTTATGCGGGACAATGCCGTGCTCAATGGAGCGAGACGATGCCCGGTTATGCCAGATGACCGACAATTGTTGAGTTGGCTGTGGCCGATGGGTCGTAATAACTGGGACATGCCTAAGTGGTTGAAATAGCTGCGCCTAATTATGGGACAAAATTATGTGGCACAGAATGAGACGTGTCATAACGGTTTGGCCTTATAATCGGGACCCATGTGATTGTTTGAAAGATGAATTGATGTGTTCTAGTTATGAAATACGTTTGCTGTATGCATATGATATATGTGATGAGCTAATGTGCAGGGAGGTGCTGAGGTGAGGTAAGTTTGTGTCTAACGCTTGTTTAGGCTGCCTTTGAGTGAATTTTCGTCCTAATCGGGGTTTAGGGTGTTGATTCGCTGAGATTTATCTCACCCCATCGTGGTTAAATGTTTTCAGGTCCTTAGATAGATGTACGTCATGTCTGTTTTGGGTGCCCATGGGAGATGGAGTCTGAATCTACATTTTTCCCCATTCTCGAGATCACCTAGAACCGTGAGCTCGTGGTGACCATTATTTGGGTCAATGAGGCCTATTTCACTTGGTACCTCATCGCTTCAAAACGTGGTTCCTTAACAAGCCTAACGGGGTTCGGGAGGGTCCTTTGCAGGGTTTTGACGGGCCTACCATCGGAACCGAGGATGAAGAGGTACTTCACCCCATGGACATTGATATATTGGATGATATCATGGAGAACTCGGAGCCCAAGGTTGGGCTTTCTTTTTGGATATAGACTTGTGTATAAACCTATAGGGTTGAGCTAGTATATTTATGTGAATAATAGTTCGTGAAAAAAGTGTTGGCATATGTTTTTACTATTCCATGTGTTTGATGGTTGTCAGGGTGTTTATTTAATTTGCTTCCGCACTTGCTTAATCGAAAATAAGAGGAAAGGGTCGGTGACGTGTCTTGGGAACGTTGCAATTTGACCGATCGCCGAGGGATGTGCGCGTGCCCGGGGTTCGGGGCATGACACTGACTCTACTTTGACTATTGAAATCCTAGCTCTCCATCGAGTTCTATTGTACTTAGGGGTGTGTAAAAGAATTGGGACCCGCCCAAACCGCCCGGAACTGGACCGAAACCGCCCGGAATCGGTGGTTCTTGAGGGAACTGGTCCGGTTCCCAGTTCTATGGGCGGATCCGCGCACCCGGACCAGATCGATTAAATTATAATAATATATTGATTTTTAATATTAAAATAAATTTCGAAATTACTAATTAGCAAATCTAAATTTTAGGGCTCCATCTCCTCTCATGGTTTCCATCTTTTAATAAGAATTTAGTAAAGTGTGTAAGCTACTTTTCAGCAACTCAACAAATGGCTCATTCAAAGGATACTTTCAAGACTCACATATGACATTGTGTTCAAGAATATGTGGAGTACCGGTGGAATTATTTCTACTAAAAGAAAAATTAGTAAAGCAAATGTTGTAAGAGATTGAGCATTGTTAAGGGATAAAGGAAAAGACGATCTACATATGACAATCATCTAGAATCTTGAACTTAAAGAATATTTTAGATTTCAACTAAAATGATTCAAAAATAGGATAAAAAACCTATTTCTCTTCGTTGGTAGTGTTTTCCAATAAAATAAAGAAAAATGGTACCATTAATTAAGCCGGTTCGATTTAAAGAGAAATATTAATCGATATGAAGAGTACTCTTGGCGGGATTTGGAAAACGATATTATTATTGGTGAGACTGGTTCCATGGATCCACCTGGGAACCGAACTGGACCGGCGGTCGGGTTCTTGGGTGAATTCATGTAACAACGGGTGGTTCTCGATTCCAATTTTTTGGAACCATTCCTTAGCGGGTAGTTCTCGGTTCTACGCCGGGAACCGCCCACCCAGACCATGCACACTCCTAACTATACTTGTTGAAAAAGGCAGATCTCCTCCAGCTAATAGATATAGAGGTTTTGCTAAAGGCAGATTGTAATATATGTTGTAGATTTTCTCTTGGGCAAAGAAGAAAGCCCGTGGGCCTTATCTCCAATTGTGGATGTTTGCAAGATGGTGTGGACCAAGTTGAGGTCTGTTAAAGTCACTTATTGCACTCACAAAACTAATTTTACTACTGATTGGATTGTTAAAGCCCATCGTTGAAATGCTCTTCCCTCTAATAGGACGACTAACCCTTCTCGGCTCTTATGGAATATTTTGTGTTTAGAAACTATTATTTTTTATTCGGAGTTTCTTTGCAAATGAATGAAAGGCTTTATTTTCAACCAAAAAAACTATCATAAGATACAAAGAAAGAGAAAAAAAGGATCCAATTTAAAGGTCTAATATCCTTTTAAATCCCCATCTTTAGCTCCAATTCTAATTCTATCCTAGACTTTTTTTCTTTTTTTTTTTTCGTCTCGTAAAAAATTCCTAACTTTTGTCTCAATCCCAATTCTATCCTAAAACCACCAACTTTAGGTCTAGTCTCAATTTTACTTTGAAACTTTTTTGTATCATAAGAAATAACCAACTTTTACTTTAGTCCTAATGCTTTCGTTGACCCTTCATCCAAAATCGCATTTAGTGATATGACATTTCCACATCATTGCGCCACTTTTTCCCCCATATTTCATATCCAAGAAAACATCTTTTGGAGATGAATTTTCATGTCAGCCTAAATAACATTTTATTGGATCTATAATTCAGGTAAAAATTGGAGCAATTAGGGTTGACTTTCTTCAAAGCTTTTACTCTTGAGAGAGTATTCATTCCATCTCGCTCCTTGATTTTCAATTTTACACTCAATCTTCAATATTTTGTACTAGGAATCTTCCTTATCTCTTAGTCAGAGAGTTTGTGCTTGAGACACTCGGCTCAAAATGCTCAAACAGTTTGAGCTCGAGAGTTTTCCATCTCTTAGTTGTTTAGAGAAATTTGGATGGAAGGTTTATGGAAGCAGATTTGAGACTTAAGTAAAAGTTGATGGTTTTTATGAGACAAAATAAAATTTAGAGTAGAATTAGGACTAAACCTAAAGTTGGAGTTTCTTTTTATGAGATAAAAATTTTGCTATGAATTGAAATTTGACCTATAATTAGGGTTATTTTGAGGATATTAGGCTCCAAATCAAATCCCATCCCATCAAGATGTGTTCATATTATATTCGGGTAATATTTCTTTTCAGTGATTCTTGAGTCAACTTTTCTCACACTTCAATTGGTTTATCTTCTTGGATGATGTGCTCGGCCTCATGCATTCGGGATTTATTCATGGAGTGTTCTCAAAGACTTGAACTCAAGATTATAAGGAGATGGGCAAAACCCTCTTGCTATCTAGGCCAACATAGTCAAATGATTTTCAGTCCAAATAATTAATCGCAATGAACAAAAGAGGTTGTGATGTAGAATCAAAAGAATAATAAAAAGATCCGAGGACATGTGGAGGAATCTTTTAGCACTTTCTAGGAGGGGCTAGGGAGATTTTGGGGCAGATTTTTGCTTTAAAGATGTCATTAATAAGATGTCTAGTGGCCATTAGAGAGAGTTGGAGAGTTTAAATCTCCATCTTCTTAGGGACTGGGATAAGGACGTTTAGTTTCATTTATGAGTTTCGATTCTCGTGTTTTGCAAAGATATGAAGAGTTCGAATCCCCACATTCTCAAGAGCTATCGTGAGGATATTTAGTTTTAGATATATGTTTCGACACCCGTGCTTTTTGAAAAGGTAGGCTAGTGAATTGAGAGTTTGAGTAGGACAAATAAAATAAAATAAAATAAAAGAACAAGATGCCATAAATCAATTAAGGGAAATTTCCTACTTCTCACTGCGCTGAACAACCTCGCATGCCTGGAATATTGAATTACTCCATATTAAGATTACATACCGAAGAAAAGAAACAATAACAGAGAGTTGGAACGAGGAAAGCGGCTAACCCACCACGCGCCACACGCGCCAAACCAACCCCTCCCAGCCCCCCAAATCCTCCTCCTTTCCCCTTTCTACCCCCAACCCCCAACGCCCTCCCACCCCGAAGTCGACAGCTTTCCTTGGACCCTCTCCCTCTCGCTCTCACTCTCGCGTCCGCTCGCTGGGGAAGCCTATAAAACAGGTGTCTTCCTCTCATCATCCTTCGTCGTGGCCCATCCTCACTCACTTCCCATGGTACTCTCTCTCTCTTCTTCTCTCCCTGTGAGTTCAGTAAACGTTTTAGGTTTCGTTTTGGTCGGAGACATATCATGCTGTCGCCGGTACGCGTTCGATTGTCTTTTTTTGCCTGCAACGACAATTTATGCTTTGTTTATGATCTTCTTCCTTCTCTTTTCTTTTGCAATCTTCACGAGTCGGGAAAGTCAAAATCTCTTCCGCCCGGGACCATTCGTATCTCCCTTTCTGTATTTCTTCTGCTTTAAGATAGAGACGAATATCATTGCGGACAAGCACCCGTGAAAAGCCCCCCGTTGGATTTGATTCCTCAATTTCTTTCTCGTAGTCCCTTTGATTGGGTCGGTCCTGATCGTGACCCAAAATTCTATTTTTATCATCACTCCGGGTACCATGCATGTTTTTTTCTTTTTTTATTGAATCTTGACAAAGAAAAATGACTTATTTCAACGTCCCCTAAACTCTCTTAAGGAAAATAACTCATTAGTGAGGCCTGGTTGACATGGTGGAGAATCCCATAATTTTTTTCTCAGTTCTACTTTATTCTTACTATAATTTTCACTATTAAACTTTTGCCATATTTTCTTGTATGGTATAGGAGTAAAAAATTCACTCCTAAAACTAAATTATTACCATCTCATTCCTTGAGAATATGGGGTTTAAATCCTCCACCAACTCCTTTTCATGTGGAAAACGTGGTTACTGGAACAGACCTTGGTTGTTGAGAATCTCGTGATTTTGCTCGCCCACACTTTGCACATTCTTGAAATTTTTTAGAAAGGAATTTTTGAATCTTGGAAATCAATTTTGATCTCTCAATGTGGGCATACCTATTATGATTTTCAATACATTGAATTTTCTCGTGATGAGTATAATTTGGAAATAAAAAATATTTATCTATCGAGTTACATAACGAAACTATATATGTACAGTTCATCGCTTTGCTTTGAGGGGGCGATTTCGCAAACCCGCCCTTTACTCTTCTCCGCTCCATCCTCAACCATTTCTTTGAATATTTTAATTTTTAACTATTTGAAATTTTTTGATGTGAGATTTTGTTTTGAGAATTTATCTTGTACGGTTTGATAGACGTGACTAATGAACGGCAAGATGCTAGTGCCAAATGGCACATCTAACATGGCCGCATTGAACACTTCAAATGTCTTTCTTGGAACAATCGAAGAAGTAAAATACGATATGAAGCAAGATGTCCGCAAATTCTTTATTTCATGTTTTGGCCCCTTATAATTGGTGGAGGAAAATAATTTAATGAATCACTTACTTCCTATTTAAGTTAATCATTTGGGAACAAAAAAAAAAAAAGAAGTTAATCATTGACAATAATTTAATTTCACGTGCCGTGCTAAATGGATTCGTATTTTGCTAAGTTGCCAATCCCAACTTTCTTTTTTATTGGGAAAAGCTTTCTCGCTTTTGTTCTCCGTCATCTATTCAGAATTTGCAGCCGCGCGCTTTATCTTTTGATTAATTTAAATTCAATTCATACTGATTATATGGGAGACAAGAGCACGTTTATGAGGATTTTTATGTAATTTGTGCAGACCCTGTCCAAGTTGCTTTCCCACCTGCTCCTTATCTTGAGCATAAAAAAGTCAAGACAAAAAGTAAATTAACCGGTCCGGATTTTATATCTGATCTTAAAGTTGCAAATTGAGATTTGCAACTTATTGATATATATATATATATATATATATATATATATATCTTTTAAGAACAAAATGAATAACTAGCAATTTTTTTTATTTCTAAAGTTTTAAATTCTAAATTCGTTTTGATGAGGCCAACACAACACTGATCAGTTAGGACGAAAGTCAATTCAAAGCCCATCGTTGAAATTTTTTCTATTTTTCGTTTGTCAATTTAGTGTTATTTGGGTGGAATCAACCAAATTTCTTTATTTCCGCGGTTAGAGTAGAATTGGAAAGAAAGTTTGGTATTTTTCTCAATATGGGTAAATCTCGAGCTAAAAAGCTTGTAATTGTGCAGGACAACCAGGGATCCGTCGCGAGGACGGCAGTTCTAACGGCGCCATTATCGTTCGACAGCGAGTCGCAGGAGGATTATAGAGCACCGAATTTCCTACAACGCATCCTTGGCCTCTTGAGGAATGTACGGCCTGGATCGGATCTCACAAACTTCCAGGCAAGTCCACCTTCAGATGAACGGATCAGATGCGCGGATCCTGTGCATGCAAATAATATCTCACCGCACCCTACGCTTCCTCTGCTAAAGAAAAGGGCCGCATGTAATTGAGATTTAAGATCAATAATGATTCCATCTCTCTTAATAAAATTATACGAGCGTTATTTTCAATAAGACTTTCGTTGTTTGTACATTTTAAATTGTTCACGAAAATAATCTTTTCTTTCAAATAAAGGTTGGTTTGTTTCATGAAAATAAACAATTAAAAAAATAGTTTTTAAAATTAATTGCTTGAAATAATCAATCAATAGAAGATATTTTCATTATTGATAATAATTTATGTATAAATATTATTGTAAATGATGAAAATATTTCTCGGTAATTCATTTTTGTAAGTAGTGCGATCAATCAATTTTTGGAATTTTTTTTTCAAATTATTTATTTTTTTGTGAAACAGACACACAAAATATCCGTTACTTGAGTGAAATTACCTCCATTTACTTACTTTGCCACGCATTTTTTAGTCACATAATTAAGCATGTCAAATACGATTTATATGCACAATTTGATGGGATTACATCAGATTTATATCGATTAACTTATGTAGTCTTGATTTCTTGTTAGACAATAACGTTTAGAGAAATAAAATTCAATTTGAAATAACATCCCTTTTTTTCAAAAAGTTTTAAGGGTTGGATTTCAATATGCAAGTTTTTCTCGATTAAAATATATAGTTGTTCAACTCATGAGAACGGCTTCAAGTATCTGCCAAGTCCTTTCGCTCTCCTGTACCAACATCTTCCTATTGACGACGAACTTCGTGATCGTTTTGAACATGAAAAGTCATGGCCTCGCCATATAGAAGACTGCGGAATAGCAGCAGCTCGATGCCGAAACTTTAGAACTCTCTGTTGTGTTTTTGTAGTTGCCACGAAAATTGTTCTCGGGCTTGTGTACCATCGACGTTAGAAGCATCTCTAGAATGAATTTTGGCTGAATCTACATGACTGGTTGAGGTTGTATCGAGTCACTAGATGATTTCATTCAATAGTCTCCTTCCGTTTCGAAGGCATCGATGAAACATGATTGTCGCGGAACGTTATAGGAATTGCACTCGGTCAACGGACACCGATGAATTTCGCTAAAACTACAGTTTTAGTCAGTTGGGACAAGACATTGTTAATGTTGTGTGTTCTTATCAATTGCAGCTGCCTCCTCTCTTCAACATTCCTAAGTCACGGCTTCAATGTTTCAGCGAGCCGCTGTACTGCACCAGAGAGGACATGTTGAGCCGGTGCTGCAGGGCTGAGAGCCCGCTGGAGAGACTGACTTCAGTCGTGGGGTGGAGCATCTCGATCATGCGGCCTTTGATCTTTGGCGTCGCCCCTTACAACCCCATTCTGGGCGAGACCCACCATGTTTCCAGGGGAAACCTCAATGTTCTTCTTGAACAGGTGACTCGGTTTCTTCCCCAATGTTCATCTAAAGCTGTTTTCGCATGGTTTATTTAGTTGTGCAAGGAAAAAACACTGTGCGAAGTCTGTCGTTTTGATCAGATTTGTCTTCAATAAACCCATACTTCTCCCGACTAGTCTGGTAACTTGTCAATGTCACAGCTGATTGATGAGTTGAGCTTCTTCGCTCGCAGGTTTCACATCACCCACCAGTCTCTGCTCTTCAGGCAACAGATGATAGAGGAGAGCTTGAGATGATCTGGTTTCAACATCCTGTCACTAGATTTTACAGTATGGTGCTCTTGATCTTCACTTTCTGCTTCTTGATACTGTTACTTGATCTCTGAACTGCTTGTATGATGCCGCTTGAGGCAAATATTCGCCAAGCGTTTCACCATTCTTTGATTACAGTTCTACCAATCCTGAGACTAAAACAGACTCGAATAGCTTTGTTAATCTCGGGGTTAAAATGTGATTTAGGTACGTCGGTGGAAACGGAGGTGCATGGAAAGAGGCAACTTAAGCTCGTCCGTTTAGGAGAGACTTATGTGATGAACTCACCGAAGCTCTTGATCAGGTTCTTGCCTGTGCCTGGAGTTGATTGGGTTGGCAATGTCAGGATCACTTGCCAAGAAACGGGCCTTGGAGCTGAGTTGTGTTACCGAGGCCCTTCCTTGATCGGCAGGAACCGCAGAACAATCAAAGGGAAGATTATCGATCTATCATCCTCGAAGGCATTATATGAAGTCGATGGTCACTGGGATAGTACCGTGACAGTAAAGGACGTCAGCAATGGGAAACAAAAAGTGATATACAATGCCGCGGAGATAATGTCTGGGTTAAAGACTCCTCAAGTTAAAGACTCAAAGGTAATTGAAACCTTACCACCATATCTCTATGCTCGAAACCCGTTTTTGATGACTATCAGGATACTCTACAGTTAAATGAGCATGAATTTGTGATTCTATTTAACATGAATGTTTTCAATTTTGTCATATGGGTTTAAGTGCGTTTCTGATTGTGTCGAGCAACCTTTCTTAGGGTGTTTTGTGGAGCGAATCGGCCGTGGTCTGGAGCGAAGTTAGCAGAGGGATTCTGAGCAAAGACTGGGACATGGCAAGAGAAGCGAAGAAAGCTGTAGAAGAAGAGCAGAGGAAGCTCAAAAGGGAAAGAGATTCGAGAGAAGAAACGTGGGTTCCGAAGCATTTCACCGTGTCTTACGACAAGGAAAACGGGTGGGATTGCTCGCCTATTGAAAAATCGGTGCCTTCAGCACCTATTCATGTTCCATTTGATAGCTAAGCTTAGGAATGAGACTGGATTCTCTGGTATATTGCCTCGAAGTACATAATTCGTGCATCTGTCGATGTTCTTACAAGTTAAGGGCTCAAAAATGACTTAGTGATCATGAATTTGTTCTTAATGGAAAATATGATATACATACACAGCAAAGCCGCTCCAGACTTCTTTGTTTATGAAATGATTGAAGATTTCCTTTGATTATAACGATGAGATTATCCCCTTAGCAGGAGGCTTGCTGGAAAGAATGAGTGTGGCTTTGAGCAGTGATTGGCAGAGTGTCTTTGCTTATTCAACTCCCTAAACAAGTCTCCGAATTCAAGTGCGAATACAACGCTGGAAAGATCCATATCTGATAATTTTCATATTGTCTATCATTCATCACCATTCGAAAATATTCAGAAACTGATTCTCTTCCTACAGACCGTGTATGAAATGTAATTGTAACAGGAGATCACCCGAGGTCATAGTTTAACTCGGTTTTTCCAGGGAACTTGGGCAAGAAGAGATTGATTCGTGACGAATCAAGTGATGGCGATTAGCCAACTCCGGACAAGCAAAATTGAACATTTAGAAGAAGCATGAATTAGTATAGGCCACCCCAGCCTATGGAGCATGGTTATTGTAAACTTAATCTTTTCTCTTACTTGCGTCTGATTAATACTAGAAACTACAATCACTTCACCATCTCCGAATGTTGCTCCTGCATATCCAATTCGCTCCTCCTATTGAACAATTTATCCTTTACTGGGTCCAAATTTGTTCTCCACGACTAGGCTCCACTAGATTGTTAAATATATCTCTCAAGTTTGAGTCCGAAAATGAAAATTTCCTAATTCAAATAGGTTTCCTATTTTGAATTTAATGGTTTTCCTAATTTTAGAAGGTTTCCTAAAAGGAGGTCTCCTATTTTGGATTCAATTCTTGTCTATATATAAGAGTGGATATCCTTTGTGAAGATTATCAAAAGAGGAGCTCTTGCTTGTAAATTACGGCCTGAAGATATTTTTGAGTGCTTAGTAGGCTCGTTGTTCTTGTTCATGCAATTACACCAAGAACTTTTATGTGTTAAAGCTAATTAAATCTTATGGTAAGATTTGTGTAATTCCTTCATGAAATTAAGAGATTATTTCGCCAGAAATTGTGGGTCTAAATACTGCTTGAGTTATTAGGTGTAATTGGAGCTTGGAAAATACTGAGAGTATTTGAATGACTCGAGTGTAGTTGTAATCTCCGTTGTATCGCTTGATCTATAGTTGAATTTATTGCGAGTCTTCTCATGGACATAGGTTACTACGATCGAACCGTGTAAATCTTGTGTTGATTTTATTTTCTTGTTCAGTCTATTTTATTACTCGATCACTCGCTTGTTGCAATAATTGGTATTAGAGTTAGGCTTGGCTGAGTTGAAGCAAATCGATGATGACAGAAGAAGGAAATGTGAGAATCGACAAATTTGATGGGAAGATTTTGGTTTCTGGAAGATGCATATTAAAGATTATCTCTATAAAATGAAGATGAACATGCCCACTATTTGGAGAAGCTAGATACAATGAAGCAAGCTGATTATGAATTGCTAGATAGACGAGCTATAGGTGTCATTCGGCTAACATTGGTTGGTAATGTTGCGTTTAACATTGTAATGGAGAAGACCAATATGAGTTTGATGAAAGCCCTATCGGATATATACGAGAAACCTTCTACAATCAACAAGGTCTATTTGACGCGACGTCTGTTTAATTTGAAGATGAGCAAAGACGCGTCAGTTCAGATCATATCAATAAATTTAATGTGATTGTTAGTCAATTGAATTCGGTTGAGATTAACTTTGAAGATGAGGTACGTGTTTTGATTATGTTATTCTCATTGCCTAATAGTTGCATTACTATCATTATTATTGTTAGTAATTCATCTGGGTCAATAAGGTTGACATTTGATAGGGTTCGAGATTTAATTTCGAATGAGGACATCTGTAGAAGAGAATCTGGCAAATGAGTATCTTCCACTTTAGTAGGTGAAAATAAAGAAAGAACTAGTATATGTGTTAGTAGGAGTAGTATAAATATAAATAGATGCAGTCAATCTAAAACTGGTGGTGCTATTTGTTGGAGCTGTAGCAAGGGGAGGCATTTTAAAAGAAATTGCCTTAAACTTAAAAAATGAGAGGGGCAAGAGAATTATAGTTGATTCTATGGATGATGTTGTAGCTATAGTTGTTGTTAATTCGGATAGTGCTAATAATGTCTTATCTGTCACTGATTATTCATTATTTAATGAATGGATTATGGATTCTGGTTATTCGTTTCATGCTACACCAAATAGAAACTAATCTACTAATTACCATTGCATGGATAATAATTTAGTGTAGTTCGGGAACAACTCTAAGTGAGATATTGTATATATTGGCGATGTTAAAATCAAAATGCATGATGGTATTATGAGGACATTGATTGGAGTGAGCACGTTCTAGAGTGGAAGAAGAACTTGATTTCCTTGTTTGCCTTAGATTTAGCTAGGTGTTGGTTATCTTAGATTGTGAAATTTTGAAAATTATTCGAGATGCCTTGATAATAATGAAATGAATCAAGTACAGTGGCTTGTACAAGCTTCAAGGTGAGACAGTGACATATTTCGTTGTGAAGACGTTAGATGCATATGTTCGAGAGCCTGAGTTGTAGCATATGCATTTTGGGCACATTAGCGAGAGAAGTCTAAAGGTTTTAAGTGAAAGAAATCTATTGTGTGATTATGTTGCCAATGAACTGAATGTATTCAAGTGCTGTGATTTAGATCAATGGTGGCAAGTGTAGTTTTGTACGACTACTAAACAAACGATGAAAATTGCAGAGTTAATTCACTTGAATGTTTGTAGGTTATTGCAATTTCCTTCAAAGAAGAGTGTTAGATTTATGCTAACAGTTGTTGATGACTACTCAAGGAAGGCTAAGGTGTTTGTGCTTAGGCAAAAAGTTTGATACTGTTGTTAGGATTAGTCAATTGAGAGTTTTGATAAAAAAATGAGACTGGTAAAACAATCAAGCGGGTGTGAATTGATAGTAGCATGAAGTTTTGCTTGAAGTTGTTAAATGAATTCTGCATGAAGGAAGTCATCGTGAAACACCACACTAATGCTAATGAATCACAAAATGTTGCAGAATTGATGAGTCAAACATTACTAGAGACAGCCCATAAAATGCTATCTACTGCTGGTATGGTTAGGAGATTCTTGGCGGATGCATTTAGTATGGTGAGCTACCTAATTAATAGATCCCCATATATTATGATCAGATGTCGGACTCTTGAAGATGTGTGGTTAGGTAACGTTATTGATTATTTTTTCTTAGAATATTTGGTTGCCCTTGTTATGTTTGAGTTAGTGATGGTAAACTCAATAGAAGGGCAAGAAAGTGCATGTTCCTAGGTTATGCACAAGGTGAGCGCGGTTATCAATTGTGGTGCCCTAAATTAAATTCACTTGTTATCAATAGAGAAGTTATATTTGACAAGTCTCCAGTACTTCTGGCTAAAAGTGATTGTAGTAGTGTTTATACAGATTTGAATAGTATTTAGTTTGAGGGGGAAATTGCAACCAGAAACTCCTAAGATAGCCGGTACTAGCGAAGTAATGGAGACAGATGGTGCTTGTAGCAAGGTGGAGCGTGTAGAGTTAATGGTTACCGTAACTATTGATATTGATAATGTACGTGTTTGATCTCCTGACAAATATGGATGCAACAATATTTTTGCTTCATCTGTGATAAAGGATGTTGTGTCGGAAAATCCTTACAAAGTAATTAAAGGTGCATGTGGATTTGGTGTTCTAATGAGAACCGTTATGGCGAGGGTCAAGTGTAGCTTGGACTTAAAAAATATTTGTTGCGATTGAGTTCATTAGGGGTTGCGTGAGAGTAGTAACAAAGTTTGAATTTTTATGAGGCAATTGTGACTTGGCTCAAATGTTGAGCCAAGGTAGAGATTGTTAAATAGATATCGAGTTTGAGTCTAAAAGGAAAAAGTTTCCTAACTCAAATAGGTATCATATTTTGAATAGATTTCCTAATTGAATGGTTTTCCTAATTTGACAAGGTTTTCTAAAAGGAGATTTCCTATTTTGGATCCAATTCTTGTCTATATATAAGAAGTGGATGTTCTTTGTGAAGATTATCAAAAGGAGAGCTTTTGCATTTGAATTATGCCCTAAAGATATCCTAGAGTCTTGAAGCATGATATATTGAGTGCTTGAAGGTGCGCTCGTTGTTCTTGTTCGTGCAATTACACCAAGAGCTTTTATGTGTTGAAGCCAATTAAATCTCGTCGTTAGGATTTGTGTAATTCTTTTGTGAGATTGAAAGATTATTTCATGAGGAATTATAGAGTTAAACACTGCGTGAATTATTGAATATAATTGAGGCTTGGGAAATATTGAGTGTTTGAGTGACTTGAGCGTGGTTATAATTTACATTGTATCGCTTGATCTTTAGTGGGATTCGCCATTTCTCTACCTATGGATGTAGATCACTATGACCGAACCACGTAAATTATTCGATTGCTTGCTTTCCGTAATGAACTCTATGCACCGTACGCTATGGTGTCCCTCTCGGTCTTGAGAGGCCGAATTGGACTCCTGCTCGGGCAAGAAGAATTGGCCCTACCGGGGCTCGGAGCGTAGCTCCACCGGCAAGCTGCACATTTGGCTCGAGACGTAAAGCCTCTATGAAAGACTAGTCTTAGGAGGGTCGGCTATCGGCACACGCTGCACACGGTTGGCCTGCACGCTGAGCTTCTCGAACAGGACCGCCAGATTCATGGGGGGAGACATCGGCTTGGAGGGCTGAGAAGGCCAAGAGGAAATAGAGGTGGCCCGCCTCGAAGGCCTTGCCAGGCCTCAAAAGATTGGACTTGGAGCATGTTGTGGTGGAGAGAAGCTGTGAAGCCGTGCAGAGGAAGGGCCTGCTGGAGAGCTTATTGCCATTGCCAGTGACTTGGCCCACCGTGACAGGAGGCTCAAAGTACTCCAAGCAGCCATTCAGATGGACCACACGTACGTAATTCATCAACCCTTTAGCGGATGATCTGCTAGAGAAACAACCTCCCATCTCTCTCTCTCTCTCTCTCTCAAAAGAAGATGGAGATCAGATGGAGAGTGAGGCCACTTAGCTGAGTTTAGTGCATAAATATACAACATGTTTGGTTTGGTATGAGGACAAAAGTAAAGGGGTTGGATCAGGAATCCAATTTTGGATTTGGTATGGATAAAAGATCTTCCTATGTTATACTATTCAATTCTTGACGATGAGTTGATTTGATAGCTCAGATATTGTTATTCATGATATTGATCCGATTCAATATCATCAAGAAATTATATCTTCATTTTTTTATTTGGCAATAACTCGGGATTGAAAGACACATAGGAAGAGTTGATCAGCAATTTCGTTGCCGTGTTCTCCACTTTCTTCGTGGATCGTTGATGGATTTCTCTGATTCGGGACTGCTTCAAGCTTGACTGAGTAAAAATTCCAAGGAAGCCAGAGTAATGCCAGTGCGGAAAAATTGGCATACCTTGGTGGTCTGTCACGGTCTCGTACTCGAGCGAGAGCGACCGTGACTGAGATTGCCGTGTCTGGAGGGGTTTTAAAATCAAGGTCGCCCCTTTGCATGTTGCGGAATTTTGCATTGAAAAGGGCAAGGCGTGAGGAGAAGCCGAGGAAGACCAGACTCGGTCGTCTAATCTGAAGATTCAATCCATTGTATCTTGGAAAAGTCTATCTGGTCACTTTCATGATGGTCCCTCTGACTCCAGCCTATGGCCAAATGACTACAAAAATTAGAAGTCCACTGATGGTGACTAAGAGACAGTGCCTTCTGCTGGAATATATAGAAGAAGAGAAATTAATTATTGGAAGAAGAATACGGGACATTGTTTGGTATAACCAGAAAATAGTAACTCTAAGAAAACGATAACAAAAAATAAATGGGAGGTGAGATATGACAAACCAAATCTCCTTAAGATTGTTAGTTCCTGTCAACAATACTAAACAACTTCATGAACTATGCCTCTTAATATACAATACCTCGAATCCATTTGAATTAGCACTGTTGCGATCCGACCTCCTCGGCCCCCCTCGGCCAAGGGTGGTCACTGCTGATAGGAGGAGATGTTCAATGAGTGGGGGCTAAACCAATTAATACGGAACCTTACCAACCAATGAGCAACAGCGCTGCCTGCCGGGCAGGAATAGTAAACCCAATAAACATTGGGACTATCCTTGTTCCCATCCTGGGATATCAGCCTCATCGGCCATAAGTTCGAAGGGATTTTGCGGCTAAGCCTCCTTCTCCGCCTAGGGGGCAGGCCAAACGCAGGATCCGCTAGGGGATCAACATATGATTGAACAAGCAGCTTGTTTGGAAATGCAACGTATGGGATTGGAAGGAGGCATATGTAGACCGGTGTATCGCAAACCTGACCTAGTTGATAATATCCAATATCTGAGGGGATACAGGGTTCCGGATTTTAGTGTTTTCACTAAAGAAGATGACCAGTCAACAGTCAAACACATCAACAAGTTCACGGCATAATGTGGGGACATTAACAATGGCGATAGAATGAAATTAAGGTTGTTCCCTTTATTGTTGTCGAAGACGGCTTTCATTGGTACATTGGACTACTGGCAAATTCTGTTCAAAATTGTGATGATATAGAGAACAAGTTCCATATTCAAGTTTACCTGCCAATTCCAGAAATAACCCTGGCGGATCTCGCAACCATGAAAGAGTACAACAATGAGACAGTAGATTAGTATATTGCCCAATTTAAGAAGATGAGGGACCGTTGCCCCTTCTTTCTTCTAGAGAAAGAAGTATCTGAGATGGCTAAGAATGGTCTCAAATTCATTCTAAAAGAGTAATTCGCAGGGCAAAGTTCACGAATCTACTCTCGTTAACTACTGCAGTGACATAGTAGGAGAATCTTTGTAAATAAAAAGATTAAAAGCCGTACAGAGATTATAAACAAAATGCAGCGCTGTATGATCGCAAAGAGAATTTAGAAGAAGAAAGTGACCAAGAGAATGCTGTTGAGATTATAGTCAACAAAATGATGCTGGATAAGCCTTATGTCTCCTAGGCCCTGAAGCCCACTCGAGTCAAAGAATCGATAATGGCGAGAGCCAGGTTACGCAGAGATTTTTGTTCGACATGACAAAGTTTAATGAAATCTTTGACCTGCTCGTAAGAGACAAGAGTAATAAGGGTAACTGAGGGTCAGGCAATACTAAGTAAAGAAGAAATAGCCAACAAAAGGAACTGCAAATGGCACCATTTTCATGACTCATAATACCAATTATTGCAACTGTTGGAATTCTAGTCGGCGGAAGACGACTTACCTGATTCCGATGCGCAAATAGCAAATAGCCCTGGAACGAACGTTGAATTGTGAATCAATCACGAACAACACCACGTCACGTTGGTCTGGATGCGATCACGAGGAAAGCACCCGATTTCCATGGCGTAAATGCAAACTGTTCTTGCAAAACTGAAATGGAACGCCTTTTTCCCTTTGATGAAAATGGAACGAACTAATGAGAGGATTTTCTGATCGTATGTTCTGGCAACCCATCCAACGGTTGTGTTCGGGAGGATTATATACGTCTCCCTTTGTACCCCTCCATTAGTGTCTTTCCATCGTAACGTTTCAACTTGAAACGGTGCATCCAATCGCACCCCATCATGGACGTACCGGCTAAAGTACAACATCTCCCACTCGGACATGATGGGCTTGATAGCGCTCTATCAAGAATATAAGGCAAGGCGTTCAACATTCATCAACTTTATAGAACAATTCATACTGGCAAGTAAGCCGTGCGACCAGTGAGTACACCTGCACTCGGGAGCTCAAATTATGCACCTGTTAGGGATGACATAATGGCTACAACCCCGAAAAAAGAAATAAACAATTGATGTCTCACAGTGCCCCAGACATATTTTGTTACATCAATACAAGTATACCTATCCCTTAAAGACTATACTTGATTATCCTAAAAAATACCATGTATTTATAATTATATCCGCAACCACATAAAGCGATATAATTGGTCGACCAGTAAATACATGTGATAGATGTAAAACAACAATAGTCTTCCTTCGCACTCATGTCTCTCTCAATTTTAGAACAATCGCTTTCCTAGACACGTCCCATAGGCCATATCTATTCATGACCGCCTGTAACATGCTAAAGTAGCAACATTGATCTTTCATTTTGAGAACATAGTCAGAAGTAACATAGGGCACAGATTGAGGTAAATTATAAATTACCTCAAGGGCTCACACGATGAGTAAATAGGGATAATTTTACTCATCTTCCCTTGTCGGTCGATCAATGCACATGTAGTATGAATTACATGCTATAGTGGATTTCTCTTTCTACAAGAGCGTATGTCATTTCTTAAATATATCCATTATACGGATTTTAGCCTAAATATAGTCACGTGCTTCTCAAGTACTCATGTTTAGCTCGAGTGCTATATCAGCTCGCTTTCTATAGCGCCCAATTAAGTACTCGCATCCGGCATCTTCAAGCATACATGATTATGGGACTATCATGTTCGGTCTTATTATAAACAAATCACAGACCTCATCTTGACTCCAATCAAGGCGACATATTTTATGTACCAAACTTGCTCTTTAGTATTTATTTGTACATAACGTTTCATCTCAACGTGCTAACTATAGCACTTGAGGCGATTGCTCATGTGAGTGAGCCAATCATTACCCACTGACATACTTTCCAATAATATATGTGTGCTTATGCTAGTCTCATAATGGATTTGTACTTCTTGATAAAACATCAAGTCATTAATAAACAAACAAGTACAATACATATGTCCATAAATACATAAAACAATGATCCTCTACAATAACACATATCACATTTTACACAAACCTAGTGACATCCTGTGGGTCAAGAATATGTCTCTAGGAATAGCCTTCGTAAATGGATCAGCAACCATTCTATTGGTTGAAATGTATTGTAGAATCACTTCTTTCTGCGCTATAATATCTCTGATGAAGTTATTCTCTATGTCAATGTGCTTCGTCATTCCATGATACTTGGGATCTTTCACATAGGCAATGGCTGTTTGACTATCGCAATAAACTGTCACCGATCTTGGAACCTCAGTGACAGTGGCTAAATTTTCAAAGAAACGTTTTAGCCATACTGCTTCTTGCACTGCGGCAGAACACGCAATAAATTCAGCCTCCATAGTTGACAAGGCTATGCATGTCTGTTTCTTGCTATTCCAAGAAATTGCACCTCCATTGAGCAAGAACGCATATCTAGAAGTCAATTTACGCTCATCCAGGTCTCCACCCCAATCAGCATCTGAATAACCTAATAGGCGTAAATCATTCCCTTGGTAACAAAGTCGATAGTCCATGGTGCCCTTCAAGTATCTCAGGATCCTCTTCACTGCTTTCCAGTGTGCTTGACCGGGATTTGATTGATATCGGCTCACCAATCCCACGGCATAACATATGTCGGGTTGAGTACACATCATAGCATATATCAAACTTCCGATTGCACTAGCGTAAGGAACAGTTTCCATCATTTTAATTTCTTCTGGAGTTTTAGGACACATCTCAGTACTTAGGCCTTCACCTTGCATGACAGGGGTATCAATGGGATTACAGTGCTGCATATTGAAACGATCAAGAATCTTCATAATATAAAACTCTTGTGATAAAGTAAAGAGTTTCCTTGATCGATCTCTTTCGATCTTAACTCCTAATATATAAGCAGCTTCTCCCATGTCCTTCATTTCAAAATTGGAGGACAACCATTCTTTTATGGTGATTACCATAACCTTGTTATTTCCAGCCAACAGAATATCGTCCACATAAAGTGATAAAATCACAAATTTATCTTCGGACCGCTTGACAAATACATAGTGATCTTCTTCGATCATCGTGAAACCAAAAGTTGTTATGGCTCGATGAAAACGAAGATACCACTGTCTAGATGATTGCTTAAGACCATTTATTGAGCGATGAAGTTTGCAAACTTTATGCTCTTGACCTTTAGCTATGAAACCTAATAGTTGTTTCATATAAATTTCCTCATCTAGTTCTCCATTGAGAAATACCGTATTTACATCCATTTGATGTAATTCAAGGTCCAAATGTGCAACGATGGCTAGAATAAAGCGTATTGAGGCAAACCTTACAACTGGTGAAAATGTTTCCTCGTAGTTTATACCCTCTTGTTGAGTATAACCTTTCGCCAAAAGACGAGCCTTATACTTTTCAATGGATCCATCTGCCCTTTGCTTAATCTTAAAGATCCATTTGTTTCCAATGGCCTTACGATTGGGTGGTAGATCAACCAAGTCCAGACATGATTTGTCCTCATTGACTCCATCTCGTCTTCCAAAGCTTTTCTCCATTCTTCCTTATCAGAGGATGAGAGAGCCTCTTGAATAGTCTTAGGCTCGGCATCATCTTTATGATCAATCATAAATGCTTCCCCTTCAATCTCAAAACGACGACGAGGAATACTTTTACGATTACTTTTACGCAACTGAATTTCTCTTGAATTCAATTCGCGACGATGCAACACTCCCACTAGGTCTTTCATGTTGAGGTAAATCTTCATTTCCCTCCATAACATTAGTGGGTGTATTATTAGGATCTTCCATTTCATATAATTGGAAATCCTTATCAATCTCACCTCTACTAGGAAAATCGTTCTCCAAGAACGTGACATCTCGTGACTCCTTTTCGGTCACACTCCCATCAGCTTGTTCACCTATGAACACATACCCTTTGGAGTGTTCAGAATATCTTATAAAGATACATTTCTTCCCTCTAGGGCCTAATTTGCCATATTTATGGGAAGATTCGTGAACATAAGCTGCACATCCTCATAGACTTAGACTACCTAAGTCTGGTTTTCTACTAGTTCATAATTCATAAGGGGTGGAAGTGACCGATTTTGAGGGCACTCGGTTAATTACATAGGCAGTAGTCAATAATGCATCTCCCCAAAAAAAGATAGGTAAATTTGCTTGCGCCATCATAGACCTAACCATTTCCAATAGGGTTCTATTCATTCTCTCAGCTACCCCATTTTGTTGTGGAGTACTAGGAATAGTCAATTGTCGTACAATTCCCTTTTCGTCACAAAGAGCCTTGAATTGCTCCGATAGATACTCACGTCCGTGATCGGTTCTCAATGCCTTTATCGTTTTGTTCAACTGATTCTCTACCATCGTTATATATCGTCTAAAGCAGTCTAATGCTTCGACTTATGGGAGATCGAAAAGACATAACCGAAACGTGTGAAGTCATCTATGAAAGTAATGAAATATGAGGCTCCATGCCTCGCCCTCACATTCAAAGGACCACAAATGTCGAATGTATGAGTTGCAATGGAAATTCAGCTCTAGTCCCTTTACCGAATGGTTTTCTAGTTGCTTTTCCCGCTAGACAATGTTCACATACGGGTAGATCAACATTAGTGAGTGACCCTAAAAGGCTTTCTCTAGCTAATCTTTGCATTCTTTGCAACCCAATGTGACCTAATCTAGCATGCCAAGTATTTGCATCAATCTCAACATTACTAGAAAATGCTATTAAAGAAAAACAACCATTAACATTAACATTGTACTGATCATAGTCAATGTCTAACATCATAAAATCATTCGATACATGACCTGAACCATAATAAACTGTTCCATACAAAATATCAACACAATCACCATGAAAATTTAATACATAATCTAAGCCAAGAAGAACAACTACAGAGACCAAGTTTTGTCGAATATCCGGAGCATAGAGGACATCATGTAGGAATAGGCTTCGACCACCATGTAAAATTAATTTACATGTGTCGATACCCTTCACTTCAACTCTTGAGTTATTCCCAACATATATCCATCTTCTTCCAGGCTGTATCCGACGATACTCCACAAATGCTTCTTGGTCTCTAGTTACGTGGTCTGTTGCTCCTGAGTCTACAGTCCACATTGGATGAGATTCAGCAAGCATTACAGTACTAGAAACAAAAGCATTACTTAAAGTAATAGAGTTATAAGGTACCTCTTTAGGCTCAGTGCATTCATGAGCAAAGTGACCCATCTTACCACAATTGTAGCACTTCATCTTTGCCTTGTCCTTCTTCCCACCACGCTTCTTGCGTTAGAAGGTCTTAGCCCTCTTAGGTGCCTGATCAGTCTTTTTCCCTTTGTTGTTGAATTGATGATTCCTTTTGCGCTTGAAGCCCGAAGCTTTGCGCGAACTCGATTCAGCAACATAAGCATGAGTAGAGGATCTCGCAGCCTCTAGGCGCTCATCCTCTAATTCCAAATGACGCGCTATATCATCAAAAGTGACTATTCTCATTGTGCGTCATATTGATCTTCATATGCTCCCAATTGTCAGGAAGAGACCTTATAACAGCCCGAACTCCGCTGTTCATTAGTAAGGGAGTGACCGCCGACTTCAGCTCACGAATCATATTTGACATCTCCCGAAGATGCTGCCTCATCGTTATATTTGGGCGCTTTCGGTATGTGTCAAACTTGATGGTGAGTCTCCTCGCCTTAGTGGCAGATGTACCCCCAAACTTATCTTTCAAGGCAACCCACATTATATGAGCTTTATCATAACTTTCAAACTCACACATGAGATCATCATGCATACAGCTCAGCAACGTGATGCGAGCAATGCTATTCTTCTTTTTCCAAGCTTGATAAGCTTCCAGATCTCTCCATTGTTGAGCTGAAGTTCCATGCTCAGGTTCATCCATGGTGTGGTTAAGGGTTTCCAAAATCTCTTGCTCCTCAAGGATGTACTAAACCTTTCGGTGCCAAATATCATAATTGTCACCGTTCAGCTTCTCACCCTTATTGAGGTCAGCCACAATGGTCTTGGATGCCGATACCATAATCAATTTCTATAACACATTGACATAATAGACGCAGAATTAATACTAGCACATTTTTCAGAGTAACACACATATCTAATTTGCAACAAAAACAAACTAAAATAATAATAATTCAACAATAGACACAGAAACAAAAGTTCACTATGTTCCCAATCAACTTCTATGTACGATTGTTCTATTATCATTAATTAGTTTAATTTGCACAAATTTTGAGTTCTAGGTGAGAACTCCTTCGAATTCTACCAACCTACAAACTCCCACTAGGAAAAATAATTACATGACCTCATGTAATTTCTACATTTTTCTATTAACACAAAAACATAGCATGATGTAAACCAATATACAAATAACAATCATGCAGCAACTCCAGTCAAAACCACAATTCAACATGTAATGGATTTCCTACCATTGTTCGAATTTTCTAGCAACTTGAAAAATTGCAAGTATATTAAACTATATACATGGTATTATCGAACCAAGCTCTACACAGCATATATGACATCACTTGCACACAAGCTAGCTACTGTATTTCCTAAACCACAAGAAAATACAAGCTACAAATGATTAAACTATGCATTAAACCCCAAAAATTACGCGTACATAGGGTTCCCTACACGTTTTCATACATTTATAAAGTCCAAAAAAAATAAAAATAATTATACCACAGTGTAGGGGACATCCATACGAACCTAATGCCACCGACCACGCTCCAATCGGAGCTCACACGCGCCCCCACGCGTCGCCTGATTGCGCGGCGCGTGTGGCGCACGCGCCAGTGAGCCAAAAGGCTCCTGGCCGGTTCGACTGTTGATCGGTTCGACCGTTGACCGGTCAACGGGTCGGGTCAACGGTCAACGGGTCGGGTCATTGGGTCGGGTCGGGTCGCCGGCCGGTGATCGGCTGGCCAATTACCGCTGGCGGTGACATCATTGATGACGTCATCCCAACGGTTACTGACCGTTGGATGACGTCACGGTGACGTCACCACGCGCCAGTTCGCCGACCGGCGCGTGACGCGCACCCGCCGGTTCGCGGACCGGCGCGTGTGGCGCACGCGCTGGCCAAGCCGGCCACCCCAGCGCGTGGCGCCCACGCGCAGCGGCCTTCGGCCGCGCGTGTGGGCGCGTGCGGTGTCGTACGGCGGTGCTTGACCCACCGTTGGACTCGTCTCGACGAGATCTTTCACCCTGTATATTCAAAAATTAATTTTGACTAAAAAATTATTTCGAAAAATGGCCAAAACCGTACTGGTGTACGCAACCCCTAATCCGTTCTTCGCTTCGGTTCGATTGTGAGTTTCTCAAAAGGCAATTTCGACCATTAGACATCCAAATAGTGTAGAATACAATCTCTTGATCTCAATATCTAATGGTAAATGAGAAAACTCAATGAAAAACAAGGCAGAAATCACGACCGTGCTCTGATACCAATGTTGGAATTCTAGTCGCCGGAAGACGACTTACTTGATTCCGATGCGCAAACAGCAAATAGCCCCAAAACGAACGTTGAATTGCTAATCAATCACGAACAACACCACCTCACGTTGGTCTGGATGTGATCACGAGGAAAGCACCCGATTTCCACGGCGTAAATGCAAACTGTTCTTGCAAAACTGAAATGGAACGCCTTTTTCCCTTTGATGAAAATGGAATGAACTAATGAGAGGATTTTCTGATCGTATGTTCTGGCAACCCATCCAACGGTTGTGTTCGGGAGGATTATATACGTCTCCCTTTGTACCCCTCCATTAGTGTCTTTCCATCGTAACGTTTCAACTTGAAACGGTGCGTCCAATCGCACCCCATCATGGACGTACCAGCTAAAGTACAACAGCAACATTTTCATATTTTTACGTCACCACAATTTCTTATTTTCATATGAATAACTTCCTCATTGTACTTGCGATTATCACTTATCCACGAGAAGCTAAAATATCTGAAAATGTTGCTATTAGGCAGTTACACATCAATCTTGATGACTTCATCTTAGATAATTGATGTTAGTTGTTAATTACTTTCTTGGTTGTCATTGGTCTTCAAGTTGTCAACATTTATCTAAAAAAGCTTAAATATCCAAAAACATTGCTATACTCTTCAATTTGTTGATATTTATGGAAAAGAGTTTAAATATCTGTATATATTACTATTCGTCTAGTTGTTGATTGTTGTTTTTTTTATCAACAATTGTTGTTTTTCACCAAACTCTACTCTCATCCATCCATCTATTACTTGTCCATAATAACCCAAATTTTTTTTTTGGGTGCGACAACATCCAAATTGCACTCCATCTTCACGTATTGGTTCCACGAGCACTGAGAGTATTTTATTACAACCATCCTCTCCTACAAGGCCCCTAGTTTCTGGAAACTCTTACATGCACCCGGGTCAATGGATCCAAAGCAATCATAACGCGTCGATCATATGAAGATATGTGATATATGTGGTGCTCAGATGAGCAATGGTCCATTGTCGAGAGAGGACACAATCTTATTGAATAGATCGACACTAACAATTCGTGGCATATTTTCACTGGTACCAGTTTTAGGTTACTCAACTAAACTGAGCTTATTCGCCTTGAAAAACTCTCAAGGTTATATATCACTCATACGAGACCATGTTTCACACCAACTACTTTAATAAGACTAGTTTATGGTATGTACGACAAAATTATCTTAGACCTCATTGCAGTTTGATAGCATTAAATATGTTCATGGATTATGTACAGTCGCAGCAATTTAAGACGTGATGTAAGCATAAGGTGGACTGAGATGTTGAAGAAGAGGTCGTTAGGCCTTGTGGTGTGTAGCTTAACTTGTGGTGGGTAGAACTTGTGACCGGAGATTGTCCAACATGAAAAATAGAAGCAAAAATCTCACCTGTGTCAGAGACAATATGCTAAGAGAGTTGGCAGACGAAGGCTATAAATAGCACGGCCTCCACCATTTGTGTACCCGCTCAAAGGGGGTGTTTGGTTGGGCATTCCCAAGGGGCTTTGGGCCCCCAAAGCCCCTTGGGGAAATTTTTGGTGTTTGGCAACATTTTTGAAAGCTCCTTTGCCCAAATATGAGCATTCCAAATGCTCAATGCTGAAAGCTGGGGAGGCAGCATTGAGCATTCGGCATTTGGGAAATGCCACGCTTACTGTTCATCTTATTCTTCTTCTTCCCCCGTCGTCTTCGAACGAGGCCATCGGTTCTTCTTCTTCTTCGGCAGCCACCATCGCCGCCGTTGCTTGAGGGTCGTGCGTCGCCGGTGACCACCGTTTGGGGGTGGTGCGACTCGCAACCCAAGCGGCGCGGACCTCGGCGGCGCCACACCCGGGTCGCGCGGACCCAGGCGGTGTCGCCTGGTTCCGCGCGGACCAGGCGGCGTCGCTTGAGGTCAACGCGACCTCAGGTCGCCAGATCTGGCCTCTACGACCTTAGGCGCTTGAGGTCGCGCCTCCAGGTGGTGACGGCGTCGCCTGAGGTCGCGCCGCCTGGGTCCGTGCGATCTCAAGCCGCCAGATCTAGCCTCTACGCCTCCAAGTGCCTGAGGTCGCGGCGACGGCGTCGCCTGATTTGGCCATCCGGCACCACCAGCCGCCGGATTTGATTTTCATATTTTTTTAAAAAAAAAAATTTAAAAGCAAAAGCCCATTTGGAATAAGTTTTGCCAAATGGTATTTTCACACAAGCCACTTTCCAATGTGTAATTTGCCAAACATCCGAGCATTCCCGAAAACCCCTTTAGCCTAAAGATATTTGCATTTGGCCAAAGGCATTCCCCAAAAGCCGAACCAAACGGGCCCAAAAAACGGAAACATAGATGTAGACTTTTGTGTAGTGACGTAAGCAAAGAGTGGCATGTGTGAAGAGCAATGAACAAGTGAGTGAGTGTAAAATATGTGTGGTTGTAGTAGATATTTTATAATAGTGAAGGTATATTGCAATTCTAGGAATTAGCAATACAAGTCTCACTTGGTAAGTGGTGTAAAAAATATGTTGCACCACTCAACATGAGATGAGTTGATGATTTGAAATATTGAGTCACTTAGAGAAAATGTTGAGATTTCTCATATCGGTTGTGGAAAGGGCTGG
Organism: Eucalyptus marginata; assembly: GCA_014182565.1. NCBI lineage: Eukaryota > Viridiplantae > Streptophyta > Magnoliopsida > Myrtales > Myrtaceae > Eucalyptus > Eucalyptus marginata. Next base: position 26,141,401 of record CM024587.1, read on the forward strand.
TGTTCGATTTATAAGTGTAAAGAAAAGTCTCACCCTTTAAGTTAACTTTTGTGGAGAAAGAGGTCCAAGACTACCCAACACTGGTATCAAAACCTAGGTTCACCAACAAGTCTTGACCTAAGAGTCACATGGGAGAGTTAAGAGTTGTTGTGACTCTGACCTAGACCCGATGTATGAGGGAGAGATTATTGAGGTTATCCCACATCAGTTGTGGAAGGGGTTAGTGGTCCGTTTATAAGTGTGAGGGAAAACTTTGCCCTTTGAGCTAACTTTTGAGTGAGAGAAGCCTAAGACCACCCAACATGATACCATTTGCACAGAGTGCAAGTAAAAGCTCAATGCCTTTTTCTAGGGAAATCACCGAGAGGGATACCTAGTTCAATCTTGTATTGGATTCACCTTAATTCAAAAGCTTAAACCAATGAGTTATGAACCAATTAATTTATATTAACTACTCTACACCACATCAATTCTTCAATGTGGGATTCCTCTAACACAACTCACTCACATGTGCATTCTAACAATTTCTCCATCAAATGAGCTCAGTGTTAAGTCCGCTTCTCATTAATTTAGGTATCCTTCTGCATTAACTTATCTCAAGTTGAATCCCCATAGGCTGATGTTGCTACACCACAATGCTCACCTGCCTAGAAACCGCATCCATGGGCTTTGATACCATTTGGTGGGAGAGCGTAGCAAAAATCCGATACCTTCACTTAGGGAGATGGCCAATAGGGAGCCAAACCTCGAGCCTATCGATTATCATCTTATAAGCATAGAGGTATGTTAATGGATTCATCATCTTTTAAATATGAGAATGTTGATACCTAACCCTTTGATTTCGTGTCCATTTACAGCTATTAAATAACAAATTGGAACATATATATGTAGATTACTAGATCAGTTCCATGAAGTTTCTCAAGGTGACCATTGCGGAGAGATTGTTGTAGCATATCTTGGGGAAAATTGTCCGAAAAGTTATAAACCTATTGTATAATGGCCAATATAGTCATAAAATTTTCAATTATACCAATCTAGTCCTAAACATTTTAATGATTTGCCAATTTGGTCTTGGACCTTTCAATTATGTCAATTTAGTCCTAAATATTTTGTGAATTCGCCAATTAGTTCCAAACCATTTAACGAATTACTAATGTAGTCTTTACGGCTAATTTTGGTGGAAATTGTCAACATGGTGGTCTAGTCAATGCCAATCATCTTACGTGGCGCAATCTGCGTTGACATAGATAATTGTCAAAATTTTATAATTTTTTATTCAATTCTTTTTTTTTATTTCCTTTTTTGTTTCCATGGGAGTCAAAGGGTAGCAACCTCCATCGACAATTGGGCAAGGGCTAACACTCCCTACTCCTTAAGCAAGGGCCGATAAGCCCTTGTTGGCCATGGCCCTTGCTGGCCATAACGAGGGTGGGCAAGGCCCGCAACACACTCGCTATGGCCTGTGAGACATTGTGAGCCCCCACTAGATTTGTCAAGGCAAGGGCATTGCAACCCTTGTCGGCCATAGCAAGGGCCACGACGCCTTGTGCTTCAATGACACCTTCTTTTGGCCCCTTTGGTGGTATTTGTGGTGACCCTTGTAGTGATTCTTCTAGTGGCCCTTATGGTGACCATTGTGATGGCTTTTGTGGTGGCCCTTCTATTGGCAATTAAGCTTAAATTTTCCTTCTTCAAACCTGAAAAAGAGGCAAAATACACCATAAATATAACATCGGGCCATATAATAATGTAAAGGAAAATCGAATACAAATTGTTGAACTTACTAGGTATTTTTTTCTCTATTGCAGAAGAACAGTCGACTGAACTGGTCCTTTAGCTATTTGGGCCAATCCTTCAGTTGGCATCTTTTACCTTGCCTTCTTCGAACAGGCCCTTTAGTTTCAAGTATAGTAAGGGCTTCGGCCAATCCTTTACGTGTCTTTCTCGTAACTTGATAAAGACATTACATACAAGGCCAATTGGGATTATGTAAATATTTATAATAAGCCACAAAGTAACATGAACACAAATTTCATGACTTACTAGGTTTCTTGTTGTCAACTAAAGAATAGTTGACCAACTTGACCCTTTTCTTTACCTTCTCCAATTGTCCCTTCAACTGGCCTCAACCGTTTTTACTGTTTCCTCAATTGACAACCTTTAGTATTGTGCCCTGCTATGTGGCAATAAGAGCACGCCATCTTTACACCTGTCCTACTCATTTTTTGCTGACCCGATACCTCCCCCTCTGCCATTCTTCGTCTTTATTTTGGCATTTCAATTTTCTTCTTCAATGGCAAAGGTTGAGGTGCTTCACGATTTGTTGGCTCCCAGAACTTTCTACTTTTGATTGGTTGCATTAGGAATTGGTACGAAGTAAGGTATTTCAATTTTTGTACCAATCATCAATGTAATCCTCTACATTGTGGCATTTCAATTGGATGGCACATATGGCATGTGCACAAGGAATTTCACTTAATTGATATGCTCTACATGAATACTTAATCGTATCTAGATGGATAACGTACTTATCAGAACCCTTCATTCTCTCATATCCTTCATCCACATTCCAAATAGGATGACAAAACCTACTAACAGCCAAGTTCTCATCCAATTTCTTAGCAATCCTAGGACCACATTGCCTAGTCCGATTTGTAGCCTCATCTCTTTGTTTGTGCAGCCGAGTCATAACCATAACTCGTATATCTTCAAGCATCGAGATGATTGGTTTGTATTTGGCACCTATTATCTTCCCATTGAATGCTTCGCATATGTTGTTGTCGATGTTATCGCACTTCATTCCTCGTTGAAGAACGCCTTGCACCAGTGCTTCGATTTTGTTTGGAATAGTATAGTATAACCTTTATCAACTGAAGCAGTCCTTTTTTGGCTATCCTAAAATCAGCCATGTTCATGCTCTTTGTTAACAGCCAAAATTGCGAATGCAGCTTATTCCATTTATAGGTCTTTGCCTAATTTCCGTATATGTTTCGCGCACACATTCGATGTTCGGTATAGGGCAACAACTCGACTACTACCGAAACCAGTGTCACGTCCCGATCCTCCGAGCGCGTGCCCATCCCTCTACGGTCGATTAAATAGCGACGTCCCAGGACACATCGCCGACCTATTCGATTTTAATGCACATGCGGAAGCGAATAATAAATCCCAGACAACAACACGATGGGATAGAAATGTAGGGCCATAATTTTTCAAACTGAAAATCACAACACACTTATACACACACACACACACACACACACACACACACACAACAAACCATGTCATATACAATATAAGTTGTTATATATAAACAAGGTCTGCAAAACAGGGGGAGGGTTTCATAAAACTATGGATCCTCATCCTCATCCTCATTGGAGCCTTCAGCTGAATACACCGGGACTCCGGTTCCGACAGGTTGGGGTCCACCACCGAACCACCTGGATGATTTGCTGTGTCCTTTTCAAAAGCAACCTCCAGCACATAAAAAGGAACCTCGGATTTCGATATAGGCCATTCTCTTTGCCCATTCCGCTCTTAGCGATACCATGATCTGTATTGATGGGGCACCTTTTTTGGTAGACCCGCATTGACCCAGACCACAGATTTCACCAACTCATATACTCATCACCTTGGGTCTCCATGAAGCGGGATGAAGCACTTCTGCTCTGTAACCTTCTTTGGTTGTCCAAAATGCTCGGGAGGAGCTGCCATCTAGGGACCTAAAATGTTATCCCATAACGGGGTGAGACGACGTCTCAGCAAGTTCACCCCTAAGACCCGACTAGGAAGAAAATACGCCCCAAGGTCTGCCTAAACACAAGCACAGATCAGAGGACTCACCTTGCCTCGATTCCTTCCTGCAAGTTAGTATAATTTATAAATTCACCAATCAATTCAACACATCAAAGCATCAATTCAGATCGAGCCTTCAATCAATCGAACTAGTCGATTCCATGTCATTAAGACCATTTCTCGGTCAATCCAGTTAATACTATCTATCCAGTCCGATCACATCAAGGACTGCTCACCCTAAGCTGAAGATAGATAGAAATGCTCGCCAAAAGCTGACAACCACGTATATTGCTCACTCTAAACTAATATATCCAAGCCCTCAGGCTGATATAGTATACGGCTAATGCTCACCAAAGCTGTGCGGTACTTAATTGCTCATCGACGCTATGCGATACTTAATTGCTCACCGAAGCTGTGCGATACTTAATTGCTCACCGAAGCTGTGGGATACTTAGGGTATACTGTCACTCTAAGCTGATGTATCGAGCCCGCAGGCTAATACATTATACCATTCTACTCAACCAACCATTATACCACTTTTACCATACCCGATAAAAATAATCGTGTGTGGGTACACGGTAATATCTTTACTTTCCAAAACTCCCATCATTTATATAGTCGGTAAAAAAAAAAATTGGCGTTGTAAACCGACACTTGGTAATTTTCTAATTAAATATTGAAATTAATAACTTTTGGGATAAATACCCAAAATTGCAAATCACACTCAATTTGCACCATCCAGTACTCAATTAAATAAACAGATCACACCACTGTAATTAGCATAAAATTCCGGTCACTGACTATCCCGGTCTAATTTTCAGAAAATAATAATTAATTAAATAATTTCAAAATTTAATTATTAAATACCCAAAAATGCAACTTAGGCCGAAAAAGCCTAATTAAATACTGAAATGGGCCCGGAAAAATTCCGAGACTCGTCAATTAAATACTAGAGCTTATCTAGTTGTTAATTGCACTAATCTAACCACCTAACATGCAATATCGATCAATCAATTCACTAATCTATTCTAACTATCCACCTAATCCATACTTAACTTAAACTAATCAATCCTTAAGCATAATTAGCTTACTAAGCAGGGATTAGTGAGTAAACTCGCTTGATTAATGATCCGTTCGGACCATAGCAACGGGGACATGGAGGGGATCGATAAACTTCAAAGCGGGTGCACATTTCGAGGTTTGGAAGGGCACAAAAACGGGCCAAACAGTGCTGGAAATATCCACTCTGTTCGGTTTTGGTCAGGCGCCGAGAAGACTACTCCGGTGGTTGGTTAAATTGGAAACGGACATGGTGAGGCTGCTGCGGCTTGGATGGGCGAAGGTGGTGGTGTCCGGCGACGGGCTCCAGCTGAGCTTAGCGCGACTGGAGGAGCTTTGGACTGGGTAGCATGATGGCGGAGGTGGCTGGACGACGCAGCAGGGCTAGAGCGACGCGTGCGAGGGAGTAGGCGCGAGTAACGGCATGCGGTGATGCTCCAAGCTTTGGCTGGCGTCGATGGTGAAGGGAGGGTGAGCTACTGGTTCTTCTGGGTTGTTGGAAGCTTTAAATTTGCTGAAGATGGGGGTGCTTGACGGCAATGGAAGAGGGAGGGGACTGGCTGCAGCAAGGGGGGCCACCTTGGTCACTCTCTCATCTCTTTGTCCCCTTGGTGTGTCCCACCAAGCTAGCTGGGTTCCTCAGCTGATTTTCCAGCCACAATTTTTCCTCTAGAAGCCTTGGAAGGGTCCAAAGGTTGTGTCCAAAGGGGAGCTACGAATTTGGTATGATTTCCCCAAAATTGGACTTCAATTGCCTTAGGGAACAACTCAATTCGATCTCTATAAATTCAATTATCGAGTCAACGATCAAATTGGTATTTTTCCTTGCCAATAGAACCTACTTGCATCCCAATTTCGCGATAAAAAATCGTCCTCTGAATTTTTCGGTTGAAAACGGCCCTATGTTGATTTTTTTCGATTTTTTCCGCCAAAATCTCAGTTTGCAGAAAAATCTTCGGAGGCTGAGTCGACGTTCCTAAAATGACTCGTGACATGACAGAACTTTCAATTTCTGAAATTGTAATTAAATTCATGGTTAATTTCAATCTGGCGCGATTTTAGCATGACCTAAGCTACCCGGTAGCTTTTATAAATTTTTAGTGCAAATGACCCGTGGTTGATTTTCTTCGAGCCACAATGAACGTCTTCAACACATTAGCGACTCTCGGTTGTCGTGAAAATCTCGAGGTTTCAAGTACGGACACAGGGTACCAAAACGACAAAAAAATCAATCTAGTGCCGATTGACGAGAATTTTTCAATTGGTGGAATCACCCACATTTAACTACACATCTTAGTTGAACCGACCAATCTTTGATTTCTAATCGATCTTTATTGTGTTGTAATGATCTCTACAGATGAGCATGGTCAAGTAGTTGATTCCCGGTTGAATTCTCAAGTCTAATGCGCTAAAATTCCTTAATGACTTCCCTAGATAGTCTAGTTATCTCAGGAGTGATTAGCTCTGAGAATAGCACTATAGACGCGTCGATGAAAGGCCCGATTTATTAAATCAAAAACAGAACTGAAAATTTTTGGATGTCACAACCAGTCCCTACTATAATTCAAAGTAAGAAATGTAAGCAAATAATATGTTGATATCATAAAGCAAATAGTTGACTAGATTTTTCAAAAAGCAAGCATTACCTTTTGATGGTCGCTCATGAATGTCCACCCTTGTCCATTTGTTATCTCTAAGTTAGCCATAAGATTTTTTAGGAACTAGGACTAATTATCCTTGTTCTCGACCCTTACAATAGCCCAAGCTAGTGGGAAGATTTGGTTACTCGCATTACTTCCAATCGCGGCCAACAATTCTCCCTTGTACAAGCCCTTCGAGAAACAATCATTCAATCCTATAATTCGTCTACAACTAGCTAAAAATCCCCGTCTGCATGCATCGAAACATACATAGACCTATCCAATTTGGTCCCACTATCAGGAAGTGGCCTTTCCACGACCTCTACATACACTCTACTTAAAGGGTTTTGCAGCCTACACTCCCAAGCATAATCCCACACCTACCCATATTCCTTGTCATATTGACTAATAAGTATCATCATCACCTTTTGCTTCGATCTTTTGCACTGATTTCTAGATACGTTGATGCCTACATGCTCTTTCACTAGCATCCTAAAGTCAGTACATTTCATCTCGGGTATCAGCTTGATTAGATTGAAGAAGTGCTTGGATAACCGTGCACTTATTACAATTTTGTTTTCAAAATTAATGGAACAAGTATGTTCCTCTTGGCAGGCTCTAATCTGGAAGGACCCACTCCTCCTAACAAACGCACCATATATCTCTTTATGCATAAATATAATTCTTCAGTATTCCTCTTGGCAGGCTCTAATCTGGAAGGACCCACTCCTCCTAACAAACGCACCATATATCTCTTTATGCATCAATATAATTCTTCAGTATAGATTCCCTAAATTGTTTCGCATCATGGAATTTCATACCTACTGACAAAGTAGGAGAGGCAACGGATGGATCATAGGAATGAAACTTACTTTTCCTTCTATGCACAACTCCTTGATCTTCTTCAAGCTTGTCCTAGGAAGTAATATTCTCGACGCTTTCTTCATAATCAGTCTCTTGGCTAGCAACACCAGCATCTATGGGGCCTTTATCCCTATTTGGAACTTTATCAGTTACCTGCAAAGTTGCAAACCTATCTGACAAAAACTCCCTTTTGTTTTTTCCTTAACAATGTAAGCTCCTCATCGTCATCATCACTTAAGAAATTTTTGTTCCTAATCTAATCTAATGATTGTGACATCACCTATGTCACTATCACTTGGTACACGTCCAAAGTCGCCAAGACCATTCCTCGACATCCAAGTGTGCTCGACACGCACGCGAAATCATGAACTTACTTGATGCAACAACAAGCAATATAAATACAACAAGCATACAATACACAACCAACACAAGTAAATGATGACATGATTCTAAAATTGATAAGCGTAACACATCGCCCTATCGAAGAGCTACGAAAATCTACTTACTACTTTTTGGACCTAGCTCCAAGATGCTTATTTGGTGGTCGGTCGGCATCTAGGGTAGCTTCGAAGAGAAGGGCATGAAAGAGACGAGAGGAAAGGAGGGAAAGGCCAAGCCTTAAAATGTGAGGATGGCTCATCCTATTTATAGGCCTCCCCCTCTTAGATTTTTATGCAAACTCATGATTATGCCTAAATGACGAGTTGGCCTACCTATCTTCTTGAGTTGACGCCTAGGTCCTTTGTTGTTGGCTTGTGATTGGTCCACCTATTTGCTTACTCTCCAAGGCTCAATCTAGGCTCATTATTCCCTATGGTGCCTAAGAGATACATAAGTCCATTTAATGCGAATGTTTTTTTTTTTTTAATTGGTTAGTCCTTACCTTGTTCACCAAGGCTACAATCTAGGGCTATCATAACCTAAGATTCACCTAAGATTCTAGGGGACACTTAAGTAGGTGACTCACCTCTCTTATTAATTGTCAATATTTTCATGCAATCATTAGGCTTAGATGTGTTCACATTAGTGAACTTGCTTTCCAAGTGTTCTCTTTAACACACCAAGGTCCAAAAGCATTTAATGCATTATTATCTTCAAGCCAAGAAGTCTCTAGATTAGCTTGCTCCTCAAGTTAGGCATGCAGCCCCCTTCCCCTCCAAGTTGGGGGTGTGGTTCTCCCATTCTAAGGCGAAAATAGTTTCGAGCAACTTTCGAAATCGGTATCATTAGCTTATCAAACGGACTCAAAAAATTATAACTTTTTAATATGTTGTAGAGAAGATCTTAGAGAACATTTTTCATGAGGAATCCAAGACAAATTCGTTCTATGGGAAGGGTAAAAAATCATTGAACATAACCCAAAGATTCGTCCGTCGAGCAGATTCAACGGTCAGAGAGAGAGACTCATTTCAAAATCCACAATTTCACAAAACTCTTTAAAATTTTTATATGTTGTAGATATGAATGTCATTTAAAACATTTACAAAGGAAGCATGTCCAATTTTGAAAGGGAAGAGTTTATAAAAATTCGAGAAAGTAACTTGGTTACCATTTTCACTATACTAGGAAGGTTCTATACAATAATTGATTGGGCTCCGTCCCAACCATTTCACCTCAGAAAAATATGAAATTTAATTATGTCATAGATTAAGATGTTTTGAACAACTTTTGTTAAGAACGTTTCTCTAAATTTGAAGCACAAAGAGCTCTATAAAATTGAAAACCAGGAAAGATCCAATAGTGTCGAAAAACTGGGAAGTCAAAACCTATGAAGCTCAACGTAGCATTAAGGCTATAGGATAGCCATAATTAGCTCCAATTTATCCTATTTTTATTGGGATACTTGGCTTGGATACTTTGCTTAATTCCTGAGGTAAATCCTTGGTAATCATGATTATATCTAGAAAAATCTAGGTGAAATGATAAGTCAACCTCCTTCATGAAGTAGCTAGGGTGTTCTAAAGAATTCCATTTTGTCATTTTCTTCCTTAAAAAAGCGATCCAGAGAAATCCATCGTCTAGGTTGGTTTCGGGGCCAGAAAAGGGATCATTAGGTACACCTCGAAAACTGAATCACGTACTCCTGAGGTTTGGCCATCATGCCCCATGCTTGCCCGAATCATTCCTTTGGACGGTTGGTTGGCCTAAATGGTCGATTGTCCTTCGGTTGGTTCAAATCTAATCCTAAGGCTACCCATGGCCTAGTATTAAGCAAAGGCACTCATGGACCTTAGAATTAGTGACGGAATAGCTGGGTCTATCCCTGAGCTCATTCCGGTTGATCCAACTGTATGGTTCATGGTCAGCGCATTACTGATCCACAATCGGACATCACCAATTAAAGATTCATTTCTGATCACTAAGAATTAGATGGGGAATGAAGCATTTTCAATCAAAAGATGATCGCATTTGGTCAAGTCAGATCATCCGTGTATTGGTGCATAGCCGGGCGAAATCACTCGTGGCTGAGCATTGTGATCGGTCGATTCGACGCATGATCATCCACCGATCCAAAATCATCCAATGATCAATTCTCGTGATCCAAAAGTCATCTTATGAGCTGGCGAACCTATCCCATTGGTATGGTTGGTAGATAATTCACAGCCGACACCTCGACTAGTTCATGACCAATCGGTCGGTTGGTCGGACCATGACCGATCCTTGATGCCTTACCGATCGAACTGATCAATCCCATGGCCAATGGTCCATGGTCGATCCATTTATGATCTTATGGCTGATCCTTATGGAGTCAGAATAGAGGGTGTTAAAATTCTCCCCCCTTTAAAAATTTCGTCCCCGAAATTTCATAGCTATGATGACCCTTGGCTCATTAAGGTTGCCATGACATTCCCTTGTTATTGCTATTATTTTTATACGGAAGCGTATAACAATAACTCCATTATAACTTAAATTGATGCACACGAAATATAAAATCAGACACTTTATTTATTTATATATTTTAGACGACCTAGGTCGGTACATTAAGGTCAAAAAGTTCCTTTTTCTGGCTAAACGAAAACTCTATCTCGACCATCTTACAGCCTATTCACACGGCCGTCTTTGTATCACATCTTGGTCTTGTCTAAAAATGCTACCTTCACTTCCCCGGGCCCTCCATCTACTCAACCCCGCTTGTACCATCGCCGTCGTGATTTGGGAGTGGAAGCGGTCCCACCGTGCGCTAATTAACCCGGGCGTATAGCGCGATGAACCCCATCAGTATAGGGCTCAACGTGAGACTAGCATCCACTATCAGGATCATAGTGATCCGAATGAACGTAACATCAGGGAAATTAGGGTCAACTTACTCCACTTGGTCCCGCGTGAGATCGGTGGGGACGCCGTAGAGCATAATGGAGGACGCTGGTTGGAGAGGCATGGTTACGTGTCTAAAAATGTAATAATCCCACTAGGGGTGAGTACAACCACTCAGCAAATAAGAGTCTACTAAACTATACTACATGAACCTATCACCACGCGTTCAACGCAATCCAAAAATAAAGTACCCAAACTGAAATGATTTAACTTGCATCGGTTCTAAAAGAATCTCATAAAAACGGTATATTAGAGAGCAATGGAAATTTGGAATTTCAATTCATCCATATTCAACTACCACCATCTTCCGGAGGAAACTGTATACCATCCTCCAAGCATCTCGCACCCCAACCGGCATTGCGAGGACCTCTGGGCCTTTATCACATTCCCCGGGCATCCGAAGGGCACCGTATCACACCCCTTGGGGCATCCCGACACCCGGGGCATCGTCATCAATGTGGACTGATGGCATCCGTCAATTAAATACCATGATGTAGCAATCCAACAGTTTAATTCCAAAATATCTTTCATGTTGCTCATGCAAGGAAAATAATTCAATTCTGAAATCCATAATTATAGTATAAACCAAAGTGCAAACAAAATCTTAAAGATACGTCAAACCCACGTCAGCAGAAACATTTTGTAAAATTGAGATCTTAAACACTGAATTGATCATAATCAAAATCACGGTTTTCACCCCCGAAATTCATATTGTTCTACCCAAAATACCTTTGAAATTCACAAGCATGTACTTCAATAACATTTTCAAGTTTCGAAAGCTCAAGATTTCCGTATAATATAAGATACTTTATATATAAAGCCCCCAAATTATGCAACACCAAAATCAGTAAAACTTATGGGTCCATAAGCTAAATCTGATCATAATAACAATCACGTATTTCACTCCCCTAAGCTCGTGGTCAACCGAACTACTTTTTGAGCTTCACCCGTAAATACTCAGTGCTACTTTCAGAGTTCGCAATAACCACGGTTTAGAAAGGTTCATCTATGAATGTTTCCAAATCCACCAAATAACGCGAGTATCATAGAATTAATAGTAATTTGTAGAATTCCGATGGAACACGTCTCACCAAGCAACAACGGAATTCACATAGCATAGAATAGTCAACGTCTACTTGCCTTTAATCCGTGGTGGTGCAAGCTGGTGGTGCGAGTTGCGAGAATAAGGTGAGATGGTGGTGCAAGTGGCCAGCGTCGAGCAGCAAAGAGGAATAGAGTTATGGGAATTTTATTTTTTTTGGTAAAGGTTAGCTGAAGACGTTGATGAAAATGAAGGAAGTTGTGGGTGCCGTGGGAAAATAAGAGACGGTCCTTTCTTCCGCTTTGGCTTCTCCGCCGGTTGACTATATTAGTCAACAATCTGAAATTTTGTGGCAACTCATAAGGGGAACGTGTGGGGAAAACATGGCCATATTCGGTGGCCCTCCTTGCCACCTTGAAGAAGTAGCTTAAGCGTGGCTGTGTCTTGGTCAATGTCTTCAATTCGCTGGCCAGCTGAGGAGGAAGAAACATGGCTGCAAATATTTGGGTCAAAGTCTTCCTTTGTTGGCAACTGCCGAGAAGTGGTGAAGTTGATGTGGGGACAGTGGAAATTCTCAGCTCTTCCCTTCATCAAGTGTACGTATGCATGGAGATGGAAGAAACTTGCATGAGGAACTAGCTTGGCGACGTGCTGCGGAGAGTGAACATTGTTCTCGTTTATGGCATTTCATGAAGAAGAATTTAAATGAGATGATGGACTAGGTGATGGTCGAGCCGTCACGGTACGGTAGAGATGTGATGATGAGGTGGTGTCATGGGGACGTGATGAGACGTGACAGTTTGGTACCGTGATGGTGGTGGCGAAACGGTGGCCGTGAATGGTGCTAATAACAAAGTCTGATGACAAGCTTGCCGATGCGGGATGGACCGTTATGTATTCGAGGCTCGGACGAAGTCCGGATATCACAATAACGTACCTTGACATTTAAAATAGGTGTAGTGTGGCACCCCTCGACGGCCCCCGATCCATTAGGGTGGCCACAGTTCGCTTACCTTTCCTTTTCCCTAATAACATGTCACTCTGATACCATTTCAATTGCAGCGGGTCCATACAACCTGGGGGTTTACATCTTTTATATCGGTCCCTTGCGCAATTCATATAACGGAAGCATAACCAACAACTCCCTTCCCTATATTCAGAAAACAGTGCACACCAACTAAACATCTTCGATAAGTTAAAGCCGAACACTTTTATTTACATAAAACAGATGGACATCTTTAGTCGGTACATCGAAATGCCATGGTTTTCTATACTTGGCTATACTTCAAAAGATGACCGACATCTCCTCCAACAGTCGTATACTTAAAGTCCATCGAATCAGTGTCGGCGTCCAAAAGTTCCTTCCTTTGCTATCCTCCTCCTCGCGGTCATATCCAACCACTTGATCCATCTACTGGTGGCCGTGGCAGCAGAGGAATCTTATCTAGTTTGAAATGTTAATCCCCAAAAGGGGTGAGTACAACCACTCAGCAGTAAAGATCCACCAAACTACTCAATGCGTCAAACAGAACAATCAAGGTATCATGAACAAAGCACATATCATCCATGCATTCAAGCATACCTTACCTTGCAGCCATGCATATATCACCATGCCATATGTGTATATACCACCATGCACTTATCATCAAGCATTCATGCATATATCACCATGCCATATGTGCATATATCACCATGCACTTATCATCAAGCATTCATGCATATATCACCATGCCATATGTGCATATATCACCATGCACTTATCATCGAGCATTCATGCATATGTCTTCATGCCATATGTGCATATACCACCATGATTCATATCATCCATGCTATCAAGCATACATCACCATGAGATCCATTCATACCTTCATGATCGCATTGTCAATGTCAAATAGCATCTATTTACTTTCATAAGCAGATCATGCATCATGCCATATGCATACACCCATGCACATGATTCACTTTCAATTCTTATCTTTCACAAGGATCTCATCAATTTTTCTTCCCAGGGACCAATGTTTGCATCCCACAATTTATCGCTCGCACCCAACCTGGCATCACGAGGAACCTCCGGCACACACCTCCGGGTATCCGGCACACACCTCCGGGCATCTCGTACCCCAACTGGCATCACGAGGAATCCCCCGGCACACACCTCCAGGGCTTCCGGGATTATGTACCGACATACCACCAGGCATTCCCCTTGGAATTACGTACCGTATACCACCGGGCATCTCGAAACTCCCGAGGACATCCGGCACACACCTCTGGGCATCTGGCACACACCTCCGGGCATCCCGACACTCCCGGGGCATCGTCGGCTCACACCTCCGACGGCATCCTCATTTCAAAGCATGTTCTTATATGTCTCATTCTCAAATTTCACATTTGATGTAACAATACCATTGATTAAATCATGCTATATGCATTTGGAAAAGTACTATTTGATGCAATGGTTTTAAAAAGAAATCATCCTTTGAGTTCATGAAAATTTACCAATCCTCAAATGTCATATGAGATGTATAGATGTCATCACATCATTACACGGGTAATAATCCAAAACATCATGATTTACACAAAAATTTCCATAACCCATAAATAATACAATTTCCAGCTAAATCAGAATACTTAAAATCCTTATATCACAAGAAAAGAGTTTTAGCCTTATTCATACACAGTTTTTGCAACATTTACAGTTAAACACCCAAATGACCTTCTAAAATTATGGAATTTAACTATGTTGCAGATGAGACATAGATAGAGACATTTCATGAAGAACACTTTCCCAAAAGAGATTTGCACAGAATAGTATAGACCATGCATTTCAACATCATCAAGTCCGAGTAGACAGATTGCACAGTTTTTAAAACACATTCGATTAAATATGCAAATGACCTTCAAAAATCACGAAATTTAATTATGTTGTAGTTAAGACATAGATAAAGATATCTCGTGAAGGAAATTTCTCCAAAAGAATTTTTACAGAATAGTATTGGCCATGCATTCCCACATCATTAAGTCCGAAATACACAGATTGCACAGTTTTCTAATCGCAGTCGATTAAATAGGCAAATGACCTTCAAAATCATGAAATTTAACTATGTTGTAGCTAAGACATAGATAAAGATATCACGTGAAGGAAATTTCTTCAAAAGAAATTCGTACAGAATAGTATTGGCCATGCATTCCCACATCATTAAGTCCGAAATACACAGATTGCACAGTTTTCTAATCGCAGTCGATTAAATAGGCAAATGACCTTCAAAAATCATGCAATTTAAATATGTTGTAGTTAAGACATATATAAAGATATCACGTGAAGGAAATTTCTCCAAAAGAAATTTGTACAAAATAGTATTGGCCACGCATTCCAACATCATTAAGTCCGAAATACACAGATTGCACAATTTTGGAAAACATTTAAATTACACATCCATATGATCTTCAAAAATCACCAAATCAGAGCATGTGCTAGATAAGACTTAAAGGAAACAATTCCATGCAGAACACATGCCCAAAATAGATTCACACAAAAAGATATAGCTCGCACATTACGACATGCAAACTTCGGACAAGGTCAGATTGCGCAGTTTTTGGAATATTTCGATTAAAATACCCGAATGATCTTAAAAAATTCTGGAATTTTACCAGGTTATAGTCAAGACACTAAAGTATATTTTTCATGAAGACATCTAGGCCCGATTCGTTCTCGATGATTTTCTACAGACGTACGAAGTTTCTGGCTCTAGCACCGAAAACGTCCAGTATACCTATCTCCGAAATATCGAGTGTTTACCTACTTATCCTTCTTCGTTTTCTCTGAAATTTTGATATGTTTTGCCTCAAGAGGTCCCCTACAACTTTCATTAAGGGATCTAAGTGAAATTACCACAGAATAGTCATCATATGGTTCCAAAAAGTCTCGGGTGTCCAGTACCGTATTTTCAGATTTACCGTCTTCAAGAGAAGGTCGATTCACTAGGCTACACTTGCTCATTTTACCTCAAATGTGAGTATGTTAGTCTTTAGGATGTTCCCTACAAGTTGCATGAAGAAGTCGAAGTGGAATTCTCAGTAAAAAGTGACATGCAACACACAAAACCATCAAGAGGTCAACAAAACAGTTTCAGATCTAGTGTTTTCGTAGAGGAAGGGTTTTACCCCTCAAAGCTCAACCATTTTATCTCAAATTTTAGTATGTTGTACTTTGAGGTGTTCTCTACAACTTTCGTGAAGAAATTGAAACAAGATTCCAACTAAAAAGTCACATGCAACACACAAACTCAAAGATGGTCAAACTGGTCTTTCCAGAAACAGCATGTATGACCAACGAATCCCTCTCCATAGCTCCGAAATTTCATCCCATCTAGCACAACCAAGACTTACCATCTACTACACATACACACAGCAATGCAAAGAGTAGGTTTTAGGACTTCACTTGCCTCAAATCAAAGGAAAACACAGCAAGAACGATGGCGGGACTAGGCGGGCTCGACGGCGTCTCCTCTTCCTCTCTTTCTCTCTTCTTTCTTTGGACGGTACACTCTCTCTCTTCTCTCTCTTCTGGTCGAAATTCCCCCTCCCCCTTTTCCTTTTATTCTCTTATTTGCTTGTATTCATTAAGTTTTGCATGCATGAGACACTTGCCTCCAAGAGGAAGACAAGTGGCTGCGTCAAGAGGACAAATGGAGGAGGTGGCGTGGCCTTCGTCCGGTTCTCCTTCATGGGCTGACGGTTTGGGCCTCTTGGCCTGCTTTAGGCCCAACATACTTGGGCCTAAAGTCCAAGCTTAAATGGCCCATATTTATTATTTTTTTGATAAACCATCTTAATCCTCATTTAAATAAATACCTAATTGCATAATAAATGGCCAAAAGACTTTGTGACATTAATCCATAATATCAAATCTATAAAGTACATAGTCAAGAACAAAGTCTCCTTTATCAAATTGTCCTATAGCACCAACCTTGATCATCCAAGATGTATTTCTACCCAAATAATTCTCCATTAAAATACTCAGCATCAATCTATTAAAATTCTTCGGTCTAAAGGCCATAACATAAATCAATAACACTTCCATCACCTATCCATGGTTCATGGTATATCCATGGGTTATTATAAATTTTGGGATGCCACATGTAGGTATTTATGCCTCATGATCTCTTCACTTTCCCAGGTTGCCTTTCTTGTTCCATGGTGTTCCCATAGGACCTTGACTAAGGGAATGGCCCATGTTTCTGATTACTTGCTCACGTCTATCCACAATCCGCACTAGCTCCTCAATATAAGACCCTTGGTCATCTTCCTCGGTCTCTTTGAAGTTGAGCATATGTACCAAATCTGGCTCTTACTTTCTTAATACGGACACATGAAATACATCGTGTACCTGAGCAAGTTTCGGTGACAATGCCAACCGATAGGCCATATTCCCCATCATTTCTAGGATTTCAAGGGTCCTATGTATCGTGGACTTAACTTACCTTTCGCACCATAACAAAACATACCTTTTAGTGGAGACACCTTGAGAAACGCATGGTCTCTTACCTGGAATTCTAGAGGCTTTCGTCTCTTGTCTACATAACTCTTTTGCCTACTTTGGGTGGCTCTAAGTCTCTTCCTAATTACCTATATTGTCTCGGTAGTAAGTTGCATCAACTTAGGACCAGTAAGCCTCTTCTCCCTGACCTTATCCCAACGGACCGGAATTCTGCAAGCTTGACTATATAATGCCTTGAATGGAGCCATGCTAAAACTTTGTTGGAAACTTCAGCCCCGCCTTGCTTCCACTGCACCACTCTGATTTCAACTTTTTCGGGATCTCCAGTCCCGGAACACTTTGGGGGTCATAACTTTAAGAACTGTTCAACCAGTCCTTGCATAGGGCATGTCATTTCCGTTTTCGTTTCCACTTGCAGAGGCATTAACAGAAGTGGAGGCTATTTGTTGTTGAGCCTACTGATCCATCAAGCTTTCAATGGTCGGAAGAGCTTGTAGGATTCCATCCAGTTAGGGGTCATCTTTTGACTTTCCTTTGAAGTCACCTAATCTCGGGCACTCATGCTATCTACTAATAAGACAACTATAGGAATTCTAGGAAAACCTTTCCACATCACAATCAAAAGTTAGTAGTCATGAGCTACTATCACACAAGAAATCAATCAAGCAAACAATCACATGCATGGAATGTTTTTCCTAACTAACTAGCCCAACTTCCAGTGCACCTTATCACTCTAGGTAATTAACCTGGCTCTAATACCAAAAATAGGATGTCACACCTCCGCCCCACCTCTAGCACGAGAGCATGACCCAATGGGTTAGATCAATGCCCCAAGCAACGTCGAACGTCCCAAAAGTCTTTTATCTTTAGTTAAGCACATGCGGAAGCAATCATAAATAATCCCCGTACAAACAAACATGGAAGTCGGGCAAGACATATGCAAGCCAATCAAATAAAAGCAACATATATTCATACACATATTCACATATCAAAAATTGTTTTGATTATATGTCCATCCTTGTCTTGGGTTGCTTATTTTCGTTTCTATATATAGTCAATCAAAAGGCTGGGGTAGCCTAACTCCTCTACCGTGCTACTCCTAAAAGTGGCCCCTATGTTAGGTTCATTCCCTTCTTGGACCCAGGTTCACCCATCATACACCTGAAATTATGAGAACAACAAGAGTGAGTCATCGACTCAATAAGTAGAAATCTCTAATTCTCTTATAAGAGGATGTCTTGCTGTCCATCGTCAGATACAAGATCACCATCCACTTGTTGATGGCAAATCAATAGCAAGGTTCGTGTTTTGCCTTACTTATGCATATGAAAGGCTCTCAACCGTCTATGTGCTTTCAAGAACCAAAGACAAGGAGTTAGTGCGTATGAACAAGCTTTCCAAATATCCGTGGCTTATGATCATTTCGATCACAAAAAGGGATACGCGCATCTCATGAAACTCGTTCAAGCACTAACTGACCTAGTTCAAACATATGCTCAAATTGATGCAAGGACTTAACAATACATATCAAACAAACCCAGCTTATGCAAGCATCACACATGTATCAGTCATGGACCACACGTGGACTTTCATTTTTCTTTTTCAGTATCATATTAGTTGAAATTAATCGACTCTTCTGGTAACAACCGGGCATTGGTTCCCCCCTTGGCAATCGACATCATCCCGATCTCATTATCAAGACAACATCCAGGGCCACCCCCAAGCATCGGCCTCACCCAGGCCGGCATTGTCCACAATCTCAATATCGGGACGGCATCCGAAGTTTTACTCTAGGCAACAACCTGGCATCCCCCAACGTTGACATATAAGTCCATTGTGTGTCCATGCGTTTTCAAGCATCAATTGATTCATTTTATCTTTGAACTTTTAGCCGGATGAAATGCCCGAATGCATGCCATGCAAAGTGAATCAATGAAAGACTCTTATACTTGTTAGGCTCATGCCAGATGCGATTTGTGTTGGAGTTTCATGAATCATGTATACGTAAAATTAACAAAAAGAACGCAGCGGAAACAAAAATGATATATTTTATACATGATTCTCCGAAGGCGTTGTTCGTGCATTTTAATCAAAAATCTGAATATAAAAAGGGAGTTAAACGAATTACCTCTCGAAGCGCGCTTTATACGAATTGGTTCAGATATTCTACAGTTGGAGCCCCACAAATGTTGGACCTCTAGTTCAGACACACCAACAATGGACGTCGAATGGAAGAGAGAAATTTCGGATATTCACCACTATGATCATGCTAGCAATCTCGTGGAGACAATCCGCCGTATCCTTGATGTTTTTATTCATGGCCCAAATGAGAGAGAATTCCCTTTCTTTTCGCGTCTCTGAGACACAAAAACAAAACACCCTTTGCTCTATTTTTGCAAAAACACGTTATTTCGTAAAACCAGCATTTTTAAATAAAAATAAAAAATAAACCGATCAGCAATGGTTTTTTATGGATGGACAATCAACAACCGTTGCTAATCGTCCACTCATGCACAATCTTGTGCATGATGGTTAGCGATTGCTGACCATCATGATTCGTGCATGTGCACGAAGCTTCATATATTTTTTTATTAGTTATTATTATTAGAAAGGAAACGGACATAGATTAATTAATTAATTAATTAAATGAATAAATAAATAATTAATCAATCCCCTTAAAAATAAAAAGAACATAATCTTTATATGTACATTTGGAATACATTAATATGTATTTACTTTGGGCATGCAAGTGCATCATATGCAAGTAGGCTTGTGACTATAATACAAATTAAATTAAATCTCATTTAATATAATTTCATATCGACTCAATTCAATTGCAGTAATTGCAAACACATTTGCAACATTATTTCTCTCTTGTCCCACGTTATCCTAATTGTTTATGGTGTGTGACATCCCTAGGTTCATCACTAAGCCGGTAGTAAGACTTGTACTAACACATTAGTACTCCCAAAAGAATTAATTCTTCCGATTAATCTTTGGGTCCTACAAGCCATGATTGACATATAGAAATATGTCATGGCTACCCAGATAGTGTGAATGCTTTAAGAACATAATGAACCTGTTAGTTTTGGTTATAGTATAGTTCAATCCCTCTATCTTACTATGTCCCGATCAAATAAAGACCATGGAATATTTGTCAAGTCACCAATTCAATCATATGAACAAATCTAATTGACATGCATTTTATTTGAGACATAAACAATTTATTCTCGGTTACAACCCTGGCCGAGGATTTCAATGCATTGTCATAATTAGATCGCATAGAACATCATTATTATACATTGCATGTAATAAGGAGACATATTCCATATTGCGCACATGTGTAACTTCGTGTATGAACAAAATATGACCATTAGGTACAAAGACAAATCAACGACCCGGCATTACGTGCACCTGTGAAGCATAGTTGTTCGACACACAAGTTAACATTGTGCCTCAGGTCTAAGGATTATTTACACAAGACCAAAGCATGAACAATTAGACATTGACCACGCTAAAAGCTTCCATGTCGCTAATGTGACATCCCAAAAATTCACCGACCCTATTAGTATAATCAGATCGTTAAGACTTGAATTATTTTAAATCGGGCTAGAAAGCAAACCCGATGGACCGTGAGGAATGTGTGGGCTTAAGAAGTTGGCGGGCCACACGAGTCATCTAGTTGGGCTTGATTAGCCGAAGGATAGATTATGGACTTGGGCTTGGCTTGGAGCGGGCCAAGATTTGGACTTGTTAGAATAGTAAATTAAGTTAGTGGGCTGAAGTGTCGTAGAATGAGCCTGATGGGCCAGAGATGGGTATTTAGGCCCGAGTATTTGTGTTTCCAATTAAGTTTATAGATTATAGTTATGATGATTTGATTAGTGATTGTAATGCTAACGTCAATTTCTAACTTTAGCATTTCTTGTGATAAATCCTTCGTAGATTAACACCGAATTGCTAATATGTCATATGATTTCATAAATTTGCATAATTACAAGAGAAATGGAATTGAGTGAAAAGCATTAGAAACTAATAAACCGACTAATGACATAGGTTAGAGACTAATCGATATCGAACGAGAGATGTCGGAAGAAGTCGTGCATGAAGGCCACGACCCCCTCCTCTCTTCTCTCTTCTCTCTTCTCTCTCTCTTCTCCCATGGTTTTTCCTTCCAAAAATCGAAACAGCCAAAGGGAGACACAATCATTAGATTTGCTAATGATTAACCTATCCTAGGGATCAGCTATAGCCAACATAATCTGAATGGATTTTAGCATGGCCACAGATGAGAAAGTTTCGTCATAATCAATTCCTTCTTTTTGACGATATCCTTTCGCCACCAGCCATGCTTTGTAAGTTCCATTTTGACCTTCAGCATTCATCTTCCTCTTGAAGATCCATTTATAGCCAATTGGTATAATACCATCAAGCAGGTCAATTAAGGTCCAACGTCATTGGAATACATCGAATCCATTTCGGATTTCATGGCTTCTAGCCATTTACCAGAATTGATGTTCGACATCACCTCCTCATAGGTTTTAGGATCACCGGGTTGATCACTATCATTCATAATGAATAATGGTTCAATATGATCAATCGAGTGTTTATAACGAGCAGGTGGGCGAGACGTTCTCGCACTTCTCCTAAGAGGTTGTGTATCAGAAGCTCCCATTGAATCAGAGATTGGTATCTGAACTCAGTTGTTTGGTACTTCATTATTTTCTTCTTGTAAGACTATTTTCCGCCCAGCACCACCTTCTTGGACGAGCTGATTCTCCAGAAAAGAAGCGTGCTTGCTCACCAAAATTCTTTGGTCTGAATGAAAATAGAAATAATATCCAAGAGTTTCCTTTGGATATCCAATGAAGCGACCTTGTTCAGATCTTGCCTCCAATTTTTCCATTTTTAGTCTTTTCATGAAAGCTGGACAACCCGAAATCTTAATATGAGACTAGGTTTCCTACTATGCCATATCTCATAGGGCGTAGTTGGAATAGATTTGGATGGCACTCTGTTCAGTATATATACAGCGGTCTCAAGGGCATTTCCCCAAATGGATATTGGCAAATTGGTGTAACTCATCATAGATCGCACCATATCTAATAAAGTACGATTTCTTCATTCAGATACACCATTATGTTCTAGAGTTCCAGGAGGTGTCCATTGTGATAAAATGCCATCCTCTTTAAGATAGTCTAGGAATTCAGTACTAAGGTATTCACCTCCTCGATCCGATCAAAGAGCCTTAATACATTTTCCTATTTATTTCTCAACTTCAGCCTTGAATTCCTTGAACTCTTCAAAGCATTCAGATTTATACTTCATAAGGTATAAATAACTATACCATGACTGATCATCGGTGAAGGTAATGAAGTAATTATAACCACCTCTAGCAGTTTCATTAATTGGTCCATATATATCTGTATGTATTAATCCTAATATGTCAGCAGCTCGTGCACTATGTCCCACAAAAGGCGCTTTGGTCATTTTTCCTAGAAGACATGCCTCACAGGTCGAGTATGACACCCATCATTACTCAACTTGTTAATTATGTCTTCTCCAATATGACCTAACCAGAGATGCCAAACATACTTTTTATTTGGACCGTCTCTAGGGCGTTTATTAGTTATGGCATTTATATCAATTCTATTTTGCTTATTGACATCGGTAATCGCATTACCGGACACTGTAATGGTATAAAGATTATTGGTTAATAAGTTAGAACCGACACATCTTCTATTATGATAAATAGAACATACATCATCAGCAAAAGAAAATTCATAATTCTCTTTACCCAAACGAGGTATAGAGATGATGTTCCTAACAGTATTCTTATAATGCAAACAGTTTTTTAAAACCAATACATGTCCAGAAGGCAACTATAAACGAAAAGTTCCTATAGCTAACGCAACAACCCTTGCTCCATTGGCAAATGTCAAGACAATCTCATTTCGCCTTAGCATCCTGCTTATTTCCAAATTCTGCAAAGACATACAAATATGTGAAGTTGCAGCAAAATTTAGAACCCATGAGCTGGATTCAGCACTAACCATAAGATTAGTTTCAATAAGCATAGACACCATACCTTCATAAGGTTGGTCATTGGGCTTGACCTTCAAGCTCGCGAGGTACTTCCTATAGTTCCTCCTCTAGTGCCCCCTTAACACCACAGTAATGACATTTCCCTTTATAAATCTTGGGTTTTGGTTGCACAACAGGTTTGACGGGCCTCTTCCATTTCTTTTTCTTTAAAACAGTCTTACCCCTTGAAGAAGAAGCCTTAGCCATAGCCACTACATTTGGTCTCGTGTTGTGCATTTCATTCCCACAAACTACCAGCATGCTATGTAACTCAGCGAGAGTTTTCTCCATCTTATGCATGTGGAAGTTTTGGACAAAACCATAGAAGGAATCAGGTAAAGATTGGAGGATCAAATTCATAGCTAACTCGTTGTCCATAACGAGATTCAGCCTAGCCAATTCTTCAATGTGCCAGATCATTTTCAAAGCATGATCATTAACTGATGATCCTTCCGCCATCCTCATACGGTACAATGCCTTAGATATCTCATATCTAGAGGTTCAACCATTCTCACCAAGTATTCCTTTAAATGCAAAATGATCAACCTAGCATCTTCCATAGATTCATACTTCTTCTGTAATTCATTATTTATAGAAGCAAGCATATATAACCTAAATTTTAAGTCATCGTCACGCCACTTATCATAAGTGACACGCTCCTTTAGGGTCCCACCCTCAGGAAAGGAGGTTGGCATCCTTTCATTAAGCACATACCCAATTTTTTCTGAATTAAGAACAATTCTCAAATTCCTCACCCAGTCAGTGAAATTGGCTCCAATCAAACAATTCTTGTCAAGTATAGAAGCGAGTGGGTTTGTGGTCACCATTTTCAGAGTAATAATATATCTGTTGTAGAAAATAAATTGTTAGCCGTTGTATTTTTCAAAATAACTATTTCATTTTGGCCTTTAAATGAAATAGATCCTCCTACTAAATTTATATTTGAATCCCATACTCCTTAAGATTGGAAGTGGTAATCTTTGTTGGGTAAAGATTACTAGTGGGGATTGGAGTCACACTAGCCCAAAGCCGCCCTCATCTAACAGTTATTGGTGTCCTATGAACTTAGTGAGTGAACCAACTTGTTCAACGCATCATATGCGAGTCCCAATCATAACTTCGGCCTCTAGACCATGAAAGCCTCACCTAATAGTTATTGGCATCATGATCATAGTTAAGTCTAGCCCATTGTCTCATGCAAGTATTGAAAACACAAACAATTTCCTCACTTGACAGTTATTAGAAATCATTTGGCTCCAACCCCACAGCATCACATGCATAATGGAGTGGTCCAATATTATGAATGGTAATTAACCCCTATGTATCCATAGCCGATCAATTAACCACTATAATATTGGATCAAACCACGACGATGGAAGGCCACGAGTTTGAAACCCATTTTGACTTAATATTATTAATAAGGAGATTTGAGTCGTTATTTACGGTCTCAATTTGCACATTAACCGGTTTAACATGCACGATAACATAAACAAAATAAATAAATAGATATCACATAAACATCTATCCTACGTGGTGATCATGGAATTATGGTTTAATGGGTCTTGAGCCAAAGAGACCCATTTAGCCATTTTAATGTTTTAATAATAGAGACTTGCCCTTCAAATCTTCTTCTTCATTCTTTGAACTCTTCAAAGACCAGGCCCATAGAGATCACCGGCTTAATGGCTCCTCCAATGGCTCCTCCTCTCTGGTAGCTTTACATCAACAATTGAAATACTAAACTATACTAAAATTACATTTAATAAAAATAAATATAAAATGAAGGATGCAACCTCCATTTAATAATTACAACCCCAAAAATGAATACCTGTAATCATAATACATTCATCCATACAACAATCATAATGATTAGGGATTTTTCTATGATCACTACCCTTCCTTACGAGCCATAAATTCAAAATTTAAAACTCCAGAAGGCATAGATAAAATACTGCATTTAATCAAATTTAAAGTTGAACAATGCAAATTATGTTCCGAACGGAAGTTGAGTTGTCAACTTTAAATTCACAATCGCGAATCATTCGCAGAATATAAACACAAAGTATAACAAGTGACGGATTTTTGATTCAAAATTGATTTAGTTCTAACTTTTGCTTAGTTGATTAAATTTATCACATAAATTAATCAACTTCTATAGGCCACATAAGAGCAAGAAATTCTCTTAACAAAAATAAATTGGCCATTAGAATGCAAAAATATCCTTGAACTATAAATCAATTAAACGCACGAAAAACGCCTAAGGTTGATTCTGATACCACTGTTGAGTTTCATGAATCGTGTATAGGTAAATTTAACAAAAAGAATGCAGCGGAAATGAAAATGATATATTTTATACCTGATTCTCCGAAGGCGTTGTTCGTGCGTTTTAATAAAAAATCTAAATATAAAAAGGGAGTTAAATGAATTACCTCTCGAAGCGCGCTTTATACAAATTGGTTCAGATGTTCTACAGTTGGAGCCCCACAAACGTTGGACCTCTAGTTCAAACACACCAACAATGGATGTCGAATGGAAGAGAGAAATTTCGGATATTCATCACTATGATCATCCTAGCAATCTCATGGAGACAATCCGCCATATCCTTGATGTTTTTAGTCATGGCCCGAACGAGAGAGAATTCCCTTTCTTTTCGCATCTCTAAGACACAAAAACAAAACACCATTTGCTCTATTTTTGCAAAAACACGTTATTTCGCAAAACTAGCATTTTTAAATAAATAAATAAAATAAACCGATCTGCAACGATTGCTGATGGGTGGACGATCAGCAACCGTTGCTGATCGTCCGCTTATGCACAAACGATCGTGCATGAGCAAACTACTCATGCACAATCTTGTGCAAGATGGTCAGTGGTTGCTGACGATCATGATTCGTGCATGTGCACGAAGCTTCATATTTATTTTTATTAGTTATTATTAGTAAAAAGGAAATAGACATAGATTAATTAATTAGTTAAATGAATAAATAAATAATTAATCAATCCCCTTAAAAATAAAAAGAACATAATCTTTATATGTACATTTGGAATACATTAATATGTATTCACTTTGGGCATGCAAGTGCATCATATGCAAGTAGGCTCGTGACTTTCATATCGACTCAATTCGATTGCAATAATTGCAAACACATTTGCAACATTATTTCTCTCTTGTCCCACGTTATCCTAATTGTTTATGGTGTGTGACATCCCTAGATTCATCACTAAGCCAGTATTAAGACTTGTACTAACACATTAGTACTCCCAAAAGAATTAATTGTCCCGATTAATATTTGGGTCCTACAAGCCATGATTGACATCTAGTAATATGTCATGGCTACCTAGATAGTGTGAATGCTTTAAGAACATAATGAACCTGTCAGTTTTGGTTATAGTATAATTCAATCCCTCTGTCTTACTATGTCCCGATCAAACAAAGACCATGGAATATTTGTCAAGTCACCAATCCAATCATATGCACAAATCTAATTGACATGCATTTTATTTGAGACATAAACAATTTATTCTCGGTTACAACCCCGGCCGAGGATTTCAATGCATTGTCATAATTAGATCGCATAGGACATCATTATTATACCTTGCATGTAATAAGGAGACATATTCCATATTGCGCACACATGCAACTTCGTATATGAACAAAATATGACTATCAGGTACAAAGACGAATCAACGACCCGGCATTACGTGCACCTGTGAACCATAGTTGTTTGACACACAAGTTAACACTGTGCCTAAGGTCTAAGGATTATTTACACGAGACCAAAGCATGAACAATTAGACATTGACCATGCTAAAAGCTTTCATGTCACTAATCGTTCCATATGCGTCACGTTCAGTGAACTTGTCTAATACAAACACTTGTGTTCTTAACTCACGTATCACAATACCTAATGACTTGTGACTCATCATTCCCTTAAGTATCCAATACTTAATGGTGAAGTTATGAACACACTGGTCTTAACAGGATTATTAATATCCACTCAATAATTCATCGATTGGGAACGATTTAAAGATTCAGTCTAACTATGAACCCGTCACATATATTCTTAACGTCTCAATAATAGGTCTAGTAGCAACTGATCTTATGGAATCATTCATAAATATAAAATAATTGGACAAATGAATGAATACATCATTGCCATTAATTAAATAATAATAATGATAGTACAACTGAAATCCCTAACATGTGACTATTACATAGTAGCTTTAGGGCATACATCCAACAATTTGGCCTTGTGGTCTTGACTCAGAATTATTTGCTTCGGCTTCGGCATTGACTCGTGACTTGTCCCGAGTAATAACACGCCTCAACATTGTCCTGGGATCAAGTGTAAGCCGTGCACCCACCTCAGTACACGTCCAAAGTCGCCGAGACCATTTCTTGACATTTGGGTGTGCTCGACACTCACACGAGATCCTAAACTTACTCAATGCAACAACAATCAATAGAAACACAACAAGCATAACAATACAAAGCCAACACAAGCAAACGATGACATGATCCTAAAATCGATAAGTGTAACACATCGCCCTATCGAAGAGTTAGAAAATTTACTTACAACTTTTTGGACCTAGCTCCAAGATGCTTCATTGGTGATTGGTTCGTGTCTAGGGTGGCTAGGAAGAGAAGGGCGTGAAAGAGAGGAGAGGAAAGGAGATAAAGGTCAAGCCTTAAAATGTGAGAATGACTCATCCTATTTATAGGCCTCTCTCTTATTAGATTTTTAAGCAAACTCATGATTATGCCTAAATGACGAGTTGGTCTACCTATCTTCTTGAGTTGACGCCTAGGTCCTTTGTTGTTGGCTTGTGATTGGTCCACCTATTTGCTTGCTCTCCAAGGCTCAATCTAGGCTAATTATTGCCTTTGGTGCCTAAGGAACACATAAGCCCCTTTAATGCCTAATGTTTTCTTTTAATTGGTTAGTCCTTACCTTGTTCACCAGGGCTACAATCTAGAGCCATCATAACCTAAGATTCACCTAAGATTTTAGGGGACACCTAAGTAGGTGACTCACCTCTCTTATTAATTGCCAAGATTTCATGCAATCATTACGCTTAGATGTGTTCACATTAGTCAACTTGCTTTCCAAGTTTCTTCTCTTTAACACATTAAGGTCCAAAAATATTTAATGCATTCTTATCTTCAAGCCAAGAAGTCTCTAGATTAGCTTGCTCCTCAAGTTGGCGAACAACCCCCTTCCCCTCCAAGTTGGGTGTATAGTTCTCCCATTTTAAGCCGAAAACAGTTTTGAGCAACTTTCGAAATCAGTACCATTAGTTTGTCAAACGAACTCGAAAAATTATAAAATTTTAATATGTTGTAAAGAATTCTTAGAAAACATTTTTCATGAAGGAATCCAAGCCAAATTCGTTCTGTGGGAAGAGCAAAAAATCATTGAACATAACCCAAAAATTCGTTTGTCGAACAGATTCAACAGTCATAGGGAGAGACTCATTTTGAAATCTAAATCTTCACAAAACTCTTTGAAATTTTAATATGTTGTAGATATGGATGTTTTAAAACTTTGGTGAAGGAAGCATGTCAAAATTCAAAAGGAAAGATTTTATAAATATTTGAGAAAGCAACTTAGTTACCGTTTTCACTATACTGGGCAGGTTCTATATGATAATTGATTGGGCTTTTGTCCCAACCATTTTACCTTAGAAAAATATGAAATTTAAGTATGTCATAGATTAAGATGTTTTGAACAACTTTCGTGAAGAAAGTTTCTCCAAATTCGAAGCACAAAGAGCTCTATAAAATTGGTAGGCAGGAAAAATCTAGCAATTTCGAAAAATTGGGAAGTCAAAACTTATGAAACTCCATGCTATAGGATAGCCATAATTAGCTCCAATGTATCCTATTTTTATTGGGACACTTCACTTGGATACTTTGCTTGATTCCCAAGGTAAATCCTTGGTAATCATGATCATATCTAGAAAAGTCTAGGTGGAATGATTAGTCAACCTCCTTCATTAAGAAGCTAGGGTGTTCTAGAGAATTCCATTTTGTCCCTTTCTTCCTCAAGAAAGTGGTGCGGAGAAATCTATCGTCTAGGTTGGTTCCAGGGCTGAAAAATGGATCATTAGCTACACCTCGAAAAACCGAATCACATACACCTGAGGTTCGCCCATCCTGCTCCACACTTGTCCAAAACGTTCCTTTGGATGGTTGATCGGCCTAAAGGGTCGATTCTCCTTTGGTCGATTCAAGGCTAATCCTAAGGCTACCTGTCACACCTCGACTCTCCGAGCGTGTGCCCATCCCTCGGTGGTCGATTAAATAGCAATGTCCCAGGATGCATCGCCGACCCATTCATTTTAATGCACATGCGGAAGCGAATAAATAAATCTCTAGACAACAACAAGATGTGATAGAAAAACAGGATCACCAATTAACGAAAACCAAACCACACCTTTATACATATCAGACTAATTCATATACATTACTAGCTGATGTTTACAAGGTCTACAAAAAGGTTGATTCTCAAAACTAGCTATCCTATGACCAGCTAATCCGACTCATTAGCCGATTCTTTAGTTTCCACAGGATCCGGGCAAGACAGCGAGTTCTCCACTACGCTATCAGGAGGGTCAGCTGGATCCTCATCCAGAGCAGCATCAATCACCGCAACAGGGATATCAAAAGTCCTAAGGGGACCTAGCCTAACACCATAAGGAGCGGTGCAAAACCATGCTCTGAATCGATTAGATATCTCTTGATGTGGAACCTCTTCGACCCAGACAATGGTTACAACCAACTCGTAAACCCAAAAACCTCTGGGATTGAGGAAACTAGAGACTTGCTCGGTAACCCTCATGGGACGACCCTGACATCCAGGGGGAATCGCCATCTGTGAACCTGAAAATGTTATCCCACAACGGGGTGAGACGACGTCTCAGCAAGTTCACCCCTTAAGACATAACTAGGAAGAAAATATGCCACAAGGGCTGCCTAAGCACAAGCACAAGCTAGAGGACTTACCTTTTTTCTCGATTCCTTCCTCTAAGTCAGTATAATTCACAAATTTATCGAATCACTCCAACAACTCAAATCATCAAAATAGATCGAATTATCAATCAATCGACTCAGTCAATTCCATGTCATGAAGACCATCACACGGTCATTCCGATTATTCATTCCAACCAATAATTATGGCCACACTCGGGCACGGCCTACTAAATGTTTAGCGGTGAATTATGGTCCAACGGGCACAGCCTGTTCCAAGTTCGGCGGTAAATTACGGTCCAATGAGCACAACCATACTTTGGCGGTTAATTACAACCCAATAGACACCGCCATACTTTGGCGGTTAATCACGGTCCAGTAGGCACAACCATACTCCGGCGATTTTCTTAACCCATCCCATATCGTCACGTACAACATACATCACCTCATCTTTCCATAGTCATCTTACCACGACTATGGACTACCACACGATTATTCACTCACGGCCAAGGACATTGAGCTTCCCACTTGAATTTCTCAATTAAAATGATGTCCTGGTGTATTTTCTTCGTGTTGAAAATACTCGATAAAAATTATCGTGTGTGGGTACACGGTCGGCCTCAACCGAAAATATAATATCTTTACTTTCAAAACTCCCACCATTTATATAGTCGATAAAAACATTTTTGGCGCTGTAAACCGACACCCGGTGATTTTCTAATTAAATAATGAAAATAAATAAATTTTGGGATAAATATCCACAATCACCAATCACTCAATTTGCACAAAATAGTAGTTAATTAAATAAACAGATCACACCATTGCAATCAGCACTGAGAATTCCAGTCGTGACTATCTCGGTCTAATTTTCGGAAAATAATAATTAATTAAATAATTAATAAATGCCAACAATAGTAACTTAGGCCTGAAAAGCCTAATTAAAAGCCGAGATGGGCTCGGAAAATTTGCGAACCACTCTAGATAAATACTAGAGCTTGTTTAGGCTCTAATTACACTACTCTAACCACCTAACATGCAATAACGATTAATGAAATTGCTAATCTATTCTAACTATCCACCTAATCCATACTTAGTCTAAACTAATCAACCCTTAAACGTCATTAACTTACTAAGAATGGATTAGTGAGTTAAACTCACTTGATTAATGATCCGATTGTACACGACGACAGTGAGGAGGAGACGGGCCAAAAACTCCAAGACGGCGACACCAAGTGGGGCCGGGATAGGCCTGAAAGCGGGCTTTGATGCCCACAAACCCCTTGCTAGTTTTGGCTTTAGATCTTGGGCCGAAGGAGCTGCAACGACGGCTTGTTTGAGCACGGCTTGGGCTAGACCCGGCGGCCATGGGCTCGTTGGATTGCCGGGATGAAGCTGTTGCTTGGGCCTGCTGTTTCGATGAAAATGGGAGATGCAAGGGCAAATTCGGTGGGCTGGGAATGGGCTAGCCGTGGTTGTGTTGGCATGGAGGCCCATGGTGAATGGACTACCAAGGTTGATTGAAGTGGGACAGTGGAGACAAAGATGGTGGGACTGGCATCGGTAGAGAGAGAGAGAGATGGACGAAGGTGGAGGCGTCTGTGGGGCAAAGAACACGCGGGGCAATAAATAAAACAGAAGTAGCTCTGGAACGATTGGGGGAAGCTGGCCGCACGAAGGGATGGGGAGGGGAGAGAAAGAATGTCAGCCAGGGATAGGGATAAGTGAGCACTGGGTTGTCGGCTGAAGGGGAGAGGGAAAGAAAGCGACGTGCACAAGTTGAAGAAAAATGTCCGGAGGAGAGAAAGGGACCGAAGGAAGGGAAACAAAATTAATAAGTTTAATAAAATGTCCTATAATTATCCATTCTTGGTCCCACAAATTTTCATATAAAATGCTTGGTCCTTACTTGCTTTCTTGCACCATAATTTCCCTAAATAACAAGTCTCGGGTAGCAAAAATGGCAATTTCCCTCAATTCCAAATTCTATTTCCTTTTTCCCGGAATCCGATTTTCTTAACAAATCTCTCCGATTAAAGTCCAATTTTGTTGAAGAAAAAGCCCACACAATTTCCTTTCACCAACTAGCTCGCATAGGAGGCCAAAATACCTTCAATTTGGCCAATTCGAATTTCCGTTCGTTTTCCGAATCGTTCACATCGATTTT
This sequence comes from Eucalyptus marginata, assembly GCA_014182565.1. Taxonomy (NCBI): domain Eukaryota; kingdom Viridiplantae; phylum Streptophyta; class Magnoliopsida; order Myrtales; family Myrtaceae; genus Eucalyptus; species Eucalyptus marginata. The sequence continues at coordinate 26,173,831 of CM024587.1, forward strand.
CCGTAAAAATCCCGAACTTGTCGAAAATTCCTTGAAAAATGAGTTGACGTTCCTAAAATGACTCGTGACATGATAGAACATTCAATTTCTGAAATCGGGTTTAAATTCGCGGTTAATTTCAATCTGGCGCGATTTTAGCATGACCTAACCTACAAGGTAGCTTTTAGGAATTTTTGGAGGAATTGACCTGTGGTAGATTTTCTTTGAGCCATAACATATATCTTCAACACATTGACGACTCTCGGTGGTCGTGAAAATCTTGAAGTTTCAAATATGGACACAGGGTACCCAAAATGACAGAAAACCGGTCTAATGCCGATCGACGAGAATTTTGTATTCAGATGGAATCACCCACACTTTGATCGCACATCTCAGTCGAATCGACCTATCTCCAGTCTTTGATCGATTTTTAATTGTGCCGTAATGACCTTTGTAGACTAGCACGGTCGAGTAGTCGATTCCTAGTCAAATTATCAAGTCTATTGCATTAAAATCCCTTAACGGCTTCACTTGATAGGTCAGTTATTTCATGAGTGGCCATCTCAGAGAAAAGAACTATAATCGCGTCGATAAAAGGCCCAAATTATCCAATCGAAATTAGAACCTAAAAATCAGGATGTCACAACTGTTCCCCTCTTATAAAAATTTCGTCGTCGAAATTTAAACCTTTACCCAATCTTAATAAAAAAGGTGGGGTTATTGTCGTCTCATCAATTTTCACTTTCCTCGGTTGCTTTTCCAGTCCCGTGGTGTTGTCGGACCACTTTGACCCAGGGGACCCTCTTGGTACACTGAATTCGTTCTTTTTGATCCACAATCTGAATCAGGCTTCCTACGCACGACACTCTATCATCCACATCTCAATCTTCAAGATTTTGCACGTGGGTCGTGTCAGGCTCATACGTCCTCAACATCGACATGTGAAAGACGTCATGCATTTGCGCCAACTTTGGTGACAATGCAAGACGATACGCTAGGATCCCGATTCTCTCTAGAGTCTCGAAGGGACCTATGTACCTCAGTTTCAGTTTTCTCTTCTTGCCAAATCGCAAGGTATTCCTCATTGGTGACACTTTCAAAAAGATGCAATCACTAACTTGGAATTTTGACCTTCAACACTTAACAAGAGAACTTCTGGTGATTCCGAGCGGTCTTTAACCTATCACTAATATTTGAAACTTCATTTGCTGAATGCTGAACTAACTCTAGGCTGTGTTCCATCCTCATCTAACTTCCTTCCCACAACTGAAGTTCTGTACACTTTGCTATGCAATACTTCAAAAGGAACCCTTTGATTGTTCTACTGAAACTGGGAACCTCGGGTTTATATATGATATAAATTCGGTATTGGTACTCCATGCAGACGTACTATATGCCGTACGCACAACACTACGTGTCTGTCTAAGTCCAGATCCTTTCGTACTACTAAGAAGTGAGCTGACTTCGTCAGTTTATCGACCACAACCTTAAATGGAATCATTACTCCTCTGACTCCTTGGTAAGTGTGTCACAACGTTCCATCGTGATATACTTCCATTCCCACTCAGGATTCTCGAGTGATTGTAAACGTCGTCGCAGCTTGCATTATTGAAATTTCACTTACTAGCACATCTGACACTTGCAACCCGTCCAGCGATATCTATCTTTATAACAGTCTACCAATTGAGTTGACGCTGATCTTGACCCACGTTGTACTGTCTGGTCGAATACTACAACTACTACAGTGAATTCCTGACAAGGTCTCCCCCTACCTGATTTATTTGAAGGTCGAGCTCTTTCTTAAGGTTGTCAATGAGAGTTTTGCTAGTGAGGTTTTCGATGATAAGATCATGAACCTCCTTTTTCAAAGTAGAAATTCTTTTTGAGGCCTTTTGGTGTTCCTCAAACATTTCTTTTAAAAAATCTTGTAATTAATCATAAGACTATTCAGAGTCTTTTACCTCATCTTCTTCTAGTTTTGAGTCAGTCATGAGATAAATATTTGGTTCTTCTTCACCAATTGACTCATATACAATGTCACTCCATAGTTCAGCTTTCGGCGTCTTTTTGTTCTTTTCACAATTTTTTTTTTCTTGATTGATGGATATTATGGTTTTATGTGTCATGGTTTCCTGCATTCATAGCACATGATATGCTTACCTTTGGATTCTTCCTTGTTCTTGTAAGGCTTTTTCTCATTAGGATGTTTAGATGATCTTTTCCCTTTATAGTTTCCTCTGTTCCTCATGAAGCTCTTAAACTTCTTTGTTAGTAATGCAATGTCTTCATCACTCTTTTCCTCATCGGAGGATATTTTTCCACCTATACCAACATGGTTAACCTTAAACGCAATGACTTTCTTACTTTTGGAGCTGCTTTCTTCATTTTGAAGTTCAACTTCATAGGATATGAATGTTCCTATCAGCTTGTCCATTATAATTGGTTGAATACTCATGGTTTCTCGTAGTGAGGTCTTCATGGTACTCCATTCTTTGGGAAGGGCTTGTAGTAGTTTGTTCACTTCCTTACCATTTGTGTAAATTTTTCCTTGAAGAGCAAGCTCGTTCACTATTTCAATGAATCGTGTGAACATCTATGTCACTATTTCATCAAACTTCATCTTAAACAGCTCGTAATCAAGCAGGATGTTTAGCTTTTTTTATTTGACTTTTTTCTGTTCCTTCAAATGTCAACATGATACGATCCCAGATTTCCTTTGTTGTATCACAAGAAGAAATTTTGTTAAACTCAGATGGTGATAATGCACCACATAGGAGGTGTGTAGCTTTAGCATTAAGATCGGCTTTTTTTTTTTTTAGCTTCTTTTGTGTTGTTGATAGCTACTGCTTCTAGGCCATCTTGTCGAGCAAGAGCTTGATCAAGAGCTGGTACTTCTGGACCATTTGCAACTACATCTCACATATCCAAGTCTACGGCTTCGATGTATGACTTCATTCTTTACTCCTAATAGCCACAGTTGCTCTCGTAAAAGTAACAGTAGCTTGTTGAGAGTTTGAGCATCATTAGTAAAGAAGCCACCAAGGTTAGCCCTAATAAAGGATCTTTATATTCAAAAGAAATGCACTTCAGATAATGAGCAACAGAGCTTTGATACCAATTGTTGGGGCTAACAATACAACCTAGAGGGAGGGTGAATAGGTTGTTTTCAAACTTTGATGATCTTTTGTAGAAATTAGCTAATCGCTAAGTAAAGATCACCTCAACCTAATGTTTACGTAAGTACTAACTAGCTATATGCCAATGTATATGAAAAGATGAAAACAGTGGGACATAGAGAATTATAGTGGTTTGGTTTTATTCACTAACCTATGTCCAATCTTCAGACAATAGCCTCAAGACGAATTGGATTCCACTAACAATCTACTTAGAAAGTTATTAATGGTTAGCATTGATTCTTAACATGATATATCATACTATCTGGACTCAACTACTACTCTTACTGTCATGATCCCGACTCCATCCCTAGGGTCATGAGCAGCAAGGGTTATTTTTCGCGACATCCCAGGTGCGTTGCCATCCCATTTCTTTTTATCTTTTCATTAAGCACATGTGGAAGTGTATATACAACACCTGGACAACAATAAGTAGCCAAGAAAACAACCATTTACAAACACATAATTACATCAGCTACGTTTACAAGCTCTTCTATCGCGGGCCGTTATATTTACAACTACCACATCTTTAAAAGGTCGGGGTAAACCTTAGCTCCTCCAGTGAGATTGCAACTCCCAAAATTGACGTGAGACTTCCACACCTACAAGACTAAAAGGACGAGGGGTGAGTTTTGGGGAAACTTAATAAGTAAAACCCCTAATTCTCTACTAGGAAGACATCTCATCATCAAAATCTAGTAGATACAACACTCACAATGCAACATCGATGGCAGATGATTAGCAAACTTATTGCTACACCTCGACTACATGCATATGTCCATTGCAACACACTTCAATGCATGCTTACCTTCAGCTTGTCAATGAGTATATCAACATATCATACTTATGCATATACCGGCACTCATGCAGATTCATTTACCGTTATCTTGACTCAACTAGGTCCTCCTGACTCAACCGAGGCATCCTAACGCTAGTTCACCAAGGCATCCGGGCTCAACCTAGGCATCCTGGCTCAACCAGGGCATCCCGGGGCTAGCTTACCCGAGGCATCCGGGCTCAACCTAGGCATCATGTTCAATGAACGAGGCATCGCCGCCAAAATGTGGCGACGGGCGCTTTTTCCTCTTTAAGTGCACACACAAGTACATCACACAAGCCGGTTTTTCATCTCTTATCTTAGCCAACGTATGCAAGGCCTGAGGGCATGCTCATTCAAGTGAGTGTGCCATGATCCTCAACATGATATCATAAAATATGCCAGGAACGATTATTGGTTCGTGGCTTGGGTCGCATGCTTAAGCCATCGCGACTTGATGTTGATTCTCAGCCGAGCGAACCTTGACCTCGTCTTGGGGCATGAACACACTCAACTATGCAAACATGAGCAAACACACAAAAGAACATTACAACATACACATGGCTTACATGGGTGAGCACACCACTAAACTCGACGATGTAGGCTATCGCCCTAGCCAAGAGTTAGAGATTCTACTTACCTTGGATGAATCTCGATGAACTATAGGTAATTTTACCAATAGAGGGCCGTCCGATGAGGCAATGGACGAGCAAAGCCGAGAGAGGGAGAGAGGGCGACTATGAGAAGGCGGGAGAGAAAGAGAGAGAGCAAGTGAGGGAGAAGAGATGGGGTGGCGTGTGTGGTATTGGAGAGAATGCCTCTATTTATAGGTAAATCTCTCATCATTACCCTTCCAAATAGAACAATAGGATTTCTTTGGGTGGCAAGCCTAGATTGGTAAGGTGGCAAGGCTAAGGAGGAAGATGTGGCTAGCCTAATCCTTAGGGCCACACTTGTTCCTTCTCTTATTGGGCCATTTGGGGGTTGAGTCATCTTTGTAATGATGATTATATTAATTAGAGGACATCTAAGCCTTATGACTCAACTTATCATTAATGCACTATGGTCCAAGAGCATTTTGATGCATCTTTATCCCAATCCAAGAAGACTCTAGATGGCTTGCACCTCAAGTTAGGCGTGTAGCCCCTTCCTCTCCAAGTTTGGCATATAACCTCCCATTCTAAGTTGAAGAACAGTTTCGAACAACTTTTGAAATTAGTGTCATTACCTTATCAAACGGACTCGAAAAATTATACAATTTTAATATGTTATCTAGAAGATCTTAAGAAACATTTTTCATGCAGGAAACTTAGCCAAATTCGTGCTACGGAAAGAGCAGAAATTCATTGAACACAACCCAAAATTCGTCCGTCAAGCAGATTCAATGGTCAAAGAGAGAGACTCATTTCTAGATAAAAATCTTCACAAAACCCTTTGAAATTTTAATATGTTGTAGATATGGATGTCCTTTAAAACTTTTGTGAACAAATAATATTCAAATTCTAAAGGAAAAAGTTTATACAAAATCAAGAAGGCAACCTGGTCACCGTTTTCACTACACGGGACAGGTTCCAAACAGTGAATGATTGGGCCTTCGTCCCTACCATTTCACCTTAGAAAAATATAAAATTTAAGTATGTTATATATAAATATTTTTAGAACAACTTTCATAAAGGAAGTTTCTCCAAATTCAAAGTAAACAGTGCTCTGTAAATTTGAAAAATGGAAAAGGTCTAGGGATTTCGAGAATATGAAGAGTCAAAACCTATGAAACCTTAAGTGGCAAGCCTAAGGAGAAGTGATGGCGCCCTACTTGATCTTCAAGATCCCTTGTCATTATTTTTCTAGGCTATGAATCATTCCCCACCATTAATAAGCTTACGACTCACCCCCCTCTTAACACATAACCATCCAAAATTTAATGATTACATTTCAAGAGTAAAGCTAATGGGGCCAAGTGTCCTACTTAATCATCATGTATTAATAAGCTAGCTTCCAAAAACATTAATTGCACTAGGGGAAATATCAAGTAAGAAGGCCATCTCTTTGGGCGGGAGTCAATCGAGTCCAATCACGATCGATCACCTTATTTGGCCAGAGGTTCGTGCCTAAGCCAAGATCGAATAAAGTCGAACGCAATTGGGCTTAACTGGTGAAACCGAGTTCGGACTTCTCTCTATAAATGGCTTGAAGTTGAGGATATTACACTTACAGTTGTACACTTAATCCTTAACACAATTGCTAAATAACATAAATATCAAAACAGTTTGGTAGAGAACTTATAGCTAAGGACAACAGTATGTAAACTACTTGATCTTTTTTTATGTTGCACACTCTCACAGTTCCTCGTGGTCTTCTCTTTTACACTTTTCCTCAATATAACCATTAAAAATGAATTAGAGAAGCATATGATTGTTGGAGAGTTTATGTTGAGCTACTGTCTAGGGAAGGTATTGCCCATACAATTTCCTTCCTTGGATTTCTGTAGGCTAACCAAAGATAGCAATTGCCGTTGTCTTCTCACTACGGTCTTTGAATGACCTGTCAGACAACCTAGCTCCTCTACTGCATGCTTTATCTTGATTTTGCTAATGTGCGAATCTAGGTCCTTCAAAGGCTACTTAGTTGACCTAACAGGCATCATCCGATATAGTTGGTTGTTACATCACCATCAACTTGATCTTTACAACTTCGACACAAAACATCATTAGTAGCTAATCTTTTAGGTTGACTAGTACTATTTTAGGTCATCTGCGAACTTCTTTCCAGTGGATCACACCATGGATGTTGCACAGTCCTTTGGTCCAAACATTTGCAGACAATATATTAAGTGATATATTAAGGATAGTTTGGGCATTATCAAAATCACTTGAAGATGTTTTCTCCAACATAAAGAAATAGGCTTGTAAATGAATCATTTTAATTATATAATAAAGCATATAAACTGTGTAGTATACGTGCATTTTCCTTACTATCCATTGTTGTTGTTGATTGGTTGATTGAGATTACATGCTTCCATATGTACTTAATGCAAAGATAAAATCGATTAGACAGCGACGCCTCCTAAGATGTTGCAAACTAATCCTGACATAGCAGATGTTGTGACCTTGTGGCGAGGGTAAGGTTTAGGGTGTGATAGATGGCTTAAAAATAGGAGCCAACATGGTTTCTCTAAGGATCGTTCAACCGGGAAATAGAGAAGGCTTGCCCTGAGCCATTTGATCTTGTCAAGAAATTAGGGCCGTTCATTCCACCTTTCTTGAAACCTCATGGGTCTTCTTCCAGAAACCCTAGAGTTGAAGTGCCCCTTGCCTCTTTGCTTGTGTCTTCCCATCAAACCCTTTTTGTTGGTGTTCGTTCGGGCTACGAGCAGAATGCCCTCTCTAGTCTTGCCAACTTTGATGAAGCAAGGCATTGGCTCTTCTCCTGGACAGCAAATGATAGATCCAGCCAAGGGACGACATTAGATCCATGGTCAAAATCTAGGAATGATACGATAGGTAGGTATCCGCTCAAAATCAAGAGAAATTATGCTACCTTTTCTCTGTCTTTCATCGCCTAGTATTGTTGTAAAGTGGACTTCAGTCCTCAAGCTTTTCCTTATCGACCTTTGGTTTATTCTAGGGAGTGGAGACCTTGTTGAAGCAAGTCGCTATGATCATATTTCCTTGCTTTATTTCCAAGAGAGCTTGAGTTAGTGAAAAAATCTTTGCTTGATCAAGCTTCTTGTACATCTCTTTAATGTTTTTCCACATATTTTTTGAATCCTCCATCGGAGGAAGTCTGATAGCGACATTTGGAGTGATTTAATTTCCGATTCAAGTTCGGACAAATTGGTTGCATTTTCTCCAATATTGCACCAGACGCTTGTTGGATGGAATCGAGAAGGTTTTGTCTAGAAACCCATCCTTGTCTTTGGTGATTAGTGCTCACTAGAACTCCTGCACCCAAATGGAGTAATTGTCGGGGTCAGATAATTACTTGGTAATGAGTCGCAGCTCTAGCTTGTCGGGCATGGAGGTGTAGAGTGGCTCACCGGGCTCCGAGCGACTGCAGACTGCTAGAATAGCGATTGGCATGTAGCCGGGTTGAAGAATCGGGTAGGGATTTGCTCCCAAACCTGGATTCGTTCCCAAACCTGCTGTACCTGAATCGGGTACTTGAGCCGCATGAATTTTTTTGGTTTGGGGACTATGCCTGCCCTGATCATGGCTGGTGGGCCTTCCCAGATTTGGACGTGCTCCCGGTTCCCTTGATTCATGGACTCTTAAAAATTCTGAGCCTGATCTGGTTGTGAATTAGCCCATGTATTGGCTTGGGCTAGCCCATAAAACCATGGGCTGGATAGAACTTGGACAGAGAACCACTAGATGGGCTGGCCCGGAATGGATTGCCCCTAGTTTGGTTGGGCCTGGAAGGGTTGCCATTGAATAGGCTGGGCTTGACGAATTGCCCATGACTTGATGTGGGCGGTATCGCCTCAACAGGCAGATCCGATCTAGGTTCTGTACGTGGAGATAGGTTCTTTACGCCCGAATGTTCTGTATTATGGTTCTCCTCAGGTAGTTGAGGCTCTGCCTGGTATTGGTAAGCCGGTTGGTTTCGTTTTCTTTGTTTTGGTTGCAAATGCTGATTCCTATACCGGAGCACTAACCTAATTTTGCAGGTTAGTGTTTCCTATAAAAACAAGGGTAGAAGGCTGGATGGAGAGGAAAACACCGACAAGTGCGCGGAAGTTAGGCCAAGAAATACCGTTCGGATACCATCTCACCAAATGGATAGAGAAGAGTGGAGAAGAACCGAGAATGCATAAAGGACTTTGTATTTGGGTACTGTAGCTTCCTTTGATTACATGGACAGCGCTCTTTATGTAATGCAAATGATGAATAATAAAAGGAAAAAATAATCTCCTAGACGAATCTTACAAAATCAATTCTAATCCCAGATCAATTCATTTAATCAACTACAATTCTGGATTGATTTGATGTATTAATCGTAATCCATAATTGATTCCCACATATCTTCCAACACTTAAGAACAAGACTGGATTCTTTGGTGTGTTGCCTCGAAGTTCATAATTCTTGTATATGTCGATGGGTTAATAAGCTAAGGGCCCAAAAATTGACAGTGATCATAAATTTGTTCTTCCTGGAGAATATGATATGCTTACACAGCAAAGCCGCTCTAGAATTCTATGTTAGAAGGCGTTAAAGGATGGAGTAACGGCAACTTTTTTCGGTATTTCACTTGTTTGTGGAATGATTGAAGGTTTCCTTTGACTGTAACAATGAGATTTTCGTCTTAGCTGGACACTTGCTTGAAAGATATTCAGAAACGAATTCTCTTCCTGCAGACCAGTTAAGAAATGCTAGACACCGAAGCGAGCTAGCAGATCTAATTGTGGCAGGAGATTACCCGAGGTCGTACTTTAGCTTTGTTTCTCCAGCGAACTTGGGTGACAAGAGATTGATTCGCGATGAACTAAGTGACAGAGACGAGCCAACTCCGACAGAGCAAAGTTGAACATGTAGAAGAAGCATCAATCAGTATATAACCACCCCCAACCCCACCCCCCACCCCGCCCCACCCCCCGGCGGCCTATGGAGCATGGTTATTGGAAACCTAATCCTTTCTCTTACTTGATCTGATTGATACTGGAAACTACAATCACTTACACATCTCTGAATGTTGCTCCAGCAAATCCGATTCGCTCCTCCTATTGAATGATTTCTCCTTTATTGGGTCCAAATTCGGCCTCCACGACCGGGCCCCACTAGACTTCTGTGCACCGCTCGCCGTGAGGTCTGTCTCAGTCTTGAGAGGCCGAACAGGACTCCTGCTCGGGGAAGAAGAATTCGCCCTGCCAGGGCTCGAAGCATAGCTCCTAGCCGGCGAGCTGCACATCGGGCTTGAGACGTAAAGCCTCTCCGACAGACTAGTCCTAGGAGGATCCGCCATCATCACACGCTGTGCGCGCTTGGCCTGCGCGCTGAGCTTCCCAACCAGGACGGCCAGGTTCAATGGGGAGACATCGGCTTGGAGGGCCGAGAAGGGCAAGAGGAAATAGAGGTGGCCCGGCTCGAGGGCCTCGCCTGGCCTCAAAAGCTTGGACTTGGAGCTTGTTGTGGTGGAGAGAAGCTGCGAAGCCGTGCAGAGGAAGTGCCTGCTGGAGAGCTTATTGCCATTGCCAGTGACTTGGCCCACCGTGACAGGTGGTTCAAAGTAATCCAAGCAGCCATTCAGATGGATCACACGTACGTAATTCATCAACCCCTTAGCTGATGATCTACTAGAGAAACAACCACCCATCTCTCTCTCTCTCAATTGAAGATGGAGATCAGACGGAGACTCTCTCTCTCTCACTCTCAATTGAAGATGGAGATCAGACGGAGACTGAGGCCACTTAGCTGTGTTTAGTGCATATATATACAACATGTTTGGTTTGGTAAGAAGACAAAAGACACATTGGGAAGACTTGATCAGCAATTTCGTTGCCGTGTTCTCCACTTTTTTCGTGGATCGTTGTTGGATTTTTCTGATTCGGGACTGCTTCAAGCTTGACTTAGCAAAGATTCCAAGGAAGCCAGAGTGATACCAGTGTGGAAAAATTGGACATATCTTGATGGTCTGTCTCTGTCATGGACTCGAGCGAGAGCGACCATGACTGAGATTGCCGTGTCCGGAAAGGTTTGAAAATTAAGGTCGCCCCTTTGCATGTTGCGGTGGGAGAAGGAATTTGGCATTGAAAAAGGCAAGGCGTGAGGTGAAACCGAGGAAGACCAGACTCGGTCGTGGTGTCTGAAGATTCAATCCATTGTATCTGGGCAAAGTCTATCTGGTCACTTTCATGATGGTCCATCTGACTACATACATATGGCCAAAAGGCTACAAAAATTAATGGTCCACTGATGGGGACTGAGAGAGAGCCTTCTGCTGGAATATATAGAAGAGAAATTATGTATCGGAAGAAGGATACATAAAGTGATTAGTTCTTGCCAACAATGCTAAGAACTTGTTTGGTAACCGGCTAAACAGTAACTATTTTTGATCTTTTGTTCTGGAAACAGAATCAAGAAATAAAAAAAGCTGCTCTTTCTTCTCGAAAACAACTCAAGAATCAAGCTCGAACCATTTTTTTCCCTCTTTTAAGATTCAGAAAAAACCATTCATGAGTAGAAATTATTCCTAGGAACAAATCAGTTATCAAATGCACCCTAAGCAACTTCGCAAACTATACCTTCTAAGATACAACACCTTGAACACTTCTCAAACCTGACACTCTTAGAGAAAATTGAATTGAGGAGATGTAGGTGTTTACAGTTATGTTTGGAATGAAGATTTCAAATCTATTTATAAAGTTTGAGAAGTCATGTACTTATAAGATACATGAACTAAAGAAATACATGAATTAAATGGATAGAAGAACTTAAGAGGAACATGAATTAAGTAGATACATGAGCTTGAGAGATACATAAATTAATAACATACACGAATTAAAAGATATATTTTATTTTGCTCACTTTCGTTGATCTATTAATTTACCATAACTACAACACCTTCTTGGGATTTTCATTTGGGTTGTTTTCAGAAACACTAAGGAGGAATTGGTCCTGGCGGATCGAATGCCGGGGGCTAATGACCGCCCTATCGTGAACGAAGGGCCCGAGCTTATCATGTCTTTTTAAAAATTGTTTTGACATCGGTAACTATTTTCTCTAAAAACAATCTTAGATTTTGAGAAATCCAGTATCATACGTATGGTCGAAAGGATGAGAATAACCCTGTCGAAAATGCCAAACGTTCACTTTAGCTTCATCATTTTTAAAATTATTCATACATCATTTAATATCTTGTTATCTTAAGATTCATGCATATTTGACACGTTATCTTATGTTTTTTCAAAAGCACCAAACATAACGGCACCCGAATTCGTGCATGGATGTAAAGTGAGATTTTCACTAGATTACGTCTTTGGTAAAACAAAAATAGCTGTTGGAATTCTAGTCGGCGGAAGACGACTTACCTGATTCCGATTCGCAAACAGCAAATAGCCCCGGAACGAACGTTGAATTGCGAATCAATCACGAACAACACCACCTCACGTTGGTCTGGATGCGATCACAAGGAAAGCACCCGATTTCCACGGCATAAATGCAAATCGTTCTTGCCAAATTGAAATGGAACGCCTTCTTCCTTTGATGATGGAAATAGAGAGAGATTTTGGTGCAAATGATCTGACAACCTTTCCAACGGTTGTGTTCGGGAAGCTTTTATACGTCTCCCGTCGTACCCCTTCATTAGTGTCTTTTCATCGTAACGTTTCAACTTGAAACGGTGCGTCCAATCGCATCCCATCATGGACGTACCAGCTAAAGTACAACATCTCCCACTCGGACATGATGGGCTTGATAGCGCTCTATCAAGAATATAAGGCAAGGCGTTCAACATTCATCAACTTTACAGAACAATTCATACTGGCAAGTAAGCCGTGCGACCAGTGAGTACACTTGCACTTGGGAGCTCAAATTATGCACCTGTTAGGGATGACATAATGGCTACAACCTCGAAGAAGAAATAAACAATTGATGTCTCACAGTGCCCCAGACATATTTTGTTACATCAATACAAGTATACCTATCCCTTAAAGGCTATACTTGATTATCATCAAAACACCATGTATTTACAATTATATTCGCAACCACAAAGGGCGATGTAATTGGTCGACCAATAAATACATGTGATAGATGTAAAACAATAATAGTCTTCCTTCGCACTTATGTCTCTCTCAATTTCAGAACAACTGCTTTCCTAGACACGTCCCATAGGCCATATCTATTCATGACTGCCCGTAACATGCTAAAGTAGCAACATTGATCTTTCATTTCGAGAACATAGTAGAAGTAACATAGGGCACATAATTGAAGTAAATTATAAATTACCTTAAGGGTTCACACGATGAGTAAATAGGGATAATTTTACTCACCTTCCCTTGTCGGTCGAACAATGCACATGTAGTATGAATTACATGCTATAGTGGATTTCTCTTTCTATAAGAGCGTATGTCATTTCTTAAATATATCCACTATACGGATTTTAGCCTAAACATAGTCACGTGCTTCTCACATACTCATGTTTAGCTCAAGTGCTATATTAGCTCGCTTTCTATAGCGCCCAATTAAGTACTCGCATCCGGCATCTTACAAGCATACATGATTGTGGGACTATCATGTTCGGTCTTATTATAAACAAATCACAGACCTCATCTTGACTCCAATCAAGGCAACATATTTTATGTACCAGACTTGCTCTTCAACATTTATTTGTACATAACGTCTCATCTCAACGTGCTAACTATAGCACTTGAGGCGACTGCTCGTGTGAGTGAGCCAATCATTACCCGCTGACATACTTTCCAATAATATATGTGTGCTTGTGCTAGTCTCATAATGGATTTGTACTTCTTGATAAAACATCAAGTCATTAATAAACAAACAAGTACAATACATATGTCCATAAATACATAAAACAATGATCCTCTACAATAACACATATCACATTTTACGCAAACCTAGTGACATCCTGTGGGCCAAGAATATGTCTCTAGGAATAGCCTTCGTAAATGGATCAGCAACCATTCTATTGGTTGAAATGTATTGTAGAATCACTTTTTTGCGCTATAATATCTCGATGAAGTTATTCTTTATGTCAATGTGCTTCGTCCTTCCATGATACTTGGGATCTTTCACATAGGCAATGGCTGCTTGACTATCGCAATAAAGCGTCACCGGTCTTGGAATCTCGGTGACGGTGGCTAAATTTTCAAAGAAACGTTTTAGCCATACTGCTTCTTACTGCGGTAGAACACGCAATAAATTCAGCCTCCATAGTAGACAAGGCTGTGCATGTCTGTTTCTTGCTATTCCAAGAAATTACACCTCCACTGAGCAAGAATGCATATCCAGAAGTCGATTTACGCTCATCTAGGTTTCCACCCCAATCAGCATCTGAATAACCTAATAGGCGTAAATCATTCCCTTGGTAACAAAGTCGATAGTCCATGGTGCCCTTCAAGTATCTTAGGATCCTCTTCACTACTTTCCAGTGTGCTTGACCAGGATTTGATTGAAATTGGCTCACCAATCCCACGGCATAACATATGTCAGGTCGAGTACACATCATAGCATACATCAAACTTCCGATCGCACTAGCGTAAGGAACAGTTTCCATCATTTTAATTTCTTCTGGAGTCTTAGGACACATCTTAGTACTTAGGCCTTCACCTTGCATGACAGGGGTATCAATGGGATTACAGTGCTGCATATTGAAACGATCAAGAATCTTCATAATATAAGACTCTTGTGATAAAGTAAGGAGTTTCCTTGATCGATCTATTTCGATCTTAACTCCTAATATATAAGCAGCTTCTCCCATGTCCTTCATTTCAAAATTGGAGGACAACCATTCTTTTATGGTAATTACCATAACCTTGTCATTTCTAGCCAATAGAATATCGTCCACATAAAGTGATAAAATAACAAATTTATCTTCGGACCGCTTGACATATACACAGTGATCTTCTTCGATCATCATGAAACCAAAAGTTGTTATGGCTCGATGAAAACGAAGATACCACTGTCTAGATGATTGCTTAAGGCCATATATTGAGCGATGAAGTTTGCAAACTTTATGCTCTTGACCTTTAGCTATGAAACCTATTGGTTGTTTCATATAAATTTCCTCATCTAGTTCTCCATTGAGAAATGCCGTCTTTACATCCATTTGATGTAATTCAAGGTCCAAACGTGCAACGATGGCTAGAATAAGGCGTATTGAGGCAAAAACCTTACAACCGGTGAAAATGTTTCCTCGTAGTCTATACCCTCTTGTTGAGTATAACCTTTCGCCACAAGACGAGCCTTATACTTTTCAATGGATCCATCCGCCCTTTGCTTAATCTTAAAGATCCATTTGTTTCCAATGGCCTTACGATTGGGTGGTAGATCAACCAAGTCCCAAACATGATTTGTCCTCATTGACTCCATCTCGTCTTCCAAAGCTTTTCTCCATTCTTCCTTATCAGAGGATGAGAGAGCCTCTTGAACAGTCTTAGACTCGGCATCATCTTTATGAGCAATCATAAATGCTTCCCCTTTGATCTCAAAATGACGACGAGGAATACTTTTACGATTACTTTTACGCAACTGAATTTCTCTTGAATTCAATTCGCCAGACGATGCAACACTCCCACTAGGTCTTTCATGTTGAGGTAAATCTTCATTTTCCTCCATAACATTAGTGGGTGTATTATTAGGATTTTCCATCTCATATAATTGGAAATCCTTATCAATCTCACCTCTACTAGGAAAATCGTTCTCCAAGAACGTGACATCTCGTGACTCCTTTTCGGTCACACTCCCATCAGCTTGTTCACCTATGAACACATACCCTTTGGAGTGTTGAGAATATCTTATAAAGATACATTTCTTCCCTCTAGGGCTTAATTTGCCATATTTATGGGAAGATTCATGAACATAAGCTGCACATCCCCATGGACGTAAACTACTTAAGTCTGGTTTTCTACCAGTTCATAATTCATAAGGGGTGGAAGTGACCGATTTTGAGGGCACTCGGTTAAGTACATAGGCAGCAGTCAATAATGCATCTCCCCAAAAGGAGATAGGTAAATTTGCTTGCGCCATCATAGACCTAACCATTTCCAATAGGGTTCTATTCCTTCTCTCAGCTACCCCATTTTGTTGTGGAGTATTAGGAATAGTCAATTGTCATACAATTCCCTTTTCATCACAAAGAGCCTTGAATTGCTCCGATAGATACTCACGTCCACGATCGGTTCTCAATGCCTTTATTGTTTTGTTCAACTGATTCTCTACCATCGTTATATATCGTCTAAAGCATTCTAATGCTTCGGATTTATGGGAGATCAGAAAGACATAACCGAAACGCGTGAAGTCATTTATGAAAGTAATGAAATATGAGGCTCCATGCCTCGCCCTCACATTCAAAGGACCACAAATGTCAGAATGTATGAGTTACAATGAAAATTCAGCTCTAGTCCCTTTACCGAATGGTTTTCTAGTTGCTTTTCCCGCTAGACAATGTTCACATACTGGTAGATCAACATTAGTGAGTGACCTTAAAAGGCATTCTCTAGCTAATATTTGCATCCTTTGCAACCCAATGTGACCTAATCTAGCATGCCAAGTATTTGCATCAATCTCAACATTACTAGAAGATGCAATTAAAGAAAAAAAATCATTAACATTAACATTGTATTGATCATAGTCAATGTCTAACACCATAAAACCATTCGATACATGACCTGAACCATAATAAACTATTCCATATAAAATGCCAACACAATCACCATGAAAATTTAAAACATAACCTAGGCTAAGAAGAACAACTACAGAGACCAAGTTTCGTCGAATATCCGGAGCATAGAGGACATCATGTAGGAATAGGCTTCGACCACCACATAAAAGTAATTTACATGTGCCGATACCCTTCACTTCAACTCTTGAGTTATTCCCAACATATATCCATCTTCTTCCAGGCTGTATCCGACGATACTCCACAAATGCTTCTCGGTCTCTAGCTACGTGGTCTGTTGCTCCTGAGTCTATAGTCCACATTGGATGAGATTCAGCAAGCATTACAGTACTAGAAACAAAAGCATTACTTAAAGTAATGGAGTAATAGGGTACCTCTTTCGGCTCAGTGCATTCACGAGCAAAGTGACCCATCATGCCACAATTGTAGCACTTCATCTTGGCCTTGTCCTTCTTCCCACCACGCTTCTTGCGTTGGAAGGTCTTAGCCCTTTTAGGTGCCTGATCAGTCTTCTTCCCTTTGTTGTTGAATTGAGAATTCCTTTTGCGCTTGAAGCCCGAAGCTTTGCACGAACTCGATTGAGCAACATAAGCATGAGTAGAAGATCTCGCAGCCTCTAGGCGCTCATCCTCTAATTCCAAATGACGTGCTATATCATCAAAAGTGACAATATTCTCATTGTGCGTCATATTGATCTTCATATGCTCCCAATTGTCAAGAAGAGACCTTATAACAGCCTGAACCTGCTGTTCATCAGTAAGGGAGTGACCGCCGACTTGACTCACGAATCATATTTGACATCTCCCGAAGATGCTGCCTCATCGTTATATTTGGGCGCTTTCGGTATGTGTCAAACTTGATGGTGAGTCTCCTCGGCTTAGTGGCGATGTACCCCCAAACTTATCTTTCAAGGCAACCCACATTATATGAGCTTTATCATAACTTTCAAACTCACACATGAGATCATCATGCATATAGCTCAGCAACGTGATGCGAGCAATGCTATTCTTCTTTTTCCAAGCTTGATAAGCTTCCAGATCTCTCCTGTGTTGAGCTGAAGTTCCATGCTCACGTTCATCCATGGTGTGGTTGAGGGTTTCCAAAACCTCTTGCTCCTCAAGGATGTACTAAACCTTTCGGTGCCAAATATCATAATTGTCACCGTTCAGCTTCTCACCCTTATTGAGGTCAGCCACAATGGTCTTGGATGCCGATGCCATAATCAATTTCTATAACACATTGACATAATAGACGCAGAATTAATACTAGCACATTTTTCAGAGTAACACACGTATCTAATTTGCAACAAAAACAAACTAAAATAATAATAATTCAACAATAGACACATAAACAAAAGTTCACTATGTTCCCAATCAACTTCTATGTACGATTGTTCTATTATCATTAATTAGTTTAATTTGCACAAATTTTGAGTTCTAGGTGAGAACTCCTTCGAATTTTACCAACCTACAAACTCCCACTAGGAAAAATAATTACATGACCTCATGTAATTTCTACATTTTTCTATTAACACAAAAACATAGCATGATGTAAACCAATATACAAATAACAATCATGCAGCAACTCCAGTCAAAACCACAATTCAACATGTAATGGATTTCCTACCATTGTTCGAATTTTCTAGCAACTTGAAAAATTGCAAGTATATTAAACTATATACATGGTATTATCGAACCAAGCTCTACACATCATATAAGACATCACTTGCACACAAGCTAGCTAATGTATTTCCTAAACCACAAGAAAATACAAGCTACAAATGATTAAACTATGCATTAAACCCCAAAAATTACGCGTACATAGGGTTCCCTACACGTTTTTCATACATTTATAAAGTCCAAAAAAAAAGAAAAATAATTATACCACAGTGTAGGGGACATCCATACGAACCCAATGCCACCGACCACGCTCCAATCGGAGCTCACACGCGCCCCCACGCGCCGTCTGAGTGCGCATCGCGTGTGGCGCACGCGCCAGTGAGCCAAAAGGCTCCTGGCCGGTCCGACCGGTCCGACCGTTGACCGGTTCAACCGTTGACCGGTCCGACCGTTGACCGGTTCGACCGTTGACCGGTCAACAGGTCGGGTCGAGTCAACGGGTCAGGTCAGTGGTTGGGTCGGGTCGGGTCGCCGGCCGGTGATCGGCTGGCCAACTACCGTCGGCGGTGACATCATTGATGACGTCATCCCAACGATTCGATCGTTGGATGACGCCACGGTGGACGTCACCACGTGCCGGTCGCCGACCGGCGCGCGTGACGCGCACCCGCCGGTTCGCGGACCGGCGCGTGTGGCGCACGCGCTGGGCGGCCAAGCCGCGCTTCGGGCGCGTGGCGCCCACGCGCGGCGGCTTCGGCGCGCGTGTGGGCGCGTGCGGTGTCGTACGGCGGTGCTCGACCCACCGTTGGACTCGTCTCGACGAGATCTTTCACCCTGTATATTCAAAAATTAATTTTGACCAAAAAATTATTTCGAAAAATGGCCAAAACCGTACAAGTGTACGCGACCTCGAGTCCGTTCTTCGCTTCGGTTCGATTTCGAGTTTTTCAGATGGCAATTCCGACTATCAGACATCTAAACAATGTAGATTTCATACTCTTGATCTCAATATCAAAAAGTAAACAAGAAAATTCAATGAAAAAACAAGGCAGAAATCACGATTGGGCTCTGATACCAGTGTTGGAATTCTAGACGGCGGAAGACAACTTACCTGATTCCGATTCGCAAACACCAAATAGCCTCGGAACGAACGTTGAATTGCGAATCAATCATGAACAACACCACCTCACGTTGGTCTGGATGCGATCACGAGGAAAGCACCCGATTTCCACGGCGTAAATGCAAATCGTTCTTGCCAAATTGAAATGGAACGCCTTCTTCCTTTGATGATGGAAATAGAGAGAGATTTTGGTGCAAATGATCTGACAACCTTTCCAACGGTTGTGTTCGGGAAGCTTTTATACGTCTCCCGCCGTACCCCTCCATTAGTGTCTTTTCATCGTAATGTTTCAACTTGAAACGGTGCGTCCAATCGCATCCCATCATGGACGTACCAGCTAAAGTACAACAATAGCATTTGTAACTTTAGAAAGTTAATTTGATAACTGCGTTCCACGTCTCAATTGAAAAATGTCATACTGAAATGGTGTCGCAGGAGTGCTAACCCTTCCCCACACATAATCGTACCCCTTGGAACATAGTTCTTTAGTTTTCGATGACTAGTGCCTTCACACGTGCACCTAGTCTCCAACCATCCTAGGCTTTTAAACATAATTGGTAGCGATTCTATCGATTTGCTATTATTTCTAGATAGATTTTTGATTCTCGGTTTTTCCTTCATACCAGTTTACTTTTAGAGAAATGTTTACTTGACTGTCTCTAATTTACTGTGAAAATAATAGTTTATTTTAGACTATAAAAAAAAATAATAATTAGAAATTATTATGGGATCTACTCCTTTAAGAATTTATAGCTCTTTATTAACTTTCTAGGATAACGATCCGGAGGAGAAGCACTACAAAGTTTTCAAAGCATGTTGGACTTACCTCTTGTGTGCCTAAATTTTTTCTCAAAGGTCATTTTCCTATATTTTCAACAAAACTGAAGACTTGGTTTTCCTCCCCAAAATATATATCAAAGTCAAATTCATGCACTTTTAGACTAGCAATTTCCAAAAAAATTGGAATAAGATTTCTCGAAATGTATCTTGGAACCTAAAAAGAAGGGAAGAATAAATCATTAGCGTTCATGGAACATATTATTAGTGCATCTCTTTTCCATTTTTTCCATCCTTTCCACATGCATTTAATTAACGAGCGGTTATGATGATGAATCTATCTAACGTTTAGAAGTTCCCGAATTTCCTTGAGGAACATAGCAGCTAACACATGACATCAACTATAAAAATATATATCAGGTGTGTTTGTTTCATGAAAAACAAATGGTTTGGAAAACATTTTTCTAAAATGATTGTTTATATCACTTTACAAAAAGAATTAATGAAAGATATTTTCATTGTTTACAAAAATATTTAGAAATAAATTATTGTTGATAATGAAAACATTTTTTCATGAACTACTTAATTGATTATTTGAAAAATATTTTTCAAATTATTCATTTTCCACAAAAGAACAAGTCTTCAGTAGATCTGGTTGACCAGCTTGTAGAGAACTTTCAGTATATGGCAATGTACGTCATGATCTTTGATTAGCAATCAATCCGATTAGTCATAGAATATTTTGGCCAAAATTGGATCTAGTAAAATATAAATTCAAACATCCAGACAAGATCTTCTGCAACAGTTATAGATCATACATTTCCGCACTTCTAATCTTCAAAATATATCAAGCTAGATCGAAGTATGTCAAAGTCATGTTGTGTGTTCATGTGTTCCCTTCCTTTTTTCATACTTAAAGATGGATGTAACATAATGTCATGAATATCTCCTTAGATTCTGAATACGTGAGATGTCATAAACTTGTAGAGGAATTTTAACCTACGATACTTCTTCATTATTCGCTCAAAGAACTCAATTTCATGGATTCCAACATTGGTTTTCAAATTATCCAACATTTCGCGATTCCCTTTTCAATACACTTCCAGCTTAAATCTTCCTTTCGAGGACGTACAAAGGAGATTTCTCTGTTTTCAAACTATACAAGTGACTTTAGGGTCATCCATCTTTTCGAATTTAACCTTTCAAACTTCGAAAAGAGAGAGGAGAGGAAATTGAGATTTCCTTTTCATGTAATACGTCTTCAAAGTTACTTCTCGAATGAAAAAGCGCTGAATATGTCAGTTGTCTTCTTCTATGTGCATGTGCTATTGTGGTATGATATTGGCAAAAGTAGGGATGTCAACGGTTTAGTTCGATTCGGATTTTTAGGAAATTCGAACTGAACCAAACCGATAGGGTGAGTAGTTGACCCTATCACAAATTGAGATGGAAGCGAGAAGAAGAAGAGGTATCGTGCAGGAAAACTTGTATGCTATGCACTACATTAATGTATTCTCGATGTACAAGAGGATCAATATATAATACAAAAAAATTCAATAAAAAGGAAAGAAGAGAATGATACCCAGAGTGCTAAAACTTGGCACGGGAGGACACTTGAGTGCCAAAAGTTAGGAAAGTGACACATAAGTGTCAAAATTGGAGCAAAATAGATCAGTTAAGTGACAAGCGACAAGAAAATCTGGCCAAAATACTTGTCACGCCCCGAAGCTCGAGCTCATGCCCATTCCTCGGTGGTTGATAAAATTGCGACGTCCCAGGACGCGTCGCCAATCCATTCATTTTAATGCACATGCGGAAGTGAACAATTACCCTTGACAGCAACTCATACGGGATAGAAAAGCATGAAACAAATTCACGACCCAAAGCACGTTTTATAAACAACTAGGTTTATATACATAACTAGTTTGTCTACCAAAAAGATCAGCCTTCAGAAAGGAAACTGTCCTACGACACCTTAGTTGGAGGCGTTCACCGATCCTTCGGACTCCACAAGCTCCGGGGGTGCCGGGTCCACCACAGCACTATCAAGATGGTCGGTTGTACCCTTGCCAAAAGCGGCGTCTATCACTGTAGCTGGGACCTCAAATGTGGCACCCTAAATCCGTCAGGGTCACCACAAGTACCTTACACTTTGTCCTGAAAGTCTGTTATCTTGATACCAAAAATTTCATTATAATTCATAACTCCTGGGAGTTTATATCTTTCAATTCAGTCCCAACGCATAAAATATTGCGAAAGCGCATTCAACTATTCCCCATCTTGAAAATTAAAAACGATGCACACCTACTAAGAGTTTCATAAGTTAAAGCCGAACACTTTTATTTACATAACTAGATGGACAATACAAGTCAGTACAACAAAATGTCGAGGTTTTCTATACCTGGCTACTTTCACTTCCAAAAGATACCCAACCATTCCAGTAGATTATCTACAAAAGTCCATCACTAGTGTCGATGTCCAAAAATGCTTCTACTGCTGTTCTTCACTCTCAGTCACACCAACCATTCGGTCCATCAGCTGGCGGTGGTGGTAACGGCCCCAGTGTATCTCCATCTCGACAAACGAAGATTGTGAGGTACTCCTGGAGTACTGGGCCGGCGGAAGAACCAACCTCAAACACCACCAACACCCGCACTCGTATGAAAACTAACCATCGCACCTCGAGATGGTGATGCTCCGACAGCTCACATTGTAAATAAACTAGAAGTCCATAAAATGTGCCGGGAGATACAGGCAGCAGAGGCATGATATCTAATCTGAAATGTTAGTCCCCAAAAGGGGTGAGTACAACCACTTAGCAATAAAAGATCCACTAAACCATATCGTGCATAACCATTACCACCCAATTTCATGCAAAGTAGACAAAACATATAACCCATAAATGAATGAGTATGCATCAACCGGTAAAACCTTTTAAAGCAATGACAAGGTAGTTTTCAAAAAAAAAAAAAAAAAAAAACAAACAAACGCATCGTTCCAATCACATGTGCCCGATTATAGAATCAAACTGCAAAATTTCACAATTTTGGAATAAATAACCAAAATTCACATCACCACTCAATTTGCACAAATTAACACTCAATTGCTTAAACTAAGCACACCACTGCAATCAGCATGAAATTCCAGTCACCGGCTATCCCGGTATAATTTTCGGAAAATATTAAATAACTAAATAAAGTACAAAAATAATTAAATAATGCAATTTAAATTCAATCAATACTAACTTAGGACGGAAATGTTAATCTAACCACCTAAACAGGCCTAGAAAAATAGTGCACTAGATAAATAGTACATTATATCTAGTCCTTAATTAATCTAATCTAACCACCTAACATGCATAATTAAGCAATTAAATCACTAATCTAATCTAACTAACTACCTAATCCCTAATTAGCTTAAACTAATCACCCCTTAAGAATTATTAACTCCCTAAGTAGAGTTTAGCAAGTAAACTCACTGGTTTTGCGATCCGGTGAGTTCACAACAACGACAACGCGGAGGCGAGCGACAACCAAGCTTAGAGCGACACCAACGGAAGTCCAAACGGGCCTAGAAGGCTCATCCCATAGCTGAGGTTCGGCCTCTGTCTAGGGACCGAAAGGGGCTGGTTAAGGCAGCTGGCTAGGCTAGAATGACCATACGGGTGGCAGACGGTTGCTGCGAGCAACGGTGGCTGCTAGACAACGACAGAGACGGCTCCAGCGGCTAGACGGCGACCAAGGCAAGCTTGACGGTGGCCAGGGCATGCGAGAGGATGGCGTATGAGTGGGACGTGAGCAAAGTAGGTGGATGGCTCGCGGGCAACGTGCGGGCTCACGATGGGCGAACAGGCGGCGTGAGGGCTCCGGCAGTTATTGCTGGCTCTTGGCTATTTTTCTCTACAACTTTGAGCTCTCAAGACACTCAACAATGGATAAAGTGAGCTGAGGTAAGAAGAAGAAGCTAGCTGAAGTTTGGAGGGTCCCAATTGCGCTAAAAGTCCACAGAAATATCTCCTTGTGCTCATTACATGCCCCCACCAGCCAAGGCTGTCATCCAGAGCCAATTTGCAGCACGAAAGCTTCCTTAGCAAGCCATCCAAGTGGTCCAAAAGTGGCTACCCCTTGGTCCTACGAATTTTGTACATTTGGCCATCCAATTTGATTCAATTCTCCTCCAATTGGACCCAAATTGATGCCCATATATTCAACCAATGTGCCCACACTTAAATTCACATTTTTCCTTACCAAATGAACCAACTTGAACTCAAAAAATGTGACCAAAAATGGCCCTCTAATTTTCCCTGTCCAAAATAGCCTTACTTTGAATTTTCGCCAAAAATCCTAGTTTGCCGAAAAATCTTCGAAAGGTGAGTCAATGTTCCTAAAATGAATTATGACATGACATAACTTTCAATTTATGAAATCGCGTTCAAATTCGCGGTTTATTTCAATCTGGCGGGATTTTAGCGTGACCTAACCTACCGGGTAGCTTTCGGGAATTTTTAGCGCAATTAACCCGTAGTCGATTATCGAGCCACATTGTACATTTTCGACACATTGGCAACTCTCGGTTGTCATGAAAACCTCGAGATTTCAAATACGGACATAGGGTACAAAAATGACAGAAAAATCGATATAGTGCCGTTCGACAGAAATTTTACAATCAGGTGAAATCACCCACACACTAATCACATACCTCTATCAAATCGACCTATCTCGAGTCTCTAATTGATTTTGATGGTGCTGTAATGACCCTTGCAAATTAGCATGGTTAAGCAGTCGATTCCTAGTCGAATTCTCAAGTCTATTTCGTTTAGATTCCTTAACGGCTTCACCTGATAGACTAGTTATCCCGTGATTGATCAGCTCAGGGAAAAGAACTATAGGTGCGTCAATGAAAAGCCCAACTTATTCAATCGAAAACAGAATTTGAAAATTAGGATGTCACATTCCGTGTCATGTCTGAGACACTCCAACATGCTCGAGCACGCGGTCAACATGTGTCCAATTTTCCGACACGTGGTCAACTCTTCTCGACACATTCCGACACGCATGTCCAGAAGATAGAATCGTTGAAGAAGATGATGGAGGGTGGAGGCGAGGGCAAGGGAGTGGACACAAGGCCGCGAGCGATGGCGAGGGAGGGCTAAAGGAAGAGTGGAGACCCAAGCGACCCAAAGGGTCACAACTGCGATGGAGGGCTAGCGGCGACGCTACAGTTGTGAAGGAGGAAGCATTAGAGGCAAGGCAGCGAGCGATTGTGATGGCTGATAAGGTGACCAAGAGAGAGCAAAGATCGAGAGGAAGAGGGTCATGTGAGGAGGAGGAGGCAGTAGCTACGGTTTTTTAGGGAGAAAACTCAAAAAAATAAAATAAAAAATAGGACTTTGCTGGTACATTGGTGTGGTTTTTTCTTTTCATAGGGTGGGTGGACGAGAATGTGACTTCAATTTTTAATAAAGGAAGTGAAGCCTGATAAGTGGTTGGGGGGAGGGGGAAGGAAGAAACAAGGGAGTGAAATAAATTTGGGGCGTGAGGACTGGGGTGGACCTCGGGGGGAGGAGAAAAATAAATAAAGGAGGCTACAAAGTGATTTTGGAAAGTAAAAATACTAATTGTTGAATAATGATAAATTTTGATCATTGTAGAAGATCATAGATTTATTTAAATAAGTTAATTCTAATTTTTTGATAGTCATTAGTTTCATCAATAAATTTTGTTAGAGTTAAAAATATGTCCCCAAACATGGATACGAATTAACTATGAATATGACTTTCGAATTTCCTATTAATAGATTTATTAATATTATGAGTATAAATTCATTGTAGGCCCTTTTGTTATTATTTATTTAATTGTGAATTTAAATCAAATTAATTAAAAATAAAAATATTCATTTAATATACAATGTGTCACAATGTATCGAATTCTCTATTTTTGACAAATGACGTGTTGGCGTGTCATGTTATGTTATGTCTCATGTCTATGTCGCGTGTCGGTGCTACTTAGTTCACAACCAATTCCCCAATCTATTCATGGTCAATTCTTCGATTGGATCATGACTAATCCCTTGGTCACTCTTCTGATCTGGCCAATCGGTCTAGGATTGACTCTTGGAGCAGTTCATGGCCAATCCTCACCATTGACATACCAAGCTCATAGCCAATCCTCATGAGATCGGAAATCATGGATGTTACAAGGACACAAGTTTCATATCAAATTGGGAATGAAAACCAAAAATCTCTAATTTTGGTTGATTTCCTTCATCATTAGTTCAAAATCTTTAACTATTTGAAAGTCTCAAAATCATTCAATGAATTCAGAAACATCTCTTCCTTTATTTATGCTTCACAGGTGCTACAAATGACTTAGTAATTATTGCTAGAGGTGCATTAATAGCACCAGAGAACTGTAGAATCGAGTCCTTTGGATATCAAACAATTCAAATGGCTAGACTCCTTCAAGCATACTGCCCCCTCTTTGTCGTTTTCATGTTCACAAGTTATATTTTTCCCCTTGGTAAAGAGAAGATCTATGTTACATCTATTTCCTCAACAAGCATAAATGTGGGGTTTCTAAATTATCTGCCGTTTTGTTTCAAAAAGCGGGATCCATAATCAAGACAACCGTGGTGAAGGGTTGCATCGAGTATCTAGGAGTATGTAATGCTGGAGGCAATGATTGCGAGTGAAGGTGCTATGCATGGTTTGGGGTCTCAGGGCACCTGCGACACCTCCATGTGTCCTCCGTGCATCTATTCGTGCCCTCCAAGTGCTTAATCGCAATGGCAGACAAGTACTTGCCATGGATGTCTAGGTTGCGATAGCAACATTGAAACAAGTACTTGTCCCTGCTTGCATGAATGTTATTTTGTAGTTTCTGGAAGCTCTATGCAATGAACTACGAAACAATGATAAGTCATGACTAATTGACAATCCAGTTGATGAGTACATCTTGTCCTTTCATAGTTTCATGGTTTTTTACATTTAACTTGTGCGCCATCTAGTATTATTTTCTTATCTAAATATTAGCATGATAAAAGTTAATCCTTCCCACATTGTTGGAGATTAATCAAGCTCCAATATGGATTATTTCTATTAACTCTTGCAATTCTAAACTGCTCTAATGAAATCAACTTCAGTTAAATTCCTCCCACGTTGTAATAATTGCAATGATCGGTTTTTATCACTTAACAATCACATATTTCTAACCACTAGGATTCGCCCTAGTGGCCACCCTTCCAACATGGAAGGGGGAGGTGAGGGGTTCAAACCCCCACCTTCTCAGGGGGGATGGGGTGGGGACGCGTAAGTTTCAAGAGTGGGTTTCGACTCCCACGCCTGCAGCAGCGGGCAAAAGTCTGAGAGTGAGTGTAGAATAGGACTAGAGTAGGACTAACCAAAAAAAAAAAATCACATATTTCTCAAGGACTCAAAACAAATGATTTTCTGTTGACCCAAAAAATAAAAAAATCAATCGAATTTTCATTAAATCAAGAAAAATTTGGGTCCGTCCTTATTGACAAAAAAAAAAAAAAAAAAACAAAAAGAAAACAACAGCCAAGCCTAGCCAGTAGAATTGTTTAATGAGTGGCCTGATCTGACCATGACCATGGCATATCCACGTGGAAACTCAGAAATCGCCTCTAGACAAACTGCTGGAGCAGCATCCAATATCTACTACTTGAACTTTAATTGGTTTAATTAATGAGGTGCTAAGAACAACTTCCAATTCTACCTCTTATAATTCAATAGTAAATGCAATTGATATCTCAAGCATCAAGACCCAACGCCAACTTTAATCAAAATCATTTTCTTTCACCTATATATAAAGATCACATCTCCAAGATATCACAAACAAGAACCTACACAAGCAAAAAAAAAAAAAAAAAAAAAAGCAAGCCTATACATTTTCTTTCAAATTCTTTTTTTTTTTGGTCGAACATTTTTTTTTTTCAAATTTGCTTGATCATCTTTGCTTTTATTTTTTTCTTAAAAACCCCATGCTCCCCTTCTTCCTCGTTTTTCTTCTTCTATGGCCTTCAGGTTGTTTGTCACTGCTCTACCGAAGCCATTGCCAGACTTCCCGATGACCAAACTCGGCCAATCAGTATGTCGCTCCCCCCTTTTTGTGCTTGCCGTTTCGTCAATCTCCTCTGTCTCCCCAAGGGATTGTCGGCCATGGAGGTTGCGGAGCATGGAGGCCAGGACCAAGGAGGTTCGAGGTTGCGCTTCATGGTGACCTCAATCTCCATTGCCACGGGAGAGAGAGAAAGGGAGAGAAGGGTAGAGATGTGAAGCGCAGGAGACCGATCGGTGAGGGTGATGGTAAACGTTTATGGAACAACGAAGGTGGGGGCTCCTCGTCTTACTGTGGTTGCTAGGTTTGGACTTGCAGAGTAAGTAATGAAGATGAATAAAGATCAAAGGAGAGAGAAAGAAGTGAAAAAAAAATCAAAGGTAAGAGATTAGAAAGGGAAAATTCCAAATAAGGACCCGAAGTGAATCTATTTTCTCAAATAAGGACCCAAAGTGAACTTTGTGTCATAAAAGGACCCGAAGTGGACCCATTGTTTCAAATAAGGACCTAAAGTGAATTTTGTGTCAAATAAGGACCCAAAATGATCAAGTTAATCTCTATTGAGGACCTTAGTTCGCCGGTAGATATTTTCCAGTGATTAAAATATGGGCAATTTTGTCAGAAATTTGTGATTGGAAAAAAAGGGAAAATTATAAATTAATTAAGTTTAGGTTATTCATTTAGATGTTTACGTTTTCTTCTTCTTCTCCCCTGCTGCTCCTCGACCAAATCGCTGCCCAGTCATCATTGCGACTCGATTCTCGTCGCTTCTCGCCTTGCTCGACTGGCGGAGAATTTGGGTCTCCGCAAACAAAGAAAGAAGCATATGGTTTTCTTCTTGTTTTTGAATTCGTGCCTCAACCGGCGGAGAATTTGGGTCTTCGACTTTGCGGAGGATGGGTACAATGAATGGAGAGAACTTCGGTCTTTGACTTTGCAGAGGATGGGTACAAGGAACGGGGAGACCGTAGAAAACCTAGGGTTTTTTTGTTTCTGTTTTAGAATTTGTTAATTTTCCCTATATTTTTTTTGGACAAAATTGCCCAAACTCCGGTCATCGGAAATGTCACATGCTTGATAGCCGGTGAATATTTGGCTGACCAGCAAGCTCAGGTTCTTATTTGGAATTGATTCAACCACTTCGGGTCCTTATTTGAGACAATGAATCTACTTTAGGTCTTTATCTGACACAAAGTTCATTCCGGGTCCTTATTTGAGAAAATTGGTCAACTTCGGGTCCTTATTTGGAATTTTCCGGATTAGAAATTATGCCTGTGAATGCAAGAATATATTAGATAACATACACAAATATACATATATATACCTTATGATCTTTCACAAGCATTTTATTCTAACCATATATATGTATTTATATTCATGGAAATAGAATAATTTATATTTCCTTTAATTGGTATAGCACTCGTATTTTTGTGAAGTTGTTTCATTCAACACATAAGCCTGAAAGGACTAGGAAATCTCCACATGTGGATACAATGCAATCTATGTATAAAGCATCCACTGATTTATTTTCCGAAAATTATCAACAAACAACAACCTTTACAAGATTTATAATTGATATCAGTTTTAATGAATGCATTTGGTTTGATTATATCTTTACCATGTGTCATTATATTATAGTTCATGTATTTTGACTGCACAACTTTTATTTAACGTGGTAAATCGATTATGAAATTTTGATTTATTTTTATACCACTACTAAAAGATATTTTCTGAAAAAATTAAAAATACGATAAAGTTAAATACATTAACAATACTAAACATCCATTATATACCATGCCAATTTAAAGCTAAAAAACTCCCTTAGTGATCATTATATGGAATGTTTATCTTTGCTTGATTATATTGAATAATTAGTTGTTGACAAAAAAGTCATTGCAATTGTAATTGCATTATAAGATAACCCATTCAAAATATTTGCAAATATAATTACTTTTGTGCCAATTCTAAATGCATCAAAATTTCCACATAGCCATTAAAGAAGAAGAAATATGATCTTCAAATCACGAACGTAGTGCGATAGGAGCAAGTTGCATTGGCAACTTAAAAAAATATTCTCCATTTAGCTGCTTAACTGCCCTTTTCAAAAATTACTCTCTTGTAAAAAGATATATAAGCTAAATCAAACAAATACCATCTAATAATTTTGAATGTTATAATGCGAAAGACTCAAGCCCTAGAATTGGCCATGCAAGTTAATTTTTTGTGTTTCTGAATCCTCTAGCGTCTCTTGTGGAGAAGAGAGACAGCAATTTCTTATCACAAGGGAGAAGAAAAAGAAAACAGAGATAAGAAACCAAGAGAAGAAAAAAAAGATAATAAATAATCTTAAATTAGGACTGGACCCCAAATTTCACCTTAGACTTGTTTTGCAAACAGATTGTGGTCCTAATGCGTGTCTGATTATATTTCCTTCGTCATTATTCCAAAATCTTTAATTGCTCGAAAATCTCGAAATCATTCTAATGAAGACATAAATATCTCTTCTTAATTTATGCTCCACGGGTGCTATAAATAACTTAGCAACTATAGATAAAGATGCATTAGTAGCTTCATAGAACTATTGAATCAAGTCATTTCACTATCAAAACAATTCAAATGGCTAGACTCCTCCAAGCATATTGCCCCCTCCTCATCTTCTTCGTGCTCACAGGTTATATTCTTCCCTTTTAGAGAATAGAGAAATCCATGTTACATCTACTTTCTCATTAGGCATGAATGTGGACACGCGGACCCCTAGAGTGCCATAACTTGGCAAAAATGGACACTTAAGTGCGATAACTTACAAAAGGTACACTTAAGTACCAAAATCGGAGCAAAATGGATTACTTGAGTGCCAATCTGGCCAAAATCCGGCCAAATTGCATACGTGGCATTTTTCTGGCAAAGCGAGTGCAAAACGACGTCGTTTTGCACGTTGACGTGGCCAAATAATGCAAAAATGACGTCGTTTTGGGCTGACATGGTAATTAAAAAAATAACATAGTTAAAATATTTTAAAAATAAAAAATTAATTAAATTTAAAATTAAAATTAAATTTAGTTAAAATATTAAAAAAAAAATAATAATTTTAAAATTAAATTTAGACCAAGGGCTGAATCCCGTGAAACCATTTCATAGAAGTTCATTGATATCTTCTTTTTATAAAGCAAATCGACTTCGATTCTTGAATAATCCACATCACTTCTGCTTCTATTGTAACAAAAGATTTCCCTTTTATGTGGAAAGGGCCCGTATCAATAATTCTGATTTTATATATGGACAATTCCTCAATATCTTGTTCATTCGCAACAAAATATTTTCTTTGTGCGGCGGTAAAAAAAAACGCTTTTTTGGAGAGAGATACTATTTCACTAAAAATGATTTTTCATCGAATGACTATTCATCTATTGTATTTTCACGTAAATAGGGGTAAGAAAGTTCTATGGAAAAATGGTGGTTCAATTCGATGTTGTATAAAGGAAAATTAGAATACAGGTGTGGGCTAAGTAAATCAATTGATAGGTTTGGTAATCCTATTGAAAAAAGAAAGGAATCATAGGTGGTTAAGGTTTTCATGTTTGAATATGAGGAAAGATCTCTGCACCCCCTACCTTAATCTCCATGGATTTGAGAAGCATGAGTACTTACAGTAGTATAAAGCTAACTTGTCTTCTTCACCTTCTTCTAAATCTTCTACCTCTACGAAATTAAATTCGAATTAGAATCTTTGTAATAAATTGATTATGTTCCAGAAGATGGTCCAGTTCCTAGGGCACCAGAATATCGAACCATGAACGAAGAAAGGCATGAGAGAAAAGCATACTGACTAGTGATTGGAAGGCCCCAATTCTTGACTGGAGGGGACACCAAAGGCCTCTGCCCTTCCATCCCTTGGATAGATAGAGAGGGAGGGCAAAGCTTTTGGTTTTTTCATGTTGTCAAAGAGTTGAACAATGCAAAAATGGCATCGTTTTGGGGCGACGTGGTAAAAAAATAATATAAAAATTAATTAAATTAAATTTAAAATTAAATTTAGTTAAAATATTTTAAAAAATGATTTTAAAATAAAATTTAGTTAAAATAATAAAAAAATAAAATAAAATTTAGTTAAAATATAAAAAAAAAATTAAAAATTAAAAAAAATTAAAAAGAAAAGAAAAGGGGGCGGTCTAAATTTAATTTTAAAATTATTTTTTTTATATTTTAACTAAATTTAATTTTAAAATTATTATTTTTTTAAATATTTAAAATATTAATTTTTCTAATATTTAACTAAATTTAATTTTAAAATTATTATTTTAATATTTTAACTAAATTTAATTTAATTAATTTTTATATTATTTTTTTACCACTTTAGCCTAAAACGACGTCATTTTTGCATTATTTGGCCACGTCAGCATGCAAAACAGCGTCATTTTGCACTCGCTTCGTCGGAAAAATGCCACGTTTTCGGCTTTGGTTTTGGAGTGGGACTTTGATCCGTTTTTCTTTTCTAATGTGGCACTTAAGTGTACCTTTCGTAAGTTATGGCACTTAAGTGATCCGTTTTTCTTCTAATGTGGCACTTAAGTGTACCTTTCGTAAGTTATGGCACTTAAGTGTCCATTTGTTCCAAGTTATGGCACTTGAAAGGTTCTTTTGCCCATGAATGTGGTACCAAAATTATTTACTTTTTTGTTCAAAAAGTGGGATTGATGATGATGACAACAATGGTGAAGGATTGCATTGAAGATCTAGGAGTATGTAATGCTGGAGGCGATGATTGCGAGCGAAGTTGCTATATAAAGCATGGTCCAAGGTCTCAAGGCACCTCCGACACCTCCATCAGTCCTCCCTTACGTTCTTGCATCTATTCATGCTCTCCAAATACTTAATCGCGAGGGTAGACAAGTACTTGCGATGGATGTCGAGGTTGTGATAGCAACATCGACACAAGTGCTTGTCACAGCTTGCATGAATGTTATTTCATAATTTCTAGAAGCCCTATGATATTACCTATAAAACAATGATAAGTCATGACCAACTGATAATCCGATTGATGAGTACATTATGTCCTTTCATAATTTCATGTTTATTTACATTTAACCTATGCGCCATCTATTATTTTTTCTTATTTAAATATTATCATGATAAAAGTCAATCCTTTATGCATTGTTGGGGATTAATCAAGCCCAAATGTGAACTTTTTGAGTTAACTCTTGCTATTCTAAATTGTTCTCACGAAATCAGCTTCAATTTCAGTGAAATTTCTCCCATACTGTGATCATTGCGACGGTCGGTTTTTGACCACTTGACGATCACACTTTGTCGAGTGCTAAAAACAAATAACGACTTTCTTTTGACCCAAAAAAAAGTTCAATCGAATTTTCATTAAATCAAGACAAATTTGGGTCTGTCCTTATTGACAAAAAAAAAAAAAAAAAAAGAAGAAGCTAAGCTTAGCCAGCATACATCTCCCAGATATCACAAACAAGCACCTAGAAAAATAAAAACCATTATAAAATTAAAAAAAAAAAGGCAACCCTATATATTTTCTTTCAAATTCACTTGATCATCTTTGCTTTTATTTTTTTCTAAAAAACCGCATTCTCCCCTTCGGCCGAGTTCTTCTTCTTCTCTCGCCTCCAGGTTGTTTGCCACCGCTCCGCTGAAGCCATTGCTGGACTTCCCGATGACCAAACTCGGCCGATCAGTTTGTCTCTCCCCCCCTCTCTGTGCTTGCCGTTTCGTCACTCTCCTCCGTCTCCCCATGGGAAAGTTGGCCATGGACGTCGCTGGGCAGGGACGCTGAGGCCATGGAGATTGAGGTCTCGCTGCACCGTGACCTCAACCTCCATTGCCAAGGGAGAGATAGAAAAGGGTAGAGATGTGCAGCGCAGGAGACCGATCGGTGAGGGTGACGATGCGTTGGCTAACGGAGCTGCGAAGGTGGGGGCTTCTCGTCCTACTGTGGTTGCTGGGTTTGGACTTACAGAGTAAGTAATGAAGAAGAATAAAGATCAAAGGAGAGAGAAAGAAGTGAAAAAAAAATAAAAAATAAAAATCAAAGGAGATTAGAAATTATGCATGTGAACGCAAGGACATATATGATAACATTCAATTATATACACCTTCTGATCTTTCACAAGCATTTTATTTTAAGCATATATATGTATTTGTATTCATGAAAATAGAATAATTTGTTTTTCCTTTGATTGGTAGAGCACTCGTACCGTTTCATTCAACACATAAGCCTGAAAATATCAGGAAATCTCCACATGTGGATCCAATGCAATCTATGTATAAAGCATCCATTGATTTATTTTCCTAAAATTATCAACAGAGAGGAACCTTTAAAAGATCTATAATTGATACCAGTTTTAATGAATGCATTTGGTTTAATTATATCTTTACTACATGTCATTACATTATAGGTTACGTATTTTAACTACGCAACTTTTATTATGCGGTATATCTATTATGAAATTTTGATTTATTTTTATCCCACAACTCCGCAACTTTTTAAAAGATATTTTCTGAAAAAAATTAAAAATGCGATAAAGTTAAGTACATTAATAATACTAAACATCCATTAATACCATGCCAATTTGATGGGAAAAAACTCCCTTAATGATCATTATATGGAATGTTATCTTTGCTTGATAACATTGAATAATTAGTTATTGATAAGAAAGTTGTTGCAATTGTAATTGCATTATAAGATATCCCATTCAAAATATTTGCAAAAATACTTAATTTTTTGTGAATTCTAAATGCCTCAAAATTTCCATATAACCATTAAAGAAGAAGAAATATGATCTTCACATCGGGAACGCAGTGCGATAGGAACAGGCAACTTAAAAAAAGATTCTCCATTTTGCTGCTTAACTACCCTTTTAAAAAATTACTCTCTTGTAAAAAGATATATTAGCTAAATCAAACAAATACCATCTAATAATTTTTATTGTCATAATGCGCGTAAGACTCAAACCTTGGAATAGGTGTTTTAAGTTAAATTTTTGCGTTCCTGAATCCTCTAGCCACTCTTGTGGAGAAGAGAGACACCAATTTCTTATCAAACGAGGGAAAAAACAGAGAAGAAACCAAACACAGAGAAGAAGAAAAAGATAATAAATAATCTTAAATTAGAAGTGGACCCCAAATTTGACCTTAGACTCGTTGTACAAATGGCCCTATTCCAGGGTTTGGCCTTAATGCGTGTTTGACTATATTTCCTTCATGATCAATCCAATCTTTAATTGCCCAAAAATCTCTTAAGTCATTATAATGAAGACGCAAATATCTATTTCTTAATTTATGCTTTACGGGTGCTATAAATAACTTAAAAACTATAGGTAAAGATGCATTATTAGCATCATAGAACTAATGAATCAAGTCTTTTCAATATCAAAACAATTTAAATGGCTAGACTCCTTCAAGCATATTGCATCCACCTTGTCTTCTTCGTGCTCACAGTTATATTCTTCCCTTTTAGAGAGTAGAGAAGATCCATGATACATCTACTTTCTCATCACGCATTAATGTAGTACGAAAATTATTTACTTTTTTGTTCAAAAAGCGGGATCAATGATGATGACAACTGTGGCGAAGAGTTGCACTGAAGATCTAGGAGTATGTAATGCTAGAGTCGATGATTACGAGTGAAGTTGCTATGTGAAGCATGGTTCGGGGTCTCAGGACACCTGCGATACCTCCATCAGTCCTCCACTATGTTCGTCATCTATTGGTGCCCTCCAAGCGCTTAATCTCAATGGTAGACAAGTACTTGCCATGGATGTCGAGGTTACGACAACGACTTCGACACAAGTGATTGTCCTAGCTTGCGAGAATGTTATTTAGTAGTTTCCGAAAGCCTTATGCAATTTGCTATAAAACAAAGATAAGTTATGAATAATTAACAATCCGGTTAATGAGTACATTGTACTCTCATTATTTTATGGTTATATATACTCGTCTTGTGCGCCATCTATTATTGTTTTCTTATCTGTATTTTAGCATGATAAAGGCCAATCCTTCCCACATTACTGGAGATTAATCAAGGTCACATATGTATAATTTCGGTTAACTCTTGTAATTCTAAACTGCTCTAACGAAATTAACTTAAATTTCAGTCAAATCACTCCCACATTGTAATCATTGCAATAAACGGTTTTTGGTCACTTGACAATCACGTTTTCTTGAGTGCCCAAAACAAATAATGACGTTCTTTTGACCCAAAAAAGAAAAAAACAAAGAATTTGATCTAATTTTAATTGGTATCATTTAAAACAAATATGCGTTGCATCATACATGTTTATAACTCATACAAACATAAAAAGAAGCTAAAAACCTCAATCCTTCCCTTTATTCCTCGTTCTTCTTCTTCTCTCGCCTTCAGGTTGTTTGCCACGGCTCTGACAAAGCCATTGCCAGACTTCCCAATGACCAAACTTGGCCTATCAGGCGTCTCTCTCCCCCTCTCTGTGCTTGCTGCTTCGTCACTCTCATCCATCTCTCCATGGAAATGATGGCCATGGAGGTCACGGGACATGGACGTCGAGGCAATGGAGGTTGAGGTCACCCTTGACGGCTGCAGGTCATGACCTTGACCTCCATGGCCATGGGAGAGAGAGAAAAGGGGAGAGATGTGCAGCGGAGGAGATTGGTCTGCGAAGGCAATGGAGCATTGGCCTACGGAGCTGCCGAGTTGGGGACTCCTCGTCTTACTTTTGTTCCTGGGTTCAGACTCGCAGATGAAGTAATGAAGAAGAATAGAGACCAAAGGGAGACAAAGAAGTGAAAAGAAAAGAAAAATTAAATAAAAGA
Source organism: Eucalyptus marginata (assembly GCA_014182565.1). Classification (NCBI taxonomy): domain Eukaryota; kingdom Viridiplantae; phylum Streptophyta; class Magnoliopsida; order Myrtales; family Myrtaceae; genus Eucalyptus; species Eucalyptus marginata. The sequence continues at coordinate 26,210,550 of CM024587.1, forward strand.
GATTAGAAATTGTGCCTGTGAGCATAAGGATATATAAGATAGCATATACAAATATATGCATATATACATTCTAATCTTTCCGCATGCATTTCAATTTAATCATATATATGTATATATTCGTCAAAATAGAATAATTGGTTTTTTCCTTTGATTGGCAAAGCACTTGTATCTTTGTGAGGGCATTTCATTTAACACATAGGCCAGAAAATATCACGAAATCTTCACGTGGATACAATGCAATCAATATATAAAGCATCCATTGATTTACTTTCCTAAAATTATCAAAAAAGAACAACCTTTAAAAGATTAATAATCAGTACCAGTTCGTCATTCCCTAATATATCACCATTATGTCTATATTGCCATCACTATAAATGTGCGGGCGATGCTGTTTTGCGACCAAAATAAGAAGCAATTGAAGCCAAATCCGTGGAAAACAAATAATGGCCGAAGTCTTCCGAAAGTGTTGCCTTCTCATCGTCCTCCTTGTGTTCGCAGGTTTGTCTCTCATCCTTTTGCTTGATGACCATGGTGAGACAAAGACATTGAAAAGCATTTCCTGCTCTCAATCAACCCTTGTATTGTAGGGTTCTAACAGTGATACCATGTTTTCCTTTTTTCTCTTTTCTTTCTTTTGGAGGAAAGGCGGGATGATAGAGATGCCTAAGGTGGAGGCATATTGCAGTGAAGGGATAGGGCTATGTGGGAAGGGCAACGAGTGCGAGCAAAGATGCTACGCAAGTCATGGCCCAGGCTCGCAAGGATCGTGCGACTACACCATCAAGCCTCCACTTTGCACTTGCTACTACGATTGTCCCGCACCGCCGCCGCCGCCGGAAGGTTGCGGTGGAAGTGGGGGTTTGTGCAGCATCGCCTGTACGGACCAGTGTTGCAGCGATCGATGTGCCACCAAGTTCAGTCAAGGCCGAGGGTATTGCGATAATAGTGCTGGTCCTTGGCTGTGTCAATGCCAATACCCTTGCTAATTCTTATCCCTTATTATTGTTATTATTATTAGTATACTTGCTATTTTTCCGTTTCTAGTATTATTATTATTATTTTTGGTATTGATATTTTTTGGGGTTTTTAATGCTCTTGTGATTCTAATGAGAAAGGATCAGAAATTACATAGTGGACTTGGTATGCAATTTTTTTTCAATTTGAAGGAATAAAATATGCCTTAATTGCTCATCACCGTAGTATTGTTGATTGGATACAATACCCATTTAAGAAAGGACCGGTTAAAAATGTGATGTATGTTAGAAAGTAAATACAATTGTGTATATGAAGAATAAAAGATGACTACTCATGTTTAGCGGCGGGTTGTACATTCCAGGAATAAGATAAATTCAAACACAATGCATGTACGAGAGCATTTCTCGGATAGGTTTCTTTCACCCTAATTTTGTTTCAAGCAATTGGATCCAAACTGATAATGTGCTGATAAGGCGCATAGATACTTATAATTGTTACTGTGTTTAATGTAAGTCTCGCTAATCCTAAGTCGTACATATTTATATTTTTAGATTATCTTAGCTAATTACTCAAGATACAACCCTAATTATGATACAAAGTCAAATAATGTTTAGCGTTAGCTGTTTCACCAAATTCTTCACCATGACCCCCATTCTGTGTGGGTGCGTGTGAATCATTATCATATTGATTTTTCACAATAACGGTGCTTTAGAATAAAACTACCGTAGTCGTAGTTTTTTTTTTTTTTTTTTTTTTTGAGCAAGTACCGTAGTCGTAGTTTAAAGATAAATTAATAAACGGGAAACACGTCTGGCGTGTATATAAGAAATCAAAATTTGAAAGATGAGGCAAAATCATTCTATTAAAACAATATTTAATCAACGAACCTGAGAAAAAGTACACAATAGATAGAAAGTGATAAAGATACACATTGGATATAAATGGGTTACATATAAATAGAAAGTGATAGATATTTTAGGGTTCGGGCTTTTCTTGGAAGGTTAGTGTAAGATACAAAAGATTCCAAGTGTAAAAATAAAATATGTGAGAAATAACACAAAATTATTAGCCTACACATTTATCCATTCACATAATAATTGTAATATAAGTATTTGAGGATATTTGAGAAAGAAAAAAGTAATTGAGACCCATGAAAGTATATAAGGTCACTTTTTTTCTTGTTTTTTTTTTAATAAAGACTCTTGCCCGCAATATGTAAGAAAAAAAAACCTTGGTAATCTAGGTTTTGATGAAAGTAATTAGTCAAATATAAAAAAAAAAAAATACAATTATCATACAACCACAAAATGGCAAACTTACTATAATTTTTTCCTATCGGGCAACTTGTTACATATGACTATCATATATACTACAAAGTACTAGTGCCAAAACTGTAAAATGCATTCCATTATGACCATTACTAATAGTATAATAGCCACTCGGGAATAATAATTACAGGGTGGTAATTATATTTTTAGACCTATAACTTATGCCAATCGTGCAATCGGTCCTTCAATTTGTATAAGTTGCGCAATCAAGCCTTTTTGTTATTGACGTACTTAATGATGTTTACATGGTGGTATGGAATAGGAAAGTTTGGAAACCAACATATATTAAACAAAAAAAGTAACAAGCTTTTTTCACTCTCCCTTTAACTTCCACACTTCTTAATACAGTATTTTGACTATATTATCTTTTATGATCCCACCTTTTTAGCACATTATACCCACTGACAACAATTAATGTCAAATATGGGACCCTTTTTGTCTCCCTTTTACTTTGTTCTTCTTCTTTTTTCCTTCTATATCTCTATTGCTCGTTCGACCGGCGGTTCCTAGGCGTGAGGTGTAGAAGCTGATAAAGGACGAGCTGGTATGGTTAACAAGGAAGGTTTGGCTCCGACGGAGTGGATGGAGACAATGGAGAGGAGCTTTCACAAGATGGACAAGGAAGTAAACTCATGCGATGAGGGCATGGTGACGATGCATAAGAGAAGCGGGTGCGACCTCCACTTGTCGAAGTGCAACATCATTAGGTCGACGGCTGATGTTGCCATCATCCCCCCCGACAAGATCTTTATTGCTAACTATGGCGACTCTAGTCTCGCTAAAATTCTCTCTAGATATCTCTGTTTTCTCTTCCACTGTGCCCTTGATCTGTTAACCAACAAAGCTCCTCCTCAGTATGGCAAGGATGGAGGAGGTGGGGTTGGAGTGCCTGAGTTTGAGCCGAGCTCAATTTGCTTGGCAAAGATGGTTTAAAATGCGGCAATTTCTTCAAAGGGAACAACAACAAGAAGTCCGACAACGAATTAGACATCTTCGAGGGCTTTGCTGAGTCATTGACCAACGGATTGTCAGCGATTGACTTTCATCCTCGAAATTATTCAAACACATGATGGGGTCAAGTGACACCTCGCCAATCTTGTTCCCCTTCACGGTGGAGTAGATGATGGTGGGGAAGGTCTCAATGACAACAAGGTTGAGGCCGCAAGGGGCAGCGAGGCATCGAACCGAACGAATGACGCGATCAATGGAGCCTCAGGGTTGAGGGTGCAATGGAGGATGTAGATGGATAAGGTAGCAAGTAAGAAGACAATGATGAACAAGCAAAGAGAGAGAATAAGAAAATGAAAGAAGAACCGAATAAAAAATGTCGGATATGAAATGGACCCCACATTTGACTTTGACAATCATTGGTGGGACCCACAAAGGATGATATCCTCAAAATATTATTTCGAGGGTGTGGATAAGTTAAAAGAAAGAGTGAAAAAAGTGCAGCCCTTAAAAAAAATGATAGAGAAAGAAAAGAGATGAGTAAGTTTAAGAGATTAAAGAGACGCAAGTGTCCCAAACGACGATCTACACTACCGACTTGGCTTAGCCCTCAGAAGTTTTTGCCAAGGTCACATGACTAAAGCAAGGATCTCGTGTGGTCAAATCTCACATTAGACGAAACTCCAATAAAAACTCGTGATTTTGAGTCTCAAATTTATAAATTTCTCTGGCATATCATTATTCACTATATTCTTATTTGCTCAATGGCCTTCTTAGGCTGTGAAATCCAGGTGACTCTGATGATCTTATTGCAGTCAAGTACCTCAAAAACTAGAAAGACAATTTGCTTTAAAGAGGGTCTCAGATTTGGCCACGTGAGACCAAACTAACTGCATCTCTATCTCTTTTTCTTTTTCAGATTTTCTATTTGTTTTACCTTTCAACCATCTCTATTCATTTACTCTTTTTTTAAACGATTAAACTTGTTATCTCAGCCGCCATGCAGCATGATTATGATGTTGATAATGAAAAGATCCAATTACACAGCCATTACAAATTAAGGCGTAATATCTTGAATTTTGCACACATTGACCATTGGCTTCTTTCTGGAACAGAAAGAAGTTGGGGTCTCCATTCGTCTATCGTTTATTGATGTTAGTAGCCCCATTTCTGTTTGTTGATTTTGGCTTCCCTTTATTTTGGTCGCCTTTTGTTTCTCTTTTTGGAATTACGGCACCCTTACACTCTTTTTGACTCTACTGTCTTCTTGAGTGTCTGCCTGTTGTAGGTGCCAGACCTCCTTTCTTGTATTTCCTTTTGGCAAAGTCTATACAATTCTTACCCATACCAAAAAATAAAAATAAAAAATAAAAAAAAAGACCATTGGCTTCTTTCGAAATTATATTGTAGTTCTAGTTTTTTTTTATTTTCCTTTGAAATAAAAGCCTCTAGAGGATTATAATTATTGCGTGTCTCAGTATGAACTTGACTGTATGGAAAAAAACGAAATTACCCCCCTGAAGTATGAGACTAGTTTTTTTTTTTTTTTTTTTTGTCGAAAATAATTTACTTATATCATAACTGCAAATTAGCCAATAAACCTCAGGGGCATCATTACAGAGTGATTGATAAGTCGTAAAATATTATTTTCATTTCACTAAGAAATTCATCCGGATACACAATTAAGAATTAGTTTGCGAACTTTACTATTCTCAACTTGCAAAATTAAGTAAATAGTTGTGTTTGGGACTGGTTGCTGATATAATAATTGAAATATTATTGAGGGTGACTATCGACCGGGACTAATAATTCTCAAAATCTTCAATGTAAGGAAATTGTCTAATCAGTCACAAATTTATTGTATGAATGTCAAATCAGTCTGAAATTTTTCATTACTAATTTAGTTATAAATCTTTACGCAAGATTCCGATATTCCAACCAGTTTTTATCGAAAATTGCTAATGTGTTGATGTGTTATTTTATATTTATGTTTACATTCTCATTGGACATTTCTCTTCTTTATATGTAAAATTGCAACCAAACAATAGAAAAGGGATCCCACCTTAACGAATTTGATTGCCTAGAATGGGATTCCATATCTTATTCCTTGGTCATGAATTAAACATAGCAAAAGCAAATTTCAGTAATTTAATGAAGTTATAAACTGCAGATTAATTTTCTGAAAGTAGTGATGGTGATCATTCATAAAGAAATTTGCTTCAATTAAAAAGACTAGTTAATTAAGGTCAAAGTACATGTTAAATTAAAATTAGGGATAAACTTGCCGTTCAAGAACATAACAGGGTCTTTTATAATTTTTTTAAACTTTGGAATTTAAAAAATAATTATAATAATTTCTTAGTTTCAAAAGGAACATTGATTATATGGGCAATCTTTGTGAGGTAAATATATATCAAAGTGAAACGGTTTGGGTTTTTTTATTCCTTACAAGGTTGAACAGTACTTTATTTGTATAATATCGATATCATTTTAATTGGGTTACAAGAATGATTCGATTGGATGAGATAAGTGACCTAGCTTCAATTCGTCTCATTTATGATGGATCAATTGAGTTTATTATATGATTCATTGAATCAATATTTTCACTAATATCGTAATTGATGAATCACACGTAGCGGATAGGGTACGACTTGTACAAGTATATGATATATTATATGGAAAAGGACGTCAAAATGAATTATATTTTTTGAATTATATTTGACAATTTATCCATAAATTTTCTCAAAACATGGAAAAGAATAAACTTTTTTGGATATTGGAGGGTGCCAACCTTATCCAAATGTTCCTTGGAAGTGGGCAGTAGGCACGGGTTCAACCTTACTATGTTTTTTTTTTTTTTGATTGGTCCTACTTTATTCCTACTCTAACTCTCACTTTCATGGGAGTCGAAACCCACGCTTGAAATTAAATTGTCCCCATCCTCCGAAAAGGTGGGGATTCAAACTCCCCACCTCTCCCTTCCATGTTAGAAGGGTGGCCACTGGGGCAAACCCCAGTGGTTAACCTTACTATGCAGTTACAACAATATGGATTCCCTCCCAATTATTGAGCATCACAGAAGTCGTTCGTTAGAAGTCTTCTCTGCGCTGCCAAGCACAAACGCTTCTTGATTCGTTGAGGACCTTTCCACTTTGGAATTACCTCTTTTATACATGATTGTACCCAATTGAAAATTACAAAAGAAAATATATTTCATTATTAATTATATCATGTAGTTCCTACATAAAGATTAAATAATTAACAAAAGCAAAACAGTGATTAAATTTGAGGTCCACCGCTTTGAATTTCAATAGCATAAATAAGGGTGGTTCCGTCTCTTTAGAGTAGATAGAATGGAATGCTCTCTTCTGAACACGCTTAACATTGGAGTTCCAATGCTAAATGTTACCTTTACATAAAAAAAAGCCCCTGCTAATCCAGAGTCCAACATTGATTGAGAGAAGCTTTTTTGAGTGATTCATAAGTTAACTATCATCCAAATTGTCATCAGCTTGTATGGTCATGTTGAGTACATTTTTTAAGGGTTTGGCCTACGTGAAACAAGTTAGTTCACTACAAATAGTATCAAAGCAAATCCTCCTCTAGTAGTTGTGTGGTTTGTGAAAAGACTAAAGCCTATACTGGAACTAATGAGGCCATGGAGTGACCATTATGGCAAAAGAGTTTACACAAGGTGTGACTTCTAGCAAACTTCTAAAATGACAGAGGGAGTGGGAATTAATTAGATGACACATAGAATAGGAAAGTATAGCAATGACATAGCTTTTTAAAGAGACAATCCGGGACATCCCAAAGTTCCACATTTGTTGCAAGATGCCTTGTCGAGAGATTCATAAGTAAATGGCCACTCCTAAATGGTCATTATTTTGTTAGATTATTTTGAGTATTCTTTTTGGAGGATTTTGTCTACATGAAATAGGTTGAGTCACAACTCACACATTTACGACCTTCCCAGAAGTGAATCACCAAAAGGAAAGTTGATAGATTACTAAGCTAAAACTTAACATAGGCTCTCCCAAGCTCATACAAATTTCAACTTCGGGATTTTAATTTAATCAATTTTACATGCAATTTAATTCAATTAGGTTTTGTTATTGATTTACTTCTGTGAACTAGAGGACTTAGTTATGTTAGATAAATCTAATGTGCTTTCAATACATTTTATCTTTATTTAAAAGATATTTAGCGGGCAATCTTGGAAAATTTTAATTCCTATCACAAACATATAAGAAGCAATCATGCGAGTATGCAATAAAAAAATTAACACTCGATAATCAAAGCATATAAAATAAATTGCAGATAATAAGGCCAACCTTAATGCATTAAAGGTATAACTTCACTATAATCAATTTCCCAATATCTACAAGATGTTAACTTAAAAAAATGCATGCATTAGCCCAAACATGATTTCTAAATGCAACAATATTTAATTTTGGGTTTTTCTTCTTCAAAACATGACTTAATTCAAAGACTTCATAAATTTCAAGCTAACAAGCATTAATGAATTGGAACAAAATTCAACTAACATGTAAACTATGTAATAATTAAATTGAATAAAGTACAATTTTTATGCAATTCTAATGAAAGAGAATCCCGACCAAAAAAAAAAAAATGAAAGAGAATCAATTATGCATTAACCCTCTTGTTTAGCCAATAAAGAGATTAACTTCTTTTCGTATTTTTCTTTAATGGAAATAAAAGACTAAACGCTCGGACCCCTAAACATGACCTAAATGAGTTTTATTAGGTGAACGACCTGATGATGCAATGCCACTTCTTTCTTTTATATTCTTTTTTTTTTTTAAAGAATCAAACTATATGTAATTCATGAAGATGTAATTATTAATGAATCTACTAATGTGATCTTAGGGTGTGTTTGTTTCATGAAAATCGTAACGTTTTTGGAAAATGTTTTCCGAGAAACCATTTTCTAGGAAAATGGTTAGTTTTCCTTTGTTTGGTGATACGTGACTGAAAATATTTTTTGGTGTTTGGATTGCATTTGAAAAATGATTGAAGGTGTAGAAGACGCCAACGAAGAGGAAGAGGAGGGAGTGAAGCCAACGGGAGCGCAGGAGGGGCTAGGGTTGGAGGAGGCGGCGACGAAAGGGAGGGGGCGAAGGAGAAGGAGAGAGGAGAGGAGGACTTAGGATTTACGTTCACAGGCAAAGAAATAAAAGAGAAAACAAGAAATAAAAAAGAAGAAATAAAAAGATATAATAATAACAAATTCAAATTTTTTAATTAGAAATTCTTTTTAATAATAAATTTTTCATTAAGCAAGGACCATAAAACATTTTGGAAAATATTTTCCAGTTCTTTCAAAAGGGAAATGGTTTTCTTGAATTTAAGCTTTGGAATGAAAATATTTTCCGTTGACTCATTTTCCTAAATGAACCAAACGCTGGAAAATGAGGAAAACGTTTTCCCGGAAATTGTTTTTCGCATAACAAACACACCCTTAATTGAAGTACTAATGTTAAGATATGTGACACTCTAAAAGATATAAGACATGTGGTGTAACATGCTTGATTTCGACCCTTGTTTTGGTCCCAACTAGGAGGCTAAGCTAGATAGGCCTTAGGTTAGTCAAACCTTCCTAGAAAATAAGTGTAAACAAGTGTGAAAAGCATTAAATGCGGATAATGAATGTAAAGGCTCATGTGACCCTATAGCCTAGCCTAGTTATAACCCTAAACTAAGTAGGAGATCTTGGAGGCCAAGAAATGGACTTCACATCCATTGGAAGAAAGAGCAAGCAAGTCAAACCTTCTTAGACAAGCTAAGAGCACATTAATTACATTTGACTTATAGTTATTCAATGCCGAGATGAAGTGTCCTAGCTAACCTAGGACCTAGTTGATAACTTGGGAGATAAGAATGCCCAACAATTAATGCTTATTGACCAAGTGGGACGCCTCCTTTTCCCAACAAAGGTTGCCTCCTTCAATTTTCAAAATTTATGGACCTCTGCTATTTGCCAAGTTTACATAGATTTTTTTTGTACGAATTTAAAGAAACTTCCTTCGTGAAAGTTGTTTTTAACATCTTTATCTAAAACATACTTAAAGTTCATATTTTTCTAAGGTGAAATGGTAGGGACAAAGGCCCAATCATTCACCATTTGGAACTTGTCCCGTGTAGTGAAAACGGTGACCATGTTGCCTTCTCAAATTTTTATAAAATGTTTCCTTTCAAATGTAACAATGCTTCCTTCATGAAAGTTTTAAATGACATCCATATCTACTACATATTAAAATTTCAAATATGTTTGTGAAGATTTGAATTTCAAAATGAGTCTCTCTCTCCAACTGTTGAATCTGCTCGACAAATGAATATTTGGGTTGTGTTCAATGATTCGCTACTCTTTCCACATCACAAATTTGACTTGACTTCCTTCATGCAAAATGTTGTTTAAGGTCTTCTCTAAAACATATTAAAATTTCATAAGTTTTCGATTCCGTTTGATAAATGTAAAGACACTAATTACGGAAATTGTTCAAAACTGTTTTTCCCACCCAAGAGGTATGAGTCATGCCTAAGCTTGGACCTAAGTCCTTAAATGCCATGTTGAGGTGTACCTAATGATCTCTTCCTCTGCCCCAGAATCAACTTGGAGGATAGACTTTCTAGATTGCCTTCTTAAGGAAGGAAAATCTGCCTTCTTAAAGAAGGAAAGGAAAGTAGAAAGAAAACTCTAGAATTCCTTCATGAAGAAGGTGAGGTATCTCTTGACTTTTCAAAGGTCATGATTATGGTCCAAAATATCTTGAATATTCTAGAAAGGTGGCACAGACATGGACCAATTGGAGAGCGATACACAGGCCCTCATTAATGACCGAAGATTCTAGAATTTGCCAAGTTGGTAACTTTGGCATTATTATTGTCAAACTTCATTAAATGCTCATTTAATACGGGATATAAGTAGACCAATGGAAAAGTGAAAAGTGGGTCATCATCGATGACGCCTATGAGCTTAAGTTGTCAAGTAAGGCCTTTTAGCCTTCCAACTCATTATTTAGGCTTCAATTATCAGACCCATAGCTATGCCACACAAGGAATTCAGGGGGGACACTTGGAAACATTGGAATGGACCGCTTGGCATGGTAAAGATGGCTCCAAGGGCTATAAATATGAGGAGCTCTCTTCATTTTCCTCACTTTGCTCCCATTTTCTCCACCCTCCATCTCCTTGAACGCCCTCCACCTCACGTCACTCTCTTGGCCTTCAAAGTAAGCCACCCTTCCTTTGTAGTTTGTGTCTTAGCTCGAGATTCATCGAAGGTAAGTAGAATCTCTAACTCTTGGCTAGGGCGATAGCCTACATCGTCGAGTTTAGTGGTGTAATCACCTGTGTAAGCCGTGTGTATGTTGTATTGTTCTTTTATGTGTTTGCTCATGTTTGCATGCTTGTGTGTGTACACACCTCGGGACAAGGTCAAGGTTCGCTCAGCTTGGAATCGACATCCAGTCATGATGGCCTAAGCATGCGACCCAAGCCACGAACCAAGAATCGTTCCCGGCATATTTTATAATATGATGTTTAGGGTCATGGCACACTCACTTGAATGAGCATGACATCGGGCTTTGCATATATTGGCTAAGCTAAGAGATGAAAAACCAGCTTGTGTGATGCACTTCTGTGTATATTTAAAGAGGAGAAAACGTCCATCATCACATAGCGTTGGTGGCGATGCCTTGTTCATTGAATGGGATGCCCTGATCGAGCCATGATGCCTAGCTTAAGCCCAAATGCCTCGGGTAAGCAAGCCTCGGGATGCCCTGGTTGAGCCAGAATGCCTGGGTTGAGCCCGAATGCCTTGGTGAGCTAGCGCCAGGATGCCTCCGTTGAGCCGGGATGCCCTGGTTGAGTCAGGATGCCTAGCATGAAATTGAATGCCTCAGTTGAGTCAGGAGAGCCTAGTTGAGCGAGGACGACGGTAAATAAATATGCATGAGTGCCGGTATATGCATAAGCACGATATGTTGATGTGTTCATTGATATGCTAAATGTAAGCATGCATTGAAATATATGGTAATTGACATCTACATGTAGTCAAGGATAGCAATACGTTTGCAATTGATCTGTCATCGGCATTGCATTGCGAGTGTTGTACCTACTAGATTTTGATGATAAGATGTCTTCCTAGTAAAGAATTAGGGGTTTTACTTACTGAGTCCATGACTTGCCCCGTTATTTTTCAGAATTGTAGGTATGGAACGGTTGCAGTCTTGATAGAGGAGCTAAGATTTACCTCAACCTTTTTGAGTATAGAGCATGTAATGATTGTAAATATAACGATTCATGACAAAAAGGGCTTGTAAATATAACTAATGTAATTGTATATTTTTAAATGGTTGTTTTCTTGGCGACTTGTTGTTGTCATGGTGTTGTATGTATGCTTCCGCATGTGCTTAATGAAAAGATAAAAAGAAACGAGACGACCATGCTTGGGACATCGCGGAAATAACCCTACTGCTCATAAGCTTAGGGATGGAGTTAGGATCATGATAGTTTTGGTATTAGAGTGAGGTCATTATCTAGAGTGATAAGGTGCGCTGGGTGTCATGGGATAATCAGCTAGGAAAACACCCCATGCATGTGATTGTTACTAGCTTGGTTTTCCGATAGGAGATTTTGATTCCTAACCATTTATTGTGCTGTAGAAAGCCTTTCTAGAATTCTTGTAGTTGCAACATGAGTACTCAGGGCCAAGTGGCCATTTTAGAAAAGTCAACTCAGGGCCAGGCGAGTTCCAAAGGGAAGTCAAAAGAGGACCCTCAACAAGATGGAATTCTACAAGCTCTTGAGACCAATGGAAGCATAATGGGGTAGCAAACACAGCACCAAGTGGCTTCTGCTCCTGGGAACGCCTTTATGGTTGGAAATAGAAGCGGAAATGGCGAACGGCCTATGCAAGGATTGGTGGAGCAGTTCCTAAAGCTGCAACCCCTGAAGTTTGCTGGGATAGGAGATCCCGAAGAAGTTGAATCATGGGTCAATAAGTTAGAAAAGATATTCGCACTTTTAAGGTGTTCTAATGAAGATAAGGTGACTTTTACGGTGTACCAACTGAAAGGTAACGCCAGTCACTAGTGGAAGGCAATGCAAGGAATGGTGTTCCCTACTAATGCTACTGTAACTTGGAATGCGCTTATTGAGGCGTTAATGGAAAATATTTTTCTAAATGTGCTTGTGACAAGAAGATGGCGGAGTTTCTACGACTCCAACAAAACAACATGACCGTTGATCAATATGAGGCAAAATTTGCCTAGTTGTCAAGATATGCCCCTAGGTTGGTTGAGGATCCAATGGATAGAGCAAAGAGATTTCTAGATGGCCTGAAACCTGAAATCTAGAGTTTATTAGTGCCACTAAACCTCAAGAACTACAACAAGTTATATGAGCGAGCCCAGCTAATAAAAAGAGATTCCTTAGAGCAAGCTAGTATAATCACTTATCCAGGAAGGCCTTATCATCCAACTTCTCAAGTTAATTAGCATTGTGACAAGAGATTGAGCTAGGAAGAAAAATGTTCATTCGCTTCCAACAAGAAGAATAAAACCTTGAGGCCAACCTTCGCTCCAAAGGATGTATGCCAATATTGCGGAAAACGAAATGGTAATACTCCATGCTTGACTCGAACGGGAGCTTGTTGCGGTTGTGGTCAGCAAGGCCACATTATCAGAGATTGCCCACAACGATGGCAAATGACGCCGTTGTAGCAGCCGTAAACAATGTTGCAAAACGAAGCACCACAATACAACAATTTTCAACGTCCGCTAGCGCAAGGAAAGGTTTATGCGGTTACTCAGGCGGAAATGGAAAACTCCAAGACCATAGTTACATAATGAAGTATTATTCACTGTAGAACATAAGGAGTGTTAGACTGTTATAAATAAATAAGAGGAAGCAATGGATCTAGTTTTGTAAGCCATGAACGACACCGACATTATTATAAGAATAGACTATCTTTAAGGAATGCCTTATTTTATCAGAGTGCGCAACGAAAGCGTGATTGAGCCATAAATACTATTGAACATCAAGGCGCTACAACCGACAGATGATGAAATTGAGAGAACCATCCAAATATCGGAAGACATGTTACGAACTGTATTATTGACTTCAAGAGAAGTGGGGATGAACACCCATCTCTCCTTAAGTTCGCCTATGATAGTAGTTTCCAGCAGAGCATTGGCATGGCTCCATTTAAGGCATTGTATGGTCGAGCTTGCAAAACTCCAACTTGTTGGAATGAGGTCGGGGAAAAGAAGTTTACTGGTCTTGAGTCGGTGCAACTTACTACTGAGGCAGTACAGGTAATTAGAAAGAGACTTAGAGCTGCCCAAAGTAGACAAAAGAGTATGTAGATAGGAGACGAAAGCCCCTAAAATTCCAGGTAGGAGACTATGTATTTATCAAGGTGTCTTTGTTAAAAGGTATGTCTCGTTTTGGTGAGAAAGGTAAGTTAAGTCAACGGTACGCAGGACCTTTGAAATTCTTGAAAGAAAAGGGAATTTAGCCTACCGAGACTTGGTCGAATACATGATGTATTACATGTATCGATGTTGAGAGAATATGAGTCCAATTCGACACACGTGCTGAACTTTGAAAAGATCAAAGTAAATGACAGAGTGTCGTATGTTGAGGAGCCGGTGCGAATTATGGACAAGAAAGAGCAAGTTTTGTGAAATAAGGCCATTCCTTTAGTTAAAGTCCTATGGCGACACCATATAATGAAAGATACAATATAGGAAAGTGAGGAAAGCATGAAGCACTAGTACCACATCATTTTGGACGACCAAGTACACATTTAAATATCGAGGAAGAAGATTTTTTTAGGGGGGGAGAGTTGTAACATCCTCGATTTTGACTCTTATTTTGGTTCCAACTAGGAGGCTAAGCTAGATAGGCCTTAGGTTAGTCAAATCTTCCTAGAAAATAAGTGTGAACAAGTGTGAAAAGCATTAAATGAGGATGATAAATGTAAAGGCTTATGTGTCCCTATAGCCTAGCCTAGTTATAACCCTAAACTAAGTAAGAGATCTTGGAGGCCAAGAAATGGAATACACATCCATTGGAAGATAGAGCAAGCAAGTCAAATCTTCTTAGACAAGCTAAGAGCACATTAATTACATTTGACTTCTAGTTATTTGATGCCAAGATAAAGTATCCCAAGCTAACCTAGGACCTAGTTGTTAACTTGGGAGATAAGGATGCTCAACAATTAATGCTTCTTGACCAAGTGGGATGCCTCCTTTTCCCAACTAAGGTTGCCACCTTTGATTTTCGAAATATCTGGACCCCTACTATTTGCCAATTTTATACAGATTTTTGTGGTGCGAATTTAAAGAAACTTCCTTCATTAAAGTTCTCATTTGTCTTCTGGGACAATTCCTAGCTATGTGACCCTACTGGCCACACACAAAATAAGCACCCGTCTTAGCGGGACACGGGGCTGATCCATGTCGTCTCCTGCAGGTATGACACACTCCATTCTGGCTCGCTGACTTTCCTATCCCACCCTTCCTGTTGGGTGGAACAGGATACCTTCCTTCGATCATTGGTCTCTTCTCGAACCGATTTCCTTCCCGGTTCAAACTAAACCTTGAACCAGACGCAATAGTCTGCTCACTTAAGTCTCTCTCTATCATCTAGGCCCTTTCGTACAAGTCGTTGTAGCCCTTCAAATTGAACCATACCAACGGACTCCTCAACTCCTGTCTGAGTCCATCTCTAAATATCCTACCTCGGTCTACTAGATCCACGACCAATCTAGGGGTATATTGCGACAATTCAGCGAACTTCGCTTCGTACTAATCCACTGTCATTGTACCTTGGCGAAGGCGCTGAAATTCCGTCATCTTCAGTTTTCTAGTACTGTCAGAGAAGTACTTGCCATTGAAGACCTTGACAAAGGTGTTCCACTCCGAGACTACACCTTTAGGGAATACTATCCCCCTGGTGGCTCTCCACCAAGTGCTTGCAATCCTCTACAGCTGATAGACTGCAAGGACGACCTTCTTCACATCAGTGCACATCAGCAGTGCAAAGGCCTTCTCCAATTCCTGGATCTAGAGGGTTGTAGTCTTGGGATCTCCTGCGCTAGTGAACTTTGGCGGGTTCAACTTCAAAAATGGTTCAACTAGTTTGTGCATCGGTCTCACAGCAATCACGTTCCCAGGTGGAACCTCGGCAGGTATGGCAGCAGCGGCTGCAGCAATAGCAGCATTGGCAGCGGTAGTAGTGGCAGCTGTAGTGACGACGGTAATGGCGGCGGCTTGATTCTAGGCCTGCTGCCCCATCAAATCTCTCATCGCCTCTAGCGCCTGCATGTTCCCGACAGTTCACAGATCACCAGGTGTTGCTACACTAGCACCACCAGGATGTGGTGCTACTCCACTAGCGCTAGCCTGTGCTGGCGCTCTACCACGACCTCCTCGGGTACCGACTTTTGTCGGCATCCTACCCCGAGTTATTGGTCCGATGGTTCTCTTTTTACGAGTCCTCTACTCCTGGTCACTCATACTACATGATCTGTATAGAAACCTGTTTTCCAATCCCAATACCATATTAGAATTTGAGTGACCCCATAAACAAGCTACCAATTAGCTATCACTCACATGCATCAGCATAGTAAAAGCCTTTCCTACTAACTATCCCATGACTCATCGCACCTTATCACTCCAAACACAAACCTTGCTCTGATACCACTTAAACGGGGATGTCATGCCTCGAACCTCGAGTGCGCGCACATCCCTCTTAGGTCGATTTTGATTTGCGAGGTTCCCAGGTGGCGTCGTCGAGCCATTCATTTTAATGCACAAGCGAAAGTGAAACAATCAACCCCTGACAATAAATAACACGGGATAGAGAAGCAAGGCAACATTTCATGAAAGCCAACTTTATATAAACAACAGGGCTTAGGTGCAAAGGAGTCTGGGCAAAAGTCTACAAAATATCGGCTCTAAAAAAGAAGTTGTCCTATGACAACTAGTCAGACAAACACGGCGATCCTTCAGACTCCACCTCCATAGACTCTGGGCTTTGGGTCCTCCACCAACACCATGTAAGGACCTAAAACGTTAAGCCCACGATGGGGTGAGACATTGTCTCAGCAAGTTCACCACCTAAACCCCTATTAAGAAGAAAATACACCAAATGGTGGCCTAGCCACATAATACAGAGAACTTACCTCGCCTCAGTTCCCTCCTACACGTCAGCACAGTTTGTATACACACAAGGCACAAAATCACGGCACACAACAATTAAAACGCGTCACTAACACAATTAATCACAGGGGTCCCGATTATAAGGCCAAACTGTTATGACATGTCCCATACCATGTCACCTGGTTTTCTCTCATAATCAAGTGCATCCAACTCAAACAATCATGCGTTCCAATTGTTAATTTTACCCCTTGAGGGTACGGCCTACACCCAAGTTCGGCAGTCTACTGGCGTATCCAGGCATTATCTCACCACTATTGAACACGGCTTTGTCTCTTAAAGATGGCTTTCCCGAAGGAGCATAGGTCCAGCATCTACTGCGACCCGAATCCCATTAAGTGGGTAACCCATATAGGGTAACGTCTGGCGTAAACGCTTGGGACGGGTTCTCTTAACCAACACACGACCATTCAATCTTAGCTCAGGACACCATGCATTGCACTCAAATGCTAAATTAAAAATAGTGAACCTAGCCTATTTCCTTCGTATTAAAAATATCCAAAAAGTAGCCGTGCGTGGGTACACGGTCAATTCGAACCAGAAAAATTGATACATTTCCTTTTTAAACCCCACTATTTGTTATAGTACTTCGAAACCTTTTTCGGTGTCAAAACTCGACACCTGAGATTTTCTGAATAAATTCCAAATTTCTCACAACCATCACTCAATTTACCCAATCCATCAATCAATTGCATAATCTGAACATACCAATGCAATTAGCACAAAATTTCGGTCACCGACTATCTCGGCATAATTTCTGGAAAATAATAAATAATTAAATATATTCCGAAATTAAAATAAATAGTATTATATTATATTAATATAAAATAATGAAATAATATTTATAAATTCGAAATAATTAATTAAGGGCCTAGTCAAGATTACATTAATTTAATCACCTAATTAGCCTTAATTAATTATCCACTAAACTAATCCATCCACATAATCTAATTAACATTTAACTAAACTAATCTAACCACCTAAACATACTTAGCGTAATCTAAACACCCCGTAAGCCTAATTAACCTCTTAAGTAAGGTTTAGCAAGTAACTCACCGGTTTAGCGATTCGGTGAGTCCATGGTGACGGTAATGCCAAGGCGGGCGACAAACCTCCTAGCGGCGACACCAACCAAGGCCGGGAATGGCTTGAAAACGGGCCACGAAGTCTCACGGCTTGCTACAACTTCAGCTTCTGTTCTTGAGCTACAGGGGCTGAATTGGTGGCTACATGGGGCTGAAACGGACCAGGCGGGATAGCAAGCTATAGCGGCGGGACACAGCAGGGCTCTGACGGCTTGGGCAGCGACTCACGATACTAGACGACCAGGGATGGCAACGAATAGGGCTCTTGGATGGTGAGACGGTGCGCAGATGGCTGGATGTGAGCGAGACAAGCAGCAGCGTGTGGGCGAGCGGGCGCGGCTTCGGCTGCACGGACGGTGGCCAGGGGTGGTCAAATGGCAAGGGGGCTGGCTTCTTTGGTTTTCGGAGCTTCTAAGCTTCAACAACAATGGAGAAATGAGGGCTTCAATGAGAAGGGAGGGTCTGCTAAAGGGGACCACCAATCGCCTTCAAAGTCTACTATCTCATCCCCATTCACTCATCACAAGCCCCCACCATGTTAGCCCTTGTCCTCAGCCACTTCTATCTCCTCAAGCTTCCTTGAGAAGCCGCCTAAGATGGCTGAAATGTTGCACACCCTATGGCCTACGAATTTTGCACATTTCCCTCTTCATTCCATTCAATTCCCACTCAATTGAGCTCAAATCAAAGCCAATAAATTCAGCCAAGGTGTCCTCACTTAATTCCACATTTTTCCTTGTCTGAAGATCCCACTTAACAACCAAAAATGCGACCAAAAGCGGGCTTACGAATTTCCAGATCCAAAATAACCGTACTTTGATTTTTCTCTGAAAATCTCGGTTTGCAGAAAAATCTTCGGAGAATGAGTTGACGTTCCTAAAATGACTTGTGACATGACAAAACTTCTAATTTCTAAAATTAGGTTTAAATTCGCGGTTAATTTCAATATGGCATGATTTTAGCGTGTCCTAGCCTACCGGGTAGCTTTTAGGAATTTTTTTGGTGCAATTGACCTGTGGTCGATTATTTTCGAGCCACATATACATCTTCGACTCATTGGTGACTTTCGATTGTCGTGAAAATCTCGAGGTTTCAAATATGGACACAGGCTATAGAAAAGACAGAACAATCAGTCTAGTGTCGTTCGACGAGAATTTTACAATCAGGTGGAATCACCCGCACACTGATCACATATCTCAGTCGAATCAACCTATCTCTGATCTCTGATTTATTTTGGCAGTGTTGTAATGACCCTTGCAGATTAGCACAGTTGAGTAGTCGGTTTCTAGTCGAATTCTCAAGTCTATTGCGTTAAAATTCCTTAACGGCTTTACCTTGATAGATTAGTTAACTCGTGAGTGGCCAACTCAGAAAAAAAAAACTATAAGCGCATCGATGAAATGCCCGACTTATTCAATTGAACACAGAACCTGAAATTCAGGATGTCACAGTTGACACCTAAATTTTGATTAGGTTTTAATTAGGCCTTAGTTTTTTATTTATTTTTCTTTTTTGGATAATAAATAATAGATAATAAAAAAATAGCAAAAAAAAAAAAAAAAACAAAAAAACAACCAAAAATGAAATAAAACAAAAAAGGACAAGCTGACCCATTGGGGCTGGGCCTTTTGCGCCTAGCACCCTTTTCCACTTGCATGGGCCCTAAGGCCCAGCCCGGCTCTTTTCTCCTCCCAGCCAAGCCCCTTCTCCTATTTGTCTTCTTCCTCAGGTTGTCTTCTTCCCCGAGCAGAGGAGTAGCATGCGCGATGATCGGCGATGTGCTAGAGGACGAGTTACGGACTGAGGCGAGGGTAGACCGGCAGTGAGGGAGACAGGCCTTCAATACAGAACAGGGGATGCAGGTGGGCGGCTGAGCTAACATTGGTTCAGCTGACGGAGGAAGGCCGGTCGGCGCACTAAGGACCGTCGGCCTAGCCTCCATCGATCGGCCCTCCCACGCCTATAAATAGGGCGTCGGGGGAAGGCCAAAACCACGCCGAGAAGGATCACAAGCTGCTAGCTTCGATGACTTCCCCTTGAGAGACTTCAGGGGAGGCTCAAGGATGAGTAGGCCGAGATCCGAGGTCAACCGAAGTGAGGGAGGTAGATCTGAGTGTGAGGGTTCAGATCTGTGAGAGAGGGGTCCTCATCTAGGAGAGAAGACTCTAGATCTAGAGGAGGGAGGTCGCGTCGTTGTTGTCCAGTGGTCGACGACATGATTGCAGCTCCATATGCCACCATCTAGCCCCGCACGTCAGTCGCCCAATAGTCGCCGCCGATGCTGATGTCATTCCCCACCTTGACGCCGTCATTGTAGGCCAGCCGCTTCGAATCGTGCCACCATCGTACGCTTCAACACCAAGTCAACTACCATCGTCGTTCACCCCATCCACCACCGCTTTGATCCACAACAACCCAACTGTTTGCCAACCGTTAAGCCTCACTCTATCGAACACCATTATCCCCTACCGCTGTTTGCCTCCATCGCTGTAGTACCAGTCGTCGTTGTCCCCCCCCCAATGACCAGCCATGGACGTCGCTAGTTTGACGCTCCTCACTCATCCAAACATAGCGCCCCACGTGTCCTTGTAGTTTCTTGGCGTCGCACCCGAAGCCTCGGTCTCTGTCGTCTCCGTTGTCGCCCCCCACATCGCCATTGTGCTGTCACCCACCGTGTCGCCACTGTCATTGTGTCATCGCTTAACGACATCTCGACCATCCTTCATCGCGCCGCAAAAGGGGTAAGGAGGAAGAGACCACAAAAATTGGGTTGGGTGATAGCCTCCATTGAGTAGGGTTTTGACCAAAAATCGGGTCGGGCGTGTGGGTCAGCCGGGTAGGGCTCTAGCCTTCTTGGGTCAGTTGCGTGTGTGCTTTCCATGATTCGTGGGCTGACTTCGTGGGCTGAATTCCTCTTAAAAGAAATAGGGAGGCATAGTTTGGGCCCATGCAGTAGGCCCATTCAGGCCATTAATGGGTGACCTAGGCCGAACCCAACCCGAGGATCCAACCCAAGTTGTTTTTAATATATTTTTTTTAATAATAATAATATTTTATTAAAAAATAAAAAAATATATTTTTAGAAGATAAAATAAAAATCAGAAATATCCCATATTTCCAAAAAAAAAAGAAGAAGGAAATATCCCATATTTTCACAATTTTCAAAAAAATTAGAAAAAGAACAAAAAAATCCCTTTTATGTTCAAAAAATAGAAAAGGACCAAAAAAATATGTTTTTCTTCCCAAGATGCATGGAAAAATCCCTTAAAAAATCCAAAAAGCTTTAGGGTTTAAGCAAGATTAGGTATCGAAAGGGCATTAGTGATTAACTAATGTAATCAAGTCCCCGATCCTAATTTTTCTAGTTACGCAGGAGCGAGTATTCCTCCTAATATTTCGCTTGGGTTTCTAATCGACCCACCCCAAATTGATTAGTGGTGACTTATTTTAAAATTAACTCATAAGTTAAAATATCAAACCATCAAGTCATGAATTGGTGGGATTGGGAGAGCATGGGCTAAGCCTAATAGACCTAGCCGAACCATTAGCCTCGACCAACGCCCGCCCTAAATCGGGCGTCGTAAAAAGGAGGTCACAACAGCTTGGTGACTCCACTAGGGACATTTTTTAAGACTTAGGCCTTTTTTATCTTGTTTAAATGCTTTACTGACTTGGGTTTTTTTCCTTTTGTGCAAGTTAGTAGCTTAGAGTTTTTTTTTTTTTATTCTGTTAAAATTAAATGTTTTGTGATATAAACTATTGTGCATGCTTTAATGTTTTAGCACTACACCTGGCACACACAACCCGGCCACTGGACCTGGGCCGCTATAGGATATTTAGGATGGTGTTAAGAAATATACAGCCTTGAACGCAAGACTACGATTTAGAAGTTGCATTTCTTTTCCCCGAATTTCTTTAGGTAGAGTCGAAATTAAGAGGGTATGATGCCAACGCGAGATTGCAACAGGCTAACTCCCCCTTAATTTCTCTAAATCCTCCTAGTTAGAAATAGAGCCGCACATATCATGCGCATGTCTGTGTGATTGTCATTAATTTTTGTTCGTGCACTGTGCAATTTACTTACCTTCCTGTATATATTGAGCGGTCCATGATTAGTCTAGGATTTAATGCCACGGTCATTTAAATTTGGAAGTAATTGTCATAAAGTTTAAAAAAAAAAAAAACTTTGGCAAAGGAAATTACTTTCAATCAGTGTTTTTATCTTTTTCCTCAAGCATGTTACAAAATTCTTTTCCACAAGAATTTTCGTTTGCTTCAAAAGGGATGGAAGTCTTTTCAAAATTTGTTACAATTTGTGCTTTTGTCGTCTTTCAAATTGAATATCTTTTTAGTCCATGCTAACATTTCACATGCTTTATTTTTTTTTTTCAATCCATGCTTAGGAAATCCTCTACATGTACAAACTTTTCATAAATAAATAAAAGGGTAGAATTAGATCATCATCATGGACTGACTCCCTATTCATCCCCTATATTTACGCATGCTTATTTATTCATGACCGAGGTAATCACGGAACGTAAACATTCGCCAACCCAGACTCGTTCAAAAGCAAGAGCAAGAATGGCCGAAGAGAATGTACCAAGCTGTGTTGTGGTCAAGGAAAGTGAAATGAAGCAAGTCTTCAATGTGCTTCAACAACTCTCAAAGCAAATAGACTCCATCTAGAGCAAACTTACTCGCCCCCCAGCCTCAATCGAGGTATTGTTACCACAATCCTCCATCAGGGGTGATCAAGGTAGAGATATCGACGATAACATGCTCGAATTGGAGGATGATCCGCACCAAACCACGATTGAGAAAGCTAAGCTAGACAGTTTGTCTAAAACTGAGCATGACAAACGTCTCGAAAAGCTTGAGGAGAAACTGAAACAACTGCAAGGCCTCCAAGATCCTACTTTGACAGACCTCTCCATGTATTCCAAGGTCAAAATGTCGAAAAAATTCAAAATGCTTGAGTTTGAGAAGTACGATGGCATGACTTGCCTGAGGGCTCATTTGCAAATGTACTTAGTTCAAATGACCCAATACGTTAATAATGCACTATTAATGGTCCAGTTGTTCCAATCAAGTCTAGTAGGTGCTGCCCTGAAATGGTACATCATGAAGAAAATGAACCTCCTCGAAACATGGAGCAAAATGAGTGAGGCATTCCTCAAGCAGTACAAGTTCATAATGGACATTAGCCCTTCTCGTGAGGATCTTGAGCGTACCGAGAAGAAAAAGTATGAATCATTTAAAGAATATGCCATTAGATGGAGAAATCTAGCCGCCCAAATTAGCCCTGAACCAACCGATTTCAAGCTGAGCAGGATGTTTATCAAAACCATCCTCTACGAGTACCGCAATTGAATCGTAACCACGATCGCCGAATCGTTTAATCAACTAATTCCAGTAGGGGAGCAAATCGAGACAGGGTTAAGGAATGGTTGGTTCACTGAACCTACATCTGCGAGTAGGAGGCTCAGCATGAAGAAAGATAAAGAACCCCTAGTAGATGTCAAGAGACCGACAATCATCCTCCAACAATCCAGACAAGTGCAAGATAGCAACAAATCACCAATCGTCAGCCGTCCCAACGTTACAGCAGCAAGAGATAATTTACTCCACTTCCTAGATCTCCATCACAGGTATTGGCAATCCTCCGAAAAAAGAACCTCTTTTCGATTGAACCAAAGCGACCCAACGTTGAAAGCTTTTTCAGCTATGATCCGTTCAAAAAATGCAACTACCACATGGGCAAAATAGGGCACTCGATTGATGAGTGCTTCGCCCTTAAGAATCGAATCTAGAACCTCTTAGACACTAAAGCTTTCTCATTTCAAAGCACCAAGCCAAATGTCCAGAGTAACCCGCTCCCCAATCACGCCAACGAAGTAAACGCGATATTCAGTTCTAAAGCCAGCCAAATCAGAAATGTCAAAGGACATACCGCTGAAATTTATTAAGGGCTGGTAGATGCTGGGTATTATTTAGGCAATGAAGTACCACTCTTAGCAACAATGAAAGAGAGGGTATCAAGAATAATGGAGGTTGGAATAATTGGGTTTACTGGCCACACCGACATGGTCTCTACTATATCACAAGTCATCATCAATTGGGATAAAGAATTTGCCATGCTAAACATAGGAGAGGAGAAGTTGAATTCCACCCCACCTGAAGGAGTCTTTGAAGGGAAAGGAGCCATAGCTCAAGCATCGACAGCAGAAATAGCTATAGTTATTAAGATCCCCTAGCCCTATAAATACGAAAGCAGTAATGTAGTCCTTTGGTCCTACGACCTCAACATTGGCTTAGTCACGAGGTTTGGACAAGTCTATGCTCAGGCCAATATGCAGCCTGCCAAACCTGTCACTGATGAAGAAGCCAAAGAGTTTTTGGCCGTAACCAAAGCCAGCGAATACAATGTGGTGGAACAATTGCATAAATTACCAGCACAAATCTCTCTACTAGAATTACTTCAAACGTCTGTAAAGCACCATAAATCCCTGATGAAAGTATTAAGCGAAGTACATGTTCCTGAAACGATTGAGCATGACAAACTCGAGGAGTTTGTCGGCACCATCCTTTTAAAAGATCAAATGGCATTTTTGATGATGAGATCCCCAAGGAGGGTAGAGGACACACCAAGGTCCTCTACATATCAGTCAAGTGCAATGCCTCCCATGTCGCTCGAGTACTGATTAACAATAGATATACTCTTAACATATGTCCACTAGCGACACTCTGTTGTCTTAAAATAGAGACATCCCGGGTCCAGACAGCCAAGACCTTTGTTCGAGCATTCGATGGAATGAAGAAGGAAATGATGGGTGAAATTGAGCTGGATGTTCAAATAAGTCCAACCACGTTCAAAATTTTGTTCCAAGTGATGGATATTCCCACTGCATTCAACTTCTTTCTAGGTCGCCCATGGATCCACGTCGCTAGGACAATACCCTCAAGTCTCCACCAAAATGTAAAAGTTTGTGGTTAAGGAAAACTGGTTATGGTTCATAGAGAAGAGGACCACTATATCTAGCACGAGACGACCATTCCTTATGTCAAGCCTGGTGATAAGAATGAATTCGGCTATCAATTGTTCAAACTCATGTCTGCTATACATGGGATTCAAGGCACTCCGGCCCTTGTCCCTGAAATGTCAAGCATTGCAATTATGGTAGGAAAAATCATGACTAGATATGGTTTCATCCCAGGTCAAGGGCTCGGTATGGGAAGCCAAGACATCCGTCAGCCTATCAAAGCCCTGAGGAGACCCCATACTATCGGTTTAGGATATTGTCCGGGGAGAAAAGCAAAGAAGAAAGTCGGCCTTGTATATCCCCGCCTCGAGGAAACCTTCCCAAGCCCGGCAAGAATGATGCATGAGGAGGAGGAAATGATCAATACTCCAAAACAACTCAGCCATGAAAGCTTGAAATTTCCTATTTACTTGGGCATAGGCCAAGAGGGCGTAACTCAGTTGGCACTCATAAAGAAAGAAGGGCCGGATGACATGACCACTATGTTTGGAGACCTTTTCATAGGTGCCATTGAAGAGGAACAACTGGAAGAAACAGGCGATAACTTCTCGTTCACCTAACTTCAATGTCAAGTTGATGAACTACGTGAGATAATACACCACTTGACGGAAAATTTCTATCAAGCTGCCCGTGCATTCATCTCTCGTCATAATGAGGAGTGGGTAGCCAAAGTAAATGAAGAAGACCCTACTAACATGATCTAGCAAGGGGCTCTTCTACCCTAGTCCTCAAGAAACACGGCCATATACGCATCTTCCTAAATCGATGGCCACTATTTTCCCCATCCTCCTAGAGCAAGGAATAATCTCTAGGGAACTGAGGCGTTCTACTCCCAAGTACTTTCTTGATTATGATCCATCCAAGTACTGTGATTATCATTCTGGGGAATTATGACACTTGCTAGATGATTGTATCATCTTAAGAGACGAGATTCAGGATCTCTTGCATGTGGGGTATTCACACTCTGCTCCCCATGGCTATGTTATGGCAAAGATGACCTTCTCGTGGTACCTAGCACCCGTACCATATTCCCTGAACATGCTAAGGAGACGTGTAGAGGAAAGGCAATCATGGACACTTTGGGCCAACCGAGTAGTAAATTCGACTACTATGTCAACTATTCAATCCCCCAAGGTTTCTATGACCATCATCAAAGCATCGTCCCTGATGGATGGGCAGGCATGGATGATCTGAAATTCACAAAGCTGGGAGCACAAGGAGGTGCGACTGGTAACTAGTATGAAGATTTCTTCGCGAGTGCCATTGACGAAGGACCGTAAGGGGAAATAGGTGTAGGCCCGCTCAAGTAGAACCCTTTTTAATTTCCTTGCATATTCCCCCACGTGGGAACCTGTACATTTTTCTTAAGTCTAGCTTGTTTTGTTTTCAACATCAGTTCCACTTGAGGAACTAACTTTTGAAATCACTCTTCCAAAATGTAAATCCACCTATTACTAAATAAAGTTGAAAACATTTTGAGGGCATGAGGAGACACACCAAACCAGCCCGGTGATGTTATCCAACCACGAAAAGAAAATACCATCTAAGGAGAATACTGAGGGCTAGGTTTCCTCATGCTTCCTCCCCTAAATACATGCTTTTGAAAACAAAAATATTTCATTACCAAAAGTTTTTGTCAAAACAGGATGTTAAATTTTTCTGACTTATTCACTTCGTGTCTCATAATACCATCCCCTTTGACTTAGTATGACATGGGGCATTTGAAAATGGCATGTTATGTCAAATTGCAAGACACTTTCTCAAGAAAGCGGGGGCAAACAGAAAAGATCCCGTTTCAAAAGGGGAAGTCCTATCCCTTGAACGTAATGCTAGAAATGACATCCTTTCTCTTCTATCTATAGGAGACGAAAGTTGGGATGTAATAGGCACAGGCATACTATCAAACTTGAAGTATGCATAGCACTATCAAACTTGAAGTATGCATAGCACGATAGCTCAAGGTAAGACGTTGCGAGTTCATTAATGGGACTTCCAGCTTTGATGAGCCAAGAAGCATAGGATTCCATGGAAACTTGAGGTACATGATTTTGCTTAATACTGCTAATGTTCATATGATTAAAGGCAAAAGAAAAATTCTACAGAAGGAAGACGCTAAAAATGAATCAACAACCACACATGGCTACAAATGAGGAGGGCCAATCAAAAGAGATGTTGAACTGTGTCAAGACAAAATGCTGTCATCGACATTCGAATATCCTTAGGAGATATCAAATACAAACTCTGGAGAAGTGTAATTTGGTATCGTTTACAATACTTTCCCTCTCTAAATTCTTTTGACATATTCCCCCTATTGACAGGAAGCATTCAGATTCAAGAACCAAACCCAATAAACCCAATGGTTAATTAATATTGGCCAAGCAAGTTCGTGGGAGTGACCCATATCGAATTCACCTAACTTGGTGAGAAAGGACATGTCATCTAGAAGCCAGTTTGGTTAAATGAAGGAGCGCTCTACGGACACCACTTGCGGCTTAGCCTAGTGGTGACCTAACGAAATGAATGATAAACAACTTCATGTCCTTCTCGTGCTTCAAGTCTATTCAATCATCTGCAAACCAGTGAAGGGTAATGTTGTATCGCCTCCAATTGTTCGACTCCTGAAAGAATTCATGACTAACATGATGCCTCTTATCTATTATAGGATCACCTGACCGTAAAAAATACGGATAATAGATCATGGAGAGACATGTCAAACTCTGATCCACTCTCCCAAGCGAAATGGCATCTTGAGTATTGCCAAAATGGATGACAAAAACTCTTCAGGCCTCAACTCACATTTGATTTTTGCCTTACGGATTGACCCAATCTTCTCTTTTGTAGGGATGAAAGTGGAGAGGCTTGTCAAATCAATGATCAGATTCCTAATCCCAACTAATCATCCTTGTGTCATCTCCCTATTTATTAGGGACAATTCATCGACACACATTTGTAAATAACTCATTTGATGTTCAAAATTTAACGTATTTGTAAATACAACCCTGTTAATAGAATATTTTGAGTAAAGTCAATCATTTGTACAAAATCTCTCATATTGAAAAGGCTACACACATTTTTCAAGTGGATTTTGATGATGATTTTGTCTATCTAAATCACTGATTCCACTAAGGATTATCAGAATAGATAGCTAAGTGAATAATACAAGATTGATCGAACATGCTGGATGAGGCACGTCAGGACGATGAAAGGCAAGCCATATTCTACACACAGTCCCTCATCTATATACTTATGAGATGAGTGCAAAGATTCCATGGTTGTAGGGTAAAGAGTTCTCTCGCAAATGGTACGATAACCAAAACAGTGAGAGGCATTTCATTGCTTACCCCCCTTTGAACCCCATACACTGGTGAAACTTCTCTCATACCCCTGTCAAGAACCACCCCACACTGAGGCAAGGTTGAAGACGAGGCAGCATCACAAGGTGAGAAGAGGGATAGAAATTTTCTTACTCGCACTTGCATCAATCTTGGGTGTCTTTATTGCATATGAACACTCACGATAATTTAAGTGCCTTAGAATGACGAAGAGCAATTCGTTCTCTACACACTTGTACTCATTGTACAGCCCAAATGAGTTTGTAATTTTACCCTCACATTAAGACAAAGCAGAGGTTACTGCCATTCAAGCAGTATAACCCGAAGCACCAGCTGAAGATGAAGACTCAAGAGTCTAACAGTAGTGGTTTGTTTGAACTTGCCTAGGCCAGTTCCTCAAACAACAAAAATGAAAAAACTAAGGGCATAAAAAAGTAGTGTACCTGGTAAAAGCAAGGCCAATGCCCCTAGACAAAAAATACAGCCATTTGTATTCCCAAGAGAAGTTGTTGTCGTGGTTCGGTTAATAGAGCCTCCATCTAATAGTGAGAAGAAAGACCGGTGACAAATGCCAAGGTAATCACCAACTCTCACCCTTTTACACATAAGTCAAGCCTACATTGCGTCCCATTGTAAAAGTCTCTTCAGACTAGGTGCACTTCAATTAACGTAGGATTTCATATGTTTATAAGCATCACTCGAAGAAGTACAATCAAGATTATTCTATCTCTTTTCGTAGGATTCTTGACTTGCAAACTCGGTGATGATCGTGCGGCATCTTTTTCACAGAGCCGCGACCTTGATGGCCCGCTTGGATAAGCCGTCGATCGAGCCTACATTACGGTCCCGACAAAGACTTCTTATATTGGTAAAGTCGTACCGCTTGCGAGAATACTTAGACCCTTGTTAACATGATGATAATGAGATAATGTGGTCTTTATAAATCTTGCATCAATAGTCAGGATAGCCTTTTCCATGAGAGTGAGCAGAAAGTCCTTTCAAACTGAAAGTCCCTCATTTGGCATGTTCAAGATATCTACATTCTAAATAAAGGTTATCTGTCAAAATTTTCCCCAGTGGAACTCAGATGATGCAAAACTGACAAAATTATTATACATGAATCCCATTTGAACTCATAAATTTACAGCATATACAATCATGTGTGCATACTATGCAAATAGCAGACATACTCCAGGTAAGCATATCCCTATCCCTTTGTCTTTAAGTACCTATCACCATTTGGGTACCCTCTCTTATCGACACTTGACCTGTTTGAGTTGTCCTCATAGTATGGACACTGGCGACTATCCAGATACCCCATTGCCTTCAAGTACCTGCCGTGGTCCAGGTACTCCATTTTTCATGACACTTAATCTGCCCGAGTTGTCCCCGAATAATATTAGTAGCCGTTCAAGCATTCCACTACTTTGTGTGCCTGCAGTTACCCAGGTATGCTCCCTTTTCATCATGACACTTAGACCTGCCTGAGTGGTCCCAGATTGTATCATTAAATACTTGTGTTCATCCAAGTATTTCAATACTTTGTACACTTGCGGCTACCCAGGTGTTCCGGCCCTTTTGAATGCCTATGGCCATCCAAGTAAGCCTGGTGCCACATTCAAGTTTATAATACCAGGAGGTGGGAGACATTCACTAATATATGAGGTGCGTCCTCGATATTCCCATTACTAGGAGGTGGGAGACCTTCACGAATATGTGAGACACGTCCTCGATATTCCAATTACCAGGAGGTAAGAGACCTTCACGAATATCCAAGGTATGCCTTCGATATTCCCAACTACTAGGAGGTAGGAGACCTTCACGAATATGTGAGGCACGTCCTTGATATTCCAATTACCGGAAGGTGGGAGACCTTCATGAATATGTGAGGTGCGTCCTCTGTATCCCTTTACCAAGAGGTGAGAGACCTTCACGAATATGTGAGGCACGTCCTCGATATTCCAACTACTAGGAAGTGGGAGACCTTCACGAATATCCCAGGTACGTCCTTGATATTCCAACTACCAGAAGGTGGAAAGCCTTCCCGAGTTCGTACTTGCGATCATCCAAGTACCCCTTCGATACCTGCGAACAACTAGGTATCCTCCAAGTTAGTACTTGTGAATATCTAGGTACTCTTTCAATGCCTATGAATGTCCAGGTATCTTCCCAACAAACAGATGCCCTGAGAAAGGTCGGTGCATCCCTTGAGAAAAGTCAGGTAACCAACCGATGTCCTTGACAAAGGATTAGGCACCTCATAATCAGTGTCCTTGATAGAGAATTAGGCACTCCATAGACAGATACCGTGAGAAAGGTCAGCACATCCCCCAAGAAAGGTCGGGTAACCAACCAGTGTCCTAGACAAAGGATTAGACACCCCATAATCGGTGTCCTTGATAGAGGATCAAGCACCCCACAACCAGTGTCCTTGACAGAGGATCAAGCACCCCACAAACAAATGCCCTGAGAAAGGTCAACGCATCCCCCGAGAAAGGTCAGGTAATCATCCGATGTCCTTGACAGAGGATCAAGCACACCAACAAACAGATGCCCTGAAAAAGGTTGGTGCATCCCCCGAGAAAGGTCTGGTAACCATCCGGTGTCCTTGACAGAGGATCAGGCACACCAACAAACAAATGCCTTGAGAAAGGTCGGCACATCTCCTGATAAAAGTCAGGTAACCAACCGGTGTCCTTAACATAGGATCAGGCACCCCACAAACAGATGCACTGAGAAAGGTCGGTGCATCCCCCGAGAAAGGTCGGGTAACCAACTAGTGTCCTTGATAGAGGATTAGGCACCCCCACAAACAGATGCCCTAAGAAAGGTCGGCGCATCTTGTGAGAAAGGTCGGGTAAACAACTTATTGTTCTAACAGGCAACCGAAGAAAAGTCCGGGTCCTGAAAAATAATTTCCCATCAAGGCGACCGAAGAAAGGTTCGGGTCATAGATAAACCACTCATTGCTCCAACGGGCGACCGAAGAATGGTTTGGGTCCTGTAAAAGCAATTTCCCATTAAGGCAACCGAAGAAAGGTTCGGGTCTTGGAGGAGCAACCTCCTCACGTCACCAAGTAAGATGATGCCCTAATACTTGCCAAACTCAAGATTCGCACCCTATCTCACTCATGCCTAGTAAGTAACTAAAGGTATCTTCTTATTTGTCTTAGTATGTGTAATGTTATATTGCTCTTTTCCTACACAGGACAATAGGTCCTGAATAAGATATAATCTACACCATATACATGGACAAAATTTAGGTATCGGTTTGTCTTTGAATGCAACCTCTGCGAGCTCACCTTCAAAGAGGGGCAGTTGTTGACACTTAAATTTTGATTAGGTTTTAATTAAGCCTTAGTTTTTAATTTATTTTCTTTTTTTGGATAATAAAAAATAGATAATGAGAAAACAACCAAAAAAAAAAAAACACAAAATATGAATAAAAACAAAAAAGCATAGTAGCCTATTGGGGCTAAGCCTTTCGCGCTCAACCCTCTTTCCCACTCGCGCAGCCCTAAGGGCCCAGCCTGGCTATTTTCTACTCCCAGCTCGGCCCCTTCTCCTATTTGTCTTCTTCCTCAAGTTGTCTTCTTCCCCGAGCGGAGGAGCAACATGTGTGATGAACGGCGACGTGTTAAAGGACGAGCTACGGACTGAGGCGAGGGTAGATCGGCAATGAGGGAGACATGCCTTCAATGCGGAACAGGGGACACAGGTGGGTGGCTGAGATGACGTCAGTTCGGCTGGTGGAGGAAGGCCAATAAGTGCACCAAGGACTGTTGGCCTAGCCTTTGCTAACCGGCCCTCTCGCACCTATAAACAAGGTGTCGAGGGAAGGCCAAAACCACGTTGAGAAGGATCATGGGCTGCCAGCTTCGACGACTTCCCCTTGAGAGACTTTAGGGGAGGCCCGGCAATGAGCAGGCCGAGATCCGAGGTCGGCTGGAGTGAGAGAGGTAGATCTAAGCATGAGGGTTTGGATCTGTGAGAGAGGGGTCTTGATCCGGGAGAGAAGGCACTAGATCTAGAGGAGGGAGGTCACGCCATCGTTGTCCGGTGGCCGACGATGCGATCACAGCTCCAGACGCCACCATCTAGCCCCACACGTCAGTCGCCCAGTAGCCTCTGCCGATGCTACTGCCGTTCCCAGCCCTGATGCCATCGCTATAAGCCAGCAGCCTTGAATCATGCCGCCACCATCTGCTTCAACACCAAGTTAGCTGCCGTCGTCATTCACCCCATTCGTCGCCGCTTTGATCCACGACAACCCAGCCGTTCACTAACCACCGAGCTTCACTTTATTGAACGCCATCATCCCTTGCTGCTATTTGCCTCCATCGGCCGCCGTACCGTTGTCATCGCCCCCCCGACGACCAGCCACAAACCTCGCCGGCTCAACAACTCCCCACTCGTCCAAACGTAGCCCTTAACGTAAGTGTCCCTACAGTTGCTCGGTGTCGTACCCGAAGCCTCGGGCTCCATCACCTCCCACATTGCCACCGTGCCATCACCTGCCGTGTTGCCACCGTCACTATGTCGCCGCCCGGCAATGTCTCGACCATCCTTCATTGGCGTCGCAAAGGGGTAAGGAGGAAGAGACCTCAAAAATCTAGTCAGCACCGGGTCGGGCAATAGCCTCCGTCGGGTAGGGTTTCGACCAAAAACCAGGTCGATCGTATGGTCAGCTGGGTAGGGCTCCAGCCTTCTTAGGTCACTGCATGCACGCTTTCCATGATTCGTGGGCTAAATTCCTTTTAAAAGAAATAGGGAGGCCTAGTTTGGGCCCATGCGGCAAGCCCGCCTAGGCCATTGATGGGTGACACAGGCTAGACCCAACCCGGAGATCCGACCCGGTTCGTTTTTAATATATTATTATAATAATAAATAATAATAATATTTTATTAAAAATAAAAATAAAAAATATATTTTTAGAAAAAAAAATATATATATCCCATATTTTCCCAAAATAAAAATCGGAAATATCCCATCTTTTCAGAATTTTCATAAAAATCAGAAAAAGACCAAAAAAAAGTCCCTTTTATGTTCAAAAAATAGAAAAGGACCAAAAAAATATGTTTTTCCTCCCTAAGATGCATGGAAAAATCCCTTAAAAATCCAAAAGCCTTAGGGTTTAAATAAGATTTGGTACCGAAAGGGCATTAGTGATTAACTAATGTAATCAAGTTCCTGATCCAAATTTCTTTGGTTGCGTAGGAGCGAGTATTCCTCCCAATATTTCGCTTGGGTTTCTAATCGACCCACCCCAAATTGATTAGTAGCGACCCTTTTTAAAATTAACTCATAAGTTAAAATATCAAACTATCAAGTTGTGAATTGGTGGGCTTGGGAAAGCCCAGACTAAGCCTTATAGACCTAGCCGAACCATTAGCCTCCACCGACGCCTGCCTTAAATCGGGCGTAAAAAAGAAAGAGGTCGCGACAATCACTCTCCTCCGTCTCCCCATGGGAATGTCAGCCATGGAGGTCACACTTCATGGCAACCACAACCTCCATTGCCAAGGGAGAGAGAGAAAATAGTAGAGATGTGCAGCGCAGGAGACCGATCAGTGAGGGTGACAGTGCATTGGCTTACAGAGCTGCAAAGGTGGGGCTCTTCGTCTTACTGTGGTTGCTGGGTTTGGACTTGCAAAGTAAGTAATGAAGAAGAATAAAGATCAAAGGAGAGAGAAAGAAGTGAAAAAAAAAAATCAAACGAAAGAGATTAGAAATTATGCCCGTGAAGGCAAGGATATATGAGATTACATTCACAAATATATGTATATATACCTTCTAATCTTTCGCAAGCATTTTATTTTAAGCATATATGTGTATTTGTATTCATGGAAATAGAATAATTTGTTTTTCCTTTTGTAGGAAGAAAGTCGGCGGAAGACGACTTACTTGTTTCCGATGCGCAGTCAACAATTTACCTGGGAACGAACGTTGAATTGTGGAAGAATCACGGACAATATTACTTCACGTTGGTCTAAATGTAGTCACGAGGAAAACATCCGATTTTCACAGCGTAAATGCCAATTGTTTTTGTAAAGAATGGAACGCCTTCTTTTCTTTTGATGAAAAATGGGACAAGTAAATGAGAGGAATTTATGAGCGTACATTCTACCAACCATCCCATCGGTTGTCTTCAAGAGTCTTTTATATGACTCCCTTACACCCTTTCAAATGGTGTCTTTCCATCATAGCATATCAAGACGAAACGGTGCGTTCTCATTGCACCCCATCATAGACGTACTAATTAAGTACAACATCTCCCACTCGGACATGATGGGCTTGATAGCGCTCAATCAAGAATATAAGGTATTCAACATTCATCAACTTTACAAAACAATTCATACTGGCGAGTAAGCCGTGCGACTAGTGAGTACACCTGCACTTGGGAGCTCAAATTATGCACCTGTTAGGAATGACATAATGGCTACAACCGTAAAAAGAAATAAACAATTGATGTCTCATAGTGCCCTAGACATATTTTTGTTACATCAATCCAAGTATACTTATCCCTTAAAGGCTATACTTGATTATTCTCAAAAACACAATGTATTTACAATTATATCCACAACCACATAAGGCGATATAATCAATCGACCAGTAAATACATGTGATAGATGTAAAACAATAATAGTCTTCTTTCGTACTCATGTCTCTCTCCATTTTGGAACAACTGCTTTCCTAGACACGTCCCATAAAGCCATATCTATTCATGACCACCGGTAACATGCTAAAGTAGCAACATTGATATTTCACTTCGAGAATATAGTTAGAAGTAACATAGGGCACAGAATGAGGTAAATTATAAATTACCTCAAGGGCTCACACGAATTACAATGCACATGTAGTATGAATGCCTTATATTTACCTCAAAGAAAATAGGGATAATTTTACTCACCTTCCCTTATCGGTCGTACAATGCACATGTAGTACGAATTATATGCTATAGTGGATTTCTCTTTCCATAAAAGTGTATGTCATTTATTAAATATATCTACTATACAGATCTTAGCCTAAGGATAGTCACATGCTTCTCACGTACTCATGTTTAGCTCAAGTGTTATATCAGCTCGCTTTCTATAGCGCCCAATAAAGTACTCGCATCCGGCATCTTTCAGGCATACATGATTGTGGGACTATCATGTTCAGTGTTGTTATAAACAAATCACAAATCTCATCTTAACTCCAATTAATGCAACATATTATTTTATGTACTAAACTTGCTCTATAACATTTATTTGTACATAACGTCCCATTTCAATGTGTTAACTATAGCACTTGAGGTGATTGCTCATGTGAGTGAGCCAATCATTGCCTACTGACATACTTTTCAATAATATATGTGTGTATGTGCCAGTCTTATAATGGATTTGTACTTATTAATAAAACATCAAGTCACTAATAAACAAACAAGTACAATACATATGTCCACATATACATAAACCAATGATCGTCTACAATAACACATATCACATTATACGCAATCCTAGTAACATCCTGTGGGTTAAGAATATGTCTCTAGGAACAGCCTTGATAAATGGATCAGCAACCATTTTATTGGTTGAAATGTATTGTAGGATCACTTCTTTCTATGCTATTATATCTCTTATGAAGTTGTTCTTTATGTCGATGTGCTTCGTCCTTCCATGATACTTGGGATCTTTCACATAAGCAATGGCTGCTTGACTATCACAATAAACTATCATCGGTCTTGGAACCTCAGTGACAGTGGCTAAATTTTCCAAGAAACATTTTAGTCATACTACTTCTTGCATTACAGTAGAACATGCAATAAATTTAGCCTCCATTGTAGATAAGGTCGTGCATGTTTGTTTCTTGCTATTGCAAGAAATCGCACCTCCATTGAGTAAGAACGCATATCCAAAAGTTGATTTATGCTCATCTAGGTCTCCACCCCAATCAACATCTGAATAGCCTAATAGACGTAAATCACTCACTTGGTAACAAAATCGATAGTCCATAGTGCCTTTAAGTATCTCAGAATCCTCTTCACTGCTTTCTAGTGTGCTTGACCAGAATTTGATTGACATCGGCTCACCAATCCCACGGCATAACATATGTCGGGTCAAGTACACATCATAGCATACATCAAACTTCTGATCACATTAGCATAAGGAATAGTTTCCATTACTTTAATTTCTTCTGGAGTCTTAGGATGCATCTTAGTACTTAGGTTTTCACCTTGCACGACAAGGGTATCAATGGGATTACAGTGTTGCATATTGAAACGTTCAAGAATCTTCATTATATAATACTCTTGTGATAAAGTAAGGAGTTTCCTTGATCGATCTCTTTCGATCTTAACTTCTAATATATAAGCAGCTTCTCCCATGTCCCTCCTTTCAAAATTGGAGGACAACCATTCTTTTATGGTGATAACCAAAACCTTGTTATTTCCAACCAATAGAATATCGTCAACATAAAGTGATAAAATCACAAATTTATCTTCGGACTGCTTGACATATACACAGTGATCTTCTTCGATCATTGTGAAACCAAAAGTTGTTATGGCTTGATGAAAACGAAGATATCATTGTCTAGATGATTGCTTAAGGCCATATATTGAGCGATGAAGCTTGCAAACTTTAAGCTCTTGACCTTTAGCTATAAAACCTATTGGCTGCTTCATATAGATTTCCTCATCTAGTTCTCTATTGAAAAATGCTGTATTTACATCCATTTGATGTAATTCAAGGTCCAAATGTGCAACGATGGCTTGGATAAGGCGTATTGAGGCAAACCTTACAACTAGTAAAAATGTTTCCTCATAGTCTATACCCTCTTGTTGAGTATAACCTTTCGTCACAAGACAAGCCTTATACTTTTCAATAGATCCATCCGCCTTTCGTTTAATCTTAAAGACCCTTTTATTTCCAATGGCCTTGCGATTAGGTGGTAGATGAACCAAGTCCCATATGTAATTTGCCCTCATTGACTCTATTTCATCTTCCAAAGCTTTTCTCCATTCTTCCTTATCAGAGGATGAAAGAGCCTCTTGAACAATCTTAAGCTCGGCATCGTCTTTCTGAGCAATCATAAAAGCTTCCCCTTCAATCTCAAAACGATGACGATGAATATTTTTACGATTACTTTTACGTAACTAAATTTCTCTTGAATTAAGTTCACCAGGCAATGCAACACTCTCACTAGGTATTGTATGTTGAGGTAAATATTCATTTTCCTCTACAACATTAGTGGGTGTGTTATTAGGATCTTCCATCTCATATAACTGTAAGTTCTTATTAATCTCACCTCTACTAGGAAAATCACTCTCCAAGAACGTGACATCTCGTGATTCCATTTCAGTCATACTTCCATCAGCTTGTTCACCTATGAACACGCACCCTTTGGAGTGTTCAGAATATCTTATGAAGATACATTTATTCCCTCTAGGACCTAATTTGCCATATTTATGGGAAGAATCGTGAACATAAGCTTCACATTCCCATGGACGTAGATTACTTAAGTCTGGTTTCCTACTAGTCCATAATTCATAAGGGGTGGAAGTGACTGATTTCGAGGGCACTCGTTTAAGTACATAGGCATCGAATAATAACACATCTCCCCAATAGGAGATTAGTAAATTCTTGCACCATCATACACCTAACCATTTCCAATAGGGTTCTATTCCTTCTCTCAAGTACCCTATTTTGTTGTGGAGTACCAGGAATAGTCAATTTTCATACAATTCCCTTTTTCATCAGAAAGAGACTTGAATTGCCCTGATAGATACTCATGTTCGCGATCGGTTCTCAATGCCTTTATTGTTTTGTTCAATTGATTCTTTACCATCGTTATATATCGTCTAAAGCAGTCTAATGCTTCTGACTTATGGGAGATCATAAAAACATAATCGAAACATGTGAAGTCATCTATGAAAGTGATGAAATATGAGGCTCCATGTCTCGCCCTCACATTCAAAGGACCACAAATGTCAGAATGTATGACTTGCAATGGAAATTCGGCTCTAGTCCCTTTATCGAATGGTTTTCTAGTTGCTTTTCCCACTAGACAATGATCACATACGGGTAGATTAACATTAGTGAGTGACCCTAAAAGGCCTTCTCTAGCTAATCTTTACATTATTTGTAACCCGATGTGACCTAATCTAACATGCCAAGTACTTGCATCAATCTCAACATTACTAGAAGATGCAATTAAAGAAAAACAACCATCGACATTAACATTGTGAAAGGGCTAGATGCAACACCTAAAGGGGAGTGAATAAGTGTGAACAAAACTTTTCGCAAGGTTTTGAAGTAATAGTTTACTTTTTAGAAAACAACAGACTATAAAAGAATTCAGATTATAGCAGTTAGATAAAACTATGAACAGAATAAAAAGAGTTCAGGGAAGATAATAAGAACATAAGGTTTATAGTGTTTTGGCTTAGATCAAGTCTACGTCCACTCTCCCATGCTGACAGCCCACTGGCTGGATTCCACTAAGAACAAAAGAGATTTTACAGTCTTGTTATCTCGACTTCACAGTGAAGAGTCTCTACTAGTCTCTCAGAAAGTCTCACTATAAGTTTCTCTCTTTTGTATACAACTTTGAGCTCAGTATTTGGAGTAACAAGGAAATGGAAAGTTTCAAACTTTGAAATTTCTCTTTCACCCACTATATCGAACAACTATAGAGTCCGCCTTAAATCTCCTTCATGCCTTCATGACCGTTGGCACTTTCCAAATGAATTCTTCCAATCTACCCGTTAGACAAAATCAATCAAGGGGATCTCGAGTTGGTTGATTGATTGTGATAAAAGCCCGTCAATCATGTTCGCTCATACAATCAGGATATTGGTTTCTATAAGTAGAACTTTCCAAGTTTGCTTGCCTTCCAAAAGATTTGATTATTGGAATTGATTCCATTAAGGATAATCAATCATGTAGGTGCTATATCCAACCATAAAGTCAACCAAAAGCCATACGAATTGAATCTTTGAAGAAATAAAGATTATTTCGCATCTGGATAAGTCTTCATTCTTTAGTCAGGAAACTGTCAGTGTGAGCAGACTTTGAACGTAAAGTCTGGCGATCTTCAGACTTTGACAGTTCAGTTTAGAAGTTTTCAGATTAGACTATGGAAAGGTTTTGTCAACTTCAAAACGGTAAAGAAGTTTTCTCCAACACATTGTACTGATCATAATCAATGTCTAACATCATAAAACCATTCAATACATGACCTAAACCATAATAAACTGTTCCAAACAAAATGTCAACACAATCACCATGAAAATTCAATGCATAACCTAGGCTAAGAAGAACAACTACGGAGACCAAGTTTCGTCGAATATCCGGAGTATCGAGGACATCATGTAGAAATAGGCTTCTACCACCACGTAAAATTAATTTACATGTGCCAATACTCTTCACTTCAATTCTTGAGTTATTCCCAACATATATCCATCTTCTTCCAGACTGTATCTAACGATACTCCATAAATGCTTCTCGGTCTCTAGCTACGTGGTCTGTTGCTCTGAGTCTACGGTCCATATTGGATGAGATTCAACAAGCATTACAGTGCTAGAAACAAAAGCATTACTTAAAGTAATGGAGTAATAAGGTAACTCTTTTGGCTCAGTGCATTCATGAGCAAAGTGACCCATCTTGCCACAATTGTAGCACTTCATCTTGGCCTTATTCTTCTTCCCACCACACTTCTTGCATCGGAAGGTCTTAGCCCTTTTAGGTGCCTGATCAATCTTCTTCCCTATGTTGTTGAATTGATGATTCCTTTGCGGTTGAAGCCTGAAACTTTGCGCGAACTCAATTCAGCAACATAAGCATGGGTAGAGGATCTTACAGCCTCTAGGTGCTCATCCTTTAACTCCAAATGATGAGCAATATCATAAAAAGTGACAATATTCTCATTATGCGTCATATTGATCTTCATATGCTTCCAATTGTTAGGAAGAGACCTTATAATATCCTAAACTTGCTGTTCATCGGTAAGGGAGTGAGCTGTTGACTTCAGCTCACGAATCATATTTGACATCTCCCGAAGATGCTGCCTCATTGTTACATTTAGATGCTTTCGGTATGTGTCAAATTTGATGGTGAGTCTCCTCAACTTAGTGGTAGATGTACCCCTAAACTTATCTTTCAAGGCAACCCACATTGTTTGAGTTTTATCATAACTTTTAAACTCACACATGAGATCATCTTGCATACAGCTTAGCAACATGATGCGAGCAATGCTATTTTTCTTTTTTCAAGCTTGATAAGCTTCTAGATCTCTCCTATGTTGAGCTGAAGTTCCATGCTCGGGTTAATCCATGGTGTGGTTGAGGGTTTCCAAAACCTCTTGTTCCTTAAGGATGTACTGAACCCTTCAGTGCCAACCATTTAGCTTCTCACCCTTATTGAGGTCAGCCACAATGATCTTCAATGCCAAAGCCATAGTCAATTGCTATAATACATTGACATAATAGACGCGGAATCAACACCAGCACATTTTTCAAAGTAACACACATACTTAATTTGCAACAAAAACAAACTAAATTAATGATAATTCAACAAAAGACACAGAAACGAAAGTTCATTATGTTCCCAATTAGCTCCTATGTACAATTGTTCTATTATCATTAATTAGTTTTATTTGCGCAAATTTTAAGTTTTAGGTGAAAACTCCTTTGAATTCTACCAACTTATGAACTCCCACTAGAAAAAAAATAAAATTACATGACCTCATGTAATTTCTACATTTTTCCATTAACACAAAAGCATAGCATGATGTGAACCAACATACAAAAAAAAAAAAAAAAAACAAATCATGCTGCAACTACAATAAAAACTGCAATTCAACATGTAACGGAAAAACAAGGATTTCCTACCATTGTTCAAATTTCCTTGGAACTAGAAAATTGCATCTACTGTATTTCCTAAATCATAAGAAAATACAAGCATAAATATGAATAAACCACATATTTAAACCCAAAAAATACGCGTACTTAGGGTTCCCTACACATGTTTATACACTTATAAAACTAAAAAATATAAAATAATTATACCAAAGTGAAGAGAACATCCATACAAACCAAACGCCGCAGACCACGCTCAAATTGGAGCTCTCATGTGCCCACACGCGCCGCCTGAGTGTGCGGGGCGTGTCACGCATGCGCCAGCAGTCAAACCAGTGACTGGTCCGACCGGCTTGACCGTCGAACCAATCGACCGGTCAACTGTTCGAGTCGGGTCTCGGGTTGGGTCAAACCGCCGGTAGGGTCGGGTCATCGGCCGGCCAACTATTGCCGGCGGTGACGTCATCGATGATGAAATTTGGCGGTTACGATCGTTGGATGATGTCATGGATAACGTCATCCATGACGTCACACAAGTTGGTTGGCCGATGCACGCGTGACACTCATGCGCTAGCGTTCCTAGCGCATTGAGCGCATGGTGCCCACACGCCGCGGCTTTTGGTCGCACGTGTGGGCGCGTCTAGCCTCCTCCGGTGACGCTCGACCCACCGTTGGACTTGTCTCGACGAGTACTTTCACCCTGTATATTTGAAAATTTATTTTGGCCGAAAAAATATTCCGAAAAATGGCCAAAACTATATGGGTGTACGCTGCCTCAAACCCGTTGTTCGCTTCAGTTCATTTTAGACGATTCATATTGCAATTCCGAGCAATCAACATCCAAATAGTGTAGATTTCATTCTCTTGATCTCGATCTTAAATGGTAAAAGAGAAAATTCGATGAAAAACAAGGCAGAAATCACAACCGGGCTCTGATACCAATGTAGGAAGAAAGTCGGTGAAAGACGACTTACCTGTTTCCGATGCGTAGTCAACAATTTACCGGGAACGAACGTTGAATTGCGGATGAATTACAAACAATATTACTTTCACGTTAGTCTGAATGTAGTCACGAAGAAAGATCCGATTTTCACAGCGTAAATGCCAATTGTTTTTGTAAATGAGAAATTGAACGCCTTCTTTTCTTTTGATGAAAATGGGGACAAGCAAAGGAGAGGAATTTTTTAGCATATGTTCTGCCAACCGTTCCAACGTTTGTCTTCAGGAGTCTTTTATATGACTCCCTCACACCCTTTCAAAGGGTGTCTTTCCATTATAGCATATGAAGACGAAACGGTGCGTTCTCATTGCACCCCATCATGGACGTACTAATTAAGTATAACATCTTTAAATGGCAGAGTTTCATTCAACACATAAGCCTAAAAATATTGGGAAATCTCCACATGTGATACAATGCAATCTATGTATACTGCATACATTGATTTGTTTTCCCAAAATTATCAACAAGAACAACCTTTAAAAGATCTATAATTGATTCCAGTTTTAATGAATGCATTTCTTTTAATTATATCTTTATTATGTGTCATTACATTATAGTTCATGTATTTTGACTGCACAACTTTTATTTAATGCGGTGAATTTATTATGAAATTTTGATTTATTTTTACACCACAATCATGCGACTTTTAAAAAAATATTTTCTGAAAAAAAATTAAAAATATGATAGAGTTTAGTACATTAACAATACTAAACATCCATTAAATACCATGCCAATTTAAAGGGAAAAAAACTCCCTTAATGATGATTATATGGAATGTTATCTTTGCTTGATTACATTGAATAATTAGTCATTGACAAGAAAGTTGTTGCAATTGCAATTGCATTATAAGATAACCCATTCAAAATATTTGCAAATATATTTACTTTTTTGCCAATTCTTAGTGCATCAAAATTTCCATATAACCATTAAATAAGAAGGGATATGATCTTCAAATCAGGAACGTAGTGCGATAGGAACAAGTTGTATAGGCAACTTTAAAAAATATTCTTCATTTAGTTGCTTAACTGCCCTTTTCAAAGACTACTCTCTTGTAAAAAGATATATTAGCTAAATCAAACAAATAGCATCTAATAATTTTGAATGTCAAAATGCGAAAGGCTCAAATCCTAGAATTGGTCTTGCAAGTTAATTTCTTGCTTTCCTCATTACTCTAGCCTCTCTTGTGGAGA
This sequence comes from Eucalyptus marginata, assembly GCA_014182565.1. NCBI lineage: Eukaryota > Viridiplantae > Streptophyta > Magnoliopsida > Myrtales > Myrtaceae > Eucalyptus > Eucalyptus marginata. The sequence continues at coordinate 26,253,533 of CM024587.1, forward strand.
AGAGAGTCACCAATTTCTTATAAAATGGGAGAGAGAAAAAAAACATAGAGATAAGAAACCAAGAGAAGGAGAAAAATATAATAAATAATCTTAAATTAGGAGTGGACCCCAAATTTGACCTCAGACTTGTTGTGCAAATGGAAATTACAAATTATGGCCCTAATGCGTGTCTAATTTTATTTCCTTCGTCATTATTCCAAAATCTTTAATTGCTCAAAAATCTCAAAATCATCATAATGAAGACACAAATATCCCTTTCTTAATTTATGCTTCGCGGTTGCTATAAATAACTTAGCAACTATAAATAAAGATGCACTAGTAGCTTCATAGGATTATTGAACCAAGTCATTTCATGATCGAAACAATTCAAATGACTTGACTCCTCTAAGCATATTGCTTCCTCCTTGTCTTCTTCGTGCTCATAGGTTATATTCTTCCCTTTCAGAGGATAGAGAAATCCATGTTACATCTACTTTCTCATTAGGCATGAATGTGGTACCAAAATTATTTACTTTTTTCTTCAAAAAACAGGATTGATGATGAGGACAACTGTGGCGAAGGCTTGCACTGAAGATCTAGGAATATGTAATGTTGGAGGCGAAGATTGCAAGCGAAGTTGCTATGCAAAGCATGGTCCGGGGTCTCAAGGCACTTGCGACATCTCCATTAGTCCTCCCTTATGTTCTTGCATCTATTTGTGCCCTCCAAGTGCTTAATCTCAAGGGTAGACAAGTACTTGCCATGGATGTTGAGGTTGTGACAGCAACATCGACACAAATGCTTGTCACGGCTTGCATGAGTGTTATTTCGTAGTTTTTGGAAGCCCTATGCAATTAGCAATAAACAATGATAAGTCATGACTAATTGACAATCCGGTTGATGAGTATATCGTGTCCTTTCATAATTTCATGGTTATGTACATTTAACTTGTGTGCCATCTATTATTATTTTCTTATCTAATTATTAGCATGATAAAAGTCAATCATTCCCACATTGCTGGAGATTAATCAAGCTCAAATATGAATTATTTTGGTTAACTCTTGTTATTCTAAGCTGCTCTTACGAAATCAACTTCAATTTCAGTTAAATTGCTCCCACATTGTAATCATTGCAATGGTCGGTTTTTGATCACTTGAGGATCACACTTTGTCGAGTACTCAAAACAAATATCCACTTTCTTTTGACCCAAAAGTTCAATCGAATTTTCATTAGATCAAGTAAAATTTGGGTCGGTCTTTATTGACAAAAAAAAAAAAAAAAAAAAAAAGCTAAGCCTAGCGAGAAGAAGTGTTTCATGAGTGGGGTGTAATTAATGAGGTGCTAAGAACGACTTCCAATTCCACCTCTTTTAATTCAATTGTAAAGGCAATTGATATCTCAAGAATCAAGACCCAACGCTAACTTTATTCAAAATCATTTTGTTGACCTATATATAAAGATCACATCTCCATGATATCACAAACAAGCACCTACAAAAAGCAAAAACATTAAAAAAAAGAAAAATCCACCCTATACACGTTCTTTCAAATTCGCTTGATCTTTGCTTTTATTTTTTCTAAAAGCCCCCCACTCTCCCCTTCTTCCTCGTTCTTCTTCTTCTCTCACCTTTAGGTTGCTTGCCACTGCTCTGCCGAACATCCCGATGACCAAACTCGGCCGATCAGTGCGTAACTCACACCACCCCCTCCCCCTCCCCGCGGTGCTTGCCGTTTCGTCACTCTCCTCCGTCTCCCAACGGGAATGTTGGCCATGGAGGTCGCTGGGCAGGGAGGCTGAGGCCATGGAGATTGAAGTTGCCCTTCACTGTGACCTCAACCTCCATTGCCACAAGAGAAAGAGAGAAAAGGGCAGAGATGTGCAGCGCAGGAGACCGATCGGTGAGGGTGACGGTGACGGTGCGTTGGCTTATGGAGCTGCGAAGGTGGGCCCCTCTTCTTACTGAGGTTGCTGGGTTTGGACTTGCAGAGTAAGTAATGAAGAAGAATAAAGATCAAAGGAGAGAGAAAGAAGTGAAAAAAATGAAATGAAAGAGATTAGAAATTATTCCTGTGAACGCAAGGATATATAAGATAACATTCACAAATATATGTACATATACCTTTGGATCTTTTGCAAGCATTTTATTTTAAGCATATATATGTTTTTGTATCCATGGAAATAGAATAATTTGTTTTCCCTTTGATTGATAGAGCACTTGTACCTTTGTGAAGTTGTTTCATCCAACACAAGCCTGAAAATATCAGGAAATCTCCACATGTGGATCCAATGCAATCTATGTATAAAACATCCATTAATTTAGTTTCCTAAAATTATCGGACAGAGAACCTTTAAAAGATCTATAATCGATACCAGTTTTAATTAATGCATTTGGTCTAATTACATCTTTACTACGTGCTATTATATTATAGTTCACGTATTTTAACTGCACAACTTTTATTTAATGTGGGCATATCTATTATGAAATTTTGATTTATTTTTATGCCACAACTACACGATTTTTAAAAGATATTTTCTCAAAAAAATAAAAAAAATGATAAAGTTAAGTACATTAATAATACTAAACATCCATTAATACTTTGCCAATATGATGGGAAAGATTTCCCTTAATGATCATTACATGGAATGTTATCTTTGTTTCATTACATTGAATAAATAATTATTGCTAAGAAAGTTGTTGCAATTGTAATTGCATTATAAGATATCCCATTGAAAAAAAATTGCGAAATTATTTAGTTTTTTGCCAATTCTAAATGCATCAAAATTTCCATATAACCATTAAAGAAGAAAAAATATTATCTTCACATCAGGAATGTAGTGCGATAGGAACAAGTTGCATAGGCAACTTAACAAAAGATTCTCCATTTAGCTGCATAACTACCCTTTTCAAAAACTACTCTGTTGTAAAAAGATATATTAGCTATATCAAACAAATACTATCTAATAATTTTGATTGTCATAATGCGCGTAAGACTCAAACCCTAGAATACGTGTTTCAATTTAAATTTTTGCGTTCTTGAATCCTCTAGCCTCTGTTGTGGAGAAGAGAGACACCAATTTCTTATCAAATGGGGTAAAAAAGAGAGAGAAGAAACCAAACACAGAAGAAGAAAAAGATAATAAATAATCTTAAATTAGAAGTGGATCCCAAATTTGACCTTAGACTTGTTGTACATATGGAAATTAAAGTTTATGGCCCTAATGCGTCTTTGATTATATTTCCTTCATTATCAGCCCAAAATCTTTAATTGCCTGAAAATCTCGAGGTCATTCTAATGAAGACACGAATATCTCTTTCTTAATTTATGCTTCATGGGTACTATAAATAACTTAACAACTATAGTAAAGATGCATTAGTGGCATCATGGAACTATTGAATCAAGTCTTTTCAATATCAAAACAATTCAAATGGCTAGACTCCTTCAAGTATATTGCCTTCTCGTCTTTTTCATGCTCACAGGTTATATTCTTCCCTTTGAGAGAATTGAGAAGATCCATGTTACATCTACTTTCTCATCAGGCATGAATGTAGTACCAAAATTATTTACTTTTTTCTTTGAAAAGAGGTAAAGATGATGAAGAGAACTGTGGCAAAGAGTTGCACCAAAGATCTAGGAGTATGTAATGCTGAAGTTGATGATTGCGAGCAAAGTTGCTATGAGAAGCATGGTTTGGGGTCTCAGAGCACCTGTGATACCTCCATCAGTCCTCCGCTATGTTGGTGCATCTATTCGTGCCCTCCGAGCACTTAATCGCAGTGGTAGACAAGTACTTACCATGGATGTCAAGGTTACGATAACAACTTCGACACAAGTGCTTGTCCCAGCTTGCAAGAATGTTATTTCATAGTTTCCGAAAGCCTTATGCAATTAGCTACAAAACAAAGGTAAGTTATGAATAATTAACAATCCGGTTAATGAGTACATTGTGTCCTCTCATACTTTTATGGTTATGTATACTCATCTTGCGCGCCACCTATTATTGTTTTCTTATCTAAATTTTAGCATCATAAAGGCCAATCCTTCCCACATTGCTGGAGATTATTCAAGGTCACATATGTATAATTTCTGTTAACTCTCGTAATTCTAAACTGCTCTAACGAAATTACTTAAATTTCAGTCAAATAACTCCCACGTTGTAATCATTGCAATGGTCGGTTTTTTATCACTTGGCAATCACGTCATCTTGAGTGCTCAAAATAAATAATGACGTTCTTTTGACCCCATTAAAAAAAAAAAAAAAAAAAAAAAAAAAAAAAAAAAAAAAAAAAAAAAAAAAGCAGCCTGGCCAGTAGAATTGTTTAATGAGTGGTCTGATCTGACCATGAAGATGGCATATCCACATTAAAACTCAAAAATCACTTCTAGACACACAAGGGCAAGTACTGGCCTCTGCTGGAGCAGCGTCCAACGTCTACAACTTGAACTTTAATTGTTATCATTTAAAACAAATATGCGTTGCACCAGGCAATGTTTATAACTCAGACAAACATAAAAAAGAAGCTAGAAAACCTCCATTCTTCCCTTTATTCCTCGTTCTTCTTCTTCTCTCACCTTCAGGTTGCTTGCCACGGCTCTGCCAAAGCCATTGCCAGACTTCCCAATGACCAGTATCTCTCTGTTCTCTCTTCCACTGTGCCCTTGATCTGCTAACCAACGAAGCTCCTCCTCAGTACGGCAAGGATGGAGGAGGTGGGGTTGAAGTGGCTGAGTTCGAGCCAAGCTCAATATGCTTGGCAAAGATGGTTCAAAACCCAACAATTAAGGGAACAACAAGAAGTCTGACGATGAATTAGACATCTTGGAGAGCTTTGCTGAGTCATTGACTAACAGATTATCAGCGATTGATTTTCATCCTCGAAATTGTTCAGGCACATGGTGAGTCAAGTGACGCCTCGCAAATCTTGTTCCCTTTCATGTTGGAGTAGACGATGGTTTGGAACGTCTCAATGATGACAGGGTTGAGGCCGCGAGGGGTCGTGAGGCAACGAACCGAGCAAACGAGAGAGAATAAGAAAACGAAAGAAGAACCAAATAAAAAATGTGGGACACGAAATGGCCCCACATTTGACTTTCATAATCATTTTGGGACCCACAAAGGATAATATCATCAAAATATTATTTAGAGTGGATAAATCAAAGAAAGGATGAAAAGAGCGCAGCTCTTAAAAGAAAAATATGATAGAGAGAAAAGAGAGGGAGTAAGTACAAGAGACTGAAGAGATACAAGTGTCCCAAATGACTATCCACACTACCAACTTGGCTTAGCCCTCACAAGTCCTTGCTAGGGTCACATGACTAGGCAAGGGTCTCACAGAGTCAAATCTCGCATTAGACGAAACCCCAATAAAAATTCATGATTTTGAGTCTCAGCGTTATAAATTTCTCCGACATATCATTATTCAACAGGCTAGGATATCCATGTGAGTAATGATCTCATTGCAGCCAAGGACCTCAAAAACTTGAAAGACAATTTGCTTTAAAGAGGGTCGCAGGAGATTTGGCGACGTGGGACCAAACTCACTCCGTCTCTATCTTTTCTATTTTTCAGATTATTATTTTTTGGTTTTGCCTTTCAACCATTTCTATTCATTTTCTCTTGTTTTCTTAATGCTTAAATTTGTTATGCCAGCCCCCATGTCAGCACGATTATGTATGTTGATAATGAAAAGATCCAATTACACAGTCAATACAAATTAAGGCGTAATATCTTGAATTTTGCTTACATTGACTATTACCTTCTTTCGAGATTATATTGTAGTTTTGGGTTTTTCCATTTCCTTTGAAATTAAAGCCTCCAGGACTACAATAATGGCGTGTGTCTCGAAAAGAACTTTACTGTATGGAAAAAAACGAAATTACCCCCTGAAGTCTGAGACTATTTTTTTTGGTCGAAAAGAATTTATTTATATCATAACTGGAAACTAGCCAGCAAACCTCAGGGGCATCATTACAAAGTCGTTGATAAGTCGTAAAATATTATTTTCATTTCATTAAAAAATTCATCAGGCTACACAATTAAAAATTACTTAGCAAATAAACTTTACTATTCTCAACTTGCACAATTAAGTAAATAATTGTGTTTGGGACTGGTTGCCAATATAATAAATATAGTCATAAATCTTTACACAAGATTCTCATATAGTCCTTCCAACCAGTTTTTATCGAAAATTGCTAATATGTTGATGTGCTATTTTATACTTATGTTTCCACTCTCATTGGTCATTTCTCTTCTTTATATGTAAAATTTCAACCAAACAACAGAAGAGGGATCCCTCTTTAAAGAATTTGATTGCCTAGAATGGGATTCCATTTCATATTCCCTGGTCATAAATTAAACATAGCAAAAGCGCAAAAGCGAATTTCAGTAATTTAATAAAGTTATAAAATGTAGATTAATTTTCTGAAAGTAGTGATAGTGACCATTCATAAAGACATTTGCTTAAATTAAAAAGATTAATTAAGGTCAAAGTACTTGTCAACTTAAAATTAGGAATAAATTCGCCGTTCAAGAACATAACAGGGTCTTCAATTGTTTCGAACTTTCTATTTTTGGAATGGAATATTTATGGAATCCCCATGAATAGGATCAAACCTTATTCCATGGTATTTACATGAGTTTATAATTTTTTAAAACTTTGGAATTAAATTTTTTAAAAATTTGGAATTAAAAATAATTATAATAATTTCTCGGTTTCAAAGGGAACATTGATTATTTAGGCAATCTTTGTGAGGTAAATGTATATCAATGTGAAACGGTTTGGGTTTTCTTACTTCTTACAAGGTTGAAATACTTTATTTGTATAATATCGATATCATTTTAATTGGGTTACAAGAATGATTCGACTAAATCAGATAAGTGACTTAGCTTCAATTTGTCTCATTTATGATGGATTAATTGAGTTTATTATATGATTCATCAAATCAATATTTTTACTAATATTGTAATTGATGAATTGCACATAGCCAATAGGGTACGACTCGTACATGTACATGAGATACATATATAGAAAAAGACGTCGAAAAGGATTATATTTTTTGAATTTTATTTGACGATTAATCCATAAATTTTCTCAAAACGTGGAAAAGAATAAATTTTTTTTTTTGGATTATTGGAGGGTGCCAACCTTATCCAAATGTTCCTTGGAAGTGGGCAGCAGGCACGGGCTCAACCTTACTGTGCAGCGACAACAATATGGATTCCCTCCGAATTATTGAGCATCACGGAAGTCGTTCGTTAAAAGTCTTCTATGCGCTGCCAAGCACAAACGCATCCTGATTCGTTGAGGACCTTTCCCACTTTGGAATTATCTCTTTTTATATGCATGATTGTATTCAATTGAAAATTACAAAAGAAAATATATTTCACTATTAATTATAGCATGTAGTTCCTACATAAAGATTAAAAAAAAAAACAAAAGAAGAATAGTGATTAGGTTTGAGGTCCACCGCTTCGAATTTATAATAGCATAAATAAGGGCAGTTTTGTCTCTTTAGAGTAGATAGAATGGAATGCTCTCTTCTAAACACGCTTTATATTGGAGTTCCAATGCTAAACATTACCATTACCTCAAAAAGCCCCTCCTAATCCAGAGTCGAATATCGATTGAGAGAAGCTCTTTTGAGTGATTTATAAGTTAATTATCATCCAAATTGTCATCAGCTTGTATGGTCATGTCGAGTACATTTTTTAAGGGTTTGGCCTATGTGAAATGAGTTAGTTCACTATAAATAGTATCAGAGCAAATCCTCCTCCAATAGTTGTGTGGTTTGTGAAAAGACTAAAGCCTATACTAGAACTAATGAGGCCATGGAGTGACCACCGTGGCAAGCGTGTTTAGACAAGGCGTGACTTCTAGCAAACTTCTAAAATGACAGAGGGAGTGGGAACTGACTAGACGACACATCGAATAAGAAAGTATAGCGACAACATAGCTTTTTATAGAGGAACCTATGACATCCCAAAGTTCCACATTTGTTGCAAGATGCCATGTTGAGAGTTTCATTAGTGAATGGCCACTCCCAAATGGTCATTATTTTGTTAGATTATTTTGAGTTTTTTTTTTTGAGGTTTTGTCTACATGAAACAAGTTGAGTCGTAACACACACACGTCAAGACCTTCCCTAAAGTGAATCATAAAAAGGAAAGCTAATAGATTACTAAGACAAAGACTTAACACAGACTTTGCCACTTATTTACTTATGTGAACTAGAGGACTTAGTTATGTTAGATAAATCTAACACCCTTTTGGTACCTTTTTTTCTTTATTTAAAAAGTATCCGGTAAGCAATCTTGGACAATTTTAATTCTTATCACAAACATATAAGAAGTGATCATGTGAGTATGCAATAAAAAAAAATTAACACTCGATAATCAAAGCACTTAAAATAAATTGTAGAGAATAAGGCAAACCTTAATGCAATAAACCAAGTATAACTTCACTATAATTAATTTTCCCATATCTACAAAATGTTAATTAAAAAAATGCATTAGCCAAAACATGATTTCTAAATGCAATGATATTTAATTCTTACTACATTTGGCGATCAGAATAAAATTTATCCTATCATGCGTTTAATGCTTGCTCAAGATAAGATAAAGTTGGATATAAATGGGATATAGATAATATAAAATTATTCCATGAAGGAAGTGGGATAAAAATACGTAGAATTTTTAATATTTATAGTAGGAAAGTTTTTTTGTATAATAATAATTTTTTTTAAAATTAACAAGGCAAAATTATACTTAACTATAAATAATTTTTGAATTCTAATATAAGAAATTCAAAAAAACTAAAACTAAAAATTTATTTTTTATTTATATATTCGAATTTGATTCTATCTTATAAAAAATTATTACATATTTTAGGTGTTTTAGTATTTTAGGTATATTTATACAATTTTCTATTTAATAAAATTTTATTAGAGAATAATAGAAGGGGAAGAAAGAAATAAAAAAAGAAAATCTGGATCTATCTCCATATCTAAATATGGAAGAACCAACACAACAAGGGCATAACCAACAGAAGGTTCTCACCTTGTCCCTGTTTTTAAAATTTGCGATTCATATAGGCGTTTATACCAAACAATATATAATATGATGTTAATATATCCGATTTTATTATTACAATCATGAAACAATACATATAATATAGCAATATCTCATGAATTTCATATTCTATCATATCTAGTTCTACCTTGGTTAGAAATTCGAACGACCAAACATAACCTTTGGGTTTTTCTTCTTTAAAACATGACTTAATTCAAAGACTTCATGAATTCCAAGCCAACAAGCATTAATGAATTGGAACGAAATTCAACTGACATGTAAACTATGTAATAATTCAATTGAATGAAATAGAATTTTTTATGCAATTATAATGAAAGAGAATCGATTATGCATTAACCATATTGTTTAGCCAACGAAGAGATTAATTTTTTTTTCATATTTTTCTTTAATGGAAATAAAAGACTAAACGCTTGGCCACCTAAACATGACCTGAATGAGTTTTATTAAGTGAACGACGTAATGATGCAGTGCTACTTCTTTTTTATATTTTCTTTATTCAAGAATCAAACTATATGCAATGCATGAAGATGTAATTATTAATAAATGTCTTACCAAAAATTCGTTCAATTCAATGACATATATTTCAAAGTAACCAAAGTCTATACAATTTATCTTGCACAATGAACGTAAGTTATTAGTCATGAACTAGAAATAAGACAACATTAAGGCTCCGTCCTTTAGTTTCAAAGGACAAACGCCCTTACCTGCCTTGATCAATGTCAGGAATAATTGAGATAATAATGAAATTATTTATGGTATAATGTCAAATAACATGCATCAAATTACTCATATAAATTGCATAAACTTGACTTTTCCTAATTGAGAATTTTGCAAAGATATCGAGCAATGCGGAGGCGCAGTCGTCTAGTGCATAGGGTGGCGGCATGCAGGGAGTATCACTGGCGACAGTGAGGACTCGCCGGGACAAAATTGAGCGATAGCGAGGCTGCAGGAGTCACTCCCCAGGACAACCTGCAAAAAAAGAAAAAAAGAAAAAAAAAACAAAGAAGTATGGCCCGGTGCCTGCTGCAGAACACTGAGAAGTCGTCCAGGAAACCGCTGATTCTACGCCAAGAGAAACCGCTCGCGAGCTCCTCGGGATTCTACGGCTTACGTACGACGACGTGTTCTTAAATCCTGAATTTAATGAGTTAAATGGTCCCTTTCTGGGGATAGAGGGACTTGAATCCTCATGATTTCAAGTAAGGGATTCAAACTTCAAAAAGAAGAATTTCGTAAGGCTCAAACAAAATCCCAAAATATTGAGAGCACTTGAGAGAGAGAGAGAGAGAGAGAGAGAGAGAGCGCGCACTGGGCAAGAGTCAAGGGAGTTTCAAGAAAGGAGTAGGCTCGCTTGAGCCATGGACTCTGCAAGACCCTCGCCCTCTCCTAAGATAGCCCCAGTAAAGGTCAGGCTTTCCACGATCGGGGGCACCCATGTATAATACTTACCATCGAAACCCTATGATCAAGGCAGGCTGGCCCAACGTTACACAAGGCATATGAGTACAAAAACGAATAGAAGATATGAAGCTGGTAATCCAACCAAGACATTAACTTACACTTCACAGGATGATATTAGGCTGTAAGTGTCACTTCCCAAGCTACCTCATAAGACAAAAAAGGGTTTTGACAGAAGTTGAGACCTGACATGAGAAGAAAGTGAGCAAAGTTGACCCAAGGATAACCTGTCACATAAGCCCCGATCCAACACATGCAAGACATTTTCCGATGGCAATACATATGGTGGCAAGTCATCCTTGGCTCACATCTACTCTCTTCCTCTTCATGCGAGACCACACTCAACGGCAAGCAGCGAGCATTAGCAATTTCCTGTTCAATTTCCCGACCATCGATCAGGTCTTTATTGTCATCCGTGGAAGCACTGGTTTAGTATTTATAATCGTCAGCTCAGCTGGTAGCAAGTGGCAATTGCCCACTTGAAATATTCTTATGCATTCCTGATTATAAAGAGAGATTCCACATTCTTCTGCTCTTTGTCAAACGACCCTCATATGGTTTGTTTCAACATGAGATAAAATGGGGATTTTGTGGCTCCGTACCCTTTGGCCTTGTAGTGGAGTCGCTAATGGTGGTGCCCAATTGGGTATTCGGAGAATATAATACCCCCCACACATGTGAGAATTTTTCAAAGGAGGCTCTATCTGTAAACACGATGAACGGAATCAAATACATAACGATAGTGTTGTAGACACTACATATTTTCCATCGATTTTCTTAGATTATAATAGAAAGTCCGGTTAGGGTTGAGTCGAGATCCCACACCTGTCAAAACCAATCCAAACACACTATCAGGTTGAATTCATCAAATATAAATTCTGCCTCCATTCGGAATTTCACTATATAAATTCGGTCATGGCGACCTTCTGTCCTAGCTAGAGAAATCGATAGCGAACGCCTCAGGAGGGCGGAATGCAAGAAGCGAGAGCTAATATTGCATGGTCTATAGGTCATCTGGACTAAGACCATATTGATCATTGCATATATGGGTTTCACCGTGAGGCCTTTATGAGCCATCAATGGTCAAGATAGGCTAAGATGACATGGTCTAAGTATCATAAAACATAATTTTAGCAAGTTGAAATGTAAAGCCTAAAGGGCACCACGGAAAACCACCACGCAACCCCGACCGTTAGACTAAGAAGAAAATTAAACATTGATTTTAAGAAGTAACCTAGGATATTCTTTTTTAAGAGAAAAATACACTAGAATTCTTAAAACTTGTCATGAAGGTGCAATTGAGTTGTAAGACTTTCAAAAAGGGTAATTAAGTCATAAGACTTGTTACGACAATGCAATTAAGTCCAAAAACTTTTAAAATGTGCAATCAAGTCTTAAAACTTATTGCAAAAGCGCAATTGAGTTCTAAAACTTTCGAAAAGTGTAATTGATGAAAAGACTTAATTGCACTTTGGCGACAAGTTTTAGAATTTGATTACACTTTTTGAATATTTTGGGATTCAATTGCACTTTTGTGACAAGTTTTAGGATTTAATTGCATTTTTTTTTTAAAAGTTTCATGATTCAATTGTACTTTAATGACAAGTTTTAGGTATCACACCTCGGACCTTTATTCCCTGCCTTGGGAATGCAACATCCGACGGTGGTTAATTATGCGACGTTCTAAGAGACATTGCCGACCCGTCATTTATTATCTTTCAATTAAATGCAAGCGGAAGCATACATATCAACATCCAATCAAGAATCACGCAAAAGGAATAGCAAATAAAATGCATAAGCAAATATACATATTATTTATTTGCTTCGTTAGACTGGATTGTTTAATTTACAAGCCCTTTCTTGGGCCAATCCGATATACCTCCAAAAGACAGTAGGGGGTTCACAAGCTTCAGGGTAAGCCTACCTCCTCTAGCGAGATACTAACAAAAGTGGCTCCCTTACGATGACCAACTACCTAGACGTCATCTATTGGGTTGTTGGGTAGGCTATTGTCCTCATCCAATCCAGATGGCCCGCGGATCATATTAAGACGTCCGACAAGGTGCTTGTTGAACCACAAGTACCAAACTCAATAATTGTGCGGGATGAGATTGTCGTAGCCTTCCTCCACCCAAACAATAGTAGTCATCCTTCGATATATGGTGTTTTCCCTAATCATATCCATGATAGCGACCTCCATACTCATAGGCACCTCGAAACGCATGAAGCGCGCAAGTGGTGGATCCATACTTACTAGCCTAAAAAAGATGAAACAACAGTAAATGAGTTTGATGAAACAACAACAAATGAGTTTGACAACTCAATAAGTCAATCACCTAAACCTCGTATAGGAGGATGTGTCGCCGTTGATCGTCGGATACAAGATCACCACCCACTTGTCGATGGCAAATCAATAGCAAGGTTCGTGCCTTGCCTTGCTTATACATATGAAAGGCTCTCAACCGTCTATGTACTTTCAAGAATCAAAGACAAGGAGTTAGTGCATATGAACAAGCTTTCCAAAGATCCATGGCTTATGATCATTTCAGTCACAAAAATGGATACATGCATCTCATGAAACTCGTTCAAGCACTAAGTGACCCAATTCCAATATATGCTCAAATAAATGCAAGGACTTAACAATACATATCAAAACAGACCCAACTTTTGCAAGCATCACACATGTATCAGTCATGGACCACACATGGACTTTCATTTTTCTTTTTCACTATCATATTAGTCAAAATTAATCGACTCTTCCAGTAACAACCGGGCATCGGTCCCCCCCATGGCAACTAGCATCGTCCCAATCGCATTATCAGGATGGCATCTAGGGCGACCCCTAGGCATCGGCCTCACTTGGGCCGGCATCATCCATGATCTCAATATCGGGATGGCATCCGGGGCTTTACCCTAGGCAACCACTCAGCATCCCCCAACTCGGCATATAAGTCCATCGTGTGTCCATACATTTCAAGCATAAACCAATTCATGTTATGTTGAACTTTTAGCCGAATGAAAGGCCTAAAGGCATGCCATGCAAGGTGAACTAATGAACAACTCTTGTGTTTTATTAAATCAAACTCATGCCGGATGCGATTCGGGCTCGTGACCTTGACTTGGAACCATTTGCTCAGGCTTTAGCATTGTCCATAGTCACCGAGACCTCTCCTCAACATCCGGGTGTGCTCGACACTTACACAAGATCATGAACTTAATCAATGCAACAACAAGCAATAGAAACACAACAAGCATAACAATACAAAGCCAACACAAGAAAACGATGACATGATTCTAAAATCGATAAGCGTAGCACATCGGCCTATCAAAGAGTTAGGAAAATCTACTTACTACTTTTTGGACCAAACTCCAAGATGCTTCTTTGGTGGTCGGTCAGCGTCTAGGGCGGCTTGGAAGAGAAGGGCGTGAAAGAGAGGGAAGGAAGGGAGAGGAAAGGAGAGAAAGGCCAAGCCTTAAAATGTGAGGATGCCTTCTCCTATTTCTAGGCCTCTTCCTCTTAGATTTTTATGCAAACTCACGATTACACCTAAATGACGAGTTGGCCTACCTATCTTCCTGAGTTGGCGCCTAGGTCCTTTGGTGTTAGCTTGTGATTGGTCCACCTATATGCTTGCTCTCCAAGGCTCAATCTAGGCTCATTATTGCCTATGGTGCCTAAGGGACACATTTCTTCAACGCCTAATGTTTTCTTCTAATTGGTTGGTGCTTACCTTGTTCACCAAGGCTACAATCTAGGGCCATCATAAGCTAAGATTCACCTAAGATTCTAGGGTACACCCAAGTAGGTGACTCACCTCTCTCATTAATTGCTAAGATTTCATGCAATCATTAGGCTTAGATGTGTTCACATTAGCCAACTCGCTCTCCAAGTTTCTTCTCTTTAACACACTAATGTCCTAAAAGCAGTTAATCCATTCTTATCTTTAAGCCAAGAAGTCTCTAGATTAGCTTGCTCCTCAAGTTGGGCATGCAGTTCCTTTCCCCTCCAAGTTGGGTGTGTGGTTCTCCCATTCTAAGGCGAAAACAGTTTTGAGCAACTTTCGAAATCATTACCATTACCTTATCAAACGGACTTGCAATTTTTTTTTAATATATTGTAGAGAAAGACCTTAGAAAACATTTTTCATGAAGGAACCCAAGCCAAATTCGTTTTGTGGAAAGAACAGAAAATCATTGAATACAACCCAAAAATTCAACCGTCGAGCAAATTCAACAGTCAGAGAGAGAGAGACTTATTTCAAAATCCAAATCATCCCAAAACTCTTTGAAATGTTAATATGTTGTAGATATGGATGTCATTTAAAAATTTCGTGAAGGATGTATGTCTAAATTCAAAAGGGAAGATTTTATGAAAATTCGAGAAAGCAACTTGGTTACCGTTTTCACTATACTAAGTAGGTTCTATATGGTAATTGATTAGGCCTTTGTTCTAATTATTTCACTTCAGAAAAATATGAAATTTAAGCATGTTATAGATCAAGATATTTTGAACAACTTTCATGAGGAAGTTTTTCCAAATTCGTAACATAAAAAGCTCTATAAAATTGGCAAACAACAAAGGTCCAGAAATTTCGAAAATTAAATGAGGTAAATTCTAGTTGACAAGAGGAGTGTTCCCACTTGGCCTTGAATCAAGGGTCATCCATGGCTGTACAATCTTATCTCCCAAGATCCTAAGTAGGCTCTATACTGATTGGACACTTGTGTCGGTTATTTATTGGCTAATGTCCAAAAGAGATAAGGTAGACTTGTCTTGGTCCAGAGTTGGACTTGTCTTGGCCTTCTCTCTCTCTCTCTCTCTGCATGTGGCCTCTCCTATGTAGGTTAAAAAGTCTACCATTCACACTTAGATCCTAGGATATTAATGGGCCTAGGCTATGGGAATATCTTTTTCCCCACTTTATTTAATACGTTCACATTTGTTCACACTTGTTCATACTTGTTTTTCCAAGAAATTTTGATTATCCAAGGCTGAGGTGTCCCCTTCATTAATGGCTTTAAATCCAAATCTAATATTTTCTTCTAATGTAAAGTCCCAACGTGCCAAGTGTCCGTGCTCCTTAATTTACTACATGACGAAGGCATTATGTGCAACTTGGAAAATATCTAAGTTCTGAAGGCCTTGTCATCCTGAACTAATCAAATTTGACCATGATTTGTGATATCCCAAATTTCACCGACCTTCATTAGTGTAATTAGATCATTAGGAACTTAGATTAATTAGATTGGGCTAGAAATTGAACCCAATGGATCATGAGAAATGTGTGGGCTTGAGAAGTAAGCGGGCCACACGATTTGGACTTGAAAAGCCGAATGAAAGATTATGGGCTTGGGCTTAGTTTAGAGTGGGCCAAGATTTAGAATTGTTAGACTGGTAAATTTAGTTTAGTGGGCCGGATTGTTATAGATTAAGCCTGTTGAGCCAGAGATGAATATTTAGGCCCGATTGATTTTATTTTCAATCAAGTTTATAGATTAGATATGATAATTTGATTAATGATTGTAATGCTAATATCAATTTCTAACTTTAGCATTTTTTTTTCGTGATGAATTCTTTACAGACTAATATTGACTAGTCGATATGTTGTATATGTTATGACCTTGTATAATTATAAAAGGATTGAAATTAAGTAGAAACAAAAAGAAAATTAATTGAAAAACATTAGAAACTAATGAACCAACTAATGACACTGATTAGAAACTAATTGAATTTGAGTGACAAATGGCAAAAGACATCAAACTTGGAGGCCACGACACTTCTCTCTCTTTTCTCTTCATTTTTCTCATCACCCACGGTTTCGATTCCCACAAACCGAAACAAGCAAACTCATGGGACATAATTATTAGCAAGATCTCATCATTAGTCTAGCCTAGGGATTAGCTTGTAGCCTATTTGCCCTCTTAAATTTTCGAAACTCTCTCTCTCTCTCTCTCTTCAAGACTGAAACCCACCTTCATCTTCTTCTTCATATCTCTCTCGATCGAGCAGTGAGGAACCAGCAACAAACCAGCGATTTCTCCTTCTTGCATGCGAAATTTTAGTGTTGATCTTGAAGCATCTTTGTGTTGTTTAGTAGCTGAAGCAAGGTAAGGAAAGATATAACTCTAAATTGAAAGTTATCCATTGTTCGTCAAGAAAGCTTGTGGATCTAATCAAATAGTGAAGGATTTGATTTGTAGTTGTTGTTTTGTGATTAATCTAAGCTTAGTAAGTGTTAGATTGAAGGTAGAAGCCATTGCATGTTACTTTGAGTCTTGCATGTTTCGAAATCCAAGTGTGAGTATGCTGTCTTTGCCGAGTGAAGTGATGAAACAGTTGCCGAGTGGATGGATGTGGTGTATATTGTGATGAGTGAACTCACGGATGCAATTATACTTCGCGCTGAGCTATGGATGGGCTATTTGTTAAAGAAAAGCTTGCTGAAAGTACTTTTAGTTGCTGTGAATAAGTATTGAAGTGTTGTAGAAGAGATTTGTGGAAAAATAAGTGGTTTGGTCGGGCTAGGAGTGAAGGAATCGTGTATACCTATTCTGTTCTAGGAGAATACGGTTAGGGAGTCTTCTGTTTTGTGTTATTTTCTTTATGTATGTTGATGAAAATAAGAAAGGAACCATTCTACATAATAGAGCATCTATAAGATTGAATTAGAAACCTAGTTATAACCATATTAATATAAAAACATAGAGATGGAAGTGAATTTGGTAGAACCAGTAAACTGTTTTTATGAGAAACGGTTTGACCTTTACTAATTATACAACTTTCTGTAATTACCTAGTTAGAATTGGACTTTGAATCCTTAATGAAAATTGTAGAACACATCTTAAGGAATAACGTGTCAAGATTTGAGATTAAATGGATAAGAATTGGCTAGTAAAACAATTTTTTTTTTTTGTAGATATAAAATCTGGACGTCGGTACAGGGTGTTAGTAAAGATTATAGCAATTGTTACTCTTAATACAGTGAGATTAAGACTTAAGTTTCTTCATGGAAAATGTCAATCTATGTCTCTAATATAATATACTAAAATTTGGTAGTATTTCGACAAGAATGGATATACCTTCTGTGTTCGAAACCGAAACTGTACATTTAACTAGTAAACTGTTTTAACCCGAGAACATATAATAGATGTTGTGTCTTTTATATTAGACTTGCATGACACACATAGAGTCTAATAAGCTCATAATAGATGTTAGTCGTGTAAGAATAAGTCTCATATATCATTTGAGGTGTAAGTACTTATAGTATCATGCGCGTGCAATGAGTGCGGTGCATAGTGCTTGATTATGGGATAAATATTTGTTCGGCATGGTATGGGACATGTCGTAATGGGTTCTATCTTATAATTTGGACACGCACGTGTGCTAGGTTCATGAGAGTTAGATATATAGTTAGATACTTTGGAGTCTTTTCTTTTGCATACGATAAATGCATTAATCAAAGGTGTGGTGGTGTGAAACATGTGCTTAAGAGAGTGAATGAACCCATCGGTACAGAGATACCGGTGATGCCCCCGGAAGTTTGGGATGCCCATGCTGAGTGGTCTTGGATGCCTCGGTAGAGAGATACTGAGATGCCTCGGAGTGAGATGCCCTTGTGTGTGATCAAGGATGCCTCAATTGTGTGATACTGAGATGCCTCGGAGTGAGATGCCCCTTGCTGAGTGGTCTTGGGAGGACCTCGGTTGAGTGATGCCGGGATGCCTTGGAGTGAGATGCCCATAATAGAAATATTGTGGAAGTCCGGATAAGGTAATTTCCGGAAGTGACTCGATCGGGCCGGTAGAGTTTCGGTTAGTGACTGATCGAGGGTGGATCATATGCACACTAAATTTAATTCTACTTGGTGAGTGAGTCCATTCATTATTATTGCATTGCATCTTGATATAAAGATTGAGCTTGAGAAAGGTAAGCATAGAAATGGATGCACATAAGGTGATTACATACATGATGTGTTAATATCCAATTGTTTATGCTTGTGACAATCCTACCTTAGTATCTTGAATTGTTTGGTCATGATTCCCTTGTAATATTGATGGCTGTGGATTGTTCAAGTTAGAGTTTTATCATTCTTTACTGGGCATAGTTTTGCTCATACCTTACATTTTTCAGATTGATAGTATGGATGTGCCGCCATTAGCTCGTTATGGAGTGGTATCGAGCATTGAGGTTACCTTTACTGATGTGTATGACTCTGATGCTGAGATGACTTTCTCCAAATATGAGGCCACGTTATGGATGGATAATGGTAGAGTTGAGATGATCCCTATGAAGTTTGTCGCATGGTTTATCAAGCACGATAGAGCGATGTTTGGCCCGATTCCTTTTAGTGATGTGGAGTAGGAGCTGGGACAGATGGCGCCTAGATGCCTTTGATCTTGTAGAAGCTAACTATCTTTTGTTTTCTTTTGAACGTGGGCTTGTGTGGGAACTCGTGGAGTAGACACCCTCACCCTTTATCCCTGACTTTCGTTACGCCTTACTTTTGTCATGTATATGTTGTATGTATAGGCGATGAACATGGAAAGTGTTCAGGTTGATAAATTTTGTAGGCCCTGATGATGGTAAGAAGAAATGAAGCTTCTCGTGATCTTGACTATGCGCATGAATGAATTGGCTAATATTAATAATTGGTAGAGAGTTTGCAGGATAACTTCATAGTATAAACTATAGATTTTAAATAATCCATGTTATACATGCTAACCTTCAATAGTGATCACTACATAAATAAATGGAGTTCACAGGTTTGGCAAGATTAGAGTAATAATAATTGTAAATTCCGCTTGCGCTTAGTACGTGACACCCTGGGACGTCACATGATTGACTATCTCATTTGGCTTGGGTTCATGCCTAAGACATGACTGGAGGAAGCAAACACAACTAGGCTTAACCGATGAAACCAAGTTTGAACTTCTCTTTTACCATGTAAAGGGCTCGAAGTTGAGGATATTACACTTTATCAAGACCCATACCCCTTGTGACGAGTTTATTTATATGATCTAGTTGTTTTAAGGCAACGTAGGATAAGACGAGAGTTGACACTAGCCTCATTTTTGGGGAGTCGACTAGAAAATCCAATTGAGGGTTGGAAATTGTCCCTCAATTTCTACGCAACCAAATATCTTGGTTCGGTGACTTGGATTACGCTAATATTTCTATTAGCGTCCTTTTGGTACCTAACAGTATGTCATGTTTAGCTAAGGTGATCATGCATGTCCTTTTTTAGATTTTTCAGGGTCATTTAACCTAACTAAGTGATCATGCGTGGTTGGTCATTTTTGTGCCATTCTAATTCTAAGAAAGATAAAAGAATGTAATCAATTGTATTGAAAATGCAGGACAGTAAGTAAACAACCAAGGAAAGTAGTAAATCTACCATGCAATCCTAAAATTTAAAAGAAGTAAAAGAAAATGGATGAAAAGGAAAGAACCCACAACTTGTAGAGCTTTTATACAAATAAAGGAAACCCGAGACATATGTTGGGGATAAATGGTATAACAGCATGGTCGGAATGGACATCGACCTTCCACTATCTTCGAGTCTTTCCATCTTCAGGATCCTAATCTAATCATAGTCTAAGAATTATAGCTAGGTACATACAAAGGAAATAAACACCTAAGCATATCAAAACAATCAAAAAGCATGACACAAGATCAAGATCACATGATTGAACACAACAAAGTTTGAGATCAATTGAATTTTAGCCTAGGGATGGGCTTTTGCAATTCATACGTAGGTCCCTCTAGACGCTTACCCAATTAACTTTATGACTTATAGCCGTTATTGATCATTTGTGTTCACACATGACCAATAATGCTTGTAAGTCCCTAACAAGGCATTCTAAGTGTTTTCCCAAAACTTTCCCTTGATAACATACATCGCACCTAACGTACATCTAACAATCACATGCGTGAGCACAAATTTAAACACACAAGTAGGTCTTTTGGACCTTATTTCTCAATCAATCAAACAAGATTAGTGAAATGTCGGTGGGTTATTTATTACCAAAGCACGCGCCAATCATGAACACAAGCGTTTCTAATGAATGACGTGATTTTACGCATGGAGGGGTACATGTGATATTTCAAAAATGGATCCAAAATTATTGAAAAGGTTTTCGAGACAAAGTGATATCTCAACTATGGAGCAAATTGAATTGCCAAGACTAGGTCAGGGCTAGCATAAATACACTCACAAGTATTACAAACATTTTGATACGAGTCAAACCGTGACTTTCACAATGTCAAATCAAAGTTTGAAAAGAAAAAGTGAAAACATTTTTAATTTAGGAATATCTAGGCTATAGAAAGCATTTAATTGCCAAGGCTAGCTCGGGGCTCACATAAATGCACTCACAAGCATCGCAGGTATCTTAAATATGGTCCAAACCTTGACTTTTCCTAAGCCAAATCAAGTATTAAAAAGGATTTTTGAAAATTTATTTTTTTGGAAGTATCACATGTACCAAGGCGTTTTCGAACCATAATTTGAAGAATTTGGTTATTGAAAATTGTTTAGCAACGAAGATTAAAGGATTTGAAACAAATTTTTGTGAAGATGATATACTCTAATATCACGCACAAACTAACCTAAGAGATTTAACTAAACAATCACAACAAGAAGTTCATATTAAGAAATTTCAGACTAAGCACAACATGTCAGCAAAATTGGGTGATACCCATTAATAATTTGGTCATGAGAAAATTACTCGATATGCAAAACATGATGAGGAACAATTTTTATGAAGGAAGTTTTTCCAAAAGAACTAAGCATGATTTTACAAAATATCAAACAATGAGCAATAATACATCAGGAAATTGCCAAATCAGCATAAAACTCAATCATCACTATCAAGATTTAACCTACCAAATGAGGTCTAAAAATCATGAAATTTCACACAACATAGCCAACATGGCGACAAACAAACTTCATTAAGAGACCAAATCAAGAATCTGTATGGAAAAAAATGATACAAAAATGGCAAGGTTATATTTAAACATGGGTAAAATTAGGGGTCCAAATTTGACCTTAGGTCTAGATTCTATTCTAGATTAGGAAAAATGGAAAATGGCCCTAACAACAAGTGATTAATATTAAATAAATGGTATTTGAAAGCTCTAAGTGTTCTTTGCAACTTCCTAGAAGGGCTTGGGTCTAAATGAGGTCAACTTGGTGCCCTAAGATCGAGGTTTCTAAAAGTGCACATATTAGTAATTAAAAGCTAAAACATAGGCATGCATCAATAAGTCTAGATATCAATCATACAATGCACAATAGGCATGAAATTCACAAATGAAAAGGATTTGATGCGACAAAAGATTCGGGTAAACATCTAACCCAAAGTTGATATGCAAAAAGATCATGCAAGTCAATGTCAATGCCAAATGACTTAAGACTTAAATGACATTCTTGATGATTTTGGAATGTGAATAGCTTAATTGAGGCATAGTGTTCATATAGGAAATGATGTTTGATTATGACAATTCACATATGCACATAAACCTTGTTATGTGTACTTCAAAAATCAAGAAGACATCCACACAAGATTTAGTCTCTAATAGACTTGAACGGGCATGGTGAAGTGCATACGTGGTAATGTCTCATCTTAACCTTAACATTACAGCATGATTTCGGTCACCTAGGGATATGCAGAAATCTAACGAAAAATCTCACATACAATACCCATGACGATGAATATTTTTCGTTCAGAGCTTGAAACCTGATTGAGATTATGTCAATCATAGCAAAAATGGCAAAATAGATCTGCAACATGCAAGGTCTTACATGCAGAAGGACCCTAATGTGTTTATACATACAACTGACATACCAAATGATGAGTTTCCAACAAATCATACACCGTTGAAACACACATGATGTATATTTAATGTTCAATGAAGATCATGTAGCCAATTTCACTCATTTTTAAGCTCAATTTTACAAAAAAAAAAAAAAAAAAAAAAAAAAAAAAAAAGAAAACCAATTCGGATTAGTGTAGGTTTGATCATCTTAAGCTCTGCAGATCATCTTAAGTTGATATCTAGGTGATTTTAACCTGGCTAAACACATCCAAAAATTTCTAAAACATTACAAGACATTCTCAACATGACAACAAACAATTTTCATGCAGACAAGATTGTCCAGAAATCATCACAGAAAGCAGCACAAAAATAGCAAAACCTGAAGTTGGAACCAAATCAGAACCTAAACTGGACTTGAAACACTATAGAATTGAGTACATTCAAAGGTATTTTTTTAGAGTCAAACATTACTCAAGCGAGGTGTGTGACCTATCCCATCGAAGCGTGTCTAACGTGTATTTCCAAAGTCTAGAAGAATCGAGATGAAATAAGGTCATTTTGGACCTCATTTTGGTCAAAATAGTGACCTATTGTAGAACTGCGAAAATGCATATTAAGGCCAAAATCATTCAATCATCCATGAATATTCAATCAATCACACTCAAACTTCAGCAAAACATCAATAAGCATATAATCTTCAGATCTAGGGCTATCTCATCAATCTAAAGGCAAATCCTAGCCTTGACAGCTGATGGTGTTGATCTGTCGGTGGATCAGCCAAGCTCCGACCACGATGAGGTCGGATGAACCTCCTAAGGCTGATCAGAGGTGATCGGGACCTCCTAAAAGCATCGACGGTAGCCAGTTTGGGTTGGGAACAAAACTAGTCCCGATATGGACAACCTTCACGCCAATGAAAGAAAAAGAGTCATTGAATGAATTCCAGTGACCGTCCATCCAAGCCTCGACCACTAGCTGGTCGAGGACTCTTCCATGAATGGATCAACCATGACTAGGGCATCAAAGACTATCGATCAAGGGCCGGTTCAATAGTTGAACCGACTAAGGTTTGGATCGGCCGACGCCAGTTTTGTTGTAGCCAAAAATGAGCTGGTGATCGGAGAGCTCTAGTGACTAATGAAGACTGCTGCTGCTTCGGCAAGGATTAGAGGCCAGAAAGGTTGGCCGATGTTGGTGGAGCACCGCCGGCAAGGGGTCAGACTGGTGGTGATTGGCTCGCCGGGGGGAGGATGGATCGAACCGAGAGAGAGAGTTGGCACCAAAAATGGAGGGAGGAGAGAGAGTTTGAGCTTAGAGAGAGAAAATAGATTTGTAAAATGAGCTCTTCCAAAAATTTAGACAGAAAAAAATTGATATATATATATATATATATATATATATCATCCCTAAATCAAGCGATCTCGGCCGTTGGTTCAATCCGACGGTCAAAATTTTAATCCATCAGGTAAAAGTACATTTTGAAGGTTCAATTATAATCTTGAGGTGTCAGGTAATTGATCTAGTAGGTTTAATTTGTGAAAACTTGAGCCAAAATCGAGAATTGCGTCAAAATGTCTAGTGAGGTTGAAATACAATTTTGCCAAATCCGTGGACTAATCTGCAAAATTATGGGAAATTGATGGTGCAAAAGTGAAATTGGCATAATGAGGATTCTAAAGCTGGTTGCCGGAGATCCAGAACCAGTCGGCAAGCTACTAAACCGACCAACACTGCTAGTGGCTAATCAGACCGATCAGATCGGTTCACACCAGTTTAATTGGCTCTTGATTGGTTCTTGACCAGTCTCGCCTGGTTCTAGCTAGTCTCCTCAACTATGGTCCCTGTGTGTTCAAAATTAGTGCAATTTGGTCTCTTAAGGACCAAATTGAAAAGAAAACTTACCCGATTCAAGGGGAAATTGCTCAATTGTAATTCAATTAAGCCAATTAAACTTTATAAATGCGATCTATGGATCTTTGATTGACTTAATTCAACGATCATTATGAAAGAAAATGAACCAAAATCGTGGGTGCCTAGGATTGAGCTTAAAGGGCTAGAATGAACAATTTTGCAATTTTTTGGTAAAATTGCAAATTGAATGAAATTGAGTTCAGTTATTTTTGCAATTGTCCTATCTAACTAACCACCCATGTGTAAGATCACTCAATGCTTTCAAATTGACCTTGAATTGAAGTGCCCGAGTTTAGGTCGAAAATGAATTGAGCCCTAATATTAAAATTAGACATAGATTTATGAAATTAAACCATAGTTTTGAATGAGTCAATTTGATTTTTGTCAATTGAAGCTCAATTATTTGACTTTCTTATGTTAGAAAGAATTGAATTCCTCAAATCAAGAAGTCTTGATGTGAATTTCTAAAGAATCCCTACCAAAAATTGGCTACAAAAATGTTAAAAGTCTATCTAAACAAGGGTAAAAATAGGAGTCCGAATTTAATCGTAAGTTTAAGTACTAGTCTAGCTTAGGAAAAATGAACAATGGACTTAACAATGAACAATTTGCATGAAATCAATGGCATTTAAACATTTTAGGTGTGCTTTATAACTTCCTAGAAGGGCTCAGGTCCAATCAAGATCGACTTAGTGCTCTAAAGCCGAGGTTTCTAAAAGTGTGCATGTCAGCCATTAAAAACCACGACATAGACATGAATTATTAAGCCTCAAAATCATTCATATAATGCACAAATGACATGAAAATCGCATGCGACTTGGAATTGGATGCGACAATTGATTAGGGGAATGGAATAATCTTAAGTTGGCATGCAAAAATTTCTACAATATGATCTAAGACTTGTAATGACATGCTTGAAAGTTTCTAAGTGTAACTAGTAGAATTATCATATGATTTTCACATATGAAATGGCGTTCAACTATGGCAAACCGCATATGCATATGAAGCTTGCATAATGTAGTTCAAACGTCACGAATGTACTAACATGAAATTTGATCTTCAAAAGACCTAAACAAGCATGGAAAGGTACGCACATGATAAGGTTTTTAATCCTATAACAAGAGCTAAGAGCATGCCTAATTTCGATCACTTAAGGATATGCACAAATCCAACAAAAAATGTGTAATATAGAAGGATTGATGAAAATATTTTCCATTAAGAACTCAAAATCCAATTGCAATCATATGGATGATGATGAAAATGGCAAAATAGATATGCATTATTAACTTTCCCAATAGCAATAGCACCCATGCACATTTACACATGCAATTGACATATCGAATAACGACGAAATCATGCAAATTATGCACCAATAGAAAGCATATCAGATGTATTTTATTCTCATGAAAGCCCAACGGTCAAATAAGCTCTTTTACATGCTTAAATTTGCCTAATATGCCTTGGATTAGTGCAGGGCAGACAAATGCATGCTCAAATCTAAGAGGTTTTGACCTATCAAAATATGTCCAAAAATTTTGAAAAAATAGAAAGATACTCAAACAATGAGAAACAAGTTTCATGAAGATAACTCTATCAAAAAATCATCATAGAAGTTAGGGAAAAAAAATCCGAGGCAAACAAAGGACATAACTTAAAGAGCACCAAGAACCAATAGAAATTGAGCAGATTGTAACACATTTTTTAGGGGATGATGTTGGCCATTCGGACCATGTGACTTATCGATTCGAAGGTATCGGAATGCACTTTCTAAGTCTAGAAGGCCTCAAGTTGAAATAAGGCCATCTAAGCCTCGTTTTGGGCTAAACAACAAACTTGTCACGGAGATCTAAATATTGCAGATTTGCATTCAAAGTCACATGATCAACCACAAATTAATCTTCAACTTCAATTTAATCTCAGCAGATCAATTATCTAATCTATCAATCAAGTATTTAAGCATTCATGTAGTCTCTAAGTGTGAATCTTTGCTCTGGTTAGCTATTCTAACCTCGCTTTATCGAATTCAAGTCCGAAATTGTTACTTTTTGTGCTTTTCTTCAAGACTAGACGCAATCGAACGAAATAAAAGTCGCAACGATCGGGGCTCTAAGGGATGGATTGAACCACCTTAAGGTGTCTTAGAACCGGTTGGATTGCAAGTTCACACCCTACAACAAAAACAAGAACCAGTCCAAGTTTGGATTGATTTTGGGATTGTCGGGGCTAAATCAGTTCACCAGTACTTCTCTGGTGGCCAATTGGCTTAGTCCTGACCATGCCTAAGTCGGAGAGGACCTCATAGAGGGATTGGCTAAGATCACCACCTTAGGATATAGCTCACGGTCGCCGGATCAGATGATCGAATAAGTCGGTCCTGATTTGGACCACCGGTAGAGGAAAGAACCACCGGAGATGTTTCAGTGAAGGATTGACCAGGCTCTAACCATCCAATGGTCAGAGACAACCTAAGGGATAGATCAGAGGCAGTTCGTTGGCAATGGAGCCGTTGCTAGTCACCGACTTCGCGTTGGATCAACATAGGTTTGATCAAACCAGTCTTCAATCACCATTGAGAGAATAAGCCACCAAAGTTATTCCGATGGCTTTCCACCTAGGCCTTGACCACCAGCATATGCTTGGTGATCTATCAATAGTGATCGATTCACTTGAGAAGACTGTCGATGCATCAGTTCGAGCAGTTGATCCAACTAGGGGCAAGGCCGGCAACAACATCGGTCCTCGAAGTAGCGACGTGCTGCTGGATAGGAAGAAACAATGGCCATTGAAGCTTCAAGAGGCCATGACAAGGATGAAGGGGGATAAGGGATAGCCACCGCAACTGGTTTGTTGCCGGTGGAGGTTCGGCAATTGGTGGCAAAGAGTGATGGAGGGGGCAGATCTTCGTGCTAGAGAAAGAAGAGAAAGGATTTGAGCGGGAATGAGAGAGCTGAATAGAGAGTTTGTTATAGATTTTTCCTATATTTTTCTGCAAATAAGGCCCCCTCTTGCATTTTGGAGGGAAAATGGTATTTATACCTCTCCCAAATCGATCAATCTAGCCATCGGTTTGATTCGATGTTCGAAATCCTAAGTTAATTGCCAAAACATAATTTTGAAAGCCTAGTCATTATTAAGAGGTGTTGTGTGCATCCTAAAATTTCATGACAACCCCTGGATATACCATGAACCATGAATAGGTGATGGAAGCGCCATCGGACTATATTATAGCCATTACACCAATGGATTTCAATAGATTAAGGCCGAGCATTTTAATGGACAATTATTTGGTTGGAAATATATTCTATGTCCATGAGTGATCAAGGATTGTACTAAGGGACAAATTGAAAGGGAAAATTTTATTCTTGGCCGTGTGCTTTATAAGTTGGATTTTTATTGATCTATGTTACAAAGTTTTATGGCCATGTGAATAATGGTAATTAAGTAAATATAAATGGGGATTAAGGTGGATTATTAGGAGAAGGTGTGGGCCAATTTTCTTAAGGCCAAACCAGCCCACAACCCCCACCGTTTCTCCCCATTTGGTCGACCAAAAGGATGGACCACGGCCCGGCCCAAGGAGCCAAAAGGGCTGTCGACCGAAGGGAGGAGGAGTCGGATGGAGAAGCCCATGCCCCCCCTCTCCATTTGTCCCATGGAAGAAGCCACATGTCCTTCCTTCAAAGCCAAGTGTCCCTCCATGCAATATTGAAGCATGCAAGATTTTTTAATAAACCAAAAGGAAAAGGGGAAGGGGCGGATGGAGCTAGGTGCCGAGAGAGAGAGAGAGAGAGTGAGACCGAGAGAGAGAGTGACGCCGAGAGAGGAAGAAGCAGACTTACCCTGCCGTGTGTCCGCCTAGCCGCCGCCGTCGAGCCCGCCTTGCCCCGCCGTGTGCTTGCTGTGTTTTCGTTGGATCTAAGGCAAGTAAAGTCCGTTAGCCTATATTTTGCTTGCTGTGGTTGTGTGTGAAGTGTAATGCATGTTGGAGATGCTTGGATTGTGATGTTGGATGGTGAAATTCGAGTGAATGGTGGTAGTCTTCCTAGAACGAGCAAGCTGTTGCATGTAAGGACAGTCCGACCTTTGATGATTTCGTGAGCTGCATGCAATTCTCTAGTTGGAATCTCACTTCCACTTCTTGATGAAAGTTGTAGAGGACATCTTGAGGAGTAACATACTAAAATTTTAGATGAAACGGACAAGTATTGGTCGGGAAAATGATTTTTCTTTGAAGAAACTAGATCTGGAAACTGTTGTGCTGACCTTTGGTGATTGTGTGAGCTGTAAGGCAATTTTCGAGCTGGAATCTCACTTCGTGTTCTTGATAAAAGTTGTAGAGGAATTTTTGAAGTTTAACATATCAAAATTTGAAGGGAAACGGACAAGCATTTGAAGGTGAAATCATTTTCTTCAGAGATGCTAGAATCTGGAAAACTGTCATGTTGATCCCTTGCGATTCTGTGAATTTTGTAAAATTATCCAGTTCGAATTTGATCTCATGTCCTTGATAAGAATTGTATATGACACCTTGAGGAACAACATACTGAAATTTAAGAATAAACAGACAATTATTGATTAGGGAAATAATTTTTCTTTGAAAGGGATTAAATCTGGAGATTGAGCCGAGGGTTAGGGTGAGTTGTAATAATCATATCTTTTAATCCAGAATTAATTGGACTTTGATTTCTGCATGGGACTTTTACCTTTAGGTCTCATCTATAACATATTAAAATCTCATAATTTTCGGAGTTCGTTTGAGTATTTAATCGAAAGTATTTCCGAAACTGTGCAAAATGTGGTGCTGGAATTTCTTTTGTTGTGATGTATGGACCTATGTGATTGATGTGAAACTTTCTTGACATGGTGTTCTTCATGAAATCTCTTTCTCTAGGTCATGTTTACATCATGTTAAATTTTCAGAATTTATTAATATCATTTACTAATTTTTCCAGAATTTTAATTAAAGGAATACATTCTGTTTTATTTGAAAATTCTCTTATTTTTAAGAACAAATACATTACTCTATGGGATGTGGTATTCTGAGTTGCTGTCTATGTAGCATGCATGGTGACAATTATGCATTTCACATGACATGTAAAATTAAATGAGATTTTGGCACTATTGCATCAAATGGCATTGTTGCAAATTGAGATATATCCATGTGAAATGATAATGATGATACCGTTGGACGGCTAAGTCGACGATGCCCGGAGGTGTGTGTTGGATGTCCTCGGGAGTTTCGAGATGCTAGGAGGTGTGTGCCGGATGCCCAAAGGTGTGTGCCGGAGGTTCCTCGCGATGCCAGGTTGGGTGCAAGTGATATGACGGATGCAAACACTGGTCCCTGGAAGAACAATGAGATCCCTTTTGAAATAAATCAATATGGAAATTGAATCATGTGCATGTGTGTACATGGCCTGGTGCATAAATTGTCTCTGAATTTGAATTGGTATTGCATGATTTTTGGAAGTGTGATCACCAAGGCATTGAATGGATCTCATTAAGATGTATGCATGACTGCATGGAG
The DNA here is from genome assembly GCA_014182565.1 of Eucalyptus marginata. NCBI lineage: Eukaryota > Viridiplantae > Streptophyta > Magnoliopsida > Myrtales > Myrtaceae > Eucalyptus > Eucalyptus marginata. The sequence continues at coordinate 26,283,316 of CM024587.1, forward strand.
ATATATGCATGATTGCATGGTGAGGTATGCTTGAGTGCATGAATGATATGTGATTTGCTTGTGATACCTTGGTTGTCTAGTTGGTTGCATTTTGTAGTTTAATGAATCTTTACTGCTAAGTGGTTGTACTCACCCCTTTTGGGGACTAACGTTTCAGATTGAGAGAGATGCCTCTACTTCCCGTTTCACGAGGCACTTTTTACGGCGTTCCGGTAGACGTTGAGTGCTCATGCTTGGAGCACATGTGTGTTAGTGTTCGCGGTATGGTATTTGTCCGCGTGCGAGTTCTTGTCATGTACGATGTGGGTCTACCTAGAGGCCCCGTGGTGCAGGAGTTCCTGTCTGTGCACGTTCGCCATGACGGGATCATGATGGGCATGCTGCTGCCACCGGCAGACGATGGACCGGGCTGGGTGTGATCGACTGGGTGTGATGGGTAGCCGAAGAAGCTTTTTTCTGGATGCCGACACTATCTGATGGACTGGAGCTTATGACTGTTGTAGAGTTGGACACTTTTGGTTATAGCAAGTTTTAGAAAAGCCTTGGCCTTTTGATGTACCAACTCATGTAGTCCGTCAAGTGATGTAAATAAAAGTGTTCGGCTTATCTTATGAAAATGTGTAGTTGGTGTGCATTGCATTATGTTGTTGGAGTATGTGATGGGAAAATTTGATTATGATTCCGCCATATGAACTGCGCCGGGACCGATTTAAATATTGCAAACCCCTAGGACTTTTGGACCCTCTACAGTTCAATAGTATCAGAGTGGCATGTTGTTAGGACAGTGGAAGTGTCAGAGTACTGTGGCAACCCTAATGAATCGGGGACCGTGTCGAGGGGGTGCCATAGCGGTTTTAGTATCAGAGCGAAAGGTTATATGTGGAGTGATAAAGAGCCTCATTTGGAAATTAAGGAATATAATGGCAATGCACACCTTAGGATGCTGACTAAGAATGGTTGACTGACTTTGAACAACGGGTGATGGGTATTCACTCGTAGATCCCTAGTTCTTTTTTATGAGTTGCTTTTAGATGTTAGTAACATGTTTATGTTACTTATTTTTATAGTTGCAGTTGCTTTAAATGGAGACATTGAGTCACAGATTATTCCTAAGGCAAATGCTTGGAAATTGCAGGAAAATCATGGTACGAACTGGAGGTCATCATCCATCGAGGGCTGAAGCCTCTGCAACAAGGGCTGAACCCCGAATGGAAGATATCCTGCAGGCATTGGCCAATATAGGAAATCTGATGGAAAGACAGGCGCAGCAATAACCCGGAGCGAAACGCCGTACTCAAGGACTGGTGGAGCAATTCCTTAAGTTGAAACCACCTAAGTTTAGTGGAATGGGAAGTCCTGAGGAGGCGGAACATTGGATTGATGGGATGGAACAAATTTTTCGGGTGTTGAACTGCAATGATGCTGAGAAGATAACTTTGGCAAAGTACCAACTGGAAGAAAATGCAAAGTTTTGGTGGAGAGCTTCGAGGGACATGATCTTTCCACCGGGTACTGACATAAATTGGGATGAGTTTGTTAGAGCTTTCAATATAAAGCATTTCTCTTATTGTGCTAGGGATAAGAAAATCACAAAATTTGTTCAGTTGGAACAAAGGGAGCTGACAGTGGATCAGTATGAGGCAAAATTTTCTAAACTGTCTAGATATGCTCCCAGGTTGATTGAAGATCGAGAAGAAAAAGCTAAGAGATTCCTGAAAGGGTTGAGAACTGATATCAGGAAATAACTTGTGCCTTTGAATATAAGAGATTATAATGAGATTTACAAAAGGGCATAGTTGGTGGAGCAAGAATTGGTAAGAGAGCAATCAGAGTATTAGAGGTAGTTGACTTTTGGTGGTATCAGACGGGGTAAGAGACCCTATACAGGTCAAGGTCAGACCTGGGAATCTAAGAAGAAGAGCAATTTTGGAAATTTTGGAAATTTTGGAAAAGGTAGGGATGGCCTGAATCTAAGAAAAGCACCTTATCGGAATGAAGATTGTCGAAGGTGTGATGGGCGACATGGCCCAGGACCTTGGACGGCTGAAATGCTATGGTTGTGGACAGGTAGGACACCTTAAGAAGGATTGTCCACAAGAGAGGTCACAGCCAAGTATCAACCCAATGCGACGAGTACAACAACGCACTGTTGGACCATATCCACAAAGGAATCCATAGAGACCACCAGCACAAGGAAAAGTGTATGCGGTCACCCAAGAGGAAGCGAAAGCTTCCAAAAACGTTATCTCAGGTACAATTTTCATAAATGGCAAAAAGACATATGCATTGTTTGATACGGGTGCTACGCATTCATTTGTGTTTGAAAGATATAGACAGTTGAGTAAAATAGAAACTACGTCTCTTGAGATGCCTCTTTGTGTTTCTACGCTTTTAAAGAATATGGTGTTGTCTATGTTGGTGTGTGGAAAATGTAAGATAACAATAGGAGGAAGGGATATGGAAATAGACCTAGTCATAATGGCTATGTATGACTTTGATGTTATCATAGGAATGGACTGGCTCCATAAGTATTGTGTAAGTAATTGATTTTAAAATGAGACATTTCAATTAATTAGAGCAACTCATATTTTAATTCCGATATTTAGAATCTAAAACTTAATTGCAATTTAATCAGATCATTTCGTATATTTGTAATCTCGTTACATCACTAGAATTGATTCTTCACATAAACTATTGAGAAAACCTCTTATGATATCTTAAAGTTGACAAAACCATATATTTCTCATTATAATGAGATGAATGGAAATGTTATTTATTTCAAGTGATGTTGATAGAAGGAACGCTTTGTTATTACTGATATTATCCGAAGTGCACATTGGAATGACGCCTAAAAGCTGGATGGACATTGGTAGAGAGTGAACAAGTATAGAACAACAAGGAGTTCGTGAAGTGGAAACCGTGATGAGGTGAATATTTGAGTGAAGTCTTGATCAAAAATGTACTCGGGAAGACCAACGATAGTAGTTTTTGAGTCGATAACTAGGTCAGACTTATTGGATTGCGAATAAAGGTGGCCCCCTATATCAATTGCGAAAAAAACTATTCATCACGTTTTGAATTTCTTCAGAAATGACTATTTGTATCGCTTACAAAATAAATGAACGAAAAGTAAGTCATTTTTTATGAAAATGTTCGGACATAAATTGTTGGCGATAATGAAAATAATTTCATAAATTATTATTTCAAGCGATACATGCAATTATTTTTAAGAAAATATTTTTCAAATCATTCATTTTCCACGAGACAAATAAAATCTTATCATCATCATCATCATCATCATCATCATCATTATTTGTTAATTGCCCAATATTCAGATCTTTTCCAGTATACATACGTGCACGCACGTACCGGAAATGATCCGAATACTTTTGGCTCCCTCAAGTAAAAATGCCAAGATTTAACTGTTGCAATTGTAGTTGCAGTGCATTATTAACCTGGTTTAGGCAAGTGTCACCCAATTGCAACTGCATTACCCCCAAGTGCTCATATTTTTCACAAACAAAGTGTCCTTAAAAAACTGAGTTCATTGCCAATTTGCCATAGAGAGCACATAGATGATCACGGTGTAAAATTGAACGATGGACCATCGATGTGAGGAGCTGAAGGCCATGTCGACTTGTCAAGTTAAATAGAGCAAGAGAGAGCAAAAAAGGTGGTTGGATTGATGTGTGTGTGTGTGTGAGAGAGAGAGAGAGAGAGAGAGTTGACATGAGTGTTGTCATTTATATGTAAATATGTAGTCTAGAATGGAGAGATATAAGACATGAGGAATTTCGTTTATAAGTAGTCTATAAGGCATGTCAATAAGTACACCTTCTCCTGGTATACTAGCCTAATGGCCAAGTAGACAGTATATCTTCGTTCAAAAGTAACATGACGCTATATATCTTCGTTGGATGCAGTCTATTCCATAAATAAGGCAGATATTCAGTTCGTTCAAGACTTGTCAACACCAAAAAACTGAATCGATTCCGAGATAACAATAAAGCAACTGGAATAATATATCTTCGTTGGATGCAGTCTATTCCATAAATGAGGATATGAAAGTTCGTCTAAATCTTTCACTTGCTTTTAGCTTTTCCAAAGTCCAAGTTGATATCCAGCACATTTCTTCACCAACGACTGTCCCATTCATTATATTCAAAGTGCCTTTAACGAACTCTGAAGTCAATGTGCATTGCCAAAATACATGGTTAACCCCTTATATGTCCCATTTATGGTCTGGGAGTCCCTAGAAGATTCAAAGATAGTTCTATCTGTCCTACCTCGGATTTTGCAAATCGGAGTAGCTAAGCTAATAGCGCTCTGTATCTAAGATCTTCTCAAATCCTAAGTTCGGATACTCTACAGCACACAAAACGATCTTAATCTTAAGTATTGGGCTAAAGTCGCCACCAATCGGTTCGGAAAACCTTGGTCAATTGGACACCTATGGGTCAAGGCAGTAATGGAAAATTCAAAGACCAAGGTGCACGTGTAAAGGAAACTGGTCGACGAAAAGTAGAGGTCTTAGATTCGGTGTATGTTTACACGTGGGGCAGATTAGCATTCCCCAACACGGTTGTAGTACCATAGCTCTATTTTTAGATAAAATCCTCTATCATTTATTCTGTATATTCCTAAGCATGCGTGATTTTTTTTATTTTATTTTAAATATGTTGCCAAAACATATATTCGACGTGGTATTAAGTGATGAAAGTGTTTTCTCCTATGTAGTAGTGGCTTGACTCTATTTGTGTAAAATTGTGCAGGTATATGCCAGGTTAAAATGCAAATTTCATTCCACAACACCCTAACAATACCACATCCCACAAACACCGTTGCGATGCCATAGCTCAATTTTGGTTAAGTCCTAAATCATTTCTCATTTAATCGCCTAAGCATGCATAAGATTTTTGTTTTAATTTAAATGTTATAAAAAAAACACTTATTCAACGTCATATTAACTAACGAAGGCGTTTTCTCAATGTGTGTTACATTGTGTAGGTATGTGTTAGTTCGAATGCCAATTTCATTTTACAACACCCAGGTGGTACCAGATCTCACATTATATTTGTGGTACCCTAGTCCAATCTTATGTCAAGTCATAAACATTTATCATTTAATTGCCTAAGCATGCATGATTTTTCTAAGATGTCGCCAAAACACTTATTCGATGCTGCATTAACTAAAGGTGTTTTCTCGTGTGTAGTGGCATGACTCCATTTGCGTGTAACATTGTATAGACGTATGTCAGTTCGGATGCAAATTTCACACCACAACACACTTACGGTACCACATGCCACAATAACCTTGTGGTGCCTAGCCTATTTTTGTTGCCCTAAATTATTTTTATTTAATTGCCTCAGCATGCATGATTTTTTTTTTTAAAAGATGTTGCCATATTCGATGTCATATTAACTAACGAAGGCCTTTTTTCATGTGTAGTGGCATGACTATTTTTGTATAATGTTGTCTAGGAATATGTTGGTTTGGATGCAATTATCATTCCACAGCACCTTTGCTGTACCACATCCCACAGCACTCTTGTGGTACCATAGTTTTATTTTTGGTTAAGTCCTAAATCATTTATCATTTAATTGGCTAAGCATGCATGATGGTTTTATTCAATTTAAAGATGTTTCCAGAACACTTATTCGACTTCATATTTAAATTACGAGGCTGTTTACTCGCGTGTAGTGACGGGACACCATTTTTGTGTAACAATGGATAGGCATATGTCAGTTCGGATGCAAATTTCTCTCTTGATTTGATTGGGGCTAAAATTACAACCTAGAAAAAAGTAAATAGATTATATGAGAACTGTTGAAAATCATTTGCAGAATATGACATATTAAACTTCAAACAACCGCAGCAACAGAAAATAGAAATTAGGCGCTTGTGCTGTTGATAAATCAACAGTGATAATAATAAACAAGTAATGCTGATAGTGAAAAGATAAGAGATATTGTAAGTAAATACATAGTGGTTTGGCTTTATCACCAAAACTGCATCCACTGTTAACAATAATAGCTATAACAAGGCTGGAATCCACTAGTAATCTTCAAAAGAAGTTACAATCAGCAAATACTGCTTTCCAATAGATCAAACTATCAGGAGTCACGTATTGCTATTACTCTTGTACACTTTATCTTATCAATGATGACAAACATTAGCACTACACAAATTACACAACAGCTAACAACAAAAGCAAGCAAGGAAGAACACTCAAAACACATAACTCATTTTGTTCATGTTCACCCAACCCAACTACTTTCTTGGACTCAATATATAGCCAATTCATCCGTTGATGATCGTTCCCCATGGAAATTCTCATGTAGTCATTGTTTTCTACCGTTGCCAGTAGCAACTCAATGCTCTTTCCTGAACTCCAAGCCTTGAAGATAACCAATAGACGGCAGATTGAGGTGGGAAAGAAGATGTCACTCGTCTTCGACGTCTCTGATATCGATAGTTGCTCTTGCCAATAACTTGCTACTCCCTCCCGATAATTATTTATTGCTCCCTACTAATCATATCTTTTATCTTCTTAACCTTTCAAGCATATTGGCGATTATGACTACCAAGCTTAATCACCTTTATGATCCTTCCAAGATTTATCGAACATCTTCATTCTAGACTTATTCACCATCTAGGTCCATCCAGCTATTCAATAGATCTTGGTACCTCCAAATTATCACGAATATTCCTCTTCTTCTTGACTTATTCATCCTTGATCAAAGTCCTTCCAAATGTTCACCTATCTCAAGGTCTTTCCAATTTGTTGACATTTTTACTCTCGATACCTTGTTCACCTCTGATATCAATAATGATTCTTCCATATTGGCAAAGTATTCCGATTATGACAGAGCACTTGACATATTAATATCACACCTAATAGGACACCATTCGCATTGTGGCTTGTTTATATATCACCCAGTACTACTTAATCAATACATACAATAGTAGCATTTAATTATTTTGTGATCTTTAAAACAACATAGGGTATTTTCCCAATAAATTTGACAAAATGACACAACATGGTTATGACATGGCAAATTCAATATTCATACATGATGAGAAAAAGACATGACATTGTAATGAAATGGCAAGTTTGGAATTCAAACATGATGGGAAATTAACATGACATGGGAACAATATGGAAAATTCGCAATTCAGGCATGTTACAAGAAAATGACATGACATGGCAACTGAGGAAAGGACCAAAAAAGTTATAAACCTACCAATTCGACCAATTTAGTCATAAATATTTTCACATTGGTATAAATTGAGTTCATCCAACTAATTTAAATTAGAAATTGCTTACGTCGATGACTATCATCCTACGTGACACAACCAGCTCTGACGTGGACATTTTTTATACTTTTTTTTATCTATTTTTCTTTTTTCTTTTCTTTTTTTTTCTATTTTCATTCTTTTCTTCTATTTTCCTTCTTAGTTTTTTCTTTGCTTTCTCTTTTATCTTTTTTCCTTACTTTCCTTTGCCAATCACCAGCCTCCGTGATCGCCGACAAGGGCGAGGCCACCCCTTGCTAGATCTGACGAGGGGACACTCATCTGTCCCTCATTAGAGGCTGGCCTTGTCACACCCCGATCATCGGGCACGCACCCATCCCTCAATGGCCGATTAAGTAGCAACGTCCCAGCACACATCGCCAACCCTGTTTGTTTTAATATGCATGCGGAAGCATATATAATGTGGCACCCCCGAAACGGCCCCTGATCCGTTAGGGTCGCCATAGTTCGCTTACCTTCCTCTTGCTTGACCTGAAGGTCTATCAATCCTAGGGGTTTATATCTTTTAGATCGGTCCCTGCGCAATTTATATGGCGGAAGCGTATCCAACAACTCCCTTCCTTATATTCAGAAAACAGTGCACACCAACTAAACATTTTATAAGTTAAAAGTCGAACACTTTTATTTACTTAAACCAAATGGACATCATTCGTCGGTACACCAAAATGCCGTAGCCTTCTATACTCGGCTATATTTCAAAAGATGGCCGACATCTTTTCCAACAACCGTATACTTAAAGTCCATCGATCAGTGTCGGCGTCCAAAAGTTCCTTCCTCTGCTGTCCTCCTTCTCGCTGTCATATCCTACCACTCGGTCCATCTGCTGGTGGCGGTGGTAGCAGAGGTATCTTGTCTAGTTTGAAATATTAGTCCCCAAACAGGGTGAGTACAACCACTCAGCAGTAAAAGATTCATTAAACTATATCATGCAGTACCATCAATATCTAGACTCATGCAGGATAGACAAAACAATTCATCAAGGAATGAGTATGCATCGGAACCATAAAACTTTTAGTGCAATGACCAGTGCATTTCCAACCAATAGGATGCATCATGTCCAATCACACAAGTCCCAATCATAGGGCCAAACTGTTATGACACGTCCTATTCCATGCCATACAATTTAGTCCCATAACCAGACCACACTCACACTTAATATAATCATCAGTTTTAATCATTCAAATGGTTTTATCCCCCTAGAGGACCAACGTTTGCATCCTTCTGGGATTCCGCACCCAATCCTAGCGTCGCGGAAGCCTCCGGGCATGTATTCAAAATACAACCAGGCATACGGCACACACCTCCGGGCATCTCGCACCCCACCTGGCATCACGACAAATCACTAGGGACCATAGACATGGTTACCCCTAACCTCTGGGCATGCATCATAATACAACCAGGCATTCAAAGGGCATCGACTCATTCAAACCTCTGGGCATCCTGACTCCCGGGGCATCGTTGACCCGAGGGTCCAATGGCAACAATTAACATCTTAATTTCCAAAAACACTTTTCAATGCAATGACAAAATGTCTCTTGAGTCTCATCAAATCTCAATATTGCATGATATGCCAATGCTAGTATCATCATGTCACATAACAACCCAAGATGCATTCACTTTTGAAATCAGTTGAGCAAAGTCGGAGTAAAACAGCTTAAAAACCAAAATGTGCAGTTTTAATGAAAATTTCGGAATAACCCCTAAATGAACTCAGAAAATTTTGAAATTTTGATATGTTATAGACAAGACCTAAAGGAAATGTTTCATGCAGAACACTAAGTCAGATTCATTATATATCAAGAGCAGTAATTTCGATAATCCTTACTAACACTCTGTAATAACTTCCGGATTTAACATTTACAAAGAAAATCATTTCACCGACCAAAACTTATCCATTTATTCTCACATTTTGATATGTTATTCCTAAGGACATTTCCTAAAACTTTCATTAAGGGTTCGAAGTCCATTTCTATCTAAACATTTACAGAAAATTCGAGTAATCATCAAAGGTCAAGCTAGTCTCTATGAAACAGCTTACTGTTTTCAATAGGTACACTTCTATCTTCATGTTTTTACATTCATATGTTTATATCTAGATGTCTAACTCAATCCAATACTCATCAAGCTCAATCCAACACAACACGACAACAATACATTTAACCCTCCACAGAACAGCGCTCTATCTTCATCTCAATCATCCAAAAATCCAACATGTAGTTTCCATTTCAGCATTTTCTCACATCTACCAGCACTTCGCAAGATAATCACAGTATGCACAACATAGATTAATGAACTTCTACTTGCCTCAACTCCTAAGCTCAATTTCAAGCAAAATAGGATTGGTCCGGCGATGCGGCTCAACAGCGTGAGGTGAGACGTGGCTAAAGCGAATGGCAGCAGCAAAGGTTGGACGATCAGCAACGGCAGAGGGCTGGTCCTACTCCCTCTCTCTTGTTTGCTCGCTCGCTTGCTCTCTCTCACGGATTCTCTCTCACTCGCTCACCTGCTCACTCTCTGATTTTTGGCTCTTCTCTCTCTTCTCCACCCATCCGAACCTTTTATCTCTTTTGTTCCTCACTTTGTTGACAATTTAGTCAACTTGCATGCAAGCATTCGGTGGCTGCAGCAACAAAGGGCAGGTGGAAGTGGTGTGTCTTCAGCTGAAGATTGCCTGAGTTCTGTTGGCAATGCCACGCCAAAACCACGTGGCCATCATCAGCAAAGCTTCAGTCAACACTACTTAACTTAGTTGACTCACTTGCTGACCGAATGGAGAGGAAACTCAGCAGCTTGGGCCGACAATTTTTGGCCAACTCCTTCCCTCCGCGCTGGCTTGTGTGTTCTCGCGCACGGCCGAATTCCGCCCTCTCGATTCTCAAAATTCAATTGGTAAAAATCCAAATTCTTCTCTTATTCTGTATTCATTTAGGTGGTCTAGTTGGGTCGTGTCATCGAGAGAAAATGTGTACATAAATCGATGGGGTCTAACATTGGTGCCGACGATGAAGTCCAAAAATAAATTCATCAATCCACAATGTGTCGTTATTTTTCTGGTGTCGACAAAAGTATATGAATGAGGTTGGTCTCACTCACACCTATGAAAGTTTTCTGACAAGACTATGGCTTACTCGGCAATTAGACCATCGCTAAAAGAAATGCATTGGTCCAACAATAATACGAGCCAATGATCGTGTATAGCACCAATGGCATAATCTGATGATACTTTCGTCACTTAATCACGAACCGCCTTGCATCCAAGGGTTGTCGAAATTTCCATATGCCACATATAAAATCCCCAAACAATAAAACAATGGGATAAGAGAGTAGGACTAAAAATCTCGAACCTAAAAAACCATCACACTTATATACATATATAACAACTGAGTCATATACAAACATACAGTACACTAACAGGTCAGGTTCTACTCAAGCTAGTTCAATACACAAGTCTTGCAAACAGAGGTGAGGTTTCAATCCTCATCCGGATCCTCCTCCGGGTCGTCCTCCTCTTCGACAGTCTCTCTTTCTTCTACACTCCAGTTGGAGCCTACCGCTGAATACTCAAGGGATTATGGGTCTTCAAGATCGGGGCCACTGGGTCAATCACTAATCCACCTCTAGGGTCTGCAGTGCCCTTCCCAAACACTACCTCCAAAGCATACAGAGGCACCTCAAATTCTGGTATAGGGCCCACCCTTCATCCATCGCTATAATAGCGATACCATGCCCGGTATTGATAGGGCACCTTATTGGGTAAGCTCGCATCAACCTAGACGATTGTTGACACCTAATTTAGGATCAAATTTTTTTATTTTAGGAAATAAAATAGAAGGTAATAAATAAAATAAAGCATTTGGGTTTGTGGCGGGAGATTTCAAAAAAAATTTTGAATGATGAAACATTTTTATTGTTGAACACATATCTTCATTTCAAAATTTGAAAAAAAAAAAAAAAGCGAAATTAATAAGAGGAATTAATGGGATTTGACTAGCAATATGGAAAGAATGGACACTCGCTCGAAGATTGGGTGTGAATCTGGACATGTTCGCGGCAATATAAATGAATTGCGAAAGGAAGTAAAGGATTTACGGCAATAAATCAGGGCCAAGATTTCGGCAATCCCCACGATCAAAGGAGCACGGGTTCTAACTTTCCAATTTTAAGTGGAAGTCTTGCACTATAAAAGGGGTTTCTCTTTGTACGAATGGGGGAGGCGAATTTGAAAAAAATTCAGAAAGAAAATTGTGTCATTTGTGGGGGCTTCTCTTCGTGCGAATTCGAAGAAATCAAAAAAATTCAGAAGTGTTCGTACACTTTGGTCAAAAAGGGAACCATTTCCCCTTTCTTTCTCGACAAGAAAAGAGAAAAGGAAGAAAAGTGAAAGAGAGAAGCCATCCATGCGTGGAGAAGAAGAAAGCAAAGAGAAGAAAAGTCAGAACCAAAAAGTGAAAGAGGGAAAAAGCAAAGAACCATCCGTGCGTAGGAGAAGGCAAAAAAAAAAAAAGCAAAAGCAAAAGTGAAAAGTAGGGGTTGATTTGACCCCTACTGTTCATCTTCTCCAAAGAGAAGGTTTTTTGCTGTAACTTTGGCTCCACCGGGCACATCTCCGCCCATCGCCGCCGCGCTCAGCTCCGCCCACCGCCGATCTCCCTCGCGACGAGCCACCCCTCTCCGGCGCATCTCCGCCCGAGCCGCGCCACCGCGCCGGACCACCCGACACCGCTCCAGCCCGCACCGATCCACGGCGCGACAGCCATGACTTCCGCCTCGCGCCGCTCCGCCGTGCCGCCAGAAATCCAGCCGCCGTGCCTCCGCCCGTCCGACGCCCGGGAGCCCCGAGCGACGCCCAGATCCGCCTTCGTCTCCCCCGAGCGACCGACGTCCGCTCGCCGAGATCCCGAAGCCTCCGCCCGCGCCGGAGTCCTCCGCCCGTGACCCATTGCTCCCGCACGAAGCCCGACGCGCAGTCCGCGACCCACTCCGATCGCCGATCACCCGAGCCCGAGGCCCTTGCCGTGCGTTGCTACCCCTCGCCGGAGCGCCCGCGTCGGAGCCCGAACGCCGGCAACTCCCTTGGCCGGATCAACGAGCGTGTTCCCCCTTCATTTTCCTTAGGTTGTTTTTCTTTTATTTTTTATTTTACTTTTTTTTATTATTTTATGTTATCTTACTTTACTTTTAGTTAATTTTATTATTAGTGTTTAAGTTGAATTTTGTGAGGTTAGCTTTAGGTGATAGTTCTTCTAGGCATTACCTATAGGATTTGTCCCTAAAGTTTAATTTAATTATTAATTTGACCCGTAAGATTTCGGGTCATTTTTTTAATTGTATTAACTCTTGGGGTTTGTTTACGATATATTAACTGTTGAATTAATTTAATTATTAATTTGATCCGTAAGATTTCGGATTAGATTTTAATTATTTTGATTTCTTGTCGTGATGTTCGGGGTTAAAAATATTCGTTAATTTGACCCGTGAGATAACGGGTTATTTTTCGTTTATTTTGATCCTTTATTTGTTTGAATATATTGCTTGTTAGATTTAATATTTGTTTTAGAAAATCACCAAGAAAAATCAAAAAGACATTTGGATTAGGATTTCAATTGATTCTAGAATATTTCTTATTATTTTGCATATCTAGAATAGGGATTTTATTTCGAATTTAGAAAATATAAAAACAAAAAATGCATTCATTTAGGTTGTTAGTTTTTTTTTTTTTTATTCGAATTGCACGTTTAATTATGTGTTAGTTTTAATTTCGAATTTCATAAAGAAAAGCAAAAAAAAATCATTGTGCATATTAGGTTAGAATTGCATGTTTCATCTTTAATTTAGATCATCTTTTTAGATAAATTGCATTTTAGATTAAGATAATGTCTTAATTTAAATTAAGATTTAATATGATCTAATCCTTATTTTAAATTAGATAGAATTTTAATCTAGCTAGGTCATTTTTGCATTCGAATTTCATAAAAGAAAATACAAAATTTGTCTTTGCATAAGTTAATTTCAATTTTTAGGATAGATTGCATTTTTAAAAGTAGAAACATCGGATGCACGTCATTTAGTTTATTTAAGTTCATTTAATTAGGACTTTCTTGTCATTAGACTAAGTCATTCGATAAATGTCACGTGACACATAGCTCGCATATTAAGTCGCATGAGGCATGTCATTTTAGTTTAAATAATTTTGTATGTCATTGCATCGCATTGCATGTCATTATAATTAGATCATTTAGATTGCATTTAATTATTGCATTTCTTCATATCATATAGTTTAAGTCATGTCGTCATGTCATTTTAGATTATTTGCATAAGTCATGATTTTCATTAAATAAAGTGAAAACAAAAAATTGATTGCTTGTTAATTAGGAATCATATCTAGGATTGTTGATGTGAATTCTAAATTAACATTGCAGATGCTTTCGTTGCTTTAAGGTATGTTTTTGCATTATTAATTGCTTTCTTGATGTGTTAAATTGGTGGTATGCGCACATGTATGATCACCTCACATGTTAGGAAGCTCAATTAAAATCAATCCAACTGCAAAACATTTTTGAAAATTAAAAAGAAATGGTACCGAAAGGGCACTAGGATAGTCTAGTGTAACCAAGTCCCCGTACCCTTAGTCTCGGTTCGTAGGAGTAAAATAATTCTCCCTTTATTTTGCTTAGGTGTCTAATCGACCTACCCTAAACTGATTAGTGGCGACTCCTAGATAATGATCTTTTGCATGTTAAATCCTTAAGTCGCGATTTGGTATGGGCTTGGGAGAGCCCGAGCTAAGTTTAAAAAAACTTAGCAGTCCATCAACCTAGTTCTAGGCGGCAAACCCGAAAAATCAGGTCGCGACAACGATGGATTTCACCAGCACATAATCCAATCCTTTGGCGTGCCCATGTATCGGAACGTGGAACTTATGTTCTGTGATTTCCTCCGGTATACCAAAATGCTCAGGAGGAGCTGGAGGTGCTGCCATCTATGGCCCTGAAATGTTGTCCCACAATAGGGTGAGACTACGTCTCAGTAAATTCAACCCCCTAAGACTCGATTAGGAAGAAAATACGCCCTAAGGGCTGCCTAAACACAATCACGAGGTAGAGGACTTACCTTGGCCTCCGTTCCTTCCTGTCAAACAATATAATTTCAACAATTAATCACTCAGATCGAATCATCGACCAATTGACTCAATCGATTACATGTTACCACGACCTTCACCAGGTTAGTACCTTCAATACTATCTATAAGATCCTATCAAATCAAGACTCCTCACCCAAAGCTGAAAATAGATAGTATAGCTTGCCCAAAGCTGATAATTTAGGGCTCCCTTGCCAATATAGTATACTATATATGCTCACCCAAAACTGATAATAAATTGCTTGCCCAAAGCTGATACTATGGTATGCTATTTATATGCTCACCCAAATCTAATAAATTAGGGCCCCCAAGCCAATATAGTATACCACTCCCACCGTACAACCAATTCATCATTTTTATCATACCCGATAAAAATACTCGTGTGTGGGTATACGGTCAGCCTTAGCCAAAATACAATAATTTCACTTTTGATCCTCCCACTTCTTTCAACAATCCAAAATTAGATTTTTGGCGCCGTAGACTGACGCTCAGTAATTTTTCAATTAATTACCAAAATTAATTAATTTAGGAATAAAATCATAAAGTCACAATCATGCAAAATTAGCACAAATTAAAGTGAAAATCTCAAGGATTGAAATACAGACACAGGGTACCAAAACGATAGAAAAATCAGTCTAGTGCCGGTCGACGAGAATTTTCCAATTTAGTGGAGTCACCCACATTTAGCCACACATCTCAGTCGAACCGACCTATCTCTGATCTCTAATCAATTTTTAACTATGCCGTAGTGATCTCTAAAGATGAGCACGATCGAGTAGCCGATTTCTGGTCGAATTTTCAAGTCTATGCATTAAAATCCCTTAATTGTTTCCCCAGACAGTCTAGTTATCTCGAGAGTGATCAGCTCTGAGAATAGCCCTATAAGCGCGTCAATTAAATGCCCGATTAATTTAATGGAAAACAAAATTGAAAATTTGGGACGTCACAACTCTTCCCCTCTTATAAAAATTTTGTCCTCGAAATTTAAACCATTACAATACTTAAGCAAAAAGGTGGGGGTACAAACGTCTCATCAACTCTTCAGTCTCCCATGTCGCTCCTTCAATATCATGGTGTTGTTGGACTACTTTGACCAATGGAATGGTCTTTGTACGCAGAACTTGCTCTTGTTTGTCCACTATCTGAACTAGGTTTTCAACGTATGACACTCGATCATCCACGTCCAATTCTTCAAAATTAAGCACGTGGGTTGGGTCAGGCTCATACTTCCTCAACATCAACACATGAAAGACGTCATGCACTTGCGCCAGTCTCGGTGGCAACGCAAGACGATACGCTACAGTCTCGATTCTCTCTAGAATTTCAAATGGACCTACGTACCTTAGACTCATCTTGCCTTTCTTATCAAAGCGCGAAGTTCCCCTCATTTGTGACACCTTCAGAAAAAACGTGATCACCAACTTGGAATTCCAATAATCTCTGGCGTTTATCTAGGTAACTTTTCTGACGACTCTTAGCGGTCTTTAGTCTGTTTCTGATCACTACCACAGCATCCATTGATTGCTGAACCAACTCTAGGCCTGTAATCTTTCCCTCCCCAACTTCATCCCAACACACCAGTGTTCTACACACTCTGCCATACAACACTTCAAAAGGAGCCATCTGGATGCTCTGCTGATAACTTTTGTTGTAGGCAAATTCCACCAGATGAAGTTGTTCTTCCCAACTTCCTTTGAAATATAGTACACAAGCTCTCAGCATGTCTTCGAGGGTCTGAATTGTCTTCTTAGACTGGCCATCTATCTGAGGATGATAGACCATATTGTACTGCAACTTGGTACCTAAAGCACTTTGTAAGCTCTTCCAAAAGGCGGCTATGAATCTTGGGTCTCGATCCGAAGTTATCATAACCGGCATTCCGTGTAGACAAACTACTTGACGCACGTACAAATCTGTGTGTCTAACCAAACTAAGGTCCTTTCGAACTGCAATGAAGTGAGTCGACTTTGTCAGTCTATCAACTACTACCCAAATCAAATCATTTTCCTCTCTGACTCCTCAGGAGCCCAGTCATGAAATCCATCGTGATATGCTCCCATTTCCATTCTGGGATCTCAAGATGTTGCAGGAGTCCTCTCGGCTTGCAATGTTGAGCTTTAACCTGCTGACACATCAAATACTTGGCGACATGCTTGGCGATGTCCGCCTTCATACCTAACCACCAATAGTGTTGACGCAGATTCTGATACATCTTAGTACTACCAGGATGAATGCTATAACTACTACAATGCGCTTCTGATAAGATATCCTCTCTAAGCTCCACATCGTCAAGTACAACCAAACGTCCTCGAAACCTCAATGTTCCTTGATCAGAAATCTGAAAGTTAGCTTTACTTTTCTCAATGTCCTCTTGTAGAATCTTCTGCACATCGAGGTCTGTCGGTTAGAGTAGCTTGATTATGATCTGGACATTCGGTTCAATTCTAAGGATGGCCATAAGACTTGAAAGGTGGCCTACCTTAAACTTGAATACCGAATCTTGAGCTCTCTCAATTAAATTCCACTCCTTCACTAACAAGTGAGCAACTGAAGACTTTCGACTCAAAGCATCAACGACCTTGTTCGCCTTTCCTGGGTGATGTAAGATATCACAGTCATAGTCCTCCAGCAATTCCATCCAACAGCGATGTCTCATATTCAACTCCTTTTGGGAGAATAGGTATTTGAGACTTTGATGGTCCATGAAGATTTGAAACCTTTCTTCGCACAGATAGTGTCTCCAAATCTTCAAGGCAAAAATAATTGCTGCAAGCTCTAAGTCTTGCGTCAGATAGTTCTATTCATGAGGCCTCAAGTGATGGGAGGCGTGTGCAATAACTCTACCATGTTGCATTAGCACGTAACCTAAACCTTTGAACAACGCATCACTATAGATCTCAAATCCTCCAGGACTAGATGGGATGGTCAGCATAGGAGCGGTAGTAAGCTTTTGCTTTAGTTCTTGAAAACTACTCTAGCACTTGTCTATCCACATGAATTTCTCTTCTTTCTTCAGGAGTCTTCTCAAAGGCGATGTTAAAGATGAGAACCCTTCCACAAACCGTCTGTAATAACCTGCTAAACCTAGAAAACTTCTAATTTCTGTCACTATAGTCGGTCTTGGCCAATTGATCACGACTTCTATCTTGCTCGGTCCACGGAGATTCCTTCGCTTGAAATCACGTGACCTAAGAAAGCAATGCGAGTCAATCAAAACTCGCATTTGTTGAACTTGGCGTACAACTGATGAATTCTCAGCGTCTGCAATACTAATCTTAGATGACCCTCATGCTCTTCCTCACTTCTCAAATACACCAGAATATCATCAATGAACATGATCACAAACTGATTTAGATATTCCTTGAATACTCGGTTCATCAGATCCATGAAGGCAGCTGGAGCATTTGTCAACCCGAATGGCATCACTGTGAACTCATAGTGACCATATCGAATACGAAATGTTGACTTAGGAATGTCCTCCTTCCTAATCCTCAACTGATGATATCCTGTCCTCAAGTCGATCTTTGAAAATATCAACGCTCCTTGCAACTAATCGAACAAGTCATCAATCCTCAAGAGTGGATACTTGTTCTTAATCGTTACCTGATTGAGTTGCTGATAATCGATGCACAGGCGTAACGAATCATGTTTCTTCTTTACAAACAGAATTGGTGCTCCCTAAGGTGATGCACTGGGATGAATGAATCCCTTATCCAATAACTCCTGCATCTGCACCTTCAGTTCTTTCAACTCAAATAACGCCATCTGATAAGGAGCCTTAGAGATTGGCTTTGTCCCGGGTGCTAGCTCGATCACAAATTCGATTTCTCTCTCTAGCGATAATTCTGGCAATACCTTTGGAAAAACATCCGGAAATTCTTGCACCACAGCAATGTCTTCCATCTTTAGCTCCTCAACTGTCATATCCATGAGAGTTGCCAGGTAATCTTGGCAATCCTCGTCTAACAAACGAGTTGTCTCTGGCGACGAGATCAAGATAATTGAGGGTCGTCCTCGATTCTCGACAAACTCGAAGCTCTCATCCTCTAACGAGTCAAACTAAATCGCCTTGTGATAGTAGTCCATTTTAGCTCATTGCTTGGTGAGCTAGTCCATGCCAATAATTAAATCAAAGTCGTACATGGCTAGGACTAATAAGTCTATTTTATCCACTCACTCACCAATCGCTAACTTGCAACCAAAACAACCTAAAGCAGCTATCATTTTATCCTTCAATGGTGTAGATATACTAACTGCCGACTCTAACAATATAGGACTTAATCCTATCAACTTAACATACTGCTCAGCATTAAAAGAATGGGTTGCTCCTAGGTCAAATAAAGCGTAAGCGGGGTGGTCGTTCAGCGAAACCACACCTGTGACCATGTCAGGCGCAGCCTTTACCTGACCTTATGTGATGGCATACATCATGCCTTGAACTAGGGGTCTAAGTGGTCCTCCTTGCAGTGCATTCTGAGGTGCATACCCCCTGATCTGACCCATTTGCGGCAACGGTGGTAACTGTGGTTGTCCTCTTGGTCGGTTAGGACAATCTCTGATCATGTGGCCCTGTTGGCCACATCTAAAACAAACACCCGGCCTTCAAGTACACAATGTTGTACCATGTCACATTCCACAGAAGCGACATAGGCCATTTTGACCCGGCCCTAATTTTCCGATTCCACCCCTCCTATTGGGCAGGACTTGGAATCTACCTCCAGGCATGGGCCTCTTCCCATGATGGATTCCTTCTCGATGCGAAGTAAACCTTAATCTAGACAAGGTGACTTGCTCATTCAAGCTCCTTTCAAGCAACCATGCTTGACGATAAATTTCTCGGTAATCGACCAAGTCGAACGGCACAAGCGACTGTTTCAACTCTTGTCGAAGGCTATTCTTAAACCTTCGAGCCTTTTCCCCAGGGTCTTCAATCAGCCTCGGAGCATACTGAGAAAGCTCCACAAATTTGACCCCATATTGGTCAACGATCATTAACCCCTGACGGAGTCACATAAATTCTTCTATCTTCTGCTCTCTTGTGTTCTCGAGAAGTATTGTTCATTCAACGCCTGGAGGAATGCATCCCACAGCAGGACCACTCCTTCTGGAAACAATGTCTCTCTGACGGCTCTCCACTAGGTGTTGCCATTACCTTGCAACTGATAGACTGCCAGGGTTACCTTTTCTGCCTCAGTGCACATTAGAAGTGCAAAGGCTTTCTCCAAATCCTGGATCCAAAGTGAAGGGGCCTCGGGGTCTCCAGTACCCGTGAATCTTGGCGAACTCAACTTTAAAAACTGCTCCACCAGCTTATGTATCGGCCTCTCTCTCTGCACCATCGCGTTCTCAGGTTGAACCTTGGCAGGTGTGGCAGCAAGTGCGGCGGCAGGTGCGGCAGCTACGGCAACAGCAACAGCGGCTTGATTTTGTGCCTACTGTGCCATCACATCCCTCATGCCTTCTAGCACCTGCATGATCCCCTCGATCTTGGGATCACTAAGGGCTGCTACCCCGACACCAATGGGAGGCGATGCCACTCCACTCGCGTTAGCCTGAGCTGGCGCTCGACCTCGGCCTCCTCGAGTACCGACCCTGGTCGGCATTCTACCCCGAGTCACGACCCTAACGGTCCTCTTGGTAGGAGTTCGCTGCTCTTGATCACTCATGGCTCAGTTTTATCTACTGAAGTCTACTTCCAATTCCACATTGAATTATAAACAAAATGATCCAAACCATAGGCGTTTCTACCAATCAACTACCACAGACATGTACCAGCATGAATTTAAAGGCCTTCCCTACGACTATCCCATGAACCATTGCACATTATCACTCCAATCCTTAACCGTTGCTTTGATACCACTTAAACAGGGATGTCATGCCCCAATCCTTGCGCATGCACCCATCCCTCAATGGTCGATTAAGTAGCGACGTCCCAGGATGCATCGCCAACCCTATTCGTTTTAATACGCATGCGGAAGCATATATAAAATCCCTAGACAATAAAACAATGGGATTGGAGAGTAGGACTAAAAATCTCAAAATTGAAAAACCATCACACTTGTATACATATATAACAACTGAGTCATATGCATATATACAATACACTAACAGGTCAAGTTCTACTTAAGCTAGTTCAGTACACAAGTCTTGCAAACAGGAGTGGGGTTTCAATCCTCATCTGGATCCTCCTCCGGGTCCTCCTCCTCTTTGACGGTCTCTCCTTCTTCTACACTCCAGTTGGAGCCTACCATTGAATACTTAGGGGATTCTGGGTCTTCAAGATCGGGGGCAACCGGGTCAATCACCGATCCACCTCTAGGGTCTGCAGTGCCCTTCCCAAACACTACCTCCAAAGCATACAAAGGCACCTCAAATTCCGGTATAGGGCCCACCCTTTGTCCATCACAATAATAGCAATACCATGCCCAGTATTGATGGGGCACCTTTTTGGGTAAGCCCGCATCATCAACCCAGACGATGGATTTCACCAGCACATACTCCAATCCTTTGGGGTGCCCATGTATCGGAATGTGGAACTTCTATTCTGTGATTTCCTTCGGTATACCAAAATGCTCAGGAGGAGCTGGAGGTGCTGCCATCTATGGCCCTAAAATGTTGTCCCACAATGAGATGAGACTACGTCTCAGCAAGTTCAACCCCTTAAGACTTGATTAGGAAGAAAATACGCCTTAAGGACTGCCTAAACATAATCACGAGGTAGAGGACTTACCTTGGCCTCCGTTCCTTCCTGTCAAACAATATAATTTCAACAATTAATCACTCAAATCGAATCATCGATCAATCGACTCAGTTGATTACATGTCACCACGACCTTCCCTTGGTCGGTACCTTCAATACTATCTATAAGATCCTATCAAATCAGGACTCCTCACCCAAAGCTGATAATATAGTATACTACACATATGCTCGCCTAAAGCTGATAATTTAGGGGCCCCTTGCCAATATAATATACTACATATGCTCACCCAAAGCTAATAATAAATTGCTAGCCCAAAGCTGATACTATGGTATACTATTTATATGCTCGCCCAAAGCTGATATATTAGGACCCCCAGGCCAATATAGTATACCACTCCCACCATACAACCAATCCATCATTTTTATCATACCCAATAAAAATACTCGTGTGTGGGTACACAGTCGACCTTAGCCAAAATACAATAGTTTCACTTTTGATCCTCCCACTTCTTTCAATAGTCCAAAATTAGAATTTTGGCGCTGTAGACCAACGCCCGGTAATTTTCCAATTAATTACCAAAATTAATTAATTTAGGAATAAAATCCTAAAATCACAATCATGCAAAATTAGCACAAATTAAAGCTCAATTAAATAAACATATTGCACCACAATAATCAGCATAAAATTCTGGTCACCGACTATCCCGATCTAATTCCTAAAAAATAATTAATTAATTACGAAAAATATTAAATAAATACCAATAAATCAACTTAGGCTCGAAAAAGCCTAATTGAATGTCGAAACGGACACAGAAAAATTTCCGAGTCACTCTAGATAAATACTAGAGCTTGTCTAGGCCCTAATTGTACTAACTAATCACCTAACATGCATCGGCAATTAATTAAATTTCACTAATCTAATCTAACTATCCACCTAACCATACTTAAGTTAATCTAATCAGCTTTTAAGCGTCATTAACCGACTAAGCAAGGATTAGTGAGTTAAACTCACTTGTGTTGCGATCCGATCGACTCATCCGATCGACTCAAATCGTCAGGGACGCAACAGGGCTCACTTCTCTCCAAAGTGGGCCTAACTTTCGGGGGAGAGAACAACCTCAAAATGGGCCAAAACAATGCTGGAATACGCACTATTTTTGCTCTCTGTTTGATGTTGGAAACAACGGAACCGGGGTTGCTTCGGCAAGGCAAGGTAAGCGGTGGACTGACGGAGACCTCAACAACACGGGCGGGCGGTGGCAGTGGCTCACGGCAACAGCAGGGGCTCCGATTGAGCTCGGCCAGACCTGAGGAACACTGGCACAAGTGGAGGCAGCAAGCTGGGACGGTGCAAGGGCGGAGGGCACTCGGTGAGCAGCGAGGCATCGCGAGCAGTCATGGGTGGTCCTGGCTCCGGCGATGGCTGTGATGGCGTAAAGCTGCTCTGGTGGTCTCTCTACTAGTTGCTAGAAGTCTAAATGGCATAAAGAAGAAGGAGGATGGGCTGGTCGATTAGCCTTGAGGGAGAGAGAAAGAGATAAGGAGACAAGGGGCCTACTTGGTCTTAGTTTCTCCTCATTTGTCCCCTTGACCTTATCCCTCTACCAACTGGCTTCCATGGCCACAATTTAGCCACCAAAGTCCCTTCTAGATGACTTGAATTGGTCCATAGGTCATGGTGGTGGGGGGCATACGAATTTCACAAGAATTCCTCTCCAAATGGACATCATTCTTTCTTAATTCATCACAAACCGGCCTCTATAAAATCAATCGACACTTCATCGATCCAATTGGTATTTTTCCTCACCAATTGATCCCACTTGCTTTCCAATTTCACGATAAAAAATGATCCCCGACATTTTCTGGACAAAAACGGCCCTATGATGACTTTTTCCCAAAAAGTCTCAGTTTGTAGAAAAATCTTCTGAGACTGAGTCGATATTCCTAAAATGACTCGTGACATGACAGAACTTTCAATTTCTGAATTCGGATTGAAATTCGCGGTTAATTTCGATTCGGCGTGATTTTAGCGTGACCCAAGCAACTAGGTAGCTTTCATAAATTTTTAGTGCAAATGACCCGTTGTTAATTTTCTTCGAGCCACAATGAACCCACTCGACACATTGGCAACTCTTGGTTGTCGTGAAAATCTCAAGAATTCAAATACAGACACTGAATACCAAAACGATAGAAAAATCAGTCCAATGCCAGTCGACAAGAATTTTCCAATTTAGTGGAGTCACCCACGTTTAGCCACACGTCTCGGTCGAACCGACCTATCTCTGATCTCTAATCAATTTTTAACTATGCCGTAGTTACCTCTAAAGATAAGCACAGTTGAGTAGCCGATTCCTGGTCGAATTCTCAAGTCTATTGCATTAAAATCCCTTAATGGCTTCTCCAAACAGTTTAGTTATCTCGAGAGTGATCAGCTTTGAGAATAGCCCTATAGGCGCATCAATGAAATGCCCGATTAATTTAATGGAAAACAGAATTGAAAATTTGGGATGTCACAAGCCTAGTGTGACATCCCAAATTTTCAACCTTGTCTTCTACTAAATGAATCGGGCATTTCATTGACGTGTCTATAGGGTTATTCTTAGAGCCGATCACTCTTGAGATAACTAGACTATCTGGGGAAATTATTAAGAAATTTTAAGGCAATAGACTTGAGAATTCGATCAGGAATCGGCTTCTTGACCGTGTCTATCTTTAGAGGCCATTACGGCACGTTAAAAATTGATTTGAAATCGAGATAGACTGATCGACAGATGTGTGTGGCTAATCGTGGGTGACACCACTAAATTAGAAAATTCATGTTGACCAGCACTAGACTGATTTTCTTATTGTTTTCGTACCCTGTGTCCGTATTTAGATCCTCAGGATTTTCACGACAACCAAGAGTCGCCAATGAGTCGAGTGGGTTCATAGTTGCTCAAAGAAAATCGACCACGCGTCAATTGCATTTAAAAATATCTGAAAGTTACCCGGTAGCCTAGGTCACACTAAAACCACGCCGAATTGAAATTAACCGCCAATTCGAGTCCGCTTTCAGAAATTGAAGTTTCGGTCATGTCACAATTAATTCTAGGAGTGTCGACTTAGTCTCAGAAGATTTTTCGGAGATTCCGAGATTTTTACGGAAAATCGGTTCGGACGCCGCGGAAAATCAACGGAAATTCGGATAGGCCAAATTAAAGGAAATTTCGACTTCCAAGCTGAACCTTTGAGTGTTGGGGACTGGCAAAGATTGGTACGGGATTTCCTTCGACGAAATCGGGCCTCAATTTGGTAAATTGAGTGAAGAATTGAAGCTAAATTAAATGAAATTTGGAATTATGCTTGGACAGCATTTTTTTGACTTCATTTTGATTTAGTTTGTGGAATTTAAATTGATAGAAAATATTAGAGGCTAAAGGATAAGGTTGAAAGCTAAAGTGGGGACCAAGCATTAAATTTTGAAGATATGTTGGGCCTTGATATTTTTTTTCTCTCCAAATCGTGCGTGATCAGCAAGGGAAAGCAGAATCAACGAGAATTCTAGTCCACCGAGCGTCCATCTCTCTCTCCCCTTTTTCGTTTTGTGCGACACTCTTAGCTGAAGAAGACGAAGCTGCTTGCTGAAGACCCCCGCTACCACCTGCCAACGTATTGGCTTGCTTCGGTCAACAAGAGCACCAAGCGAAGCCGTTGGTTGACCGCTTGAAGCCCACTCCTCTGTCCGCCAGCGAAGCAACGCCGAACGAAGACACCACTGCCTGCTGCTTCTTCTCCACGCGTCCACGGCTTGCAACTCCTCGGTCAACAAACGAGCTGCAGGGACTCCTCAATTGACCGAAGTCAGCCACCCTTGCCAGCAGTCCACGTCTCCTTCCTTGCATCGATGCCAGCAAAGCAGCTCCCCTCTGCCCATTCGTCTGCGGCCCTTCGCACGAAGCAGTCCATTCCCACGCATCAAAGCCCAGCAAAGCCAGCGAGATCTACAAGCCTCAATCAGCCCATCAGCCCATTCTTCAATTGAACCGAATCCACAAGAAGCCGGCCCATCTCCTGTAGTCTTCAAGCCCAACAAGTCTAGCAAATTGAAGCCCATCTTCAGCCCAAGAGTTTGGCAATTTTAGCCCACTATTTGAAGCCCAAGTGTATTCAACCCAGAATTTCAGTAGGTCCAAGCCCAGAATTTTCTGCGGGCTTGCAAAGTTTTAAGGCCCTGCCCAAGCTCACCGGTGTCGTCGAAAGTTCGATTTCGGCCGCCGTCACGTCGCCATCACAATGATTCGGTTCCCGCTTTTACCAAGTGAGTTTTACTCACTAATGCTTTCTTAGTCTACTAATTATATTTAGGGTTGGTTAGATTTAATTAAATGCAATTAGGTGGTTAGATTAATTTAGATAAATTAAATTAGAGACTTTAATGATGCATGTTAGGTAGTTAGAACTAGACATTAGCAAGTAGACATGCCATGTTATTTATTGAACGAGTCTTGCTAATTTTCCGGGCTCGTCTTGGCTTCCAATTAGGCATTATGGGCCTAAATTGGATTTTTAATTAATTATTTATTTATTTATTTTTCGAAATTAATTATTTAATTAATTATTTTTTCGGAAATTCAACCGGGATGGCTGATGACTAGAATTTCGTGCTGATTGTCGTGGTGTAGTCCATTTATTTAATTGAGCTTCAATTTACATGGAATTGATTTAAATTGTGAATTTTAGGATATATTCCTAATTGGTTGATTTCAATTATGTGATTGGGGAATGATTGGGTACCAACTGTCAGTATCGACGGTGGAGTGGTGAATCAGTGTGGCATCTAAAAGGGCACGTGGGCTCGGTGATTTGATGCATCACTTTGGTGAACGAGTGCCTTAGAGAATGCACGTGGCCCCAAGCATCATAAAAATGGCTCGTGGGCTCGGTGAATTGATGCATCACTTTTGTGAACTAGTGCCTTAGAGAATGTACGTGGGCCCAGGGAATTAAGTGAGGCATCTTGGGAGAGACACGTGGGTTCGGTGATTTGATGCATCACTTTGGTGAACTAGTGCCTTAAAGAATGCACGTGTGCTCGGTGACATGTAATCGACCGGTTCGATTTGTTATGAGTAGTTGGGTGCCTATTATGAATTATACTGATTTGCAGGTGGAATCTGAAGCCAAGGTAAGTCCTCTGACCTATGCGTGTTTAGGCAGCCCATAGTGTATTGGCTTACTAATTGGGTCTTAGGAGGTAGAACTTGCTGAGACGTGGTCTCATTGGTTATTGAATAACCATTTCAGGACCCTGAGGAGGAGCTGAGAAGGAGGAACCTGAGTGGAGAAAGATTTTTGAAGAAGAAGATGATCCAGAGAGGGATCTTGAGTACAACCCGAATGTGGATTGAGATCCCATCCCTTTTGTTAATCCCGTCTTAATGTAGATAGGTGTGAGACTTGTTTACTGTAAATAGTATTGTAAATATACTATGATTGCTGTAAATAGTATTGTAAATATACTATGAGTTGTGCTGTTAATAAAAGTGTGGTTGTAAATTTCAATATGAAAAGTATGGCCTGCTTTTCTATCCCATTGTTTTATTGTGCGGGGATTCATAATCAACTTCCGCATGCGTAATAAAAAGAAAGGGTCGGCGATACTTAGTCCTGGGATATCGCACTTTAAAATCGACCAAGGTAAGGGATGGGCGCGTACCTGAGGATCGGGGCGTGACACCTAGCCTAGGTGAGGGGCGACCTTGCTAGGGGGAAAGAAGCCTTGCTTAGCAAGGGGCAAGAAGGCCTCTAGTGAAGGATAGATGATGGTCCCCTCGTTGGATCTAGCGAAGGCAAGGGGGCAAGAAGTCCTCTAGCGAGGGTTGGGCGAGAGTCCCTTGCTAGATCTAGTGAGGGGTAGCCTCGTCTAGCCCTTGCCGGTGTCCATCATGAAGGCTAGCAACTAGTGGAGGGTAATAAGGGGGAAAAAAAGAGAAAAGAAAGGAAAAAAAATTACAAAAAAATCGAAAAATATATAAATTAAAAAAATGTCCATGTCGGTGATAGCCATCCACGTCAATAATTTCTTGGCCCAATAGACTCAATTGGTACAAATGTAAAAAGATTTAAAACTAGATTTATCAAATTAAAAAGTTTAGAACTGAATTTATACTGATGCAATATTAGTTAGACATTTTTGGTACCTTTTCCCATGGAAATGGCAAACTCAAAATTCATCCATAATGAAAGAATGCCATGACATGGCAAATTTAAAATTTAGGCATCATGAGGAAACGAAATAATATGGCAACGAAATGGCAAACTTGTAATTCAGGCACGATGGAAAATGACATCACATGGGAACAACAGCAAAATCAGAAATACATGACATTGTCCCGTCTTGGGCTTGTAAAGTCCAACGTCTGATTTGCATGATTTTTCATTCTTGAAACCCTTGCGTCGGTAAGCTCCCGTGGGATCCAGATTGGAAGGCTCATGGAAATCCAGATCAGGGCATACTGACCCAACCTTAATATCTTCAGTGACATAAACATAGCATATGAGTAAGGAAACAGAAACGAAAAAAAGATATGCAGCTGGTAATCCAACCTAGACATTAACCGACACATTACATGATGATATTACGTTGAAAGCATCACTTGGCAAGCTGCCTCAAAAGATTTCGACAGAAGTTGAGACCTGACATGAGAAGAAAGTGAGCAAACTAGAACCAAAGATGCTTGCCGCATAAGACCCAACCCAACACATGTATTACATCTGCCGATGGCTATCGATATGGCGGCAAGTCATCCTTGGCTCACATCTACTCTCTTCCTCTTCATGCGAGACCACAGCCATCAGCGACGACCATTAGCATTCTCCTCTTCGATGGTGTTTTTCATGTTTGTTGTGGAATTACTGGTTTTTTATTTATAATAGTCTGGCAAGTGCCCATTTAAAAGATTCTTATCCATTCCACTTAAAGAGAAAGATTCCACATTCTTCTTTCCTATGTCAATCGACCCGTGTTTGGTATGTACAGCTTTGAGGGAAAATGGACATTTTCTGGCTCTGGACCCGTTGGCCTTGTAGTGGAGTCGCTAATGGTGGTGTCCAATCTGGTATTCCGAGAATACAATACCCCCCCACAGAAGTGGGAATTTTTCGATGGAGGCTCTTTCTGTAGTTAACGCAATGAAAGGAATCGAATACATATAGATGGTGTTGTAGACACTTCATATTGTGCATATAGTTTCTCAAATTAAATGAACTCTGGTCAAGGTCGACTCAAGACCTCACAGTTGTCGAAATGCAATGCAAGAGCACCGTAAGGTAGAATTCATCAAGAGATATAAATTCTGCTTTTCGCAGATTCACTTGATATAGGTGTTGTCATGGCGACATCTTAGTTTTCAAATGAAATGTCATTCATATTGGTTGCAATCTAGGGTAATCAATAGTCAATGCCTTAGTAGAACTGAATGCAATAAGGAAGAGCCGCCATTGCATGGTCTAATGATCATCCAAAATAGATCATCTCCATCATTGAGCATATATTGGTTCCACCATGTGGCCTTTATGGTCGATGGACAACATGGGGCGGGTCCACATGGTCTAAACTATAAAGAACCACCACGAAACCTAAAATCAAATGTGAATACTAAATCTAGATAGTTCATAACTTTTAAAAATCACGTAGGTAGGTCTACTTATCTATGACAGAATTTATGGGAAAATCCTTAGAAGTTCTCGATTTAGATTTGCAAAATCTCAAGAACTCCATACATAAATAGTTTAGGTTTGAGAGAGAGGGAGGAGGGAGAGACTGGTGTCCATGTCAAAAGGGATAGAGAGAGAGAGCTACAGGGGGCTCTCTCTTGAAAGAGGTCGACACCGTGCTCTTCTAATGAGCATCTGACCACTAATAATGGTATGTAGTCATAATAGCATGTCAAGAAGTTGTCTTCTCATGATTTTATAGCATAAATAGTGTGACTAGCCTGTTAACCATCTAGGTGCTTAATTTCATCATCTCCCCTTAGTAACCTTTTGTTTAAAATTTTGTAGCATGACGATATATACTTTAGTTGGATGCAGTCTATTTCATAAATTTGCAGATACTAAATTCTTTCAACTCTTGTCAACCTCAAAGAACTGAATCGATTCCGAGATAACAATAAAGCTACCGGAATAACAATGTCTCCTAAATCGGTATATGTACGTTCATCTAAATTTTTCACTTGCTTTTAGCTTTTCAAATAACAAGTTGATATGTAGCTCATATTCTTGACCAATTTTTGTCCCATTGATTATATTCAAGGTGCCTTTAAGTATTTGTAAAGACAACATGCATAATGAAAATACCTTGCTTTCACATCTTCGATATTTCCAACTTACGTTCTGTGAGTGGCAAGAGGAATCAAAGATAATTCTATCAGTAGAACCTTGAATTTTACAAGAGTAGCCAGCTAATAGCGCCTAAGCTCCTAACATCTTCTCAAATTCTAAGTTTAAATAATCTACGCAATGCAAAATTATCCTAAATTCAAGAACCAGACTAGAGTTGCCATCAATTGGTTCAGAAAGCCTACGTCGACTGAACGCCTAAAGGCTAAGGCAGTGATGGGAAATTCGGCTACCATGTTCACATGTGAAGGAAGTCAATGAAGACTAGAGATTTTAGGTCTCGGGATACCGTTATTCGTGGTAGCATCCCACGAATGCCTTTTTCGCATCATGGTCTTAATTTTAGTTAGATCTTTAATCATTACTTATCATTCCATTCTCTAAGCATACATGATGTTTTGCATTGAGTGCTAAAAAGTTCAATTTTCCAGCATCCACGTGTTTATCAAAACCCTTATTTAAGAATCATATGAAAGGGTGAAGCATACTCCAAAAGTATCTACTGATTCTTTTAGCACTGAGTATTCATGACATTTTTTCCCAAATAAACCTTTTAAGACACTATCATTCCTCTATCCACCACCCGGGTACTGTTGATGAGAAGCTCTTACCATGATTCGGGTCCAGGGACAAGATGCAATCAATGGCATCAAATTTTGTGGGACCATGGGGAATCCATTATCAATAATGATCAATGCTGTGAGGTGATCCGGTCCATGTGGACCAAGGTTGAAGTAAGAATTTCCCTCTATTGATAGCATGAATCAACATTTTACACAATTGAGCATCTACTTGGGAGAAATGGGCTTAGTGATATAGCTGGAGGTTAACCTTTCAAATCCCACAATTGAATGTCAACAGCTGTGATCTTGCACTAGTAAAATGTCTTGATTTAACTTATTCATGGAACATACAAGATATCCCATAGGCCTCTAGATAATTGATATTCATGCCCTTACTGCTAAATTATCAAATAGAAACAAGTAGACTGACTTCTTTTTCTTAGGTACAATAAGGATGAGTTTCGTTCGACTTTAAGGGAAAGCCTTTGGGAAAATACAAACAACTTTTGCTGAAGAGGGTTTTTGAAAATGCAAGTAGTGTTTGGTAAATTTTAATTTAAAAGTGTATTGGGAGCAACTTTGGTTTTAAATTTTGTTTGAAAAAAGCACACTTTATAAAGGACTTTTTTTACTTTTTTTTATTAAAAAAAGAAACCTCAAAACCGACAAACGACTCAACGGCCAACGGGCTGCAGAGGGTCATTAGGGCTGATTCGACCCTAGGCAATGGTTGCCTGAGGTTGTATGGCCTTAGGCAAGGCTGCCAGCATCTATATATAACCTTGCTAGCAGCCTGAGCCCTTCATCGGTGACATTGCATGAGGTGAGGACATTTCTGTAATGATGAAAATCCAAGAGGACAAAGTTGGAAGAAAAAATAAATTAACATTTTGGAAATGCTTCACGTTCAAAGCACCTCTAGACCTGCCTTGGATGAAAGATCTTAGGCCTTTGGAAGTGCGATTGTATCTTCACAAGTCTCTTTAGGAAATTTGTTAAATGGTACTTGCATTTCCCCCAAAAGGTTTAGATCCCAAACCACCTTAGAAAAATGATTGTCAAACGCTCCCTAGATTCTTGAAGGACAACTTGCAAGGGTATGGTCTCACGAGCCTAACATGAGAAGGAGAGAGTAAAATGTCGCCAAGAATAACTTGCCAGCCATCTAATGTGAAGCCCTTTGCTGCACTACAAAGCCGGCAAATCATTCTTGGCTACAAGTTCGCTCTCTGCAACTTCATGTAAGACTTCCCAACCTATTTGATGACCAAAGTTGAATGACACACATCGATATATCTCTGTAATTCGTTTTCGTTGGGCATCAGACATGTCCTAATGCTAGACTGAAGGGACTTAGGTATTTATACAGCAAGAACTAGCATTCAGGCACCCGCAATTTTATGCTGTTTTAGATTCTTCACGTGACTGGCTACTATCCGAAGTTCCTCATGGGCAAGGTGTGACATTCCAAACGAATAAGCCCAACTTTCCTAAAGAAGTAGGGCTATTGTACCATGCTCATCCGAAAAAAGAAAGTGCTAGTGCACGACCTTTGAAGAGGGAGCACATATGCCCTTACATCTCCTCAATCATCTCATACTAATCTTCGGAATGCACTTGATTATATTGTTGGTCGACAAATGGTTTATACAATCAACGTTAAAGCAGATTAATGTCCAAAATACAACCTTTCAATTCCAACTAGGCCAGAAGGGCTTAATTCTAAAGTGACCTTGAAAAGGTACTTGGTTAAAGAAACAATGATGCTTTTTGTTCGTTTAAATGCTTGAACCATTCACCATAAAAAAGTACATACATAGACTCCTGTTGGAAAGAGTGATGACAAGCAATTTGAGAGATGCTTGGAATTTTTTATTATCTTTGCGGTATTAGTATAGATCGAGAAAGCTCATTTCTCACCATGCACATGTCCTCAATTGATCTCCTTAAGAAATAGAATTTAGACAAAAGAGGTATGGTAAGAAGTGAAGTACATTTGAAGGAGCAAAGCAAGTCAAAAGCGAAGGTCCAAGTGCAGAGACAAGACCTCACCTTATCTGGGACTATGTCCCCATCTAGAGACCATTTTTATTTTTTGGGTAAGTAATAAACTAGAAACAAGTTTTTTCCAAATCAGTGAGATTGGCTTATAAGCTTGAGGAGCAGAGATGAAGTGCAAATAGAAGCTCAAAACACACCAAAAAAGGAGGTCACAACCGCCTCAACTTCCACGGAGCCAGGCATGTATGCAGCATCACTAGTGCACTGCTTTCGGATTCTATGTAACATGGATGGAAAGATTTATTGTGTCCCACCACATCCTCATTTCCTCTCTCTGTCCCCCCAAAAAATAGTATTTATTGTTTCTCTATTCTAATAAGATTTTGAGTTATCTTGTTTCCTTTATCTCTAAATATTTGATTGAAGATGGTCTAACTTTATCCTTACTCGGAAGGGACACCAATTCCAAAATAGTTAATGAAAGAGGAAATTACGAATATAGTTCTTCTACTATAAATATTCAAATTTTATACATACTTTATTGGGCGAAAGATTTGGTCTTTAAACTAATCTTTGATCCTGGATTCAGACAAATGTCAAGGAAAATTGCTGGCTAAGAGCTGGAGATGAACATCTGGTGCTACAGTGAAATGAACAAACAACTTAAAATTAACGATAAATTGGAAAAATCATCCCTAAACTATTGTTTCTATTCAATTTTGTTTCTTATACTTTATTTTGTGATAGATTTGGTCCCTAATTTAATTTCAAGCCGTGATTTTAAGACAATTTTTATTTTCATTTTTGTCAAATGGAAATATGTCAAATAAGTACCGAACCAATGACCTAAGCCCAGAGCTGTAATATTCTAGTCCTATCCACAACCAAATCTGCAAAAGATGTACTCAAATTTTGGCCATTTACGGGACAGCCGCCACTAGGCTCTTAATTTTCACACTATTTATAACATATCGACATCTCACATGTGCACCTCCAACATTTAGTCTTCGTCCTTATGTAAACAAAGATGGAAAGCTACGAAATCTATGCTCAAATTAAGATCAATAAATAGTCTGAGGATCAAATCTATTACAAAATAAAGAACAAAATTAAACATAGGCAAAAGTAAAGGGATCGAATTTGTAACTCTTGATTATTTTATTTTATTTTATTTTTTATATTTATTTAGACCTCATCAGTACCTCGCATTCATCTCTAGCATATAAGTCTACATATTCCTTCGATATTTGGATGGATACAACAATTCACTTAAATTCTTGATCGATTATTAGTTTAAAAACCCAAATCCGTCTCAAAATAAAGTGCAAAGGCCAAATTTGGACATGGACAACAATACACGACCACTTGTATAACTTCCCTTTATACGAAGGGCAAACTTGTGTCCAAAAGCCCAAAACTCATACTGTGCATGTAATTGCTAGAGCATTTAACAACTTAAACTGTAAAATAAGTGTGCAATGATCATCCTCATGATATCAAAGTTGGAGGTTTATCTATTCAAATTTCTTCAGATCTTTTTATTTGCCAGCCCCTGTTATAATCAATGGTCACGCCTTATTGTCAATTATAATCTACCCGTTCCATCATCTAATAGTTCATGTTTTTTAATATAGTGAACAGTGTCTTACGTTTCAATAGTACTAGAGTATTGCTTTTAGGGGTCTTGTTTACGTAACAAAATTGAAAATTAGAATTGCATCACCGCAAAAAATAAAAATAAAAATAATAATAATAATAATAATAATAATAATGATAATAATGATAATGATAATGATAATGATAATGATAATGATAATGATAATGATAATGATAATGATAATGATAATGATAATAATAATAATAATAATAATAATAATAATAATAATAATAATAATAATAATAATAATAATAATAATAATAATATCACATCGCAAATTATTATTATTACAAGATTGACTTGTAAAATAGGATTTGAGCATGTGAAAATATTATAGGTTTTAGGGCCCTGCCACTACATCCCCACAAATGGACCTACGATTCACATTTTTGTTTGCCCTCATCCATTTGTATAAACTAGAAAAAATTACCCGATCATCCTAAACCTATTTTATAGATATTAATTAAGTCAAAAACTTTTCAACTTTGCCAATTTCTTCTTAAATATTTGTATGAAATTTCATTATAGTCCTTATCAATTTACATAGGAAATTGCTAATATAAACTATCATCTTATGTGGTACACTGTTACGTCAGTGCTTTTCTACAAAAATTAGCCGAAATAACTACATTGTATTTTTGCACAAATATTTAGGATGTAATTGACATAATTGAAAAGTTTAGACTGAATTGTCATCTACACAATACATTTAGAATTAATTGGACAATTTTCCCTTGTAAAATGTGTAATAGCCCAATACTCAACTGATCACGTGTCACAATTTTTCTTTGATGCGTGGACCAATCACAATAGATTCCATTGCAAATCCACAAATATTGTCACACCCCGATCCTCGGGCACGCACCCATCCCTTACTTGGTCGATATAATAGCAATGTCCCAAGACGCATCACCAACCCTTTCTTTAATATACACATGCGGAAACATATAAATAATCCCCAGACAATAAGACAATCAAATATGATAGGAGAGTAGGATCACAATTCATGACCAAAATGAGCCTTTTATAAAACAAACAGTTTTATACACAGAGCCAAGCTATTTACGAAATTGTTCAGCTTAACAAAAAAAGAAACTATCCTACGACTAACTAGCCGAACAGGATTATCGATTCTCCAGGCTTCGCCTCTTAAAGTCCGGGGCTCCCGGTCCTTCACCAACACCACCTAAGGACCTGAAAATGGTTATACAATAACCAATGAGACAACATCTCAGCGAGTTCTACCCTCTAAGACCTAATTAGTAAGCCAATATGCTAGGTTGCCTATGCACAACATGGGTCAGAGGACTTACCTTGGCCTCAGTTTCCACCTACAAATCAACGTTATTTACAGATGCCTTATATCACATCACTCAATCAACTCATAACATCAGATCAAATCATTGATCAATCGACCTAGTCGATTACATGTCACCATGACCCTTTCTTGGTCAGCTCATCTCATACTATCTATAAAGTCCACTTATATTAGGACTGCTCACTACTAAGCTGATAAATAGATAGTATAGCTCGCTTCTGAGATAATCGGGTATATTGCTCTTTGCTAAGTTGCCATATCGCCCTTAGGCTGATATAGTATACCGACAATGCTCAATTTAAGCTGATAAGGTATACTACTTTCTGCTAAGCTGCCATATCAGAGCTTGTAGGCTGATAGTATACCGACATATTCAATTTAAATTGGTAAGGTATACCGCTCTCTACTAAGTTGCCATATTAGAGCCCGTAGGCTGATATAGTATACCAGTACTGCTCTCTACTAAGTTGACATATCACCCGTGGGCTGATATAGTATACCCTTCCAAACATACATCCAAATCAATCTTTTTATCATTCCCAATAAAATAGCCGTGTGTGGGTACACAGTCGGCCTTAGCCAAAATATCATATTTTTGCTTTAGAACATCCCACTAGTTTCAACAGCCCATAAACATATTTTTGGCGCTGTAAACCGACGCTCGGTAATTTTCCAATTAATTACCAAAATTAATTAATTTTGGGATAAAATACCCCCAACCGCAATCACCTTCAATTCTCACAAACCGTCAGTCAATTAAATAAACGGAATGCACCACCGCAATCAACACGAAATTCCGGTCACTAGCTATCTTGGTCTAATTTTCGGAAAATAATTAATTAATTAAATAATTACGAAAATATTAAATAAATAGCAATAAATCCAATTTAGGCCCGTAATGCTTAATTGGAAGCCAAGACGGATCCGGAAAATTTCCAAGACCCGTTCAATAAATAATAACACGAGTCTATTTGCTAATGTCACTAACTATTTGCCTAACATGCATTGCTAAGGCACTAATTTAATTACTCTATTATAATCTATCCACCTAATTGCACTTAATTAAATCTAATCAACCCCTAAGCATCATTAGCCTACTAAGTAGGGATTAGTGAGTAAAACTCACCTGTTTTGCGAAGACCGGATCACCATGACGATGGCGCAACAGCGGCCGAAATCCAAATTTTCTGCAGTGTCAATGGACACTTGGGCTGAGCCCAAAGGCCTTGCAAGCCCATAGCAAATTGCTGGGCTTGGTTTGGGATTGGGCTGACTTGCTTCGCAGGCTTGGGCTGTTGAATCTATGGGCTGAACTGAGCAAGCTATTAGGCCAAAACTTGGCTGAGTTGCGGGCTTCAAATGGGCTGGCCTTGGCCCACAGCTGGGCTGAATTGGAGCTGAAATTTTCGTGGGCTGCTTCTGACCAAATGTGGGCTGGGCTTGTGGAGACGGACGCTGGAACGGAGCTGCTACTTCGGTGGACTTACGGCTTCAGACGATGTTGCTGCTTCGCTGGTGGGGGGCTGCGAACGAAGGAGGAGATCGTGGCTTCGCTGGCAGCTGAAGATGAAGACGTGAGGCAACGTTGAAGCAGCAGCTTCTTCACGTGGGCAGCTGGCAGCTCTTCGGTGGAAGAGTTGCGAGCAAAGGGTCAACAAAAGAGCTTCGTAGAAGGGTGTGTTGACCGGTGGGGACATGCCGAAGTGGAGGAGGGCAGACGAGCGTGGCAGCAAGCGGGCTGGCTTCTTCGGTCAAGAGGAGGAAAGGAGCTTCGGTGGGTTTTGTTGATCGAGGGAAAACAGGAAAAAAATGAAAGCAAAACAGAAGCTACAGAGAAGAAGGGGTCGGCCATATGAGACGTGCGAAGGAGATGGAGGGGGCGTGCGTGAGAAGTTTGAGAGGCGGGGCCAAAATCATCAAACCTATCTCTTTAATTCAATGATTGGTCTCCCTTAAACTTACATAAATATCTCAATGTTCCCCTATAATACTTTCTTGCTTAATTACCACCAAATAATCCAAATTTTGGTGTCAAAATTCCATCCCCAATTATAGATCCGAATTTCACACAATTTTGGCTTCAATTTCATCCTCGATTTCTCCAATTCGAAGTCCTATTTTGAAGAAGAAAAAGTCTCCATTAATTCTATATTCCCATCAGCACATAGCCCGGCTTGGAAGTCCAAATTTCCTTCAAACGAGCCCATCCGAATTTTCATTAATTTTTTGTGACGTTCGAAATGATTTTCCGCAAAAATCTCAGAATCTCTGAAAATTCTTTGGAGGATGAGTCAACGTTCCTAAAATAGATTGTGACATGACAAAACTTTCAATTTCTGAAATCGGACTCGAATTGGCAGTTAATTTCCATTCAGCGCGTTTTTAGCATGACCTAGATTACTGAGTAGTTTTCAGAAACTTTTATTGCAAATGACCAGTGGTTGATTTTCTTCGAGCCATAATGAACCCACTCGACACATTGGCGATTCTCGATTGTCGTGAAAATCTCGAGGATTCAAATATGGACACAAGGTACCAAAATGATAGAAAAATCAGTCTAGTGTCGACCGACGAGAATTTTCCAATTTAGTGGTGTCACTCACGATTTGCCACACATCTCAGTCAAACCGACCTATCTCTGATCTCTAATCGATTTATATCTGTGCCATAATGATCTCAATAGATGAGCACGGTCGAGAAGTCGATTCCTAGTCGAATTCTCAGGTCTATTACCTTAAAATTCCTTAATGGCTTCCCCAGATAGTCTAGTTATCTCAAGAGTGATCAGTTCTGAGAACAGCCCTATAGGCACATCGATGAAATGCCCAATTTATTCTATAGAAAACAAGACCGAAAATTTGGGATGTCACAAATATCATAGAGTAAATCAAAGGGGAAGACCCTAAGGGAAAAATCTAGAGCAACATAATACTTCAGTTGCGTCGATGGGAGTACTCACTTTATACATATATACATTCGTATATATAAGTCCCTTTATTGTAGCATTGGACATGTCCAATGCCGAATGCAAACGAATTGTATTGGTATTGATATATGCCATCCAACTTTGGTCATCATACTG
This sequence comes from Eucalyptus marginata, assembly GCA_014182565.1. Lineage (NCBI taxonomy): Eukaryota > Viridiplantae > Streptophyta > Magnoliopsida > Myrtales > Myrtaceae > Eucalyptus > Eucalyptus marginata. The sequence continues at coordinate 26,321,472 of CM024587.1, forward strand.
GTTGGGAATTCATACATTAAGTTGCAAAGAGTGAACTTGTAGCCAAGATAATTCGCGGGCTTCGTAGCGCCACAACGGGCATTCACATCGGATGGCTGGCAAGTTAATCTCGGTGACATTTTGTTCTTTTTTTCTCATGTGAGGCTCAAGGGACCCTACTATTGCAGTTTGTTCTTCGAAAATTTAATGTACCTTACAAATAAAAAAAAAAACTCAACCAATTTGTTTTCATTTTTTTATTATTTAGGGATGTGGCGTGAAGATTTGCTATCTAAATACTCATAGAACACCCTTCAAGCCCATGGACAGGTTGAGTCAAGACCTTTTACCTATGCAAAATCCAAATTTTGTATACGGTTGGTGGAATTCGAACGGTGAGAAAATCTTAATTTGACCTGAGTCCACATGGACCAAGTTAATCACCACATTGATCATTATGGGACACGGATTCCTCGTTGATCTCACAAAATGTGATGATTTTGATTGCATCCAGTTTATAAACCCGAATCTGGATAAGAGTTTCCCATCAATGGCACCCGGGTGGTGGCCAGAGTAATGGCGGTGTCTTAGTTGTTTCTTTAGGATCAAAAATTGTCATGGATGCTCTCGGTGGAAAGAAATTAAAAAGTAGTTTTGAAGTATGCTCCATCGTTTCATATGATTGTCATATAAGGGTTTTGCTAAGCACATAAATACTTAGAGATAAATGATAAATGATGTAGGACTTAATTAAATATAGGATTATAGTACCGAAAGGGCATTGTGGGATGCTAATCTGGCCCACGCGTAATGGTACTCCAGACCTAAGATATTTAGTCCTTGTTGACCAGTTTCCTTCACACGTGCACTTAGGTAGCCAAATTTCCCATAACTGCTTTAGACTGTAGAAATTCAATCGACATAGGCTTTTCCAACCGATTAGTCTGATACTTGAGTTTAGGATCATTTTGCATCTGGTTGATTTTCCAAACTTAGTATTTGAGAATCTTAGGAACCAAGGCGCTCTTGGTTGGCTACTCTCGATTTGCAAAAGATATCTTTGATTCCTCTAGGCACACGCAGGACATAAGTTGAATATATCAAGGATATGCAAGGGTTCACGAGGTATTTTAGTATACATTACATATAGTAAAAGCACTTACTGGTGGTCAGGAATTTCGTTGACGCAACATGCATTAATTCCTTCGGATGCGCTCGAATTTCGCTTGTCGGCATACCAATTGGGTTCAATGGTCAACTCCACTCAAATCAGATTGCGGCAAATATTCCTTTTTTCTCAATTTTCCCCCCAACCTCATTATATTCCACTCAAAAAGTCCCCAACCTATCTCTTTCATTGCTCCACAATCACCTTTCCATGTCCTTATAATTCCCTTTCTATGAACGTCTGTCTAACTCGTTCGTTAACCGTTAATTAATTTCATATTAGTAGTAATCTCTCCGTCTCCAGCGTGTTCTATTTTGCAGGAGCTAGTCAGCATGACAAATGAAGATCGAACACAAACAAGGTTATATCTTGAATTTTAAATAAAGACACTGCGTATAAGGAAGCGTGCATAAATCGTTACATCGACAAGATTTAGCCTTTCTTTTGCTAATATGGCATGCCCCATCGAATCATGTTCTTGAATTGTGGCGGGCTAAAACCATATACTGAGTCTAAGCAGTAAGCTTCTTTCGTTTCTTTTATTTTTTTATATTATTTTGTATAGTGTTTTAGCTATAGCCTACAAGAGCTTCAGTCTTAGAGCACCCATATAACTATCATGTTGAATAATCCAAATGGCTGAGGTATGAAGATGGTTCTAAATTAAATAAGGCAAATCTGATTTTTTTTTTTTTGTAAGAAAAGGACGCAAAGCCTGACTGTTGTATGGTTACTCTCCGAATAAAACTTGATCTAGTCTGATCTCCTATAATTTATTAAAAAAAAAAAAAAAAGTGAACCTCTCGGTGGCCTATTTGAATATAATTTGATCCGTCTAGAGCCAGTCGTAAGTCAAAAAAAAAAAAAAAAAGAAGGAAAAAACAAAAAGAAAAAGAGATAATATCTTCAGGCTGCTGGTTTCAGATTTCAAACAAAACCAACTGGCAAATTATATTCCAGCCTTCACTATCGTCCTCCTCCTTTCTCTCCCTTTTGAGAAAAGCAAAGTGAAAGAGAAGAAATTCTGTTCGCATCCCATATTATTTATAATTCATAAGCATTTTTAATTGAAGCAATTCAAATTAACCAATTATAATGGATTTTCCATGCAACGATTGGGACCGTCGTATTGCCCAGATCCTAAAAGTGGAAGTGTCCAGATGAAAGAGTGTGTGTGTGGGAGAGTGTGATCAATTGCATCTTTCAGAAAGAATGTCAGGCTTCGGCAATATTATATGGGAGTCGTCAACTCCTGCCTATGGGCATGCACATAATTGCCTTCTTGGCTTCTTTCCTCAGGTTCTACATTAGGTATGTGTGTGACCGTGTGTTCGTCATAATGCATAGAAGCATGAGAAAGAGGGTGTGATTGTATGAAGAAACATCTTTGTAAAAAAGAGATTTGAGTAGTCAAAGTTAGGTCCGAGGGTCTTGCGTGAAGAGGCACAGAGGTTTTTGAATGCAGCCAAGGATGACTTGCCGGTTTTCCTTCTTTTTTGACGTGAAAATGTAGCCAGCAAGTTATTCTTGGCTACGTTTGTCTGTCTTCTTATCTCGTGCGAGGCTCCACGGATCTGGTGCTGGAAAAAATTAAGTGAGAAGACATCAAAAGATTCTCGGTCTCTCTCTCTCTGTCTGTCTCTCATCATATAGTGTTTATTCCACAAGACTTGTTGAAACAGTGTTTATTTAAACCTAGTTGTTTGGTTTCGTAGAACGTTTAAACACTTTCGTCTTTGGTTGTGTATTTATGAAAACATGTCTGATAAATGAAAGTGGAAATAATGGCAATTTGTTTGTATTCCATCAAAGCCATGACAGAAGTTTCTTCCCCCTTTTGTCATCCATACAACATTTTCTTTTGAATTACAATCGGGAAATTAACAAAAGTTTCTGGTTCACAAAACTCAATTTCTTGTTTTGGTTCGAAAATTTGGGTGCTGTTTGGTTTCAAATATCTTTATTTTCATTCTTAAACAGTAAAAGTATTAAACTTGTTTGTAGTTTACTCAAATGTATTTTAATTTAAAATAATGGTTGGTTACACCAAATAATAATTGTTTATATAACATCTTTTCACTAAACAACGCATGTACTGTGAAAAGGCCACACTTAGTGTAAAAATAATTTCATCAAAGGAAAATTGTAATCGCTACAATAGCTCTTATAAGTGATTTGAGTAGGAACACTATTGATGGTACTGTCTATTGATACGCGACAGCAATTGAATTTGTTATTTCATCCCAATAAAAATTTTAAAGGCACTAAAACCTCTTCATCAATTTTGTGAGAGACAGAGAGAGATAGAATAGCTTTGAGTAAAAAATATCCACATTCTATCTCTCTATGAATCTATAATTCAAGATAGTTAGAATTAATATCCTGATCTAAAAATAATTAAATTCTTTCAAAATAATGGATTATATTGTTTTTATTTGTTGAAATAAATGATTTTATCTGTAGCAATCCAAATGTTAATTTCATGTGAAAAACTATATAGATATGTTAGCTATGTTTTTTTATTTATTTTAATTGCATTCACTAGCAATAGAGTGGAAACATTTCCGGAGTTTAATATCCAAAGGAAAACCCTTTTTTTACGGGATTTACTCTTTTTTTTGTATTTATTTGGGCTATATAATTTACAGTAGACTTTCTAGTCATAAAAGAATTTCTGTAAACTTAACGTCTTGGACTTGGAACCACGAATCATTTCAAAAATCTTAACCATCAGGAGAATCAACTTTCTCTAACTTTTTTAGGGATCTTGGTTTTAATTTTCATGTACCTAAGTAATTTACTCAGGATCTGATTATGGACTAGATGATTGTACAATTAGTGACCTAAGTAATCTCAGATGGTATGTACGCCATGTGATAATGAAAAATTATTGTGAGGAAAAGTGCGAATGCTATTGGATTTGCTAGAAATCCTAATGCGTTGACATCTAAATTTTGGCTATTTTACTTGTTTGTCATATAAAAATGTCAAAATTACATTAAGCATTTCATAACATTGCATTTAGGTAACAATAACATTTGGGATAAAACTTATCTTTAAAAAAAAAAAAATGTTCTAAAAAAATAGAAAACAGAAACGAGAGAATAGAAAAAATAATTTATAAAATAAAACAATTCGGTTGTGGAGGGAGGTTTTTAAAGATTTTAGATTTTGAATAATGGAGCCTTTTTCTTGTTGATCGTATTTCCTTTTTTCAGAAGATAATCAGCAGTTGAATGAATTATCTTGGAAAATTTTCACAAAAGATTTTAGATTTTGCATAATAGAGCTTTTTTCTTGTTGAGCATATCTCCTCTTTTTAGAAGATGATCGTCAGCAATTGAGTGAATACATGCAATTATTTTGGAAAATCTTCACCGGTAAAACAAACTTTTTTCTCTATAAATAGAGAGTGAAAGGCTTCTTATGTGGGGAGAGAGAAATTTGCAAAGGCTCAGGAGGTTTCATTTAAAAGGGAGAGAAATTGGCAAAGTGTTCGTAAGGGTTTGTTCAAGGGGGGAAGAATTCCTTGAGAAATACTTGTGTGTTTGTGAAAGAGAGAAGAATGAGAGAGGGAAAAGCCATAGAAAAACTTTTCTTTTCTTCTGTGATTTGGTGACGGTAGCCCCATGCTCAATGGTTGCCCTCCCATTTGTGTTGCCATCACACGCCTATTCCGAAGCTGCTTCTCACGTGGTGGGACGCTAAAACTTGACGCCCCTTGTCACCATCCGGTTTTAGTCCTCCAGCGAATTCCAACAACATCGACATTGTGACGAGCAGCATATCCCTTTTGGAGTCCCGACAACAAAGTTTGCTGTTCCTTGAAATGAGTCGATCCCATCGACGCCGGTAATTTTCCTCCAAGACGCTTGCTGCTTCCCGATGAGTTCTCGCAACGATCAACATTGCTTGTTGTCCGCCACTCTTTACTGAGTTGTGCCGCAACCCCTGATGACAAAGTGTTGCACACTGCCCTCCCGACGTTAGCTCCGTCTTTCATTCGAATCAGTCCATCAACGCGGATGTTGATTCTTTTCTGTGCAGGTTTCTGATTCATTGGCTAGGCCTCACAATGGTGGAATCGCCGTTAGACCACCGACTCTAATCACCAGTCACTCACCAAGCACTAGCGAAGTCTTGGTCATACCTTATTTGTCGGTCTACAAGCCTTGCCGCCACCCCCTTGAGAAAGCCGTGTCCTGAATTAGGTAATCTCTTTAGACTAAATTTAGTTCAAATGTTCGGTTTCCTAGTTTGTGATATATGTCAATTCTGACTTGATTTGCTTTGATATACTTAGACATCATCCGATTAGGAAATTTATCATATTAAGTCATGATAATCAAGAATATTAAGCTGCTAGACGTCATATCAGATTTTTGATTATTTTTACTTTCCGTGGTAAATTATGGATTGCAATACATAATTGATTCGCATTAAGATAATACGTCATCAAATTGTATTGGCGGATTATTAATAGGACATATTTTTCAATGCGTCATTTAATTAATTAATCGTCATGTATACATTACACATCATGCATCATATGTCTAGAACTTAAGGGCATACGTATTTTGTGTTTAAAGCAATGCATGTTGATATGGAATTAGGATAGTTCATAATTTTCATTAATAAAACAAAAACCGAAAAAACTGTTATTTAGGTCATATAGATTTCATAATATGCATGCCATATGTTGTGCGTTACTTAGTGAGTCATACGTTTAAGGCGTAATGTCTTAGTGTTGCCATCATGCTGTTGGACCATAATTAATAATGGAGTTTTCATGCATGACTCGATTTAGTAAAAAAATTGTGCATTGCATCATCAGGTCATTTTCTTTTCAATAAAAATTAATATGTCGTGTTAGTTGTTTATCTATTTAAAAGGAACACACGAAGGTCCTTTGTTTGGTTAATTGATAGGGTTAATTCATAATTAATCCTATTTCATGTCATTGTTATTTTGTGTAGGTTGCATATAAAAAAACTTATCAGAGTTGCATTATTTTAAAAGTAAAAATCTTAAAAAGAACATGCATTCACATAGAATTACCACATCGTTCATTATGTAGCACATGCATATTTAGGATTACATAAATTAGATTACACACATATTGTGATGGTTCAAGTTATGTCATATGAATTGCATCTTGCATGTCATTAGAAAAAAAATCACGCATATTAAATTTATATTAAGATTGCACATAATTAACATCTTAAAAAAAATAAAAATAAAAAGTTAGGTGTCATGTCATTTAGAAATCATGTTAAGGTTAGTCATAATTTTTTTTTTTTTGCAATTTATTACTTGGGTTTATTGAATGTTATTCCGTTGATTGTGCACCCACGTGACCACCCTTTGCGTGTTAGTGGCTTAAGTTAAAATTAATCAAGACTGCTTGCAAAATATTTTTGAAATTAAAATGAAAATGTACCAAAAGGGTGTTAGATCAATCTATAGCATAACCATGTCTCCGAACTTATTAAATCTCTAGTTTGTAAAGGTAAAGTATTCTAATAAACCCTTATTGATTGGTGGCAGCTCCAAATTGAGTAAAATTGCATGTTAAAATGGATTAATTTTTTAGTGTCAAGTTGCGATTGGTAGGATTTGGGAGGGCCTATGCTAAGTCTTTGGACTTAACAATCCATTAGCTTTCTCCTGGGTAATTCACCTTCGGGAAGGTCACGACATAATGACCTAATTGTTTTTCTTTGGCCATGTCAAGTTCAATTATCTACGTATAATTGCGACACCATTAGGGATTTTCGTAGTATTTCGTTAAAGACATAGGATCACCTAAGATGAACTGCACTCTTGGAACTTGTTATGGAAACATAGTTTCGAAGAAGAAATCATAAACAAAACTGTTAATCATTACGTTAAAGAATGTAATGATTGACTAGTGGCGGAAATGGAAATCTAAATTGGGAAGGGAAGGTGGCGAGATTTGGAGGGCAAGATAAAAAAAAAAAAATTAATTGAAATTTTCTGAAGTATAATATATATTCAATAAAACTTGTACCAACCTTTAAGCGCCAAGAGATCAGGCCAGCAACGGCCAGCACCGGCCATTCCTTAGGTCCATTATTGTGATTTGACTCTTTAAGATTGATTTATTCATAACACGACTGTTTCAACGTGTTTTCTCGAAAATTCTCTCAAAAAAACTGTGGCCAATAGTAAATATTAGATGTTTGGAAGGTGTTTTATCGAAGGAACCGTGACTTAAAAATTAGAAATTTAATTTACTTTCATTTACATTTCAGCCACAGTTTGAAGCCTTATATAATATTGTACGCTAATTATTTACTTTGAAGTATTTATGGGGTTTTCAATTGGAATTATTGTATATGAGGTTAAGATCTCCAATCTACTTGGTTTATCGTAGATTGATCAAGAACACTTTCGATCATGTTGATATTTATATGAGCCGAAAGATTTTGGTCCATGCATGAGATTCCAATTGTGAAACGCCATAGTTAAGTATTGGACCATTGTACAGTCTATACAAAAGCGGTCCATTGATGGGATTGTTAGGGCAGGACCTTAACATTGACCTGTTAATTTTCGAAACTTTTTACATGCTCAAAACCTATCCAATAAGTCAATCTTTGTGGAAATTATCCAATCAATCCTATTATATGAATGCCGTTTCTATCATAAACTTTATAATATTTCAATTTAGTCCTAAACCGTCACACGGTTTGTGAATGGGATATATTTGGTTAAGTCCTACTTCAATCGTCATTTATTCCTAAGCGTGCAGTATGTTTTGAAATAACAGCGGCAGAATTCAATTTTTCAGCATTTATGTGCTTATCAAAATCCTCAAATGACAATCACATGAAAGAATGAAGCATGCTAAAAAAGTACCTGCTAATTTCTTTCAACCGAGAGCATCCATAGAACTTACTTTCCCAAAGAAATGTTCGAAGACACCGTCATTCCTCTGTCCATCATTCGGGTGCTATTGATGGGAAGCTCTTGTCTAGACTTGGGTCCATAAACAGGATGTAATCAAAATCATCAAATTTTGCAAGACCCGCGCGGACTTCATAACCCATATGATCAATGCGGTGATTGACCTGGCCCATGGGCACCCAGGTCAAAGTAAGATTTCCCACTATTGATTGCATGGGTCAACGTTCGTAGAACTGAGCATCTATTTGAGAGAAATGGGCACTAGTGTTGTAGCCGGAGGTTAACCGTTTGAATCCCATCACCTGCGTACAAACTATTCTAGATCTTGCACAGGAAAAAGGTTTTAACTGTCCATGAAACTTGCCTATTATTCCATGGGGTTCTCAGTAGCTGATCTTCACACCTGCACTTGTAAATTACCAAAAAAATGAAAAAACATATCGGCCGACTCCTTTTTTTTAAAGGAACATTAAAATTTCAAAGAATAACCGGAAATAGTAGGGTCTCTTCAGCCTAGCATGAGATGAAGAGAACTAAATGTCGTCAAGAATAACTTGCCGGCCATCCAATGTAAATGTCCTTCACGGCGCTGCGAAGCCGGCAAATCATTCTTGGCTACAAGTTCGCTCTCTGCAACTTCATGTAAGACTTCCCAACCTTTTAGATGAACAAAGTTGAATGGCATACGTCAATATATCACTATAATTCGTTTTCAATGGGCTTCAGACATGTCCTAATGCTAGTCTGAAAGGACTTATTTATATACATATACAGAAAAAACTAGCATTGAAGCATCCACATTATTATGTTGCTTTAGAATCTTCACGTGGCTAGCTAATATCCAAAGTTCCTCATGGGCAACGTTTGACATTCCAAACGAATAAGTCTGACTTTCCTAAAGAAGTAGTGCTAGGGTACCATGCTTATCCAAGACAAAAAGATAAAGCGCTAGGGCACCACCTTCAAAGAGGGACCACATATGTCAAAAATATAACCTTTCCCTTCCAACTATGCAAGAAGGGCTTAATTCTAAAGTGAGCTTGAGCAGGCTCTTGGTTAAAGCAACACACCTTAAGGCTCATTTTTTTATATTTAGGTGCCACATTGCAAGGCCAAGAATATGATGCTTCTTGTTCTTTGAAAATGCTTGAACTATTCACCGTGAAAAGTACATGCATAGACTCCTGTTGGAAAGAGAGATAACAAGCAATTTGAGAGATGCTTGGAATTTTTGCTGAAAAGGACATTTCTTTGTGATATTAGTATAGATCAAGAAAGCTCATTTGTGACCATGCACATGCCCTCAATTGATCTCCTGAAGAAATAGAATTTAAACAAAGATGCATTATTAGATGCCATGCACCTTTTTCATACATGCATTCGTGATAAATTAGGAACGAGTTACTCACGCACTTCGTGGTCACAAGTGAGGTACATTTAAAGGACTAAAGCACATCATAAGAGAAGGTCGGCTAGGCCTCACCTTATAGCCAAAGTTGTATTCGATGTCACTCATGCACACCCAAGTTATGTGGGGCTACATCCCCATCTAGAGACCTCCTTTTTTTCTTTTTTCTTTTTGTAAGTAATAAACTAAAAACAAGTTTTACAAAATCGGTGAGATTAGCTTGCAGGCTTGAGAAACACAGGTGAAATGCAAATAAAAAGATACGTCAAAAGTGTATGCAGCATATTTTGTGTACTGCTTTTCGGATTCTATGTAACAAGGATGGAAGGATACAAGGAAGCAAGGCAAACACACCCTCCCCTCCCCTCATCCTCATTTTCTGTCTCTCTCCAGCCCGATAACTGGTGCTTATTGTGTCTCTATTCTCTATTATAAAAAGATTTTAAGTTATCTTATTTCCTTTATCTCTAGACATTTGATTGAAGACGGTCTAAATTTATCCTTAAATGGAAAGGACACCAATTCCAAAGTAGTCAATAAAATAGGAAATTACAAATTTAGTCCATTTACAATCATCAATATTCAAATTGGTACATACTTTATTGTGCGAAAGATTTGGTCTTTAAATTAATCTTTGATCCTGGATTCGAGACAAATGTCAATGAAAAATGCCGACTGAGAGCTGGAGATGAATATGTAGGGCTACGGTGAAATGAACAAACAACTTAAAATTGAGGAGAAATTAGAAAAGCCATCACTAAATTATCGTCTCTATTCAATTGTTCCTCATACTTTATTTGCCGATAGAATTGGTCCCTAAAAAAAATTAGAGTTGTGATTTCAAGGAAAATATTTTTTCATCTTCTTCAAAAATGGAAAATGTCAAGAAAGTACCGAATCTATATGTGGCTTCGATATGTGGGATGAAAAAGGAAAACCGATGAATTAAGTCTAGAGTAGTAACAATATGATTCTATTCGCAAACTGACGTGACATCTCATATGTGCATCTCCAATACCTAGTCTGCATCCTTTCGTGAACAAGGATGGAAAGCTACGAACTCTATGCTAATTAAGATCAATAAATAGTTTAAGAATCAAATCTGTCACAAAATAAAGAATAAGGATGACCGAAATGAAACAAAGGGATCGAATTTGTAACTGCTCCCGGTTTTTATCTTTTTATTTGTTTAGACCCATCAGTGCCACATGTTCATCTTTGGCTTTTAGTCTATATTTTCCTTGGACGTTTAGATGGATACAATAATTCACTTGATATCTTGATCGATTGTTAGTTTAGACACCAAAATCTGTCAAAAAATAAGGTACAAAGGCCAAAATCGGACATGGTCAATAATACACGACCATTCCATTATACGAAGGGCAAACTTGTGCCCAAACGCCCATTGTCTACATGATGTGCATGTGATTGTCGAAGCACTTAACAACTTAAACTTTTAAATAAGTCTGCAATGACCAATCCCATTATATCAAAATAAGAGGCCATCTATCAGATTTCTGTGCATCTTTTTGTTTGCCTCTTCTGTTATGAGGGTCAATTATAATCTACTCGTTCCTCCATCTAATAGTTCATGTTTTTTAAATTTAGTGAACAGTGTCTTACATTTCAATAGTTGTAGAGTATTATTATTACAGTTCTTGTTTTACGTAGCACAATTGAAGATGAGAAATGTATCACCGCAAAAAAAAAAAAAAAAAAAAAAAAAAAAAAAAAAAAAAAAAAAAAACCTAACTTCTCAATTGTATTATTACAAGATTGACTTGTAAGATAGAATTTGAGCATGTGACACATATCATAGGTCTTAGGGCCCTGCCATTGCAATCCCATTAATGGACCTACGATCGACACTTCTCATCTGACCTCATCCATTTGTACAAACTAAAGAAAATTACCCAATCAATCAAAATGCTAATTAATTATTTTTTAAAATTTTGTCAATTTTTTTCTAAGCCTTGTGCAAAGTTCCAATATAGTCCTTCCCATCAATTTTTGTTGGAAGTTACCAACATAGCGACCTATCTAGTCATCATCGACTAACTTATGTGATACACCGCCATGTCAACTATTTTTGATAAAAATTGACTAAAATGACTACATTCGAATTTTGTAAAAAGTTTATGATTGTCACGCCCCGGACCCCGAGTGCGTGCCCATCTCTCTCTGGTTGATAAAATTTGTGACTTCCTAGGACAAGTCGCTAACCCTTTTTATTTTATTATACATGCGGAAGCGAATAATAAATCCCCTGATAGTAACCATCTCGGGATAGAAAAACAAGACAACAATTTCACCAACAAACATGCTTTTATAAACCAACTGAGTTATTTACAAAGGTCATCAACCAAGAGTTTACAAAAGACGGTTCTCCAAAGGAAGTTGACCTAACTGACCTACTCCTCAGGTCACCACAGCTCGGCTTCGGGTCCTCCACTCTTGGCCCTGAAAATTGAGCCCACGACAGGGTGAGATATAAATCTCAGCGATTTTATGCTTTAAACCCCGATTAGGAGGGAAATACGCCTAGAAGCGTCCTAACAACGCAATCATACAACCACACAATTAGAACAGAGGACTTACCTCGCCTCAGTTCTCTCCTACATGTTAGCACAATTCATATATCACATACGTGCAGTAACAACACCTAAGCCTTTGGAATATCTCATTCAATCTTAGTCAATTAATTTAGTCAACATCATTAATCCACCATTCAATCAAACAATCCACTAGAGTCCCGATTATAAGACCAAATCATTATGACACGTCCCATTCAGTGTCACACAATTTCGTCCCATAATCAAGCGCGGTAAATCATATCGGGGGTTCCATCTACACCCGATATTTACTCTTAATGTTCTAATTCAACTTTCTCACTCAAAATCAAACTCCACATTCCAACTCAATACCAGACTCAAGGCTCTAGAGGTAACCCTACACGAAATCTTGTCATCATGCGGTACTTAGTCCTTGACCACAAATAACAATAGTATAAGGCACTAGAGGTAACTCACACGAAATCTCGCTATCGTGTAGCGCTTAGCCATTCCTTACAGAAAGCAATAGAATAAGGCACTAGAGGTGACTCACATGAAGTCTTGCTATCGTGTAGTACTTAGTCCTTTACTGCACTAGGCAATAGTATAAGGCACTAGAGGTGACTTACACGAAATTTCATCCTCATGTAGTACTTAGCCTTTCACTATGCATGACAATACTGCAAGGCAATAGAGGAAATTCCCATGCGACCCAGGTCGCCATATAACACTTAGCCCTTGACTACAATAAGCAATGGTATAAGGCACTAGAGGTGACTCACACGAAGTCTTCTACCCGTGTAGTACTTAGTCATTTACCTACTCACAACCCATCGGGTTCCCTCAACCCAACACCTATCACCTCAACTTTGACTAATCAATATGCCTTGACTATAAACCAACACACAATTATTCACTCCCGGCCAAGGACATTGTGCTTTGCACTTAAATTCCTCAATTAAAATAATGTATTGGCCTAATTTCTTCTTGTTAAAAATACCCGACAGAAATAATCGTGTATGGGTACAAAGTTGGCCTGAGCCAAAAATGCAATATCTTTCTTTTAGAAAATCCCACTATTTATATAGTCTATGAAAGCATTTTTGGCGTTGTAAATCGATGCCCCGGTAATTTATAATTAATTACTAAAATTATACAATTTTGGGATAATTACCCAAAATTACAACTTAAATTCAATTGGCACAATATAGCACTCAATTAAATAAATCAATCACACCATTGCAATCAGCACAAAATTCCGGTCACCGGCTATCCCGGTCTAATTTCCGGAAAATAATAATTAATTAAATAATTATAATTAATTTACCATAAATACTAACCTAGGCTGAAATTGCTAAATTAACTGCTTAAATGAGCCGGGAAAATTCCCGAACCTGTCTAGATAAATAGCACATCTTATCTAGGCCTTATTTAATTTAATCTAACCACCTAACATGCATAATTAAATAATTAAATCACTAATCTAATTTAATTAACCACCTAATCCCTAATTAATTTAAACTAAACACCCCTTAAACGTAATTAGCCTACTAAGAAGAGTTTAGTGCATAAACTCACCGGTTTATTATAAAAACCGGTTCACCGCGACAACGACGCGACAGTGGCTGAAATCTGAAATTTCGGCAGTGTCGACGGACACTCGGGCGGGGCCATGAAACCTTGCAAGCCCACAGCAAAAAGCTGGGCTTGGGCATGCTTCTTAGGCTGACTTCAAGACTGAAAATGGGCTGCAACTTAAATGGACAAAGCTGAAGCGGGCTTCAAAAACTAGGCTGCTGCACTTGAGGGCTTTGAAATATTCACGTGGGCTGAACAAGAAAGCCCAAAGGAGCTGCTGAAGTTTTGGGCTGGATCCGAGCTGGGCTTCAATTGGCATTACTTTGGTGGCTAGAATTGAAAGCTTCGTGGGCCAAGCTTTGCTGGAAGTGCTGCTCGGTGAAGAATTCGGTGGAAAGGCAGACTCGTGGAGGCATGAGGAAGTATGCTGGTGGCGGTCAATGAGAGGGAGAGGGAGTGGACTTGGTTTGCTACATTCGCATGGATGCGAGTGGAAATGGAAGAAGCTTCGGTGGGATGTGGGCGTTGTGTGCTGGCAGCTCACGCTTCGGTGGATTGAAGCCGTGTGGGTCGAGTGTCAACGCTAGTGGGGGTTTCTTTTGTTGACCAGAGAAGTTGAAGACTTGGACATGAGCTGGCGGTGGGGATTCGATGGTGGCACAAACGGTAGCTCGGCGGATTTGCAGGGGAAAGAGCAGAGAATGAAAACAAAACTAAGAACAGAAAGGGAGTCAGGCTCGAAGAAGGGAAGACGGAGGGGGCGTGCAATGGAAGCTAAGAAGAAGAGAAGAAAAAGTCAAGTAATCTTATCCCACTAATTGAGTGTTTGGTCCCCTTAAAGCCCACACAAAATTATCCTCTTATCTCAAATACTTTCTTAATCTAATTTCCCACAAAAATATCCAAAATTAAGCCAAAAATGCAGCCTCCAAAATGGCATACGAATTTCACCATATACGCTTCAATTTGCTCTCTAATTATCCAATTCGAGATCTGATTTTGTTGAAGAAAAATCCCAAACAATTTTCTGTAAATCCCTAACACTCAAAGGCTCAGCTTGGAAGTCCAAATTTCCTTTAATTTGGCCCATCCGAATTTCCATTATTTTTCCGCAACGTCCGAATCAATTTTCCGTAAAAATCTCGGATCTTTGAAAATTCTTCGGAGGATGAGTCGACGTTCCTAAAATAGCTCGTGACATGACAGAACATTCAATTTCTGAAATCGGGGTCAAATTTGCAATTAATTTCAATTTGGCGCGCTTTTAGCGTGACCTAGTCTACCGGGTAACTTTTAGGAATTTTTGGTGCAATTGACCCGTGATCGATTTATCTCGAGTCACATTGTACATCTTCGACACATTGGCGACTCTCGGTTGTCGTGAAAATCTCGAGGTTTCAAATACGGGCACCGGGTACCAAAACAATAAAAAAATCGGTCTAGTGTCGATTGATGAGTATTTTGCAATCAGGTGAAATCACCCACATTCTAATCACATATCTCAATCAAATCGGCATATCTGCGGTCTTTGATCAATTTCTGACGGTGCCGTAATTACCCTTGCAGATCAACACGGTCGAGTAGTTAATTCTGGTCGATTTCTCAAATCTATTACATTTAGATTCCTTAATTGCTTCTCCAGATAGACCAATTATCTCATAAGTGATTAGCTAAGAGAATAGCACTATCGGCACGTCGATGAAATGCTCGATTTATTTAATCAAAAACAAAAATTAAAAATTCAGGTTGTCACAATGACTAAATTGGTGAAATTATAAAATTTACACTGAATTGGCATAATTATAATAGATTTAAGATTGATTGGACAATATCACCATATAAGCGTGTAGTGGCCTAATACGTAATTGATCGTGTTTCATAATTGGACTCTCATGCATGTACGAAATGCAATGGATCTAGTGAAAATCCATATATTTTATAGAGGAATTTGTTACTGTATAATATGAAAAAAGAGATCAAATTGTAATCCGAAAGTAAATAAAACACCTTTTTTAATTAAATTTAAATATGTTTCATCAACTCAATGAGTTGATTCCTTTTTACTATACGATTTATCATAATTAAATAAATTATTCAAAAGTTTATTTATATTTTCTTAACATACTTCTTGTTATAATTTTTTTTCATTCCTCAAAACGCGTGCTGTTTTTCTAGTTAACGACAATCTTCTTAAAGAAAAAACTTTTACACTCTTTCACTAGGCCAATCTAATGGAAGATTTCCCCAAAAAAAAAAAAAAAAAAAAAAAAAAACTAATGAAAGTTATATGGCTTTAATAGGTTTTAAGTTTGACTAGCTAAACTTTTACTATTGGCCAAGAGAACCTTCAAGAAAACACATTGAAAGAGTCTGCGTGATGAATGTATAAACCTAAAGGCTCAATCACAATGATGGCAGTTGGCTCCCTGGCCTCTTGGTGCATGAAGCTTGATATAATTTGTGTCAAATATATCTTATACTTTATAAAATTTCCAAATGAAATTTATGTATCTTGCCCTCCTAAACTCGTATCCTCCCCCTCGCCGCTACTAATTTATTACATTCTTTACCTGGTTACTGACATGATTAAATCCATGATTACAAACTCTAACTATACACTAACAAGTATCGATGTGTGATTGACCCACGTAGTATCCATATGGGACCGATAATGATCAATGTGGTGATCGACCCCATCCATGTGGACCTGGGTCAAAGGAAAATTTTCCTGTTATTGATGGCATGAATATACATTTGTACACTGAGCATTCAGGAGAAAACGACATAAGTATTATGGCTGGAGGTCACCAATTACATGTAGATTGCTCTAGATCAGTGCCAACTGCACAGACAAAAGGTCTCGACTTAATCTGTGCCTTAGACTTGCAGGTATTCCACGGACCTCTGGGAAGCCCAACTTCGTGCTCGTATTCCTAAATTATGAAACAAAGTAATCAATTGATCGACTTGTTTTTCTAAGGCACATTCGAAGAACTACTTGCCATAGTGGGCTCTTTCGAGCCTAACATGAGCAGAAAATAATAAAATGTAGCCAGAACAACTTACCGGCCATCCAACGTGAATGCCTTTCGCCACTGCTGCGAAGCCGACAAATCATTCTTGGCTACAAGTTCGCTCTCCACATCTTCATGTAAGGCTTCCCAACTTATCTGATGACCAAGACTGAATGGCCCATATCACTATATCAATAGAACTCGTTGGCATTGAGCATTGGACATGTCCTAATACTAGACTAGAGGTACGTATATATATCCAGCAAAAACTTGCATCGAAGCAACCGAATTATCATGTTGCTTTAAATCCTTCACGTGACTACTGCCTCAGTTCCTCATGGGCAAGGTTTGACATTGCAGACGAATAAGTCCTACTTTGATAAAGAAGCAAGTGCTGCTGTACCATGCTTATCCAAAAGAGAAAGGTGCTCTTGTACCACCTTCAATTATGGACCACAGATGTCCTTACATCTCCTGAATCTTCTCATAGTAATCTTCCGAAGTCACATCAATATATTGTCGGTCAAATAAATCGTTCATGTAATCAAGCTTGGAAAAGATAAATGCCCAAAATATAACCTTTCAATTCCAACTATAGCAGAGTGATATGCGAAGGGCTTTATTCTGAAGTGACCTTGAAGAGGTTCTTTATTAAAGAAACTCCTTTAGGCTCATTTTATGTTTAGGTGCCCCCATTGCAAGGGGAAGATTAACGATGCTTCTCGTTCGTTGAAATGCTTGAACTATCTACCATAAAAAAAAAAATACATCGGAAAGAGAGATAACAAGCAATTTGCAAGATGCTTGGAACATTTGCTTGAGTAGATATATGTCTGTGTGGTGTTAGTATAGATCATGAAAGCCCGTTCTTCACCATACACATGTCCTGAATAGATCTCCTTTCGAGGAGAGATTTAGACATGGAGTCGTTATCGGATGTCATGCCCCTTTTCTTTGAAAAAAGTGACTAGGAATGATTCGTAGAGAATCAATGGAACTAAGTCACAGACTTCAAGGTCAGAAGTGAAGTTGGACCCAAATGTATGTACAGCGTTACTTATGCATAACCCAAGTTAAGTTTGGACCCGTCCGGAGGCCTTTATTTTCAAGTGCTAAACTAAAAATAAACTCCAAAGAATCAGTGAAATTAGCTTATAGGCTTGAGGAACAGAGTTTAAGCGGATATGGAGGCTCAAGGCATTTCAAAAGAAGAGGCCCCAACGGCCTCCTTTCACAGGAACAGGAATATATGCAGCATCATTCGTGCACTCAGATGTTATGTACTTGGCGACCTTGACTTGGATGGAAGGATACAAGGGAGCAAGGCAAACAGACTGATGTGGTAGAGAGGGGCGGGCTAGAGGTTTTTGAGTGATATTGAAAGAAACGAGGATAGATCAGAGTGTGTGGAGATGTATGTCAATGGATAAATGAAAACATAATACAAAAAGCGATCACCACCACGGCTTAAAGGACACACCACTATCCAATTAAGATAATCGGAATTAACGAAGTTCATCGCCAAGGCTTAAAGGACGAACTTCCCGCCAAGGATAAAGGACAGGATAGAGAATCTCATCACCAAAGCGTAAAGGACGAACCACTAGCGGAGAATAAAGGGCTTCTTGGCTTACCACAAAGGAGTAATCACTCTCCAAGAATAAAGAGACTAGGATAGGAGTTATCTACTCTCCAAAGATATTCGCTTACATTAAGGAAAATCTCATATATCCATATATAATGAAGCATATATAAGTTGTATAGTATATGTGTGTTTTCCTTACTATCTGTCTATTGTCGATGTTTGGGTGATTAAGTTGCATGCTTCCACATGTGCATAACTGAAAGATAAAAATAAAAGGGACAGCGACTCCTCCTGAGACGTCGCAAATTAATCCTACGGCAGATGTCACGTTCCCATGGTAAGGAAAGGTCCAAGGCATGACAGAAGATGTCACACTCCTGCCCCACCTGGTACAAGAGCGTGACTTGGCAGGGTCAACATCAACGTCCCAAGCACGTCGATCATCCCAAAAATATTTTGTTTTTGATTAAGCACATGCAGAAGTGAATTAAAAACAATCTCTGTACACAAACAAACATGGAAGTCTGGCAACATGTATACAAGCTAAGGAAATAGAAGCAACATATATTTATACATATATACACATATCAAAAGTTATTATCATTGCATGTCCATCTTAGTCTTGGGCTACTTATCTTCATTACCACACATCAACGATTAAAAGGCTGTGGTAGCTTAGCTCCTCTGTGACAGCCTGATTTTCGATTCTATTTTCGATTGAATGAGTTGGGCTTTTCATCGACGCGCTTATAGTCTTTTTCTCTAAGCTAACCACTCATGAGATAACTAGTCTATCAGGTAAAGCCATTAAGGAATCTAAACGTGACAAACTTGAGAATTCGACCGAAATCGACTAGTTGACCGTTCTAATCTGCAAGGGTCAATACAGCACCGTCAAAATCGATGAGAGACTGGAGATAGGTTGTTTCGACAGAGGCATGTAATTAAAGTGTGGGTGATTCCACCTAATTGTAAAATTCTCATCAAATAGCACTAAACCGACTTTTCTATCATTTCTATACCCTTTGCCCGTATTTGAAACCTCGAGATTTTCATGACAACCGAGAGTCGCAAATGAGTCGAAGATGCACAATGTGGCTAAAAAATAATCGACCACGGGTCAAATGCGCTAAAAATTCCTAAAAGCTACTCGGTATGTTAGGTCACGCTAAAATCGCGTCTGGTTGAAATTAACCACGAAATTGAAGCCGATTTTAGAAATTGAAAGTTCTATCATGTCACGATTTATTTTAGGAACGTTGACTCATCCTACGAAGAATTTTTGGCAAGTCTGGATTTTCAACGAAAAATCAAAATTGGAAGAAATTGGACCGGGAAATTAAGAGGGCAGTTTTTGTGTGAATTTTTGGCGTTCAAGATGGATCAATTGGCAAGGAAAATTGTGGAAGGTGGTGTGGGAATCCTCCTTGGCAAGTTGGCAATTAATTTGAGTCCAATTGGAGAGGATTTGAATTGGAATTGAAGGGGAAATATTGAAATTCGTAGCCATGGGGGGCTGCAACATTTCAGCACCTTGGGAGGCTTGTTGGGGAAGTTTGAAGAAGGAAAAATGGCTGAGGATGAGGTTGCAGCAAGTGGAGGCCAAGTGATGAGTGCCTAGGATATTTCTTGAAGACTTTTGAGGCAATTGGTCCCCCCTTCAGCTACAGCCCTTCTTCTTCTTCCTTCTTACCTCATCTTTCTCCATTGTTGCTATTTTGAAGAAGAAATCCAGCTAGCAAACTAGAGAACCAACCAGCCACTATCGACCGCCCCTCGCCGCCCGTCCGAGTATCGCCGAGCCCGCCCAAAGCCGTTGACCGCGCCCGCAAGCTTGTCAGCACGTCCCTGCCGTCCTGCGTCCCACGCGTCCTGGCCGTCATTCGCCGTTCGCCTGGCCATTGTCTGAAGCCATCGAGCCGCCTTCATCACCGTCACGAAGTCCCCAATGCCACCTGGTCCCGCTGTCGCCGCCTGGCCACCTAGCTCCGCCTACCAAGCTGCCGACTAGCCCTTTCTAGCCTTGGACAAAACTGAAGGCCCAGCTCTAGCAATGAGTTGTTGGGCCATTTTTTGGGCCCTTCCGAACCTCATTGGTTGTTGCCATAGGCTTAAGTCCCGCCCGCCTCCGCATTGCTGTCGCCGTGAACTCACCAGCTCGCTAATCCAGTGAGTTTACGTTCTAAACCTTAATTAGGAGGTTAATTATGCTTAGGGTAGGATTAGATTAGGCTAAGCTTGGCTTATGTGGTTAGTTTAGTTTAATTAGTGATTTAGTTGATTAATTAGGCGGATTAGGTGGTTAGATTATATTAAATGGTTAATTAGATTGTAGGATTTAATTAGCATAGTGCATTATTTTTCTAGGTCCAATTAGGTGATTAGATTAGTGTTTTTTTAGCTTAATTATTTTACATTTATTTAATTAATTTTACAATTTATTTAATTATTTAATATTTTCAAAATTATACAAGGATAGCCAGGTCATCGAATTTCGTGCCGATTGTCGTGGTGTAATTTGTTTATACAATTGAGTGCTAATTTGAGCAATTGAGTGATGATTGTTAATTTTGAGTTATTATTTCAAAATTATGAAATTTTGGTATTTAATCGAAAATACCGGGTGTCGGGTTTTGACACCAAAAATATTTTTAGATATCATTTCAAATAGTGGCATTTTTAAAAGGAAGGATATCAATTTTTATGGTTCAATCCGACCGTGTACTCACACACGATAATTAGGAGGTTAATTATGCTTAGGGTAGGATTAGATTAGGCTAAGCTTGGCTTATGTGGTTAGTTTAGTTTAATTAGTGATTTAGTTGATTAATTAGGCGGATTAGGTGGTTAGATTAGATTAGTTAATGGTTAATTAGATTGTAGGATTTAATTAGCATAGTGCATTATTTTTCTAGGTCCAATTAGGTGATTAGATTAGTGTTTTTAGCTTAATTAGGCATTTACTTAATTATTTTACATTTATTTAATTAATTTTACAATTTATTTAATTATTTAATATTTTCCAGAAATTATACAAGGATAGCCAGTCATCATAATTTCGTGCTGATTGCCGTGGTGTAATTTGTTTATACAATTGAGTGCTAATTTGAGCAATTGAGTGATGATTGTTAATTTTGAGTTATTATTTCAAAATTATGAAATTTTGGTATTTAATCAGAAAATACCGGGTGTCGGGTTTTGACACCAAAAATATTTTTAGATATCATTTCAAATAGTGGCATTTTTAAAAGGAAGGATATCAATTTTTATGGTTCAATCTGACCGTGTACTCACACACGATTATTTTACTGGGTGTTTTTAATATGAAGAGAATAGGCCAAGTACATTATTTTAATTGAGTGCAAAGCACAATGTCCTTGGCCGGGATTGGATATGTATGGAATCACTATGAGAAACCATCACGAGTTGTTCAATCGGATGATGCTCCTTCGGGGAATGCCCCAAGTCAACGGATGCCGGTCGTAGTGGAGGCTAAACTGATGCTCCCATGTGGAATGCCGTCTAAATGTAGATGTTGCCGTGCTCGATGGTGCGAGACGACGCCCTACTATACTAGAAGACCACTGACTGTTGAGTCAGCTGTGGCCGTTGGGTCGTAATCAATTGGGACGCATGGATGATTGAAATTGATGCACCTAATTATGGGACAAAATTGTGTGGCACGAAATGTGATGTGTCATAAGGATTTAGCCTTATAATCGGGACCCCTGTAATTGTTTGTTCAAAAGAAAATGCTGTATGAAATACAAAAGTGGGGAAAACTTCTTTCATAGCTTTGACGGAAACGTCATTGGCATTATTTCCACTTTTATTTATCACACATAGGGGTGTGCAATCAAACTAGGTATACTCAAGAACCGGACCGGCCCACCCAGAAAACAGGACTGAGAATCAGTTCCCATTGAATCCCGTCGGGGAACTAGATCCCAAAATTTGAAACCGGTTTGAACAAGTCCAGGAACCGGTTCTGAGTGATTACTCACTGGGGAACTGATTCCCGAACTGGTTTGGGAAGCCCAAAGTCCAAAACCCTACATTTTCCCCTAATTTCTATGTCAGGCAAGTGCTCTCCTCGTTCTCGACGTCTCTCAATTCATCTTTGCATGGTTGGTTTGTCGTTAGAGGCTAGTATCTGCATGCAAAAAGTGTAAAGTTGAAAATTTTTTAGGATCTTCCTAGCCTGAACAGCGCTTTCGATTTACTGTGCCTGCTTTTTGGTTATGTGGGTGTTCATTTTTTGTCAATGCGGATTTTCCGTGGTTGTTCGAGCGGGGCGCATGATGCGAAAATGGGATGCATTGGCCGTTACTTTCGAATGGAAGCATGTTCATGGAGGGATATTAATTGTGATGTTGGAGGGTTGGATGGTTCTGCTAATCATAGTGTTTTTCTTCCAAGTTCGTTGCTGAAATGTTCCAGCCATCCAAAGTGATTCGCATCCACAATGTTGGGCATGAAATCTCAGAGATACATGTTCTCTTGCAGCTTCTGCTCCCAAGTAAATTCTTTTGGGTATAGAAATAGGGACGTTCTCACGTATTAATGGAAAATTCGAAACTGTATAGGATATTGAGTGGTTGCAAAATAGATTCTAGTGGAAACAGGATTGACCCTAGAACCGGATCAGAAAAATAGAGTGGTTCCAAAACAAGATCTAATGTAAATAAGATCGGGTATAGGGTCCAGGTCTGGAATTTACTCACCCTAGATCTAATCACCCCCAATCAAACATATTTTCATAAGTACATAGAACCAAAAACGTTCTAGATACCAAACAACTATGTTTAAGTAGACACTGCTTTTACAAGAAGTGTGGACTAAACACTATATAATGAGAGAAACAGGGAGAGGGAGGGAGGAAGGGACGGAGAGACACCTTTCTGATATCTTCTCGCTTAATTTTCTCCAGCACTGGATCCGTGGGGCCTCGCATGAGAAGAAGGGAGATGAGCGTAGCCAAGAACAGCTTGCCGGCTACTTTCGAGTTGAAAAGTGGAAAAACCGGCAAGTCATCCTTGGCTGCATTCGACACTCTCTCTACCACTTCATGCAAGACCCTCGAACCTAACTTTGATCACTCAAATCTCTTTCATAAAACAATGTTTCTTCTTACATTCACACCCTCTTTTGTTCTTATGCTTCTATGCACCATGTTGAGCACACAGACACACCCATATACTTACATAGAGCCTGAGGAAAGAAGCCTAGAAGGCAAGTTTATGCATGCCCCCAAGCAACAGTTGACGACTGCCATATAATATTGCCAAAGCCTGACATTCTGACCACACTCTCCCACACACACACTTTCAACGTCTGCTACCATCCAAAATATTCTCTCATCTCCCTCATCTAGAGACTCCCCCTTTTAGGATCTGGGCAATATGATGGTCCCCTTCTTTGTATGGAGAAATCAATCATAATAGGTTGGTTTGAATTGCTTCAACAATTAAAAATATTGGGGTTGCGTAGAAAAGGGATGAGGCGACGGCACTAATGCAAAAATTATTTTCTGCAATTTTCCCAAGGGAACCGGGCCCCCTTGGGAAAATCATGAATAGCACTTGGTGGGTTTGCTAGCACACCAAGTGGGATTTCTTATATTAGAAAAAGAATCAGCCAAAATAAAATTAAGAGAGTAAAAAAGATTCTTATTAACAGTATCGACGTTAGATTTTTTTACATTGAGTGCAAAATAGAACTATTTAAATATTTTTATTTCGTGAGAAAATAAATGTAGAAATACTATTAGTAACAGCACTAATGCAAAAATTATTTTCTGCACTTTTAGTTTTTTTAATCAAGAACCTGTCTATTTTAACGACAAAAAAAAAAAAAAAAAAACTAGCAGCCCAAATTGAAAGACCTAATGCTAGTGAATCAAGTTCTTTGTCTCCCTAATCAAAACTAAATTGATGATTTTCAGGGAATTTATTAATTTGAAGGGATGGAAAACTTAATGGTAGGTTATTTTATCCCTTAAGTAATTCATGAATTTTTGGATCATTTAAAAGTGAGAATATTTTTTCCATGTATGTTATCCCTTAAGTAATTTGATTTTCTATGGTCCAAAATAAATTGTTATTCTCACAATATATTAAAAATTATCACGCAATCATCACGTGAGATGGGAACAAAATTTCTTCTCTTTCACTTTCCTTTTCTCAAAAGGGAGAGAAAGGAGGAGGACGATAGTGAAGGCTGGAATATGATTTGCCAGTTGTTTTTGCTTGAATTCTGAAACCAGCATATTGAAGATATTATATCTTTTTTTTTTCTTTTTTTCCTTTTCTGGTTTTGACTTACGAGTGCCTTTGACCATATCAAATTAAATTCAAATTTATATTAGACAAGCCACCAAGAAGTTTACTTCCTTTGTTAATAAGAGATCAAACTGGATCAAGTTTTATTAGGAGAGTAACGGTGTAACACTCGGATTGCACCCTTTTCTTACCAAAAAAATTCAGATTAGCATTATTCATTTAGAATAATCTTCATGCCTCAGTAAATTTGGTTTATTCAACATGACAGTGATGTGGGTGCTCTGTGATCGAAGCTCTCATAGGCAATAGCTAAGATGTAAAAAGAAACAAAAGAATCTCACTGCTTAGACTAAATATATGGTTTTAGTCTATCACAATTCAAGAAAATGATTCGATGGGGCATGCAATCTTTGCAAAAGAAAGGCTAAAGCTTGTCAATGTAATGATTTATGCACGCTTCCTTATACGCAGTGTCTGTACTTAAAATTCAAGATAAAATATTGTTTGTGTTCGATCTTCATTTGTCATGCTGACTGGCTCATGCAAAATAGAACACGCTGGAGACGGAGAGATTACTCCTAATATGAAATTAATTAATGGTTAACGAAGGAGTTAGGCAGTCCTTCATAGAAAGGGAATTAGAAGTACATGGAGAGGTGATTGTGGAGCAATCAAAGAGATAAGTTGGGGACTTTTTGAGTGGAATATAATGAGGTTGGTGTGAAAATTTGAGAAAAAGGAATATTTGCTGCAATCTGATTCTAGTGGAATTTGACCATTGAACTCAATTGCCGACACGCGAAATTTGAGCGCATCTGCAGGAATTAATTCATGTTGCGTCAAAGAAATTCCTGACCACCATTTGTCCAATTGATTTATATTTCTTTGTCGAAGAAAATTTTATTAAATTACTTCCCAAACAAGGCATATCTACATGAAGGAGCGCCTAAAGAGTACTGCATGAGAAGCCCACGAACAATGGGCTATGAGGATAAATGGGTGGGCCTGAGAAGCCTTACGCAGTCCAGATAAGAAATCATTCCTTATTGAAGTGATTTGCAGACCCACTTATCTAGGCTTCCACGAGATCAGCACAGTCGAACTACAAGCTGGAACGCTTCAAGGATAACTGGGGTTTCCATCTGAGAAGCAGATGATACCTTCACCGATTTGGCAAAACCCTTAATGATGGTACTAGTATGATCTCAACAGATACAGGCTATATCACCATCGTGATCCATCATCAAAGGAGCCATCAACGTTAATTTTTCATGTACGACGTGATTCTTGATTTTC
This sequence comes from Eucalyptus marginata, assembly GCA_014182565.1. Classification (NCBI taxonomy): domain Eukaryota; kingdom Viridiplantae; phylum Streptophyta; class Magnoliopsida; order Myrtales; family Myrtaceae; genus Eucalyptus; species Eucalyptus marginata. Next base: position 26,347,263 of record CM024587.1, read on the forward strand.
TCCTCTAGCAAATCCAAGTCTATGACATGGTCCTTGTTTTTCATGTACCAAAGTTCCATTTCTTGTAATTTGCTGGCAAGAAATATGTTGATTTTACTGTTTCTCAAGCATTCAGAGATTTGCCTCGCAATTCAAAGTCATTCTGGTGTTTCCAAATACACCAAAGAGTTGTATCCACCGCCGGTAGGTGAGATAAGTCTGCTCCTTTCTCAGCGAATTTCATTAACCAAGCATCAATTCTTGTGATTTCCTGGTAGTTGAGTTGAATCTTCGTGCTAGGGTCAATTCAAACAAATTAGTCCCCGAATTTTATTTCAATGTGTAGTGAAATCCATAAATTTTAGCCTAATATGCAAATCGTCCATAAACTTTTAATTTGTTCAATATAGTCATAAATAGTCAGGATATTGCTTCTCTAATTGCTTGAATATATCATATTTTTGAAAATTTTCAAATAAAATTCCTATATCACACCACCTTCGCCTCCGGATTTAGATTCCCATTTACGCCAAATGTAATGATTGACAGTTTTGTTAATGATTTATTCTTTGATACATAGATCATTGAACTTGACATGGCCGAAGAAAAACAATCAGGTCATTAGGATTTCTAGCAAATCCGGTTGCATTTGAGTGGGGCCACGTGATCTAAAAGCTGCGATGCACTCGTTAATGTCTTTTGTTATAGGAGATAGCAGGAAGAAAGTTGATTCTCCTGGTGGATATTATTTTTGAAATGACTCGTGGTTCCAACTCCAACACGTTAAGTTTACAGAATTCTTTTATGACTAGTAAGTCCACTGTAAATTATATGGCCCAAATCAAAACAAAAAGAAGAGTAAATCGTGTAATAAGAAAGGGTTTTCTTTTGGGTATGAAACTCGGGAAATGTTTCCACTCTATTGCTAGTGAACGGAATTAAAACGAAAAACAACATAACTAACATATCTGTATAGTTTTTCACAAAAAAAAAAAAAATAATAACATTTGGACGGCTAAGGATAAAATCAGTTATTTGAAAAAATAAAAATAAAATAATCCATTAATTTGAAAGAAAAATTTTTTTTTTATTATCAAAATGTTGATTATGATTATCTCTAATTATAGATTAATAGAAAGATAGAATGTGGATATTTTTAACTCAAAGCTAATTCTCTCTCTCTCACTCTCTCTCTCTCTCTCTCTCATTTTTTACTCAAAGCTAATTCTCTCTCTCTCTCACGAAATTGATGTAGAGGTTTTAGTGCCTTTAAAAATTTTATTGGGATGAAATAACGATTTCAATTGCTGCCGCATATCAATAGACAATACCATCAATAGTGATCCTACTCAAATCATTTTATAAGAGCTATTGTAGTAATTACTATTTTCCTTTGATGAAAATTCTTTTAAACTAAGTGTGGCCTTTACACGGTACAAGCGTTGTTTAGTAGAAAGACGTTATATAAACAATTATTATTTGGTGGGACCAATCATTATTTTAAATTAAGATTCATTTGAATAATCTACAGACAAGTTAAGTACTTTTACTGTTATGAATGAAAATAAAAAAATTTGAAACCAAACAGCTCCTAAATTTTAGAACCAAAACAAGAAGATGAGTTTTGTGAACCAAAAACATTTTGTTATTTTCCCGATTGTAATTCAAAAGAAAATGTTTATGGATGACAAAAGGGGGAAAAACTTCTTTCATAGCTTTGATGGAGTACAAACAAATTGCCATTACCAGACATGTTTTTATAAGTACATAGAACAAAAAATGGAAGTGTAATAATAATTTAAATGTTCTATGAAACCAAACAACTAGGTTTTCAATAAACACTGTTTCAACAAGTCGTATGGTATAAACATGATAAGATGAGAGAAAGATGGAGAAAGAGAGAGAGAGAGACTCATTTTGAATATCTTCCTGCATAATTTTCTCCAGAACTAGATCCGTGGAGCATCGCATGAGAAGAAGGGAGATGAACATAGCCAAAAACAGCTTGCTGGCTACAATTCCGTGTCTTAAAAGAAGGAAAACCGGCAAGCCATTCTTGGCTGCATTCAACACTCTCCCTACCTCTTCATGCAAGACTCTCGGACCGAACTTTGACCGCTTGTATCCCTTTTATATGTTGATGCTTCGACGTACAATCACATCCCTTCTTACTCTTCTATGCACAGACGCAGACACAAACGCACTCTTATATAGAGCCAAGAAAAGAAGCCAACTAAGCAATTATGTGCATGCACACAAGCAAGAATTGACGACTCCCATATAATATTCCCAAAGCTTGACTTTCATTCTAAAAGAGGCAATTGCAGACCAACCAATGAATGCGAGTGACTACACTTTCAACTTCAGCTACCATCCAAAATCTTCCCTCATCTACAGAAGTCCACTTTTGGGATCTGGGCATGGTCCCCTCTTTGCAAGGAGGAAGTCCTGATAATTGGTTGGTTCGAAATGAATGGCCTCAGTTGTTTTTTGTTAAATAAAATTCCTTGGATATTAAATAATATGTGATGGGAAGAGAATCCCTTTTCTTTCCTCTCCCTTCCTTTCCTTTCCTCAAAAGACAGTAATAGGAGGACAATGGCGAAGGCTGGAATATGATTTGCCAGTTAGTGTTGCTTGAATTCTGAAACCAGCGGCCGGAAGATATTATGTCTTTCTTTGTCCTCTCCCCACTTTTTCCTTTTCTGATTTATGACGTATGAGTGGCCTGGCCAGATCACCATTCAGGTACATGATTCGATGGACATGACATAGGAACAGGAAAAGGGCTAAATCTTGTCTATGTTATGATTCCTGCACGTTTCCTTAATCGCAATGTCTTTACTTAAAATTCAAGATACAACCCTATTTGTGTTCGATTCCCATCGGTTCTGCTGACTCGCTCATGCAAAACAGAACCCGCCGCAGACTCGGAGATTAGTACTAATATAAAATTAATTAATGTTTCACGGAGTTAGGCAGTCGATCATTGAAAGGGAATAAGAAAGATATGCCGATATGATTGCGGAGCAATCAAAGAGATATGCTGGAGACTTTTTGAGTTGAATATAATGTGGTGGGGGGAAAAATTAAAAGAAAAAATTATATTTGCTGCAATCTGATTTGATTAAAGTTTGACCATTGAATTCAAATAATGCACGATGCGTCAGCGAAATTCGTCTCTCATAAGGGCAAAAGAGCATGCACGTGAAGAAAGCAAACAAAAAAAGCCTTAAATATGTAAAGAGAAATATTCATGTAAGTGAATTCAAGTTTGATACGCAACTAATTCATGAGACTACATTACAATTACATTGACAATCTTAAAATGGCGGTTTTGTGTATTATACAAAATAGATTGTCAGAACACGATTTACTAGCAGGCGGAATCGGCATCCAGGATGACGTTATTCATGGTAGAGATCATTCTCAAAAAATACATGTGAGAAGGGAAAGAAGATAATCTCAATGTTAGCTGATCAATACAGAACAAAAGAATTCGATAGCACTTGTTCCTGGATAGGCTTATTTGACCCCCTAAATCACGAAAGAGTTAAATCAAAGTTTCATTGCTCAAGCAAATATTCCTGAAATAAATTAGTTCATAAATTCAATTGTCACGAAATGTATTTGCACTAGTTATAGTCTATAGAAAAGCAACCGACATCAGTCATCATTAAGGAAATTCTGGGAAAGGGTTGGATGCAAGCCACCATTGGAATGCCTAGTTAATGACCACTGAAATGATTAAAAGGTGGACATCCAACATGATCTAATGATTCCCCATCTAGACAAAGCCTAGTAAAAAAGAATTGGGTGGATTTCGAAAGTTTCGGGTGAAAATTTGTTTATTTTCCACCTCAATTCCACATTACAGGCGGGATTCCGAAAGTTGTCAGCCAGTGAACTATTGTATATTTACCAGTCGGATTCGACAGTACAGGCATAAAGAACCTCTTGTCTTGGAGAATAAAGTTTCTGGTCATCACTTATCATCAAACCGCGTCAAACTGCTCAGAAAATATGTTCATCACTTATAGTCGTTCTATGATTCACAGACAATAAACACACGTAATTAAAAATTCCCAATGAAATGAAGTATTCGTTATTGGAAGCTAATCTTTCATAGGGAAAAATAGACAATTCTCTGGACAATGTCAACAGAAGCCTTAATCTCAGTAACCAGCTGATCACCATCTACTTGTTTTCAAATGAACATGAAAATTGAGTAGCAGCTACATCTTCGTTTTTTCCTTTTTATCTTTTTCATGACAGAGGGTGCGCAGGTAATGAAGTACCAAATCGTCATTTGATGGAATTGAAACTCCATAAGACTACAAGGAGTCTTATTCCAACCCTCCAACAAGTGGGCGGTTTAGCAAGTATGGGCAAAGTAACAGAGGAAAGAGTTTGAATCAATATGATCTGAATTCGATCCTCAAGGTAGGTGATATAATCAGAATAAACAGATTTAAGAAAATTTATCTTACATTAAATGCCTCTTCCAGATTTTCCTCATTCCACCCTACAACTGATTTGCCACGACTTCTGAATTGCATCTGGATTCTGAATCTGTAAGCAATTACAGTCATGGAACAAGATGGGTAGAATAACATTAGGCATAGCAACCTCATGCATAGTCCAGTGAAGCAAGAGTTCCTCATAAGCTTTAGAATAACATATCCCCAACTTCAAACTAAAATCTTGTGATTTTTAGCAAACCATCTTTAAGTCTACAAGTCTGTTGCCTGGACATTTCAATTTCCTCCACAATAGGTCTCAATAACATGTAAACTTCCATCTGCTAAACAACTCAATCATTAGTAAGTCATTCGAGCTTATGTAAGGCACTTGCTGCAAATTGAAGCATAAAATTAACTGTAGAGTAGCCACACCTGGGATACTGAAGGGCCCCCGTGGTTCTTGGGCTCCAAATGCACAATTCAAATGCAGAAAGAAATATGTACAGTTCAATCAACACCCTCTCTGATTTCTTGGGCTCTCTCACTCTCCAAAGGAAACCGCAGATTAGTGACCGCCCAACAGCAGCTATGCTATGAACCACACAGAAGCACTGTCTTTCAACACATCATAAAAATACATAAATAAATAGATGAAACCAACTTGCAGTTACCATTAAATTCCTCTGTTCCAAGTGCTTCGAGAGCTTGCAGGAACAGATCAAACACAATCACCGTATCTCGATCATCCATGGTTTGTTCTAAGCTCCTGCACTAGGCATCGCAAGTCAGTCCAGAGAATCCATCCATGCACTGTTATTATTTCCTGTGAACTGCATTAATTACTCTCCAGTATATAGTTGCAATAAACCATCAATCTCAATAAACAACATATTTTATTTGTGATTCAAAAAGAGGATCAAGAATGAAGCTTGCAGAACATATTAATACAAGGTCACAATAAAAAGGATCGACATCACATTTTGTTTACTTATTTTGGGATGGCTATAAAGGTGAACGAGATATGGTTATGATAAAATGCGGGTCACTAGTTAGGAGAAATCCTATTTAGTCACAGAAAAACACTGCTGCAGCAGAGATCTTACAAAACTTGATTAGAGTCTCGGCCAAGCTAGTAGCTAAGTAGGTTCATTTGTGCATGTTATGAGATAAGCACAGAAATATGTCCCAACCATCACAAGCGAAATGTCATGCAAACAAACCAGATGAAATGTGCCCTTTGTAATTGCAGTATATTTAACATCATATCCTCTGAAAGGGACTACTATTTTCTTCCTAGTGCCCAGTTTGTATTCAGTCTCTAACTTAATTCCATAAACTCTAATTCTCTTGACAATAGTTTCTCTTGCCTCAATCTTCAGTAATACCAGTCCAATTCTTCTGCATGAATTATGTCCTCGAGAGAAATAACTTTTTCCTGTATCATAGCCCCATAATAAAGCATCATATGCATGTTTCTTCTTTCTTTTGATGTGCAGAAAACCATGTCTGCTATCATTTATCATCAAGCATGCAATAATCACCACTACTGATAGTGCAATTCCAACTAAATGATGCAATTGTAAATAAATCCAACTATAATATTGCTAGTTAGAAATATAACGGCAATGATATTAACTGGTCAAACATCTTCTCTGGACCAGATATTCTGATCACTAGACTATATACAGAAACTATTAATTCAGACAAACCATCAGCATTAACCGCTTGGTTAGAGCTATTAGATAAAGATTTTCCTGGTTGCAGGTACTGTTATTTTCTTGAGCTAACTTTTCGGTTCTATCTGTGCATGTCCAAAGAAAGTTCTCACCAATTGTAACCATAGAAGTTCATGATGACATATTTCAAGGCAAATAGGTAACCACCGAGAGCACGGAATATGCACCTTTAAATGGTTGGAGCAAATACATAGAAGGGGTTATTACATGCATAAAACAGGAGCCCAAAAAAATTAATACTATTGCATTGCTAAGTAAACTATCATCTACTATAAAACTGTTTAGTAATAGCAGCACCACATCCTCTAGCAGACTTTCAGTACAACATTCCCTGCACTTATAAGTAATTCTTGAGTAGATGAACTTTGAACTAATTGTTTACTGATTGTTAGACATAACACTTTGTTCCTTTGACAATAAAAGGAGGTAAAACCAACAAGAAGTATCTTATTTCATCATAAATTATAATATTCCCTCAAAGGATGTATAAGATTTGTAAAAAAAATGAATCTGCATTGATACCTAGTCTGAGCCATTAAATGGGAGAAATGTATGTTGAAGAGCTATCTGCAATAGAAATTTGGTTGAAAAGTAGAGAAGACGGTAATAATGAATTTAAACATCAATTTCTATCTAGCATTCAAGCATCAGTGACCAGAAAATAAGGAGCTTAAACTTTAAAAAACGCCTAAATGACTTCAAGTGAGTAATGACCAACTATTTAAAGGGGGGGAATTGAGAGAAGTAAAACAGCACTTGTTTTAAGAAAAACAATCTCCAGAGGAAGTTAAGAACATACTTTCAATTAAAAGACACAAGGAGATATACAGAAAATAGCAGTATATTTTCCTAATAAAACAAACAGCACCAAATACAGTTGCTTAATCAAGACTCGAAGAGTTAGAACATTTTCAATACCACTCAGTTAATGAAGGTAGAACTTAACTGCCCACAGAGGTGAGCAAAACAAAACTCTAGATATTGAGTTCTCATGCAGGCTAAAGGATTGATAATACGAGGAATAAGAAACTGTATCTCAAGAAACATTTCTTGCACAAGTCACTTGAAAATTTTGTTTTATCAACATCTATTTGTAATTACTTAAAAAAGTTCTTTTATACTATTGGTGTTCAATGGCATAGAGGAGGATGACAGATAACTGAAAAACCAGCAGTTCTTGAATGGACTTCCATGTTTAAGTTTAAGCAGAAAAATTAAACATCAATGGCAGTATGAAAGACAGGAAAGAATGCTTAAGACTGATTTGTGCAAATTCTCCAGAAGGAGAGTACAAAAAGCCCTTCCATATGCATCATGCAAGAGCTATGAAAGAAAATATAGTAGCCAACACTGAAATTGCACAAGCAAATAGAGGGTAAGAACACTAGAAGTGCCAAAAGTTGTGTACGATACTCACTTTAGAGCCAAAAGTTTATTTCGAATCATTTAAGTGCTACTTTTTAAAAAAAAAAAGATCATTTAAATGCCAACTCCGGTCCGGATTACCGGAAATCCTACGTGGCTATATTTTAATTTATTTCTCAGTCCTACGTGGCTTGCTGGTGTGCTTAGTCACCATATAACCTCCAAACGACGTCGTCCAAAAGTTGTAAACAGTGATCATTTAAATGTCAAATTTTATTAAAAGTGATCATTTGAATGCCAAATTTTATTTAAAGTAATCACTTCAGTGCCAGTCATTATTAAAAAACGATCACTCTAGTACTAAGCATGCCACGTGGACTGGATTTTTTAAAAATTTTGCCAAGTCATATTATAATTTTAATTATAAATGACACATAATCAATTTGGCCAAAATTTCTTGCCGTTAACACTAAAGTGATCGTTTTTCCTACGATTAGCACTTAAATGAGCCGGCGAAAACTTTTGACATTAAAGTGAGTACCGTACACAACTTTTGGCACTTTTAGTATACTTATCTTGCAAATAGCGCACATAAGATATCAAGACAAATGCACCAGTCTAAAAATGGGGAAAAAATAAGAGATGATGTCACGTTACCAAAGACTTACCCAATTTACTGATTCTCAGTTTCTTCAGAATTGTCAGCTTTTGGGATGTAACCTTCCCTCTTCATCTCATCCACCAATACTTGATACATCTCCACTGTGCTATGATGCAAACCATCACCAGCATGAAATTCATGTAGCTGAGTCTCAATTTCAAACCAACTGCAACCAGGTGTCTTAGTTATACCCCTTTGTCTCATCAATACTCTCATCCTCGCTGATTCATCCCACTTTTTCACATCAGCATAGAGTTTTGATGATATAACATAGTTCCCAGAATTCGAAGGTTCTATTTCCAGAAGCAGCTGCAACACCCGCTCACCAATATCTGCATTTCGCCGTTTCTGACAGGCACCAAGCAATGACCCCAGAACAACTTCATCTGGCTTTCCAGGCATCTTCTCAATGAAGCTCCAGGCCTCATATAAAAGTCCAGCACGAGAAAATAGATCAACCATACAAGAATAATGCTCAATTTTTGGGACCAATCCAAATGAAGTGCACATGATAGCAAATAGTCTGCGCCCCTCAGTAACCAGACCACCATGCACACATGCAGAGAGTACTCCAACGAATGTGATGTCATTTGGGTAGACATGCCCACCCTCTTTCAACATGCGATCAAATAGTGCTAACGACTCCTTTGCTTGACCATGAAAAGCTAGGGCAGAAATCATAGCATTCCAAGAGACCTCATTTTTCTGAGGCAGGTCTTCAAAAACTTCAAGAGCATTGTCTAAACTTCCGCACTTAGCGTACATATCAATTAAAGCAGTACCAATGTAAACATCACGCCTTAAGCCACTATGAGACACATAGGTGTCCACCCAACTGCCCAGCTCTAGGGCCCCAATTGAAGCACAAGAAGACAACACGCCAAGCAATGTAATTTTGTCCGGATCAATGCCAACCTCTCTCATCATGCTAAATAGTGTAATCGCTTCTTCAGCCATCCCATTTTGGGCATAACTGTCACCACAATAAGTAAAAAGTTTAGAGAGTTCTTCACCAATTATGCTTAATCATGCGGATTAACATAATATGTATCTTGCACATTACTAACTGATTAACTGAACCAAATGTAAAAGAACACACAAGTCAATTGGAAGGATAAATTCTCCCACAGACAACCCAAAAAAAAGTATGAGCAGCACCCTCCTCATTACTGAAATAGGTGTATGAAATATGAAAGAGAAGCAAAATTCAAGCTAACATAGTGCACTGCCAATACCCTTGCGAGGCTAAATCAAACAGAGAAGAAGGTGAGGAAAGCAGATAAAACTACATAAGTTGAAGTTTCCCCACCAAAAAAAAAACTATCCACTAGTAGAAAAGAAACAATCTTGTAGCCGCTAGACAGAGAGGCTGCGGCAAATATCAACCATCACTCAATTGAGGAAAAACATTGGTATTAGCATTACGAAGAGTATATATGAAAATGTGACAATTATATCAGGATCAGTCCTGGTAAAGTCTTATTGTTCAGAATGAGCATCTCATAGAAAAGCTAATATGTGACCTATAGTAATTAGACTAATAGACACAAAGATGTCACAGATGAGATGAGCTAATAACTAGTGATTTCATAAAGCAAGCAAGCAAGAGAAAAAGACTGATACCCAGTGATCATAGCATTCCAAGTCACTACATCCCTCTTAACCATTTTATCAAAAATCCTCCTCGCTGATGTCAAATCCCCACATTTCCCATACATATCAATCAAGGCAGATCCCACGTAAGAGTTCAACTTCATCCCGTTATCCAGAACATATCCCTCTATCCACTTGCCAAATGTCAGATCCCCCAAGTCTCCACACGCCGTGAGAGTGCTCACCACAGTCATTTCATCAGGCATGAAGCCTTCCTCCCCCATTTTCCTGAACAGCTCGACCGCATCCACCGCAAAACCCATTTTCGCATACCCAGAGATCATCGAGTTCCACGAGACCAAATCTCTGTCGGTAATTTCGTCAAACACCTTGCGTGCATTCTCCAGCTTCCGGCACTTGGCATACATCATAATCAACGAGTGACTAGCGTGACTGTCCGAATCCAACCCAGTCTTAAACACCGAAGAATGAGCCGCCCGACCATGGTCCAGCTCGAGAAGATTCGCGCAAGCTATGAACAGAAATGGGTACGTGAAATTATTGGGTTTCAGTCCTACAGATTTCATTCGGTAATAGAAGTGCAGCGCCAAGGAGTAGTCGTGCCGCGTTGTGGTCAAGCCCCGGATCATGACATTGAAGGCGTAGTCATTGGGTCGAGGGATTCGAGAGAAAACGAGGGAAGCGTAGGACATGTCCTTGAGGTCGACGAGCTTCGCGAGGAGGAAGTTGGGCTTGTCGACGGAGCTCGTGAGCATCTGGGAGTGGATTTGCTGGACCGTCCTCGTGGAAGTACATCTTCTCAAGATGGACAGGAGCGATTCGCAGTGAATCTGCTTCGGCGAATGAACGGGGACCGGCTGGGATTTCAAAAGGCTCAGTTGGCGGGGCGCAACGTGAGTTAGGACTCGTGCTTTGAGCATCGTACGAGGGAGAGCCACCTCCTCCTGAGCCGTTTTCTGAACCTATTCATTTGGAATTCCACCAGGGTAACCACTATTTTTCACTCTTTTTGGCTGAAATACACCATTTTTGTAACGAAAATGCTTAGATGACCGTCCTTCGGAAAATGACGAAGTGATGGTCAAACGTGCGCCACAAGAAGTTTTTGAGAAAATCGGTAAACTTCCTCAGCTTATTTCTAACTCTACCTTTCTTCTTCTTCTTCTTTTCCAAAATTTTATAATACATTATTGCAAGCTCAAATTGAAAGATTACATCATAAGAAACAAATTGAAACCGGCTAATATATGAAAAAACAAGTCATGTATTAGGGTCTTAATTTTAGGGTCAAATGTCTTTGTGGTCATGTGAATCTTCTCCATTAACCAAACATTGCAGCTATATTAGGTAAAATTTGTATAAAAATCGGTCGAAAATCATTTTTACTCAAGAGATCCAAACATTGTTTTTGTAATGCTTTAAGGCCCCAACACATCTTCATCCACAAGATTTGGATCAATGGGTTAAATTTTTTTCTCTACTAATTCATTATTCTTATTTTGATATTTTCCTTACTTTATTTATTTTATGCATAATTGATATCGAAGAGTCCTTCTAGAGCAATTTGATTTGGCGAAAGGACTGAGCAACCAATTCATTGCACAATGATTTTGCTATTAGTTGCAAAGCTAATGTTTCATCACGGGGTAAACATCTGTTGACATGGCTAGGTTAAAAAAAAATCCAAAAAAGAGCATAAAAAGAGAAAAGAAATATAAATAAAAATAACTTTAATTCGGAAAATAGTCTTAGTGAGTTCTAAAGTTATTTCTGAAAACAATACTCTCATTCTTTTGTTGTTTGATTAATTAGATTGTTGTCAAGAAAGCATCTAGCTAAGTAAGAGAAAAGAAAATCCGATGCAAGTCACCCAAAATAAACTAGTGCCGTCACAAGTTAAAAACATGGCCAACAAAAGGATCAAACAAGATTAGAAGGCATATGATCTTTCTGACACTTGACATGATAACTTGATCAACCCACAAATAATCAACCAACAACTGTGTAGAGAGCAAATTCTTTGCAACAACAAAATTGTTTGGGAACAATTTTTCTGAGCAGGCATTGTAGCTAATGCAAGAATAAAGCTTCACTTTTCATGTAGCTATGGAAAATATATTCATCACTTATAGTGGATTCACAGACGATAAACACGTGTGTAGTTAAAAATGCCTGAGGAATTGAAGTATTCGTCTTTGAAAGCTAATCTTTCATTAGGCAATATAGACATTTCTCTGGACAGGATCAACAAAAGCTTCTCAGTAACCACCGTTGACTTGTTTTCAAATGATATATACTTACTGTATACAAATGAATGTGAAAATTGAGTAGCAGCTACATCTTCGTTTTATTTTTCCTTTTTTGTGAGCGAGGGGGCGCAGGATTATGAAGTCACCTCTTCATTTGATGGAATTGAAACTCCTTAAGAATACAAGGTGTATTATTCCAACCCTCCAAGAAGCGGGCGTGTTAGCAAGTATGGGCAAAGTAACAAACTGAGGAAAGAGTTTGAATCCATGTTACCTGAATTCGATCCTCTAGGCAGGAAATATAATCAGAATGAACAGATTTAAGAAAATTTATCTTACATAAATGCCTCTTCTAGATCTTCCTCATTCTACCCCACAACTCACCTGTCACTTTTCCTTTAGTGTCGACTGATCTGCGGTGACTTCTGAATAGCATCTGAATTCTGAATCTTTAAGCAATTACAGTCATGGAACAAGATGGCCTGATTAAGGGTAGAATAACATTAGGCATAGCAACCACATGCATAATCCAGTGGAGCAAGAGTTCCTCACGAGCTTTATAATAAAATATCCCTAACTTTAAACTAAATAAACCTGTATTTTTAGCAAATCATCTTCAAGTCCATGAGTCTGTCGCCTAGACATTTCAATTACTCCCAACAGGCCTCAATAAAATGTAGAGCTGGCAAAATGGGTCATAAACCCATATTATGACCCATTTAACTATAAATTGGTCATATATGGGTCAAGTGAAAGTTAAATATGGGTCAAAAATGGGTTTGACAAAATAAAGCACAAAAAGAAATGGATCTAAATGGGTTATGGCCTTTAAACTCACTTTGAACCCACTTTGAACCCATGGGCCATGGCTTTCTTTAACTTTATAAAATGTTTTTTTAAAAAAATTTGAAATTATAATTATTTTTCATATTTTAATTTTTTTTTTTTCTTTTTTTTTTTTTTCTTCAAGCCAATGGTCGGTGGGGCGACGACCGGCCAGCGCCAAGCGAGGCTCAAGCTCACCAGCACCGAGCCTCACCAGCAGGTCGTCGACGATTGGCGAGGCAGGTCGTCGACGATTGGTGAGGCTCGAGCCTTGCCGGATCCGGCGAGACTCGAGCTCGCCAGCGTCGAGTGGGGCCTTGGCCTTGCCAGATCAGCGAGATCGAGCCCCGCCCGACGCCGGCAAGCACGAGTTTCCCCAGATTCGGAGAGGCTCAAGCCTCGCCAATCATCAGCAAGGTCGAGCCTCGCCGGATCTGGCGAGACTCGAGCTCGCTAGCGTCGGGCGGTGCCTCGGCCTCGCCAGATAGGCTAGATCAAGGCCCGCTCGACGCGCCGAGCTCGATCTCACCTATGGCCAATTGCCAATCGTCGTCGTGGCCGATGGCTAGCCGAAGAAGAAGAAAAAGAAAAGAGAAAAGAGAAAAAAAAAATATTTATTAAAAATTAAAAATTCGATTTTTTTAAAAATATTTTAAAAAGAATTATAAAAATTTAAAATTAAATTTGTATTGCATAAAAATGTTTTAACAATACTTTTTTTTAATAAAAAAAATCATAAAAATGAGTTTTTTTAGGTTTAGTTAAAAAATTTTAATGTTATAGTTTTTAGTTATTCAATGGTATGTTTACTTCAAATAAGAGAAGCATGTGCATAGTCTAATTCTTTATAAATATTTCAATTTATAGATTTTTTTAATGTTTTTTTTTTTATTTACTATTTTTAATTTAATTTGAAGTTTTAATCCAATTAGCATATAGTAGAAGTGGGTTTTCCTATAATATTAATAGGTTTTAGCAATACGGGTTGGGTCGGGTATGGGTCTGGTCGAGTATGGATCACTTGATTTACACTACATGAATATGGGTCAAAACGGGTTAAATAAGTCAAATATAGGTCGACCCATTTTCGACCCGACCCAAACTTGACCCGACCCGACCCGACCCACCCATTTGCCGCCCCTAATATTAAAATGTAAACTTCCATCTGCTAAATGCTCCATCATTAGTAAGTCATGCGAGTTTATGTAAGGCACTTGCTGCAAAGATTGAGGCAAGAGAAACTATTGTCAAGAGAATTAGACTTTATGGAGTAATGTTGGAGACTGAATACAAACAGGGCACTAGGAAGAAAATAGTAGCCCCTTTAAGAGGATATGATGTTAGATATAATGCAATTGCAGAAGGCACATTTCATCTGGTTTGTTTGCATGACATCTCGCTTCTGACAGTTCGAACATCTTTCTGTGCTTATCATGGCATGCACACATGAACCTACTTAATTACTAGCTCGGCAGAGACTCTAATCAAGTTTTGTATGATCTCTGCTGCAGCAGTGTTTTTCTTTGACTAAATAGGTAATCCTATTTAGTACCTGCATTTTATTATACCATATCTCTTTCACCTTTATAAACATCCCAACACATGTACACAAAATGTGATGTTGATCCTTTTAATTGTGACCTTGTATTGATATGTTCTGCAAGCTTCTTTCTCGATACTCCTTTTGAATCACAAATAAAATATGTCGTTTGTTGAGATTGGCAGCTTTGATAGGAAGTTTGTACTGGAGAGTGATTAATGCATTTCACAGGAAATAATTACAGTGCATGGATGGATTCTCCGGACTTACTTGCGGTGCCTTGTGTAGGAGCTTAGAACAACCCCTGGATGACTGAGAAATGGTGATCGTTTAGCATCCATTCCTGCAAGCTCTCAAAGCACTTGGAACAGAGGAATTTAATGGTAACTCCAAGTTGGTTTCATCGATTTATATACGTATTTTTATGATGTGTTGAAAGACAGTGCTTCTGCGTGGTTCATAGCATACCTGCTGTTGTCGGTCGTCAATCTGGGGTTTCCTTTGGAGAGTGAGAGCCCAAGAAATGAGAGAGGGTATTGAGTGAACCGTACATAGTTGTTTCTGCATTTGAATTATGCATCTAGAGCCCAAGAATCACAGGGACCTTTCAGAATCCCAGGTGTGGCTATTCTACCCTTAATCTTAGTAATACCAGTCCTATTTTTCTCCACGAATTATGTCCTTGAGAGAAAAACTTTTGCCTGTATCATATGCCCTATGATAGAGCATCATTTGGTTCATCATGTGCAGTTTCTTCTTTCTTTTGATGTGCTGAAAACCATGTCTACTATCATTTATCATAAAGCATGCAATAATCACCACCTGTGACAGTGCATATCCATCATAATGACG
The DNA here is from genome assembly GCA_014182565.1 of Eucalyptus marginata. NCBI lineage: Eukaryota > Viridiplantae > Streptophyta > Magnoliopsida > Myrtales > Myrtaceae > Eucalyptus > Eucalyptus marginata. The sequence goes on from CM024587.1 coordinate 26,362,547, forward strand.
TGAATATAAATAAATCCAACTATAATAATGCTAGTTAGAAATACGACTGTAATGACATTAACTGGTCAAACTTCTCCTTTGCACCAAATATTCTGATCACTATGCTATTTACAGAAGCTATTACATTCAGACAAACCATCAGTATTAACTGCTTGGTTAGAGCTATTTGATAAAGAATTTCCTGGTTGCAGCTACTTTTATTATCTTGAGCTAACTTTTTGGTTCTATTTGTGCACGCCCAAAGAAATTTCTCACCAATTGTCACCATGGAAGTTGAAGATGACATATTTCAAGGTAAAAAGGTAACCACCGGGAGCACAGAATATGCACCTTTTAATGGTTGAAGCAGATACATAGGAGGGGATATTACATGCATAAAGCAGGTGCCCATAATCAACTATGGAAGTGTTCAATACTATTGCATCACCAAGCAAACCATTATCTACTATGAAACTGTTCGGTAATAGCAGCACAACATCCTCTAGCAGATTTTCAGTACAATATTCCCTGGCACTTATAAGTAATTCTTGAGTAGATGAACTTAAATTAATTGTTTACTGATTGTTAGACATAACGCTTTATTCTCTTGACAATAAAAGGAGGTAAAACCAACAAGAAGTATCTTATTTCATCATAAATTATTTTACTCCCTCAAAGATGAATAAGATATGTAAAAAAAAAAATCTGCATTGATCCCTAAATTGAGACATTAGGTGGAAGAAATGTATGTTGAAGAGCTTAGAATAGACATTTGATTGAAGAGTAGAGAAGAGCCCAATAATGAATTTACACATTAAGTTCTATCTAGCATTCAATTACCAGTGACCTTAAAATTAGGAGCTTAAACTTTAAAAATGTAAATGACTTCGAGGGAGTAATGAAGTAATGACCAATTATATAAAGGGGAGAATTGAGAGAAGTAAAATAGCGCTCATTTGGAGAACAACAATTTTCAGAGGTAGTTAAGAACAAACATTCAATTATAAGACGAATGGTGATTTTATAGAAAACATATTTTCCTTAAAACAAACAGCAGCAAATACATTTGCTTAATCTAGACTGGAAGAGTTAGAACATTTTCAATACCACTTAGATAATGAAGGTGGAACTTGACTGGCCACAGAGGTGCGCAAAACAAAACTCTGTTTATTAAGTTACTTCAAAAGGATCGATAATAACAATGAAGACGAGGGTCAAGAAACTGTATCTCAAGAAACATTTCTTGCACAAGTTACTTCAAAAGTATATTTTATTAACATCTCTTTATAAATACTTGAAAAGTTATTGGATACCGTTGGTGGTCAACAGGATAGAAGAGGACGAATGAGAACTGAAAAACCAGCAGTTCTTGAATGGACTTCCATATGTTAATTTAAGCAGAAAAATTAAAGATCAATGGCAGTATGAAAGAAGGGAAAGAATGCTTGAGACTGATTTGTGCAAATTATCCAGAAGGACAGTACGAAAAGCCCTTCAGCATGCATCATGCAAGAGCTTGAAAGAAAATATAATAGCCAACACAGAAATTGCACAAGCAAATAGTGCACATAAGATATTAAGACAAATACCCAAAAATCTGCAACAAATCACCAGTCTAAGAATGGGGAAGAAATAGAAGAAGACGTTGAGTTACCAAAGACTTACCCAATTAATCGATCCTCAGTTTCATTGTAATCATTAGCTTTCGTGAAGTAACCTTCCCTCTTCGTCTCATCCACCAATACTTGATACATCTCCGCTGTGCTATGATGCCAACCATCACCAGCATGAAATTCATGAAACTGAGTGTGAATCCATAATTTATTGCAACCAGGTGTCTTAGTTATACCCCTTTGTCTCATTAATATTCTCATCCTCGCCAATTCATCCCACTTCTTCACATCAGCATAGAGTTTTAATGATATAACATAGTTCCCAGAATTCGAGGTCCCATTTCCAGAAGCAGCTGCATCACCCGATCACCAATATCTGCATTTCCATACTTCTGACTGGCACCAAGTAATGACCCCAGAACAACTTCATCTGGCTTCTCAGGCAACTTCTCAATGAAGCTCCACGCCTCATAAAAGTCCAGCACGAGAAAATAGGTCGACCATACAAGAATAATGCTCAATTTAAATCCAAATGATGTGCACATCAGAGCAAATATTCTACCCCCTCAGTAACCAGACCACCATGCACACATGCAGAGAGCAATCTGACGAATGTGATGTCATTTGGGCACACATGCCCACCCTCTTTCAACATGCGATCAAATTGTGCTAATGACTCCTTTGCTCGATCATGAAAAGCTAGGGCAGAAATCATAGCAGTCCAGGATACCTCATTTTTCTGAGGCATGTCTTCAAAATCTTCAAGAGCATTGTCTGAACTTCCGCACTTGGCATACATATCAATTGAAGCAGCACCAACATAAACATCACACCTTAAGCCACAACGAGACACATAGGTGTCTACCCACTTCCCCAGGTCTAGGGCCTCTTATCAAGGCACAAGAAGACAACATGCCAAGCAATGCAATATTGTTAGGATCAATGCCAGCCTCTCCCATCGGGCTAAATGGTGTGATCGCTTCATCAGCCATCCCATTTTGGGCATAACTGTCACAAATCAACAAGTCAAGAAAACTTAGAGAGCCCCTCACCAATTACGCTTAATCATGCAGATTGCCAAAATATGTATCTTGGACATTACTAACTGATTAACTTAACCAAAGGTAAAAGGAGAACGCACAAGTCATTTGTAAGGATTAATTCTCCCCCAGACAACCCAAAAAACGAAGGTATGAGTGGCCCCATCCTCATTACTGAAAGGCTGGTATATGAACCAGTAAAAGAGAAGCAAGAATCAAGTTAACAGAGTGCACTGCCGATACCCTTAAGAGGCTAAATCAAGCAGATAAGGAGGCGACGACATGAAAACCTTTCAGACAAGCAGGTAAAACTACAAATTTGTAGCCGCTAGACGAAGAGGCTGGGGCAGACCTCAACTATCACTCGTTTAAAGAAAAACATTAGTATTAGTATTATGAAGAGTGTATATGCAAATTTGATGATTGGATCACGGTCAATCCTGGTAAAGTCTTATAGTTCAACACGAGCATCTAATAGAAAAGCTAATGCCTATATTTATCAACCAATAGGACTAACAGATTTGAAAGTTTTAGAATCTTATCTTTAGATATTAAGAAGTTTTCTATTTTATTCATTTCTTTTCTTACAAGTAAATCTTCTAGAATGTACTGATGGATATATAAATACCCACCTAAACTTAATGAAAATACATAACAATTTCTGTCTCAACATGGTATCAAGAGCCATCTAAGGCTTACGCCCCTTTCAACCCGAGCTTACTTCTTCTCCTTTTTTCCCCTACAAGGGTGCTCAATATGGCCCTGAAGAATCCCATTGCCGCCACCACCACCATAACTGCCATTACAAATCCCTCACTTCCTCCATTCGAATCTATTCACCACTTCCTTTCTCTCTATCTCATAGCATCCAATTACTTACTATGGAAAGCACAAGTTATCCTATTTCTCAACGGACAAAAACCTCTATGGCCATGTCAATGGAACAAAATGTGTCCCTCTGATGTGGCACAAGCAGCTCTCTGACAACAACGTGACACTTCCATCATTAGTCTACTAATTGCGTCCCTCTCAAAATCGGTTTTATCTTTGATTATTGGTAAATCAACTAGTAAAGCCATTTGGGATGCTCTCAATATCTCTTTTGCCTTAGCTTCCACTACACGTATGCTCTCTCTCTCTTCATCTCATTCTTCAAAGTCTGCAACAAAAACAAGACTAATTAGCTATTGATTTCGTCTAACGTGCTGAATTCATTATCGATGAGATGGGTGCTATAGGCAAGCCTCTTGAATCGGAGGATTTCAATGTCCACACCTTACATGGTCTCCAATCTCATCTACAAGACATTGTTCCTATATTACTTGGTCGTTTTGAACCAACCTCATTTATGGATCTTCAAGGTCTTCTCCTTAGTCACGAAAGTATTAAGGCCTTCCAAAAGTTGCAAATCTTCAAGCCTTCCTCTCAAGCTAACTCTGCTACAGCCAACTATGCTCAACGAAATGCCTCCACCCCTCATGGTTCCTCTTTCTCTAACTGTGGTTAGTCTAGAGGTCATGGGGATCACGGCAGTTGCTTTGGCCGTGGTCATGGTGCCCATGGTGCTCAACAAGGTCGTTTATGGTATTCCATCTATCAACATACAAATCACATTACTGCTACATGCTACTATCGCCCTCTAAGTATGCTGTATTACTCACCTCCTACACATACCCTTCTTCAACTTCATCTTGTCAACCCTCTTACTCTCCCAATGCCAACTCGAGCCATGCACTTCCCCCTCTTTTATCTACACCTACCGACACCCTACCTTGGTACCCTAGCACAAGTGCTTCCCACCATGTCACGCTTGATATACAATCCCTCTCTTCCTATAAAACTATTAATGGATTGGATCAACTACATGTCAAAATGGTAAGGGTTTCAAAATCACTAATATTGGTACTTCTTCTATTCCCTCCCCTATTTCAAATCTTACTTTATGTTAAATGATGTTCTTCTTGTCCTTGATATTTCTAAGCATTTACTTTCATTTCAAAAATTTGCATATGACAATAATGTCTTCTTTGAATTTTATCCTACTCACTTTCTTTTTAAAGATCTAGTGACCAAGGCGATTCTTTTTTCCGGCCCAAGTAATGGTGGTCTTTACACCATACTACACCAACCTAAAATACCTATTGCCAACATTACGAAATGGACTGCCATTGTTGGTGGTCTTGGCCATCTCCATGAGCATCTCTTACAATTTATGATCAAAGAGAAAAAATTGCCATGCAATCAACACGGTCGAGTCAATTATTTATAACCTGTCAATTGGGTAAAGTTAGTCATCAGTCTCTAGGAACTCGTAGTTTGTTTCCGTTGGATTTAATTTATAGTGATGTTTGGGGTCCTTCTCATTTTGTTTCAACTGATGGTCATTGTTATTTCTTTTTTTTTTTTTTAATGATTGCACCAAATTTATTTGGTTTTATCCTCTTAAAACAAAGTCAAATGTTTACTCTTTTTTTCTTACTTTCCAAGCTCTTGTCCAACGTCACTTTTCACGAAAAATAAAAGTCATTCAAATGGACCGGGGAGTAGGGGTGTGCATGGTCCGGGCGGGCGGTTCCCGACCTAGAACCGGGAACCGCCCGCTAAGGACCGGTTCCGAAAAATTGGAACCGGGATCCACCCGTTTATTGCATGGATCCACCCGGGAACCGAACCGCCGGTCCGGTCCGGTTCAGGTGGATCCATGGAACCGATTTTGTCGCGAAATTTTGAATCTACATGAGCGAAGTGCCAACTTAAATTTCTGAAGTCATGTTATATATGCCATTGCGATGGTGCTAAGCAAGCGCATGGGAAAGGCAAGGTAGAACACGGGGTGGCTGGTGATCCTATTATAGTAGTGATATTCATGTTGTCTTCTTTTCCATCTTCAATTCACCCTCCTCTATTGGTAACTCTTGGTGTTCTTAAATATCGCATTGATACTAAATAAACACTTACATGTGACATTGTTGAAAAGCTCGTCGGACATGTAATCCACGGCGAACCAGCCCTTCAAATCTTGTCCGTTCACAGTGTAGGTCTTCTCTCCTTTCGGGAACACCATTGCTATGTTGGTTGTATTGTCGAGCCTGATGTCGGGTTGGCATATCCCTAGACCATCCTTTGTGAGCTGCAGATTGCAGTACAAGACCACATCGCCCATGCTCGAGGTTGTTGCCATGTCCACGGCAAACTCGCTTGAATCGGGAAAGATCCCAGAGAACCTGCCACGAGCTATAACAAGGGGACTGTCGCCTGCGGGTAAGGCACACATACTTGCTGTTACTACGCTCAGAATTTCGAGGTCATCCCCACATAGGGAGCAGGCCATGATGCAAGCAATTTCCAAAACTAAACCGGACTACAAATTCCCATTTTGTCTTTCTCAAATCTCGTAATCAACTACAAAATCTCTTTTGTTCTTGAGGAAATTGTTTTTATCCTTCAAGTAAAGTTTTGGGGCCCAAGCATGAATGCAATTAGGAGAGAGAGTCCGAATACCATTAAGGGTCTTCCATTTCGTTGGTGGTGAAGTCCCTGAACCCTTTGAAGACTTTGGGCTAAGCTTGAATGGATAAGCAGCAAGGGGGCGGACAGCAGGGTTTCTTTTAGTATTTTTTTTTTTTAATATTAAAAAGGTTCCGGTCCGGTCCGGGTGGGCGGGTGGATCCGCCCACGGAACCGGGAACCGGACCGGTTCCCACCGGTTCCCAAAAATTGGAACCGGGAACCGGACCGGTTCCCTCAAGAACCGCCGGTTCCGGGCGGTTCCGGTCCGGTTCCGGGCGGTCCGGGCGGTTCCCGGGTATTTTGCACACCCCTACTGGGGAGGGAAATTTTATGCCCTACCTCATTTTTCTCAAAAAATTGGTATTGTTCATCGCATCTCCACCCCCATACCCATGAACAGTAAGAGATAATTGAGCGTCGTCATAGGCTTATAGTTGAAATCAATTTAACATTATTAGCTCATGGCTCTGTCCGTCACCAATGTTGGCACTACACATTCGAAACGGCATCTATCTCATCAACCGGATGCCATCCAAGGACAATAATCACGCTTCCCCCTTTCAAATAGTTTACAATCATTCTCCGCATTATTCCTTCTTAAAAATCTTTGGGTGTCATTGTTTCCCATATCTACGTCCTTATAATGCCCACAAGACGAAATCCGTTCTCTATATTTTCTCAAGATACAGTCTTTCTTACATAGGGTACCGCTACCCTAAGAACTAGGCTCTTTCATGACCTTTATCCTTCCCCCTCCTCATCATCCTCTACTCCACCACTACCGCCACCCCCCACATAGGCTAACATGCACCCACACCATATAACTTTTCTCTTGTCCTCCTCAAATTAGTACAGCCACCACCCTGCTCACCGAACCAACCTTACTCACAAAAGCCAACAAAGTCCCTGAGTAGCATGCAGTTGTAACCGATGAATTTAATGCCTTGTGAAAAATATGGCACATGGTCTTTGGTTCCTCGCACTTCCTCTATGAACCTCGTTGGGTGTAAGTGGCTTTATACAGTTAAGCGCAAAGCGGATGGTAGTCCTGAGCACTATAAAGCTCACCTGGTCACTAAGAGTTTTTATCAGAAATAAGGCTTGGATTTTACAAAGACCTTCAGTCTTGTTGTTAAAATTACCACTGTTCACTCCATATGATCTTTGGCTATCTCTCAAGGATGGCAAGTGCAACAACTAGATGTGCACAATGCTTCCCTACATGGGGTTCCTTTTGAAGAGGTGTTTATGGAGCAGTCCCCTAGGTTTGAGAACCCAACTCGTCCTGACTACGTTTGTAATTTACAATGTTCTCTATATAGTCTCGAGCAGGCTTTGGGATCCTAGTTTCAATGACTTTCATGGTGTTTGTTTTTTTTTTTGGGATTCTCAGCATCACAAACAAATCCCTCATTGTTTATCTATCAAAGAGGCACCGATGTCATGTATTTTGTGATCCATGTTGATGATATTATGGTTATAAGTAATGCATCTTCTACTATCAATGCAATATTATAGGAATTATCTGCAAAGTTCTCAATTAAGGATCTCAGCTCGCTTCACTTCTTCCGTGGAATAGAGGATGTCTGTCACCCCAATGGGTTACTTCTCTCTCGATGACGTTACATTGCTGATCTTCTTCATCGGGTTGGGATGTCTAAGTACAAGCCTATCCAAACTCCTATGTCCATGATTACAAAACCATCTGAGAAAGGGGATGCTCTAATATCTGATCATACTTTGTATTGGTCTATAGTTGGTGCCCTACAATATGTGACATTGACAAGACTTGATATCTCATTTGTTACTAATAAAGCTTGTCAATTCATGCATGCATCGACTAAAGACCACTAGCAAATGGTGAAACGCATCTTGCACTATCTCAAACACACAAGATCATATGGTTTGCTTCTTTCTCAATCCAATGATACTCGCTTGCAAGCCTTTTCCAATGCGAAGTGGGCTAGTAACTCTGAAGATACGAAGTTAATTGGGACATATGCTATTTTTCTTGGTCCTACCTTGATCTCTTGGAACTCTAGAAAATAACAAACCATAGCGCACTCTTCCATAGAATCTGAGTATAAAGCCCTTGTCGAGAACTCATTTGGTTTGAGTCACTCTTTCAAGAGCTTGAGTTCCCTCTTCAAGGTTCTCCCATCCTTTGGTCTGATAATATATGTGCCACTTATCTGTCTACAAATCTAGTTTTCTATGCTTGTACCAAACATATTGAAATTGATTCTTACATTGTCCACGATCACATCGCCCAACGACAATTCAGCATGTAGTTTATCTCTATAGTTGACCAACTAGCTGATGCTCTCACCAACTTCTTTTTATTTATGCTTATTTGATTGTCTCTTTTTGATGTTGACAAAAATGGGTAGAGTTTATGCATGTTGAAGCTTTGACTTAGTGCATTGTGTTTGACTTTTTCTTTATTGGTGTGGTTTATGCAGACTTTTGATTGATGTGTTTTGTGGATGCAGACTATGTGTATTTTGTGCAAGACTTTATTGTGTTTACTATCTATTATCTCTATCAATTATCATGCGCTGCTAAAGTGTTGTTTTGCTAGATAACTTTCATATCATGCTTAATCTACATTAAAGTTTTGTCACCATAAAAAATAGGGAGATTGTTGAGAAAACTTTTATCAAGTTTTGAAGTTGATAAAACTTTCTTGTTCTTGTTCTTGTTCTTATTCTGTAGAATAGTAAACTTCTAAGCTATATCGTAGACTTTTGTCATAGTCTATTTATTCTCAAAGTCTTTCCCACTCTAACGTGATTCAAACTAAAACCAAGTCCAAAACGAAGATATAATCAGCTCAGGATTATTGATCTTATGACAAGAATTCACTATCAACGTTATAGAGATTTATTTTTAATATATGGCTTTCTGGCGAAAAATCTCACTTACCTTTTTAAAATACATTGATGGAATCAATCAAGAATTGATGAAATCAATCTTTAAGACAAGTTTCTTTTTGGGAAGCATCTACTTATGGAAACTTATATTCTGATTGTATGGGCGACTAGAATCATCGGATTTTCATCTCAATTTTCAAACGGTTATAAGATTTCTTTAATCGATTATGTCCAATGGATTGATTAGAAGAAATTCCTCTAAAGAATGCCAACGGCTAGAAGAATGTAAAGGAGTATTTAAGGAGGTCATTTAGTCCATTTGAGATAGTGCGTGAAAATTGAAATTCCAAAATTTGAAGCCTTTCCAACCACTTGTTTTTCAGCATCAATGCTTACGAATGTATTCAATAGAGAAAAACACAAGAAGAGTGACTTAGTGAGAGAAAAAGAAATATTCCACTAAGTGTTTGCACTCGAACCACTATACTTCTCTGTTGATACTTTAGTGAATTTCAATCAGAAGGCTGTCAGTGTGGAGAGTGGACGTAAACTTGATCTAACCCGAACCACTCTAAATCTCGTGTGCAATTTTCTATTCCCTTAACTCTTTTTAGCTTTATTCATTGCAATCTACTTTTAAAAACTTCTCAAAATTCTAAACCATCTTTATTTGAGTCTGAATTTTCTTTAGAAGTCTGGTAGCACTATTAGTCAAACTTTGACTCTTCCTCAAACTTTGTGCAACATAATTTATTCTGCATTTACTTATTTTTTTTTAAACACATATTCACCCTCCTCTAAGTGGTAGTACTAGCATTTTCAGCCTTCACCCAGCACCACTAACCTCCATGGATGCTGAGTGGAGGTCACCCTTGCTGACGTTGGGCAAGGGCAGGCCTCGCTTGAGTCGGGCGAGGGTGACCTCCGTCGGCTGTTGATGAACATGTTTTGGGAAGGGAAGAGGAAAAAAGCAATGAAAACAAAAAGAAAAATAAAAAAGGATGAAAAAATAAAATTAAAAATTAAAATTATAGTTACAATTTTTTGACCAAAATACCCCTTCTTTGACGCCCAAAAAAGTCACTATTGGCCAAAAACCCTTATTTTAGATGATTTAGTTACTTCAAGCCCTTATTTGAAATAATATTCACTTTGGGCTCTTATTTGAAATTATGTCTACTTTTGGCCCTTATTTAAGAAAACTAAGGTACTTTGAGTCATTTTTTGAAATTTTCTCTAAAACTTTTTTGAATTGAATTGATACAAGCGCAATAGATTTTTTTTTTTTTTTTTTTTTGATAATTTTCCATTAAAAAACTTCACCATAAGCCTTATTCATAGATCTTTTGCCGCCTCAAACGTCCTTGCAACTTGAACTTCTTGCTTTCTTTCTCCTTTTGACTTTTGGACACCAATTTGCGCTTCAAAAAGGAGAGTATTTCTTACAACCATTCATCAGCTCACAATAACAATGTGAGGCCTTTTGTCATCATCGCTTTGTAAAAGGGCATAAGATTTTTCGGGACATGTAACATGACTTTTAGGATGCGTTTATTTTATGAAAAACACAATGATAAGAAAATGTTCTCCGAAAAATGTATTATTCAATAAAAAAGTTATTTTTTTCTTTATTTGATAATATATGATCGAAAATATTTCCTAATATTTGGATCTCATGATTTTATCTAAAGCAAAAATATATATATTCAAATTTTTAATTTTTTAATTTTTTTAAATAATAAAATTTTAATTATTTCTTATTTTCTCTTTTTATTATATATTTTATTTTTAAAAAAATCAAAATTTTAATTATTTTTCTCTTTTCTCTTTTCTTTTATTTCCTTTTTATTTGTCCTTCCTCCACGGTGACCGGCTAAGCAAGCTTGAGCTCAACAGCCTTGAGCTCGCCAAACATGGTGAGGTTGGCAATTGATGAAGGAGGGAGAAGGAAAAAAAAATAAAAAATATAAAAATATAAAAAATATAAAATAAAATGAAAAAAATTTGATAGAAGCAATTTTGGAAATTGTTTTCACCTTTTTTAATTTAGTAATTCACTTTCCGAAGTTTATGCATGAATATTTTTATTAACCATAAAGTGTTTTCGATTAACTAATCATTTTTGGGAAAGTCCAAAAAATAAATTCTCAGAAAACTCTTTCCCTCAGACAAAGGCACCATCAGTATAATATGACCAGAAGTTCCTTAGATGACAACTCTCATTTTAGCAAATTCAACAACACTTCAAATCTTTGAAATTTATTTGTCATTAAACCATTTATTAAAATTCAGAGAGCTCCCTTTTTCAATTTAGGAGAATAAAAGACTTGTTTACTCCCTAGCTTCTAGGCTTATATCCTCATGTTAATATCACAATCCTAATTCTGCTATAAAAACTATATTAATCTAAAAGATTTCTTTTTATCGAATCAAAGGATTTGCGCTCAAATTGCAAAAATTTTCAACCACCTCCGGGCAAAATTGTGACAAACTGAAAAGCAAGGGAACAAAATGAAATTCTCTCGGATCTGCTTGAGGAGAAAATTACGACGACTCAAAAAATCCGGGGCGAAAATGTAAATTTTTCCTTCTTTTAGGAGAAGATCATCATTTTCCGCGACTCCCGGTCTGGGTCTCCCGGAAGCAACGACTTCGAAAATCAGACGAGAAGTGAACGAGTTCAAATACAAACGGAGCAGAAAACAAGCGAGCCGGTAGCGATACATCGCTTCACTTGCAGATCTACACAGGTTGGTCTCGCTCGCTCCGTTCCAGCGATTTCTCAGCACCCTTTAGAGCTTTATATCTGTTGATTGCTTTTGTGGGTGCTGTTGGTGTTGATTTGCATTGGGTCGGATCTGATTCTCGTGCCATCAGGACTCTTTCTTTTGGCAGCAATTGCGAGTTTTTTGGCTTGTTGTTTTGAAATTTGAGCTGCAGCTCAGTCGTTTGATGTTCAGATTGCAGCAGAGACCCATCGGGAGGACCGAACGTAGAGAACAAAAACAGTGGAGGTCGCGAGTCAATAAGGGTCGTCTGGAATTGTGGTGGGTTTGCGTGTAAATCGCCTGATCATGAAGATGAGGGTGTTTCTTGTCGTGGCTGTGCTGATTTTAGCAATCTCTCGGCAATCGCTGTCGTCGTCGTCGGCTTTCGAGAACTTCTCGGCCAGAGATGGGACAGTGTTGGAGCTGGATGAATCGAATCTCGACTCGGCGATCTCGAAGTTTGATTACGTTTTAGTTGACTTTTATGCTCCTTGGTGCGGCCACTGCAAGCGCCTTGCCCCTGAGGTCCTTCTTCTTTTCATGTTAATTTATTGATTTGAGGTTTCTTTCTTTTGCTGGTTGTTTAGTGCGAGAACTTGGGAAAAGAGCCATCATGTGTAATAATGTAGAATTGTAGTACTTCTCTAACATAAAGCCGGGTTGTGCTGTCTGAGGCTCTAGGCTGTGTGATATTTTCACTTGACATTTTTCATTTATTTGCGTAGTTGTTCTTGTTCATTGTGTTTGTACAATATTTGGTCAGATGCTCTGAAAGTCATGTTTGGAATAGCCTTGGTGGCTGTAGATGTTCTTTGTTTGAAGAAAAATTGAGTCTTTGCTGATTGAGGGTACTGATGTTTTGCAGTTGAACCCCTTCAGTTTCATCTTTGAGATGAATCACAGACAAGTGCAATGTCATTGAATGTAGTACGTGTCTGGATTTGCCTCCATTTGACCAATTTAAATAGAAATGAATGAATGATCTGCTTGGTCAACTTGGTTGATGGATGCTTATTATTTTGGCCCTCATAGGGGAGTGAATGTATCCTTTGGCTGATTAATCTTTATGGGATTGTGATGGCTTCTATTTGATTTTCAACATTATGCATACCTCTTTCAATGCAGTCGTACAGCAGGTCTTAATATGCTGGTCCATTGGTACATCGAGCTGACAGAAAATTGACTTTAGTTATTCTCTTGCAGTTAGATGCAGCTGCCCCAATTCTTGCTCGATTGAAAGAGCCTATAGTGATCGCAAAAGTTAATGCTGACAAGTACTCACGTCTTGCAGTCAAACATGACATAGAGTATGGCACTATCTTACTGGCTTCTTGCCACAATGGAAATTTAAATAGCACATTTACTAATCTACTTAGCAGAATTTGACTCAAATCATTCTGTAGTTGATGCCTGGAAAATGGTTAATGTGTATACTGTGATGATATTTCCACTGTTGTAATCACAGTGTTCCTTCTTGTTTAATGCCTCCTCTACTTTATAACTAGTCATAGTGTCCAGAATTTTTTGACCATAATGGATATACTTGATTGCATGCAGTGGTTTTCCTACCCTCAAACTTTTTATGCATGGTGTCCCAATGGAATATAATGGGCCGAGAAAAGCAGATTTACTCGTTCATTTTCTGAAGAAGTTCGTTGCTCCTGATGTCTCCATTCTGGATTCAGACTCTGCTGTTGGTGAATTTGTTCAATCTGCTGGCACCCACTTTCCTATATTCATCGGTTTTGGCATGAATGAGTCGCTGCTTTCAGATTTCGGAAAAAAATACAAGAAAAAAGCATGGTTTTCTGTGGCAAAGGATTTTTCCGAGGAAATAATGGTGGTGTACAACTTTGACAAGGTACCTGCTTTGGTATCCCTTCATCCAAATTACAACGAACAGAACATTTTCTATGGTCCCTTTGAAGGTAAATATGGTGTTGACCTTCCATCCTGATTAAGCTGAGTTCTTTTGCCAAAGTAGGTCCATAATCTACTTCAATTACCTTACTTGGACTGTGTTGATTCTTGCTATGGTGCTTTACACCTTAATTTCACCTGTTTTCAATTTTATCTTCGAAGGAGTGTTGCTAGCCATCTCTGCTATCTTTTCTTACTCATTCTACATTACACATTCTGGTGCTCCTTCATTTTGCTTAGATTCTTTTCAGTACTGGATGTTTTTTCTAGTTATTGCCTAAAGTGCTCTGTTTCTAAATACACGAAAAGTTAATGTGTGTATCTGTGATTGGTCCATCTTTTAGTTGCATGGAATTGTATTTCCTATGTTGCTTAACATCAAGTTCTCTTGCTCTGTATCGACAGAAAAGTTTTTGGAAGACTTCATCAAGCAGAATTTTATTCCTTCCCCTCTGCCAATAAATTATGATACGCTGAAGTTACTGAAAGATGACGAGCGGAAAATTGTGTTGACAATTATGGAAGATGAGGATGAAGAGAAATCAAAGAAATTGGTCCAATTACTGAAGGCTGCTGCAAGTGCCAATCGTGACTTGGTGTTTGCTTATGTTGGGTTCAAACAGTTTGATGACTTTACTGAGTCATTTGGGGTCAACAAGAAGTCTGAGCTCCCAAAAATGGTTGTTTGGGATGGCAGTGAAGAGTACTTTATGGTAAGTATATAGTTTTGAAGTAGTGACACATTTGAAGATGCAACTTGATTATATATTTCTGAAGTTATAATACTCGTGTATCTGTTGTCTTTTTCAAAGTTAAGAGCTGGTGGAACATGATTCCACATTTCACACCTGACAGATGCTAAAAAACGTGGCTAGGAGACAATGACTCGAGCACATTTTATTTTTCAGCTCAAATTATTCCAGCACTTATGCAGAGTGTTTCCACTTATTTGTGGAATTGGTCAAAGTACACAGAATTTGTAATGCACTTGGCAGAGGTGTATCTGCCTGAATAGCTGCATATAATATTTTAGTCATGATTGGTAGTGATTTTAGCTTTAACATGATAATGTCAATTAAGTTGCTTAAATTTCACAAGGATCTCTCTCCACCCCCTTGTTCGTCATCTACTGGACTTCAGTTGTTTTTGACAAAACTATTGATTTGGCAATGGATTGTACTATAGAGAAGTTAGGAAGAGTTGATTACGCCTTTGCAAGTGCACATTTGAGACAAGGTCTGGAGCTTTGGCTAATTTTTTCACCTTGATGAAGATGCAGCTGTAGGAACTGTATTTTACTGCATAAGACTCTGACAAGTCTGGCATCCTCTGTGTTTGATATTTGAACAGTGAAATGGGTTTTAGCTTTCTCAATGGTGTTCATGAGGAACGTGTCAAATTGATGGAATATATATAGGAAGTTTAATTTTAGATGACATAGAGATCTCATTGGGGCATCTGCTTTTGATGGGATAGAGATAGTTCTTTGAAGTGAGGATTGGATTGGAGTTTCCTTTGAACTTCGCTTTCTTGGTTTCGGATAGTCTTATTGACACTTTGGAAGGTGTTTGCTTCCTTGCTTTACATATTTAGTAGTCCATTTTTTTACTCTAAACAATTTAACCATCTAATGGTTTGGATTTTTCTAACTGAATATTGCTGAGTTGGCTATTATGCGCTCTTAATGACATGAAAGTCAAGAGACGATAGGTGGATATTGATTGATATCTTAGGCTGAAGAAAAGCTTCAAAAGTACCTTATGTGTGTTATATCTGCATATGTACTTAATCAAACTTGATGATATGGAGTTGAGACAACAATAAGTAATTGGGCAGCAAATATTGCTTTTTCTTCTCCTGTGAAGTCTAAGTAGCCAATAGAGGGAAAATAGAATGGGATTGGTGCTGATGCTCTCTCTGTGCCTTATTTGCTTACCAATCAGACACTTTTTGGTTTGGCATTGCTTCTAGTGGGTAAAAGCAGCAAGGCTGGTTATTTTCCTTTGCTTTCCTTAGATTCCTAAGAGAAATTATAGTTTTGCAGAATGTTTTCTTCTTTGAAATCCATAAGGTCTCTCTTGAAATTAAAACTATATAGGTTTGCCTCTACATTTGGCTTATCTAGTTTGACACAGTGGATAAACATGAATATTTGCCTAAAATAAGGGGACTCATCTGGGAAAAGATTCTTTTTAAGGCGAGGTGCAGTCACTCCATATCCACTGTCCAGTTTTATGCATAGAATTCATTGTATTTCTTATCTACTTCATGCAGGTTATGTGGGCTAGTCTGTTTTCCTATGTAGGTTTTGTCGGTATTACATGTACGTTTCCATGATTTCCATTGTTGAGCAAATAATGACAACTTCTAACCGGTCCCTTGGACTTATTGCTAACCTTTCCCACCAAGCGAAATGAAAACCAAGGGAGTTGGCCAAATCTAGTGATGATTGAATTTTGACTTTATTACTTCACTATTCAATTAGCTTGCTCCTTCGAGTTTTGGGTTACAGTGGTAATGCCTTGTAGTGATCCATACAACCCTTTTTGTTTTGAAAGGTGTTTGGTTCTGAAGTGATCAATGAGGAGGATCAGGCATCTCAAATCACACAATTTATTGAAGGATTCAGGGAAGGAAGAACAGAAGCGAAAAGAATTGGCGGCCCATCGTTTATGGGCTACATCAATTCACTTATTGGGGTCAGAACTGTGTACATAATCGTATTCCTGGTTTGTGTATTTATGCTCATCCGAAGCATCAACAAAGAAGAGCCCTTGCGAGTTGGTACGCGAGAAGAGGCAGATCAAGCAAGCAGCTCTTCCTTGGACAATGAAGGAAAAGAATACAGGCCAGGAGACAAGGAAGACTGAGCATCTGAATTTTCAGTCGGAACTTTTGGGTAATCTGCCTACTCAAATGAAGATTTTGCAATTCTGATGTTTAGTTGCAATGCACACTAGATAGAAGTATGCAGATAAGTCGCAGGTCCTATTCTTATGCATACATAGAAGTACTTATATGTTGCAGCAGTTTAATCATTCTCGTTAGTTTTCTTGGTTAGCCTTCTTCATTGGGATCTATTCAACATATCTTTCCAATAGTTTATCTAGAATGGTCTTTCGTACAAGAGAGAATTTTCCATGTCGGTTTATATGGTTGTGGTGATGACATCAACTAGTTGCTTTGCTGCCGTGATATGGCATCTCATTCTATCTTGCTCTTAAATTTTAGAATCACTCATTTTGCATTGGCTTGTTACGTCATGTTTTATTGTTTTCTGGTCATACCCATTGCATGAAATACATTATCCTTCGTACCACTGTTTATTCTTTTGTTTATTAATCTGTAATGGGATGACAACTAAAGCTGGAAACTAGCTAGCTTCCTGTAATGTGTATGCCGGAGCACCAGCAATTCAACAATAGGAATCACAAGCTGGAGTCTTTGACGATATGGATCTGCAGGGTGCTGGATTGGCCTGGGTATGTCAACTGCAAATCCGCTTATTATTCCATTGATCATCAACTGTATGTCCTCGTGAAGTCCTCATTCCGAGCAAAATCACCCTGATAATTTGTTTTTGTGGGCTTATACAAGATATACCATTTCATCGGTTTATGCCATTTGCCCTTTAGAGTCAGTAAAATTGCTTTACCCCAGACGAATTGCAGACCGTTTGAAAATCTAGATTCACTTGAAGAAGTGAAATCAAATGTCTATAAGCAATGCCAAAATTGAAATTTTATATGTTGATCGCCAATTGAAAGTGTTTCTGGTACTCTTTGAACGTCGGAACCGTGCAATTTTCCAAATCAGATACAGGTACAGTGAGGATGGAAACCCAGAAATTAAGGAAATCAGGATTCGCACGTTTGAAATGCTTGCTGCAATTAAGGTCCACAATGCATGTTAAAGTAGCCAATCTCTGATCATTGTTCCTCCCAAAATTATATTTCGATTCATTTGATGAAATCAGTTTTGTATTTGTCAAAAGATTATGACCTTTTTACTGCACTGCCTCCTAATCGGTATAGATGAAGTTCCCTTCCCACGAATAATTTTTATGTGCATGAAGATCTGAGCCCTTAAGGCTTACCGTCAACCCAACAGGATTGTCAACCTGACACTGCCCTGCTGAGTGTTTTCATATTAAAAATCTCATTTCACCCATCCTTTTTAGTCCTTCATTCGTTGCTTCCCTAATTTTGTTTCTCCTTTGCAAAAACTTGACCTACCCCTGCTGGTCGCATGGACTCTTAGGTTATATTTGGTAGTCCGGATTTGAATCTTATAGGGGGTTTAGCAATGTCATATGGATTGGATAAACTTGGCTATACCCAGATAAAATGTCAAAATGTCGATAAGAAATTCAGAAAATGGAGTGAAATAAGTTTGGATTAGATATATATATATATATATATATATATATATATATATATTTATTTATTTATTTTCTCCACTTTCATCGTCAATTTCCTAGACCTCATGGCCTCCGAGACTTCCCCTCCTCTGGACCTCGACATCACCAAAGCCCTAATTGACGGTCACAACTTCAACGTCGCTCCTTCCGGCGTCGTCCAGGAATTCGAGGCCGACGAGGGCAGCACCAGGATCATCCTTTTCGTCCCCATCAACACGGCCTTTGCCCAATTGCTTACGCCTGAGAGCTTGCAGTTCCTGCCTGTGAGAGGGCCGTGGTGCTGAGGTTTCACGTCTTGCATTTTTATTACCCTTTCAACTCTCTAAAATCGATTGTGAATCCTCAAGGCAAGAAAAATGAACTGAAAATTTTTAATGAATTTCTAAGGGGCTAGGCTCAGCCTCTTCCCACTGGGAAAGACCATAAAAATTGACCTTCAAACCACTCTGCGACAATTCAACACTCTTTCTAATCTCGTCAAGAACCTTCCTCTTCTTGTTGGATTTGTTTTCACAAACCATTTCTGCTTTCTCGTGCCCAGTAGCTTCCATGTCAATATTTTGACTTTTTTTTTTTTTTACCTAAAGAATCATAGTCTTATCCTATCCCAGATTGCGCTAAACATATGATTGAATTTTTCATAATACGGAGGATAATTAGAGGATTTATAATCCCACCTTATCCTATCATATCATAATTCAAATCTAGATGACCAAATGCAGCTTTATGGATTATGAAGGCCTAATTCTCTAAAAAAAAAAACCTCAACTTTGATTCCAATCCCAATTTTAACTTAAACTTTTTTTTTCTTATAAAAAAACTCCAACTTTAGGACCTTCAATTATATCCTAATTTTTTTAATCTCATAAAATACTATCAAATTTTACTTGAGTCTTGTATCTATCCCATTAGTCTTCGTCCAAAATTGTCCTTAGTGATCCTCTGTGTCATTTCAACATCATTGCTCTAGTTTTTCCCCAAATTTCATGTTCAAAAAGACATCTTTTAGAGATGAATTTCCAGATCAGCCCAAACAACATATTCTTGGATCTAAAATTTGGGTAAAAAGTAGAACAAGTAGGATTGGTTTTTTGCAAATACCCTTACTCTTAAGGGAGTTTTCCTTCCATCTCATTTGGGATCTTCGATTTTGCATTTAGTCTTCAATCTCTCGTGCTTGACTTGGCTTGCCTTGAGACACTCAAGCAACTTGTGTTCATAAGTTTTCCATGTCTTGATTGTTAAGAAGAAATTTTGGATGGAGAATTAATCGAACATATTTGGGGACTCAAGCAAAGGTTGATTTTTTTTTAGGGTATTAGGCTCATATTAATCACCTCATCGCATTTCAAAAGAACTCACATATACATGAATCTTTGATGACATTGCATACTATAGTTATGTTCTTTTGGTAGAAATATTTATAAATTCTTATCTTATGTGGATCTACTTCCTACATTATTTTAATTACATTTAACTTTTTACATACAAAGGGATCTTTTTGGAAGTCACAATGAAGAGAGTGAGAGGAGGATAACATATTAATAGGATCGTGAATATATTAGGGAATTATAAAGTTGAACCATATGTGCATGAATTGAAATAAAGGATTAGTAGACTCTAAATACGCTAGTAGTTAACTTTCTCTAGATCCTGGTACCCAAGTCGTGCATCTCTCATCTGCATCACATCTCTAGCACTCTCCTCTTCTCTAGGCTCTCTATGAAGTTCTACCTATTTTTGGATATCATTGAAATCTTTTTCTACAATTGATTACTCACTCCTCTTTTGAAACAAAGCAGATTGTTAAAGACAACATCGTTGCTTATCATAAACTCAAGTGAATCCTCACCTGTGCACAATAGCCTATGTCTCTTCACTACAAGTGCATGACCTAAGAGTATGCACCTTCTTGCTCTTAGCTATAGCATGCCATCACTTACATGAGCATAACCAAGCATCATACCCTTCAATCTAGTACCATCACTTACCTAACCATGGTTTCTCTAGAGTTCTTTGCACAATTTTAGGTGGTGTTGTGATCTATTCATTAAATAATAGACAATATCGTTGCATAAAACTACTTGATCTCCTATAAATAGAACTCCGACCCTCTAATCAATTCTCGGGCACATGATTTTCCTCTCTATCTGCTATTCGATCCTTACCTTCCACGCCGGGAACTAACCAAGCATATCGCTTTCGTGCTTGAGAAAATAGACCTAGACTTTCTTTAAAAAAATTCTTCTATAATAGACAAATAGTTATTGACGCCTCCCTCCGACTACACTTGAGAAGGCCCCAGCAAGTCCAAGCGTATGTAGTCAGCCACAATTTCATTGCTTGATTTAGGACATTCGAAATGTACCTTTGCGCACTCTGAAACTTTTCGCTTGCTTCAAATGCTTAGGACTTCCAACTTTGACTCGAATCTAGACCAAAACGTGGTCGGACTTCCATTCAACTCGCATTGCAAATTTTCTTTAGTTACCACCCTCTTACATATCATGTTTTCCTCTATCTCTGATCGGAGAAAATCTCATCCAATTAAGCTTCTGATCGATGAATTTCAAGCTATGAATATCATCCGCGTATAAAAAACTAATTAGAGCGATAAGTTCCGACTTCATTTCCACGGCTCTCTCTGCCTTTGTTGACCACCACTATCATTCCCTAGTTTCCACCCCCCGACAGACACGAAACGAGGGAGAAAAATACATGGTTTTTCTCGCGTTCCGACCGAAGCACGCCACGACTTCTTTTCCAGTTGCTCGGTGCGAATTTTCGATTCGAAACGGGCGGTTTGAAAATCGAGAGTCGAAGCAGGGGCAAACTTGGGATTTCGCTCCCCCACCAATGGCCACCTAGAGTCTGATTGCAGGACACGTGGAGGGCAATGTCAAGAGAGCTCTCTCTCTCTCTCTCTCTCTTCTCCTTTCTCTTCGCCTTCGTCTTTCCACGTCGAATCTGACTTTGTCTTTTCGTCTTTTCCTTCCCTTTACCTCCTTTCCTCCATAACTGACTGAAGACTCTTCTCTCTCTCTCTCTCTCTTTCTCTCTCGCAGTTCGAGCCGGTCTCCTCCTCCTCGCCTCCTCGAAATGGCCGAGAACGGCGAGGAGAAGCTGCTCGCCGTCGCCCGCCACATCGCCAAGACGCTCGGCCGCGACGAGTCCATGGCCGACGACATCCTCCAGATCTTCTCCAACTTCGACGGCCGCTTCTCCCGCGACAAGCTCTCCCCCTCCGACAAGGCCGCCGCCGCCGCCGCCGAGGGCGACCCCCGGGCCTACGCGGCGCTCGACCGCAACCTCAACGCGCTGGAGCGCCAGATCTCGCACTTCGTCACCTCCGACAACCCCATCTGGGCCGACGCCGCCGACGCCGCCGCGTTCCTCGACGCCGTCGACGAACTGATCGCCGCCTTCCGGGACTGGGCCTCCGCGCCCGCCGCCGACAAGGCCGTCCTGGCCTGCCTGGGCCGCGCCGACGATCTGACGCAGCAGGCGATGTTCCGCCTCGAGGACGAGTTCAGGTCTCTGATGGAGGTGGGCGGGGAGTCCTTTGAGCTGAGCCGGCCGTACGGACGCGGCGAGTCGAACGGGGACCTCTCGTTCGACTCTGAGGATGAGGATGACGATGAACAGGGAGGCGATGGAGATGAGCGGCAGGTTCCGGTGGCGCAGCCGCTTGGGGATGACTTTGATATCGTGATCGACGCGTTGCCGTCGGGAACGATAAATGATTTGCATGAGATCGCGAAGCGCATGGTGGCTGCGGGGTTTGGGAAGGAGTGCTCGCACGTTTACAGCAGCTGCAGGAGGGAATTCTTGGAGGAGAGCATGTCGAGGTTGGGTTTACAGAAATTGAGCATCGAGGAAGCCCAGAAATTGCCATGGCAGGACTTGGAAGAAGAGATAGACCGGTGGATGAAGGCCATGAAAGTGGCTCTTTATATCCTGTTCCCCAGCGAGCGCCGCCTCTGCGATCGTGTCTTCTTCGGCTTATCTTCAGCTGCCGATCTCTGCTTCATGGAGGTATGCCGGGGCTGTGTCATTCAACTCCTGAACTTTGCTGATGCAGTCGCGATTGGGTCGAGGGCACCTGAGCGCCTGTTTAAAGTTCTTGACGTGTTTGAGACGATGAGAGACTTGATGCCTGAATTTGAGTCTTTGTTCTCTGATCAGTACTGTTTGGTTCTTAGAAATGAAGCTGTTGCTATTTGGAAGAGGCTAGGAGAGGCAATAAGAGGGATATTCATGGAATTAGAGAATTTGATCCGCCGAGATCCAGCAAAAGCTGCTGTTCCCGGTGGAGGGCTGCATCCAATTACTCGATATGTAATGAACTATCTTCGAGCCGCTTGCCGATCTCGGCAGATCCTCGAACAAATTTTTGAGGAGAATATTGTGTCTCCTAAAGAATATCCAGATCTTGACAGTCGAGCCTCTTCATCCTCCCTGTCAGTCCAAATGGCATGGATCATGGAACTTCTGGAGAGTAATTTAGAGGCCAAATCAAAGATTTACAGGGACTCTGCTCTCTGTTCTATTTTTATGATGAATAATGGAAGGTACCTTGTAGAGAAGGCGAAAGGCAATGATTTGGGTTTACTCTTAGGGGAGGATTGGATCAGAAAGCACACTGCAAAGGTGCGGCAATATCAGATGAACTATATCAGAAGCTCATGGAGTAAGGTTTTGGGTGTGTTGAAGCTAGACAATGCCTCTCTAGCTCCCAATGCAGACCCGAGGTCTCTGAAGGAAAAAGTCAGGTCATTCAATGGCTACTTTGAGGATACATGTAGAGTGCAATCATCTTGTGTCATCTTTGATGAGCAGCTAAGGGAGGACTTGAGGATCTCAGTGACAAAATTGCTGGTGCCTGCTTATGAAACTTTTGTGGGAAGGTTGCAGAGTGTTGCTGAAATGAGGAAGCAGCCTTATAGGTCGGTTGAGGAAATCAAGGCTCGGATTGATGAATTATTTCGGGGAAGGGGAGCTTTGGGTGGTGGCAGGAAGTGAATGTAAGCGGTAGCTAGTGCTGTGCTTATTTGTGTGTGTATGTAGCTTACGCCAGGAGTCCAAATTCCTGTGCTGTATGATTGTAGTTTAAAGTTTGCTTATATATTTGAATCATTTTGATGATCAGCAATAGAAACATGGCGGCAAGAGAACTGAATTTAAAAGTCGCCTGTGTTTATGCTCTATACGCTGACATATCTCTTTTTTGCTATCATATAAAAGGGAAATTTTTTAATTAGGTACAGTAAGCTATCATAAGAGGGATTTGGGTGGAGGAGAGATAGAAGTAGATTACTTCTAGCAGCTTTCACCACCTGTTCCCCTAGTGTAAATGTTAAGGATACTCTTTCTTCACCAGTAGAAAAAAAAAATAGCACCATTATATTTGAACTTATAGGACTTAGATTTAGTCAAACTCTTTATGGGATTACGTAGTCTTTGCTACCAGAATCCTAAAACCCGATCTCGATCCTGATCCCGACCCCGGACAAAAAGACCATCAACATTTCTCAACATATAATTGCTTCTATGATTCAGAGGAACTCTGAGATCTACCAATCTCCAAAAGCAAATTAGCAATGCAGTTCCCAGGGAGATATATGGATAAGAAACTGGAAGTCTCTGAGTCCTTATATATGAGCAGATGCTCCATATTTCAGGACATAATGTGTGCCTCCATAAAGGCGAACCCACCATTGGTGCTGATAAAAGTGGAAAGCACACACTAAATAAGGTTGCTAAGCAGAGTAATCATCCTCTAATGTCTTTAATTGCCTTTTCTCTTGTTAAAGATTGACAAGGCAACGCATCAAAGAATCATACACAGTCCCCCTCGTGTTTATATATCTTACAATAATTTGCTACAGCACACAAAATGGATAGATGCCCTTGTTAGTGACTTCCAAGCACTGTCAAAAGCTTCTGTGAAATTCGAATTATAAGACAGATGCTAGGGACAGGTTGTGTTGCTTGTGGTATCCATGCTGTGCTGTCCTTGATTTTGAACAACCTATTGATGACCACGTGAAAGGTTTTTATGCTAATGCAGATGAAACCCAGGATTGACGCGTTCATATGCTCTACAGGGTATCTTAGTCCCCAGAAAATTGTAACTATTCAGTAAAGTCTTGGCTGCCTTCGAGAGAAATTTAGAAAGTTGCCTTCTCTGTATCAGTCCCATTTTTTATTTCCATTACCTGTATTTATGCTATCTGAGTTAAAACGTGAATGCTCTCCCACGAGCCTTCTGCTTTTCAGATAAGCAAGTCCTTTTTCTTGTTTTATTGTAACTTTTCAGTTGGAGGAATTCTTCTTTCCTGTCTTCTTTTTTTCTGTAACCAAGGTGCACAAGAGGAAGGAAGCTGCCATTGCAGTTATTGTGAAGTTTTTAAGATATTTTCAGCGTCTTACACGGCTTGAACCCGCCAATACAGGCTCAGAGGAGAAGTCCGACATTGATGAGAAGCAAGAATTTGGTAACTCTGAGGCAAGTCTTTCGTGATCTTTGTTCTAATAAGATAAAGATAGGTCTAAAACAATTCTTTATGGCTTGTACATCACACGAATGTTTACAATTGATCGTTGCTTAAAAATAAGGGCAGTTATTAAGCATCTGTAAATTGTCAATTTTTTCTCCTTGAGTCCGATATTCTGCAGTAACAATATTCACGACTTAACGTTTTTTTACATCTTTCATCGCTGTACCAGGACGCTTTTACTCAGAAAAGCCTTTGAATCTGTAACCTCAAGAGTACTTAGATTGGCCTATGGGGTGCAATGGTTGGCTTGACTGGATGGAATTCGTAAGCAGCTTGTCGGATATCAAACGTGGGGATTTTGAGTATTTCCTATAAACAATGTTTTTTGATGAATAAGTAGAAGATTAGATGCTGCTTTAGTTGCACATATGAGATTGTATCTTTTCAAGCTGATAGTACTTAATTATCTTAAGGTGTGTGGAAAATGATATTTGTTCTGACTGGGCTAATCAGACCAAAAAGATGAAGTTCTAGCAAGCCATGCCGCCAATCATCCTTCCGGGACCAATGTGTCTAAATTTTGCCGTCTCGCACTTTGTGGATATTCATGCAACGGTATGGAGTGGTGGGAATGGTTGTAGTGGTCGTTTCGACATGTCGGCAGGGGCTAATTGTTTGGCATGGAAAGATGAATGAAATCCGAATTAAATGGCGTGGTGATTGAGGGACTGGATTGATCATCAAGATGGATGAGGAGTTGCCCTTCTTCCCGCGACGCCACCTGCAATGCGGGGTCCTGGGATGGACCGATTTGCATGTGTAGTAGATTTCCTCGGTGTGCAGACCCTGTGCGGTGTGGGTCGACACTCCCTCAGGGTTTAATCCTCGAGATATAGAAAGCCAAGAAAATTAGGTCTCCATGGCATGACATGAAGTGAAGAGAGGCCAACGTAGCCAAGAATGAATTGCCAACAGAAATTGGAGACTCGCAATGAGAGACTTGAAAGGCGTCCACATTGAATTCCTAAAGTCGCCGGCAATTCATCCTTGGCTTCATTCTCCTCGCTTCACAAATCATGCAATGCCCTACGACCATGAATCGTCATAAGCTGAGCTCTTCCTATTTCAGGAGATAACGCTATCTCCATGATTTTGCATGGCTTCTTAATGGAGCTATCCCCTGCTATATATAGGAGAAGAAATAATGGAAGAAAGAGAAAATGAAGGTATAAGTGAGGAACATATTCTCTCTCTCTCTCTTCGCAGGAGATGGAGGCACAGCACAAGTTGCAGGAGATGGAGGCACAGCACAAGTTGCAGGAGAAGGAGGCACCGCACAAGTTGCTCTCTGCATGGAGCAATAGGAGTGGCATCTTTATTAACGGTCAACGCTCTTGCTTTTGGGAATGGTTGACATGTTGAGAGAGAATTTGCCGGATGATAGGGATCTCGAGATATCGATTTTCTTGGGAGTGTGGTGCCGACACATAAAAGGACTTTGCTGGGCTAAGGCGAAATCAGACTATTTATCTAATGGATCGACCAATCCCTTCATATGCACGTAAACTATTTTGTCCACATGCCTAGTGCAAATGGTAGCAAGCATGGGATATGTTTAGATTTGTTTTATCCAACTAATCCTTATCGATTTAAATTTCAAGCAAGCCACCCGGATTAGAATAAAAAGCACACACGTGCGGTGAGGGACATACTACTCATAAGTTACACATTAGAGAAAACATGGCAGTAGGGCTTTTCTCCTTATAAGTTTCTTGATTGAGTTCTCTATGACTGATTTTAATATAACACTTTTGGGGTTTACTTTAAGGGGTGCATGATAACCTCTGATTTCTGTCCTAGAAATAATTTTTCTATTCCAAACTTGTTTCTGAAACAGAAATTCGTTTGATAAAATTATTTCATTTTTCTATTTCTGAAATAGATTTTGGTTCCAGAAATAGGTTTGGAATAGAAATCAAAAGTAAGAATTTTCTACTTCTCTATTTCCGTGAGAAATAAAAATTCTTTTCATTGTTTGTCAATCGGTCCTTTATCTGTTGCCGCCGACCACCGTCCGTTGGTCGCTCGACGCCCGCCACCGCTGCCGCCGCCGGTCGTCGGCCCTCGCTGCCGCCGATCGCCGGTCACCGCCGATCGCCGGTCACCGCCGATCGCCGGCCACCGCTGCCCGCCGCCCGCCGCCATTGGTCACTAGTCGCCAGCCGTCGTCGCCGATCACTAGTCCACCGCCATCCGAAAGGAAGAAATTTTGTGTCGTTATCAAACAAATTTCTATTTTTAGAGTAGAAATTTTGTGTCGTTATCAAATTGTTATTTTTGCTTAGAAACTCTTCTAGAAATAGAAACATCTATTTCTTTTCCAGAAATCAATTTCTGGCCATAATGGTTATCATTCACCCCCTAAGTGTAATCTATGGCTAAGAAACACTTCAGCAATAGAACAATCATAACTCTATACTTCTTCGAATTCATAATGGATTTCTTTATGACTAGCTCTCTCGTGAAATAGGTATCAACACTCAAATTAAATCACGTAAAATTCTAGTATCTTGATCGTTCCTTCTTGATTTCTCTTGTACTGTCTTTCTCGTGTGTTTGATATTGAATTGCCTAATTTGTTAGCTTCTGTTTTGTTTTACAACAATTAGCATCAGAGGTAAGGTTGGGTTTCTAAAATATATTTAGGGTTTTTGTGTCACGCCTGGAACCTCGAGCACGCGCACATCCCTCGGTGGTCCATTAAATTGCGACGTTCCCAGGTGCGTCGCCAACCCATTCATTTTAATGCACATGCGAAAGCGAAATAAGCAATCTCCAAACAACAAACAAACATGAGATAGAAAAGTAGGACAATCAATTCACAAAACATATTTTATAAACAAATCAGGTCTATATACAAAAGAGTCTAAACCAAAAAGAGCTATTGAGCCATCTAGGCACTAGACACCTCGTCCATGGGCTCCGGGTCCACGATGACACCGTTAGGAGTGTCGAGATCCATAGGATACCCTACTTCCTACTCCCTGGTCCCAATGAGAGGCTCATCGAAACCCTGAAGGGGACCCTCCCGACCCCCTCGTCGAAAGCCAATGAACCATGCTATGAATTGGTGAGGTACCAACTAAGGTAGGCCTTCATCGACCCATACCATAGACTCAACTAGCTCTCGGGTCAGGGTGGTCCCGGGAATAAGGAAGAAGGTGTGCTCAAAATCCATTGTCTGCGGGATCCCATATTGTACTTGTCGTACTTCCATCTAAGGACCTAAAAATTGTAAACCACGATGGGGTGAGACGATGTCTCAGCGAGTCTACATCCTAAACCTCGATTAGGAAGATAATACACCTAGAGGCGGTCTATACACACATCATATGAGACTTACCTTGCCCCAGCACCTCCCTGCATGTATAGCTCATATAACATATGTACGTAGTAAATGCATTCGATAATTGAAACGCTTCACCTTCATAAATCAATCAATCACAGGGGTCCCGATTATAAGACCGAATCATTATGACAAGTCCCATTTCGTGCCACACAATTTTGTCCCATAATCAGACGCGGTTATATCAATCATTCAAGCGTTCCAATTAATTACGACCCAACGGCCACAGCCGACTTAATAGTCAGTGGTCATCTGGCATAATTGGGTGTCGTCTCGCACCATCGAGCATGGCAACGTCTACCTCTAGACGGCATTCTCGAAGGAGCATCGGCTTAGCCTCCACTACGACCAGCATCCGTTGACTTGGGGCATTCTCGAAGGAGCATCGTCAAGCGTAAAAGCTCGTGATGGGTTCTCATAACGATCACACGTACATCCAATCTCAGCCAAGGACATCATGCTTTGCACTCAAATGCCTCAATTTAAATAATATGCTTGGCCCATTTTTTTCATATTAAAAACACTCGGTAAAATAGGTGTGCGTGGACATACGGTCAAATTGAACCACAAAGCGTGTTATTCTCCCATTTTAAAATTTCACGATTTTATATTAGTACTTAAAACCTTTTTGGCATCAAAAACCGAAAACCAGTATTTTTCTAATTAAATACCAAAATTCCATATTTTTGAAATAATAAATAATAAATCATCAATCAGCATCCAATTGCATAAATTAGCACTCAATTACACAAACCAACTACACCACAACAATCAGCATGAAATTCTAAAAATCGACTATCCCGATATAATTTCCGCCAATAAATAAATAAATAAATAAATTGCATTTAAATAAATAAATTGCAAAATAATTAAATACATCACTAATTAAGTTATAAACACTAATCTAATCACCTAATCGGACTAATTAAGTTAATCCACCTTAGCTAGATGTACATAACCTACTAAACTAACTAATTAAATAAACTAACCACCTAATTGGCCTAACTAGTTAATCAAATTTAACTAAACAAGCTAACTAATTACACTAATTCCACTTAGCCTAATCTAACCCTCCCCTAAGAATAATTAACATCCTAATTAAGGTTTAAAAGGTAAACTCACCGGTTTAACGAGCTGATGAGTTCATGGCGACGGCGACGCGAAGGCGAGCAAGACTCGCGCCAACGGCGACACCCAAGGAGGCTCGGAAGGGCCCGAAAAATGGCCCATGAAGCTTTAGCTCTAAGGTGGAACTTCGATTTTGTGGCTGAACCAAAGGCTAGTTGAGGGGCTCGACTTGTGGAGATGTGTCACGCCTTGATCCTTGGGCACGCATCCATCCCTCATTGGTTGTTATAATTGCGACGTTCCAGGACGCATCGCCGACCCATTCATTTTAATATGCATGAGGAAGCATATAATTTGTGACATCCCAAATTTCACCGACCTTCATTAGTATAATTGGATCATTAGAAGTTTGGATTATTTTAGATCGGGCCAGGAAGTGAACCCGATGGACCGTGAGGATTGAATGGGCTTGAGGAGCAAGCGGGCTGTATGATTATTTAGAATTAGGCTTGTAAACTTGAGTGAGAGATTATGGGCTTGGATTGAGTGGGCCAAGGTTCGGAATTATTAGATTCGTAAATTTAGTTTAGTGGGCCGGATTGTTATAGATTAAGTCCGTTGGGCTAGAGATGAATAATTAGGCCCGAGTGATTTTTATTTTTGGTTAAGATTTATGGATTATAAATATGATAATTTGATTAATGATTGTAATGCTAATATAAATTTTTGTCTTCAGCATTTTGTGATAGATTCTTTTTAGACTAACATTAACTAGTCGATATGTTATATATGTTATGATTTTGTGTGATTGAAATCAAGTAGAAACAAAAGGAATTAATTGAATCACATTAGAAACTAATGAAGCAACTAATGACATGAATTAGAACCTAATTAAATTCGAGTGACAAATGGCAAGGGACATCACACTTGGAGGCCATGACACCTTCCTTTTCCCCTTCGTTTTTCTTCACCAACCATGGATTCAATTCCTTCAAAACCGAAACAAGCAAAGAAAAATACAATCATTAGCAAATCTCATCATTAGTCTAGCCTAGGGATTAGTTAGTAGGCATATTTCCCTTCTTAAATTTTCGAAACCTCTCTCTCTCTCTCTTCAAGACCGAAACACCCACCTCCATCTTCTTCGTGTCTCTCTTGGACGAGCAGTGAAGAACCAGAAGCAAAACAGCAACTTTCTTCCTTTGCATGCGAGATTTTGGTGTTGATCTTGAAGTATCTTTGTGATTGTTTGATAGCTGAACTAAGGTAAGGAAAGATATAACTCTAAATTGAAATTTATCCATCGTTTCATCAAGAAAGCTTGCGGATCTAACCAAACCGTGAAGGATATGATTTGTAGTTGTTGTTTTTGTGGTTAATCTAAGCTGAGTAAGTGTTAGATTAAAGATAGAAGCCATTGCATGTTGTTTTTGAGCCTTGCATGTTTCGAAATCCAAGTGTGAGTATGTTGTTTTGTTGAGTGAAGTGATGAAATGGTTGCCGAGTGAATGGATTTGGTATAAATCGTGGTGAGTGAACTCACGGATGCAACAACACTTCGAGCTGAGTTGTGGATTGATTATTTGTTAGAGAAAGACATGCCGAAGGTGTTTTAAGTTGCTGTGATTAGGTATTGAAGTATTGTAGAAGAAGTTTGTGAAAAGATGAGTGGTTTAGTCGGGTTAGAAGTAAAGGAAATCGTGTACCTATTTTGTTCTAGGTAAAAACGGTTATGGAGTCTTCTGTTTGTATTTATTTTCTTTATGTATGTTACTGGAAATGAGAAAGAAACCATTCTACATGATAGAACATCTATAAGATCAAGTTATATACGTAGCTATAACCATATGAATATAAAAACATCGAGATAGAAGTGAATTTAGTAAAATTAGTATACTGTTTTTGTGAGAAACGGTTTGACCTTTACCGATTATACGAATTTTCTGTATTTACCTATTTAGATTTGGACTTCAATTCCTTAATGAAAATTGTAGAACACATCTTAAGGAATAACGTGTCAAGATTTGAGATTAAATGAATAAGAATTGGCTAGTAAAACAATTTTCTTTGTAGATAAAGAATCTGGACGTCGGTACAGGGTGTTAGTAAAGATTATAGCAATTGTAACTCTTAATACAGTGAGATTCGGACTTAAGTTTCTTCACAGAAAATGTCAATCTGTGTCTCTAATATAACATACTAAAATTTGGTAGTATTCCGACAAGAATTGATCTACCTTCTGTGTTCAAAAACCGAAACTGTACATTTAGCTAGTAAACTGTTTTAACCTGAGAACATATAATATATATTGTGTTCTATATATTCGACTTGTATGATATACATAGAGTCTAATAAGCTCATAATAGATATTAGCCATGTAAGAATAGGCCTCATACATCATTTGAGATATAAGTGCATATAGTATCATGTGAGTGCAATGAGTGTGGTGCATAGTGCTTAATTATGGGATAAATATTTGTTCGGCATGGTATGGGACATGTCGTAATGGGTTTTATCTTATAATTTGGACACGCGCGTGTGCTAGGATCATGAGAATTAGATATATAGTTAGATACCTTGGAGTCTTTTCTTTTGCATATGATAAATGCATTAATTAAAGGTGTGGTGGTGTGAAACGTGTGCTTAAGAGAGTGAATGAACCCATCGGTACAGTGATACCGGTGATGCCCCCGGAAGTTTGGGATGCCCTTGCTGAGTGGTCTTGGATGCCTCGGTAGAGAGATACTGGGATGCCTCAGAGCGAGATGCCCTTGTGTGTGATCAAGGATGCCTCAGTTGTGTGATACTGAGATGCCTCGGAGTGAGATGCCCCTTGCTGAGTGGTCTTGGGACGACCTCGGTAGAAAGACACCGGGATGCCTCGGAGTGAGATGCCCATAATAGAAATATTGTGGAAGTCCGGATAAGGTAACTTCCAGAAGTGACTCGATCGGGCCGGCAAAGTTCCGGTTAGTGACTGATCGAGGGTGGATTATATGCACATAAATATAATTGAACTTGGCGAGTGAGTCCATTCATTATTGTTGCATTGTATTTGATGTGAAATTGACTTTGAAAAAGGTAAGTATAGAAATGGATGCATATAAGGTAATTACATATGTGATGTGTTAATATCCAATTGTTTATGCTTGTGACAATTCTATTTTAGTATCCTAAATTGCTTGGATTATGATTTCCTTGTAATATTGATGGCTGTGGATTGTTTAAGTAAGAGTTTTATCATTTTTTACTGGGCATAGTTTTGCTCATACCTTACATTTTTCAGATTGATAGTATGGATGTGCCGCCATTAGCTCGTTATGGAGTGATATCGAACATTGAGGTTACTTTCACTGATGTGTATGATTCTGATGTTGAGCTGACCTTCTCCAAATATGAGGCCACAATGTGGATGGATAATGGTAGAGCTGAGATGATCCCTATGAAGTTTGTTGCATGGTTTGTCAAGCACGATGGAGCGATGTTTGGCCTTATCCCTTTTAGCGATGATGGAGCAGGAGCTGGGACGGATGGCGCCTAGATGCCTTTGATCACGTAGAAGCTAACTGTCTTTTGTTTTCTTTTGAACGTGGGCGTGTGTGGGAACTCATGGAGTAGACACCCTCACCCTTTTATCCTTGGCTTTTGTTACGCCTTACTTTTGTTATATATATGTTGTATATATAGGCGGTGAACATGGAAAGAGTCCAGGTTGATAAATTTTGTAGGCCCTAATGATGGTAAGAAGAAATGAAGCTTCTTGTGATCTTGTCTATGTGCATGAATAAATTGGCCAATACTAAAAAGTATTGAAGGTAGAGCGAATTGCAGGATAAACTCATAATATAAACTATATATTTCAAATAATCCATGTTATACATGCTAACCTTCAATAATGATCATTATAAATGGAATTCACAATTTTTAAAGATTATAATAATAAATAAATTTCCGTTAGTGCTTAGTACGTGATGCCCTGGGACGTCACAGCTCGTTACATAATTAATCCCCAGACAATAAAACAATGGGATAGAAAAGTATGATCAATTTTTCACAAAAGACCTTTTTATAAACACACAAGTTTATACACTGAAGCCAACAAAAATGAGTCGACTTTCATTAAAATAGAATTGTCCTATGACTAACTAGTCAGACAAGGGTGCCGATTCTTTGGGCTTCACCTTCTAACTCTAGGGCTTCTGGTCCTTCACCAACAACACCTAAGGACTTGAAATGGTTATACAATAACTAGTGAGACAACGTCTCAGTGAGTTCTACCCCTTAAGACCCGATTAGGAAACCAATATGCCATAAGAGCTGCCTATGCATAACACGGATTAGAGGACTTACCTTGGCCTCAGATTCCACCTGCAATTCAATACAATTCAAATAGGCACCCAATCAATCAACACAGATCGAAACATCAATCAATCGACCTAGTCGATTACATATCAATCAGACCATTCCCCGATCATTCAATTCAATACTGTCCAATCTCCTAGATAACCAATCGAGTTACTGAGCCACTATAATATACTATTCATTCTCCAAAATAACTTATCAAGTTACCGAACTAGTATATTATCCTATCTCCATATGACATATGGAGCCATCGAGCGGGTATGCATAATGTTCTATCTTTGAGACGACATATAGAGTCATCGAGCCGTTATAACATACCTGTGCATAACGTTCTATCTCCAAGACAACACATAGAGTCATCGAGCCATTATAACACACCGTTGGGTTATACCGTCCTATCTCCAAGATGACATATAGAGTCACCGAGCCGGTATACAAACAATTCTTTCTCAAGATAACATGAAAGTCATTGAGCTGTCAAATCATACCGTCCTATCTCCAAGATGACATATAGAGTCACCGAGCCGGTATACAAACAATTCTTTCTCCATATGACATATAGAGTCATCGAGCTGGTGAATCATACCGTCCTAACTCCAAGATGACATATAGAATCACCGAGCCGGTATACAAACAATTCTTTCTCAAGATGACGTGACAGTCATCGAGCTATAATAATATAACGTCCATTCTCCAGATGACATACGAATCATCGAGTCGTTATAGTATTTTTGTTCTGAAAACACAATCAATTTACCCTTGTTATCATGCTTGATAAAAAAAATACATGTGTGTGGGTACACGGCCGGCCTTAGCTAAAATACTATAATTTCCTTTTCACAAATCCCACCATTTTCCGTAGTCGACCAAAATATTTTTGGCACTGTCAACCGATGCCCGGTTATTTTTCCATTAATTATCAAAATTAATTAATTTAGGAATAAATCCTAAAATGACAAATAAATCGATTTAGCACGATTTAGCACTAAAATAAATAAACAGATTGCACCACGATAATCAACATAAAATTCTGGTCGTTGGCTATCCCTGCCTAATTTTCGAAAAATAAATAATTAATTAAATAATTACGGAAAATATTAAATAAATGTAATAAGTCCAATTTAGGCCCGTAATGCCAAATTGGAAGCCGAGACGGACTCGGAAAATTCCTGAGATCCATTCAATAAATAATAACATGAGTCTACTTGCTAATATCACTAACCATTTGCCTAACATGCATTGCTAAGGCACTAATTTAAACTACTTTACTCTAATCTATTGATGTGAATCGTTGTGGAAAGATTGTTCTACGAAGGCCTGGATGGTGCGAATTGCGAACCTCGACCTCCAATCGAACCTGTGATTGGCAATCTCGGTATGAACGTGACATGTTGACGAACGTGTGTCAACCAACCAACGTTATAAACGCCACGAGCGAAAGAATTCGCTATCTCGCTCGATAGGTCGAATCGACCGCCACAAGAGAATCTTGATAAGGTCAAGTCCTTAAAAGAACAATAGAAGAGAACCTCTCAATTCTTTAACTTAAAAATAAAATATGTCTGTGTCTCAAAGAAATTCAGCTAGTCCTTAATATAGGCCTTCTAGCCGCCACACAAACCCTAAAACCAACCCTAGAAATCTAATGCGTAATATTCTAGAATATACCTAAACCTAAAGAGAGAGAGAGAGAGAGATATATATATATATATATATATATATATATATTTGACTTAGTCAAATATTTGATAACCAGATAATTAAATTGCGCCAAGATTTCCATAATTCTTCAAGATTCGATCCAAGGTCATCTCCACGCCAAAGATTACGCCAAGATTTCCAAGATTCTTCAAGATTCGATCCAAGGTCATCTCCACGCCAAAGATTACGAACCATGACGCCAACAGCTTGCCTAAATTGCTTGGCCCGCGCTCGAGTAATCGAACCAGTAGGAATAGACAATGGGTCCCTAGCACCTCCTCGATATAGCTCGATGTCCACATCATCTATCCACCTAATTGCACATAATTAAATCTAATCAACCCCTAAGCATCATTAGTTTACTAAGTAGGGATTAGTGAGTAAAACTCACTTGTGCAAAGTGAAGACCAGAACACCGCGACGGCGGCCGAACTTGGGCTCGTGATGACACCAACGGGCTTGGACCAGGCCTAAACTTTGCCCAACAAATCTCAGCCCAAATTAAGATTTGTTATTGAGTTGGACCGGGCTTGCTTCACGGGCTTGGGCTTCAAAACAGGGCTAAAACTGAACATGCGTGGGCTTCAAATGTGGGCTTGACTACTAGGCTTGAGGGCTGACTGAGGTGGGCTATTGAGTTAATTCGACGGGCTAACTTCAAATGGGTTTGTGGGCTGCTGAGCCCAATTAACAGGCTGAGACATGGGCTGCTGCAGGGCTTCGAGATGGGTTGAAATGTCCCTTTGTTGGGTTGGAGCTTGAAGTCGGACTGGGAATTGGTGTTGATCGGTGGGTTGAAGAAACGTGCGGGCTGAAGACGGGACTTCAAGTGGGCTGAAGTGGGCTGCATGCGGCTAGGAAAATGAAGCAAAGATGGTGAGGAATTGTGGGCTGGCTTCGTGGCAGTAGGGGGGAAACGAAATTGAAGCTGAAGCAGCGAAGTCGATGAAGCTGGCGTTGAAGACCGTTGGTGAACGTGGCAGCAGTATGAGCTTGGGGAAAAGCTTCGGTGAGCCTCGATGGAAGTTGCTAACTTTGTGCAGCTGAAAGATGGACAAACTGAAGTGGAGTAGCTTCGGTGGGCGCTGGCCAATGCACGAAACAGAATGAAGAACGAAGGGGCAGCTGGTGGTCAACCTTGGCTTTGCTAGAGAGAAGAGAGTTGACCGGTGGAGAGTTCTTCTCAGATGTGTGGCGGCTTGGAGGGCTTTGGTGGAGTGGCCTAATGGAGCAAAGAAGTGAAATGAAGACAAACGTTGGAGGGGATTGGGCAGAGGAAGAGCAAATTTGGGGAAAAGGGAATGAAGCTTGCGACAGCTAGAACAACTTTAAAAAAAAAGGGCAAATGAAAGATAGAGAAAAGAAGGAGGTCGGTAGTGAAGGGGTGAGGGGGAAGGAGAAGCATGCGTGAGAAGCCGGTGGATGGGGGGAAAAAGTCAAGATAAATATCCATTATTCATCATATCTTAGCCCCAAAATTCCACATAATTATCCTCTTATGTCCCTTAATTCTTTCTTGAAGATAAATCAACAATTTATCCACTTTGATGCCAATTGTTGCACCCTCCATTCCTAGCTCCGAATTTCACACTTTTGGACTTCAATTTCCTCACTAACTCATCCAATTGATGTCCAATTTTGTTGAAGAAAATGCCCACAAAATTTCTACAAGTCCCCATCACAAAATGACTCAGTAAGAAGGCCAAAAATCCCTTCAATTTGGCCCATATGAATTTTTATCATTTTCCGAATTGTCCGAATTGACTTTTCGTAAAAATCCCGAACTCGATGGAATTTCTTCGGAAGACAAGATGACGTCCTATAAATGAACCGTGACATGCTCGAATATCTGATTCCCAAAACCGAATTTAATTTCGTGGTTAAAATCAACCGAACGCGATTTTAGTCCAATCCGACCTACCGAGTAGCTTTTAGGGATTTTACCGCGGTTATATCCCTTAATGGCTTCACCCAATAGATTGGTTAACTCATGAGTGATCATCTCAGAGAAAAAAGGACCATAGGCGCGTCGATGAAATGCCTATTTCATTTTATCGAAACGGGTCGAAAATTCAGGATGTCACAACTCTTCCCCTCTTATAAAAATTTCGTCCTCGAAATTTAAACCATTACAATTCTTCTTCAAAATGGTGGGGTAAGTCGTCTCATTGAGTCTTCACTTTCCCATGTAGTTTATTTTGACATGTGGTGTTGTTAGACCACTTTGACCAAAGAGGTCGTCTTGGTGCGTAGAGATATGTTCTTTTCAATTCACAAGCTGAACCGGGCTTTCCATGTACGATACTCTGTCGCCCACGTTGAACTCTTCGAAATTCAGCACGAGGGTCGAGTCAGGCTCATATGTCCTCAACACCGACACGTGAAAGATGTCATGCACTTGCGTCGACCTTGACGACAATGCAAGACGATATGCTACGATCTAGATTCTTTCTAGAATTTCAAAGGGACCTATATACCTCGGACTCAGCTTTCCCTCCTTGCTGAAGCGTAAGGTGTCCCTCATTGGTGACACCTTCAAAAAGATGTAATCACCAATTTGGAACTCCAAGGGCCTTCAAAGCTCAACGATACAACATTTTTGGCAGCTCTGAGCGTTCTTTAATCTGTTTCTGATCACGGCAACTGCAATCACTGACTGCTGAATTGACTCTAGGCCTGTGATCTTTCTTTCTCTGACCTCATCTCAACAAACTGAAGTTCTGTACACTCTGTTATGCAAGCTTCAATAGGAACCCTCTGATCTAGATTTGATATAGATTCGTCACTAACACTCCATGTAGACGAACTATCTGGCGCACATACAACTTTGTATGTTTGTCTAAGCCTAGATCCTTTCGTACTACCAAGGAGTGAGCCGACTTCATCAGTATGTCGATCACAACCTAAAATGGAGTCATTACTCCTCTAACTCCTTGGTCAGCCTGTCACAACATTTCATTGTGATATACTGCCATTCCCACTCGGAACTCTCGAGTGATTGTAAAAGTCCTCCCGACTTGCATTACTGAACTTTCACTTACTAGCACATCTACCACTTACAACCTATCCGGTAATGTCCATCTTCATGTTAGTCTACCAATCGAGCTGACGCCGATTCTGATCTACTTTGTACTGTTTGGTCGAATACTACAACTGCTACAGTGAATTCCTGATAAGGTCTCCTCCTTAGGCTTCGTACTGTCTGACACCTATCATCACCCATGATATTTGGCGTTCCATCTTCAGAAATTTGAAAGTCAATCCTTCCCTTATCGGTATTCTCTTGTAGGATTTTATGTACATCTCAGTTTGTCAACTGAAGCGTCTAATTCTAAAATGGACTTCCGGTTCAATTCTGAGGGTGGCCATAAAATTCGAAAGGTGGTTTACCTCAAACTTGAAAACCGAATCTCGAGCTCTCTCGAGTAAATTTCCACTCCTTGATCACCATTTGTGCAACTGAAGACTTCCGACTCAGTGCACCCGTGACTTAATTCGTCTTTCTAGGGTGATGCAGGACATCACAATCACAGTTCTTCCAAAATTCTAATACATAACACTGTCTCATATTCAACTCTTTTGAGAGAATAAACACTTTGAGACTTTAGCGTTCAACAAAGATCTGGAATCTTTCTCCACACAAATAACATCTTCAAATTTTCAGAGCAAAAATTATTGCTGCGAGTTCCAAGTCATACGCTAGGTAACTCAACTCATGGGGTATCGACTGATGGGACGTGTATGTAACACTCTACCACGTTACATCAACACGCAACCCAATCCTCTAAGCGATGCGTCACTATAAATTTCGCATCCTCTAGAACCATAAGGAATGTCAACACAAGTTCGGTAGCCAACTTCTACTTATGCTCTTGGAAATTATCCTCACACTTGTTTGTCCATATGAATTTCTCTCCTTTCTTTAGGAGTCGAGTCAATGGTGACACTGATGTTGAGATTCCTTCCACGAACCCCTGTAGTGACTTGTCTAACTCAAACGGTTTCCGATCTTTGATACTGTTGTTGGTCTTGGTCCACTGATAACTGATTCGATCTTGGCTAGGTCCATGGAGATTCCTTTACCATTCTCAGATGTCTCTCTTGCTCCTTAGCATTCCTCGAATACACTAGAATATCATTACATGACACGATCACAACTGATCTAGATATTCTTTGAACACTCGATTTGTCAAATCCATGACAGCAGTTGGAACGTTCGTCAGACCCAATGGCATTACATTTTACTCACAAGGGCCATATCGAGTACGAAACACTATCTTTTTCTCTAACGATAGGTCTGACAATTCCCATGGAAATACCTCTAGGAATTCTTAGAGTACTGAGATATCCTCAATCTTTAGTTCTTCAATTTGTCTTATCTATGACAATCGCTAAGTAACCTTGGCAACCTCCGTCTAACAAACGAGTTGCCTTCAACCGATGAGATTAATGAAATCGAAGATTCTTTTCGATTCCCAATAAACTCGACACTTTCACATGCTAATGGACTATGCTAGATTACTCCATGACCATAATTCATTACCACAAGATGCTCCATGAGCCCACTCTATTCATGTGGCATCAAAGTTACACCTCAGCAACCAATCAAGCACAACTATAGCTAGTGATTCCCCTTTCTTTTATTTTATTTCAACAACTGAAGTTCTAAAACTTAGTCCAAAGCTCTGCTGCACTACTCTGATAAAATCTCCTCAAGAACATTCTTCCTTTGATTGATGCATGGTTGGTTCCATTCCTGTCCCTTTCGCCATCCTTGTGGCATCCTAACTGTGGTAGCGGTGTCTATGTTACCTTAGACTTTCACTAACAATCCCTCACCTAATGGCCATGCTGGTCAAAATCACAACACGTTCTAGCCATACCTGGACATTGGATTTATCTATGCTTCCTTCCATACTTTTGGCACCCATCTAGTGAGTCTTCTATCTCTTGTTAAGTGATTTGTCCCATTGGCCTTCTAGGACCACTCCTAACCAGGTAACCCTGCTGGCTACACTTCAAACAATTTCTTGTTTTAGGAAAGACATAAGGCCGATCTCCATCATCACGCACGGAAACAACATGTTCCATTTGACTCGGTGCTGACCTGACTATCCCACCCTTCCTATTGGGTGGAATAGAATACTTTTCTCTCGATATCGGTCTTCTCCCTGACCGATTTCCATTTCTACTTGTACTGAATCTTGACTCAGATACTAAAGTCTGATCCCTGACCACCAATCCAGGTTGGACCTCAACAGATGCGGCAACAACAGTGGCTCGGTCTAGAGCCTGCTGACTCAACCAGTTCCCAAGGAACACTAGCGCCTGAATGATCTCGTCGAACCTAGGATTGCTCGGTGTTGCTACACTAGTACCGACCTGCAGCGATACTCTTACACTAGCGTTGGTCTGAACCTGCGCTTATCTCAATTACCTCGGGTACTGACCTTTCTCAGCATTCTACCTTGAGTCATAGAGGCTACTGCCCTCTTACTAGGAGTCATCAGCTCTTGATCACTCATACTATAGACTCTTATAGACACTTGTTTTCTAATTCTAATACCATATTAGAATTTGAGTGACCCACACAAATAAGCTATCAATCGACTATCAATCACATGCACCAGCATAAAGTAAAAGTCATTCCTACTAACTATCCCATGACTCATCGCACCTTATCACTCCAAACACAAACCTGGCTCTAATACCACTTAAACGGGATGTCACACCCTGATCCTCGGGAACACACCCATCCCTCATTGGTCGATATAATTGCGACGTCCTAGGACGCATCGCCAGCCCATTCATTTTAATACACATGCGGAAGAATATAATTAATCTTTAGACAATAAAACAATGTGATAGAAAAGTAGGATCAATTTTCACAAAAGACCTTTTTATAAACACACGGGTTTATACACTGAAGTCGACAAAAATGAGTCGAATTTCATTAAAATAGAATTGTCCTATGACTAACTAGTCAGACAAGGGCGCCGATTCTTCGGGCTTAACCTTCTAACTCCGGGGCTTCTGGTCCTTCATCAAGTCTAACCAGTGAGACAAAGTCTCAGCGAGTTCTACCCCCTAAGACCCGATTAGGAAACCAATATGCTATAAGGGCTGCCTATGCATAATACGGATTAGAGGACTTACCTTGGCCTCAAATTCCACTTGCAATTCAATATAGTTCGAATAGGCACCCAATCAATCAACACAGATCGAAACATCGATCAATCGACCTAGTCGATTACATATCAATTAGACCATTCCCCGATCATTCAATTCAATACTATCCAATCTCCTAGATAACCAATCGAGTTATCGAGCCACTATAATATACTATTCATTCTCCAAGATAACCTATCAAGTTACCGAGCTAGTATATTATCCTATCTCCATATGACATATAGAGCCATCGAGCGGGTATGCATAACGTTCTATCTCCGAGATGACATATAGAGTCATCGAGCCGTTATAACATACCTGTGTATAACGTTCTATCTCCAAGACGGCACATAGAGTCATCGAGCCGTTATAACACATCGTTGGGTCATACTGTCCTATCTCCAAGATGACATATAGAGTCATCGAGCCGGTATACAAACAATTCTTTCTCAAGATGACATGAAAGTCATCAAGCTGTCAAATCATACCGTCCTATCTCCAAGATGACATATAGAGTCACTAAGTCGGTATACAAACAATTCTTTCTCCATATGACATATAGAGTCATCGAGCTGGTGAATCATACCGTCCTATCTCCAAGATGACATATAGAGTCACCGAGCCGGTATACAAACAATTCTTTCTCAAGATGACATGAGAGTCATCGAGCTATAATAATATAACGTCCATGCTCCAAATGACATACGAATCATCAAGCCGTTATAGTATTTTTGTTATGAAAACACAATCAATTTACCCTTGTTATCATGCTTGATAAAAAATACATGTGTGTGGGTACACGGCCGGCCTTAGGCAAAATACTATAATTTCCTTTTCACAAATCCCACCATTTTCCGTAGTCGACCAAAATATTTTTGGCACTGTCAATCGATGCCCAGTTATTTTTTCATTAATTATCAAAATTAATTAATTTAGGAATAAATCCTAAAATGACAAATAAATTGATTTAGCACGATTTAGCACTAAAATAAATAAACAGATTGCACCACGATAATCAGCATAAAATTCTGGTTGTTGGCTATCCCTGCCTAATTTCTGGAAAATAATTAATTAATTAAATAATTACGGAAAATATTAAATAAATGTAATAAGTCCAATTTAGGCCCGTAATGCCAAATTGGAAGCCGAGACGAACCCAGAAAATTCCCAAGACCCGTTCAATAAATAATAACACGAGTCTACTTGCTAATATCACAAACCATTTGCCTAACATGCATTGCTAAGGCATTAATTTAAATTACTCTACTATAATCCATCCACCTAATTGCACTTAATTAAATCAAATCAACCCCTAAGCATCATTAGTCTACTAAGTAGGGATTAGTGAGTAAAACTCACTTGTGCAAAGCGAAGACCAGAACACTGCGACGGCGGCCGAACTTAGGCTTGCAATGACACCAACGGGCTTGGACCGGGCCTAAATTTGGCCCAATAAATCTCAGCCTAAATTGAGATTTGTTATTGAGTTGGACCGGGCTTGCTTCGCAGGCTTGGGCTTCAAAACAAGGCTGAAATTGAACTTGAGTGGGCTTCAAATGCGAGCTTGACTACTAGGCTTGAGGGTTGACTGAGGTGGGCTACTGAGCTAATTCGACGGGCTGACTTCAAATGGGCTTACGGGTTGCTGAGCCTAATTAATAGGCTGAGACATGGGCTGTTGTAGGGCTTCGAGATGGGCTGAAATGTCCCTTTGTTGGGCTAGAGCTTGAAGTCGGACTGGGAATTGGTGTTGCTCGGTGGGCTGAAGAAACGTGTGGGCTGAAGACGGGACTTCAAGTGGGCTAAAGTGGGCTGCATGCGGTTGGGAAAACGAAGCAAAGATGGTGAGGAATCGTGGGCTGGCTTTGTGGCGGCAGGGGGGAAACAAAATTGAAGCTAAAGTAGCAAAGTCGATGAAGTTGGCGTTGAAGACCGTTGGTGAACGTGGCAACGGCAGGAGCTTGGGGAAAAGCTTCGGTGAGCCTCGATGGAAGTGGCTGACTTTGTGCAGCTAAAAGAGGGACAAACCGAAGTGGAGCAGCTTTGATGGGCGCTGGCTAATGCACGAAGCATAACGAAGAACGAAGGGGCAGCTGGCGGTCAACCTTGGCTTTGCTGGAGAGAAGAGAGTTGATCGGTGGAGAGTTCTTCTTAGACGTGTGGCGGCTTAGAGGGCTTCGGTGGAGTGGCTAATGGAGCAAAGAAGTGAAATGAAGACAAACGTTGGTGGGGATTGGGCAGAGGAAGAACAAATTGGGGAAAAAGGGAATGAAGCTTGCAATAGCTAGAACAACTAAAAAAAAGGGCAAATGAAAGATAGAGAAAAGAAGGAGGTCGGCGGTGAAGGGGTGAGGGGGAAGGAGAAGTGTGCGTGAGAAGCCGGTGGATGGGGGGAAAATTCAAGATAAAAATTATTCATCATATCTTAGCCCCAAAATTCCACATAATTATCCTCTTATGTCCCCCAATTCTTTCTTGAAGATA
The DNA here is from genome assembly GCA_014182565.1 of Eucalyptus marginata. Taxonomy (NCBI): domain Eukaryota; kingdom Viridiplantae; phylum Streptophyta; class Magnoliopsida; order Myrtales; family Myrtaceae; genus Eucalyptus; species Eucalyptus marginata. Next base: position 26,406,359 of record CM024587.1, read on the forward strand.
AATCCACAATTTATCCACTTTGATGCCAATTGTTGCACCCCCCACTCCTAGCTCCGAATTTCACACCTTTGGACTTCAATTTCCTCACTAACTCATCCAATTGATGTCTAATTTTGTTGAAGAAAATGTCAACAAAATTTTTACAAGTCCCCATCACCAAATGATTCGGTAAGGAGGCCAAAAATCCCTTCAATTTGGCCCATCCGAAATTCCGTCATTTTCCGAATCGTCCGAATTGATTTCTGTAAAAATCCCGAACTCGATGGAATTTCTTCGAAAGACAAGACGATGTCCTATAAATGAACAGCGACATGCTCGAATATCAAATTCCCAAAACCGAATTCAATTTCGTGGTTAAAATCGACCGAACGCGATTTTAGTCCAATTCGATGTACCGGGTAGCTTTTAGGGATTTTACTGCGATTATATCCCTTAATAGCTTCACCTAATCGATTGGTTAACTCATGAGTGATCAGCTCAGAGAAAAATGACCATAGTCATGTCGACGAAATGCCCATTTCATTTTATCGGGATGGGTCGAAAATTCAAGATGTCATAGCTAGATGGCCAGGCGGCGACGAGCTGGCGGCTGGAATGGTAGACGGTTGCGACGGCAGCTCGGGGGCCAGCGATTGCGAGTTGGCGAGCTCGGGAAAGCAGCTCGAGCAGGCAGACGGCGCATGGGCGGCGCGAGACACGGCTGGCTCGGGACGGCGTGGACGTGTGCGACTAGAGGCAGGCAAGCTATCTTGGCGGGCTGGCTGACGGCGGCGTGAGGCTAGCAGCTTCGACAAGGGGCTTGGCTGGCTGGTTGCTTGCTCTGGAATGGAGTTTGCAGCTAGTTCTAATGAAGAAGAAGCCGAGGAGGAAGAAGATAGGGCTGTTGCTGGTTGGAGGGGGATAAAGGGCCTCAAAAGTCTTGCCAAAATATCCAAACACTCAAGTGTTGCCCCCACCAGCCTTCAGCCTTGATCCATAGCCAATTTCCCTCCCAAAGCTTCCCAAACAAGGCACAAATGAGGTCCAAATGTTGCAGCTCCGCATGGCCTACGAATTTCATGTAATTCCCTCCTAAATCAATTCAAATTTCACACCAAATGGCTTCCAATTCATGGCCAAAATGCTGAGGAGGAAGCCCACACCAAATTCCACAATTTTCCTCACCAATTGATCTATCTTGAATGCAAAAAATGCACTCAATTTGGCTCATCCGAATTTCCCGGTCCAATTTTGCCGAATTTTAATTTTTCACCAAAAATCCCGGGCTTGCCAAAAATTCTTCAAAGGATGAGTTAACGTCCTAAAAATAAATTGTGACACGCTAAAACTTTTAATTCCTGAAACCGGGTTCAATTTCATGGTTAAATTAAACCCGTGGTCGATTATTTTCGATCCACAATATGCATCTCCGACTCATAGGTGACTCTCGGTTGTCATAAAAATCTCAAAGTTTCAATTATTGGCACTTGGTACAAAATCGACAGAAAAATCGGTTTAGTGCCGCTTAACACGAATTTTGCAATTAGGTGGAATCACCCACAATTTAATTACATGCCTTTGTCGAATCAACCTATCTCTAGTCTCTAATCGATTTTAACGAGGCCGTATTGACCCTTGCAGATTAGCACGGTCGAGTAGTCGATTTCTTGTCGAATTCTTAAGTCGGTCGCGTTCATATCCCTTAACGGCTTCACCCGGTAGATCAGTTATCTCGTGAGTGATCAACTTAGAGAAAAAGATTATAGGCGCGTCGATGAAAAGTTCACTTCATTTAAATCAAAACAGGGTCGAAAATCAGGATGTCACAACCATTCCCCTCTTATAAAATTTTCGTCATCGAAATTTAAATCATTACAAATCTTATTAAAAAAGATGGGGGTATTGTCGTCTCATCGAGTCTTCTTTTTCCCAGGTTGCTCCTTTTGTCCCGTGGTGTTGCCAGACCACTTTGACCAAGGAGATCGTCTTGGTACGCAGCACTTGCTCTTTGTGATCCACAATCCGAACTGGTCTCTCCACGTACGACACCCTGTCGTCCACGTCTAATTCTTCAAAGTTCAGCACGTGGGTTGGGTCAAGTTCATACTTTCCCAACATCGACACGTGGAAGACATCATGCATTTGCGCCAGTCTGGTGGTAATGCAAGACAATACGGCAAAGTTCCTATTCTCTCAAGAATCTTAAAGGGACCGACGTACCTCGGACTCAGCTTCCCTTTCTTGCCGAAGTGCGAAGTATCCCTTATTGGTGACACCTTCAGAAAGACGTGCTCACCAACTTAAAATTCCAATGGTCTTCGACACTTATTTAAATAACTTTTCTGACGACTTTAAGCAGTCTTCAGCCTTTCTCAAATAATTGCAACTGCATCCACTGACTGTTGAACTAACTCTGGGCCGGTAATCTTCCGTTCTCCGACTTCATCCCAACATACTAGAGTTTTGCACTCTCTGCCAGACAAAGCTTCAAATGGTGCCATATGAATTATGTGCCGATAACTATTGTTGTAGGCAAACTCAACTAGATGAAGCTGTTCCTCCCAGCTTCCCTTGAAGTCCAACATGCAAGCTCATGTCCTCGAGGGTTTGAATCGTCCTCTCAGACTGGCCATCCGTCTGAGGATGATAGGCCGTACTGTACTGCAGCTTCTTTCCTAAGGCTGTTGTAAACTTCGGGTCTCGATCAGAAGTAATTGTCACTAGTACTCCATGCAGACGTACTAGCGCACGTACAACTCAGCATATCTGTCCAATGCATAGTCCTTTCGTACGGCGATGAAGTGAGCAGACTTCGTCAATTTGTCAACCACAACCTAAATGGAATCATTACCTCGCTGACTTCGTGGTAAGCCCATCACAAAATCCATTGTGATGTGTTCCCATTTCCACTTGGGATCTCGAGAGGTTGCAACAGTCTTCTCGACTTTCAATGTTGTGCTTTCACTTGCTGGCACGTCAGACACTTGGCGACATGCTTGGCGATATTCGCCTTCATACCGGTCCACCAATTGTGTTGACGCAGATTCTGATTCATTTTTGTACTACCTAGATGAATGCTGTAATTGCTACGATGAGCTTCTTACAAAATCTCCTCTTTAAGCTCTACATCATCAGGTACACACAATTGTCCACGAAACTTCAGTGTTCCATCTTTAGAAATCTGAAAGTCAGGCTTTCTCTTATCTGTATCTTCCTATAGAATCTTCTAGATCTCAGGGTCTGTCAATTGCAACGTCTTGATCCTTATTTGTACTTCCGACTCAATTCTAAGGGTGGCCATAAGACTTGAAAGGTGGCCTACCTCAAATTTGAAAATCGAATCTCGAGCTCCTTCGAGTAAAATCCACTCTTTAATCACCATCTGTGTAACCGAAGACTTCCGACTCAATGCATCTACCACTTTATTAGCTTTTCCAGGATGATACAAGATGTCGCAATTATAGTCCTTAAGAAGTTCCATCCAATGACGCTGTCTCATATTCAACTCCTTTTGAGAGAATAAATACTTGAGACTCTAATAGTCTGTAAAGATTTGGAATCTTTCTCCACACAAAGAGTGTCTCCAAATCTTCAGAGCGAAAATAATCGCTGCAAGTTCTAAGTCATGCGTCGAGTAATTCAACTTATGAGGTCTCAATTGATGGGACGCGTATGCAACGACTCTGCCATGTTGCATTAACACGCAACCCAGTCCTCTGGATGACGCATCACTATAGATCTCGTATCCTCTAGGGCTAGATGGAATTGTCAGCATTGGTGTGGTAGTCAGTTTCTACTTAAGCTCTTGGAAACTACGCTCGCACTTGTCTGTCCACACAAACTTCTCTTCCTTCTTCAGCAATCTAGTCATCGACATGGCTATTGCTGAAAACCCTTCCATGAATCGTCTGTTATAACTTGCCAATCCCAAGAAACTTCTGATCTCTGTCACTGTTGTTGGTCTTGGCCAATCGATAACTGCTTCAATCTTGGTCGGGTCCACTGAAATTCCTTCGCCTGAAATCATGTGACTTAGGAAAGCCACACGAGTCAACCAAAATTCGCACTTACTGAACTTGGCGTACAATCCATGAATTCGCAGAGTCTGAAACACCATCCTCAATTGTCTTTCATGCTCCTCAGGGCTTCTCGAGTACACCAGATATCGTCGATAAACACTATCACGAACTGATCTAGATATTCCTTGAATATATGATTCATCAGATCCATGAAAGCAGCTGGGGCGTTGGTCAAACCAAACGGCATTACAATGAACTCATAATGGCTGTAACTCGTACAAAATGCCGTCTTCGGTATATCTTCCTTTCTGATCCTCAGCTGATGATACCCTATCCTCAGGTCGATCTTAGAAAATATCGACACTCCTTATAACTGGTCAAACAAGTCGTCGATCCTCGGCAGCGGGTACTTGTTCTTGATTGTCACTTGATTGAGTTGCCGATAGTCGATGCAAAGACACAACGAACCATCCTTCTTCTTCATGAACAGGACTGGTGCTCCCTAAGGAGATGCACTGGGACATATAAATCCTTTATCCAACAACTCCTGCATCTGCACCTTTAGTTCCTTCGATTCTGACAACGCCATGCGGTAAGGAGCCTTAGAGATTGGCTCCGTCCCGGGGGCCAACTCAATTACGAACTCGATCTCCCTTTCTAGGGGTGGACCAGGTAATTCCTTTGGAAATACATCTGGAAACTCTTGCACAATTGCAATGTCTTCGATCTTTTGCTCCTCAACTGTTGTATCCATGACAGTTGCTAAGTAGGGCAACCCCCGTCTAACAAACGAGTTGCCTTAAGCGACGAGATTAAGGTAGTCGAGGTCTTCCTCGACACCCAACAAACTCGAAACTCTCACCCGCTAACGAGTTAAATTGAATCGCTTTATGATAATAGTCTACAATAGCTCGTTGCTTGGTTTGCCAGTCCATGCCAATTAACACATCAAAATCATACATGACTCGGACTATCAAGTCTATCATTCCCTCTAGCTCACCAATAACTAACTTGCAACCAGGACAACCTATTGTAGACAACACCTTATCCTTTAATGGGGTAGATATACTAACAACTAACCCCACAATTCAGGACTCAACCCTACCAACTTAACGTACTGCTCAGCTATAAATGAATGAGTAGCTCCAAGATCAAATAAAGCATAAGTAGCATGGTCGTTTAGCGAGACTATACCTCTGACCATGTCAAGTGAGTCCTCTACCTGTCGTGGCGTGGCAGCATACACCCTTCCTTGAGCTGGAGGCCTGTTAAATCCGCTCTACGATGCATTCTGTGGTGCATACCCTCTATTCTGACCCATCGGTGGCGGTGGTGGAAACTGCGATCCCATTGGTCTTCGGGGACAATCCCTGACTTGGTGACCCTGCTAGCCATACCCATAGCAAGCACTCATCCTAGAATGGCACGAGGCTAATCTGTTTCGCCTTTCACTTAAGCGACACATGCCATTCTGGTTCGGCTGACTTTCCAATCCCACCCTTCCTATTGGGCGGAATAGGATACCTTCCTTTGGTCATCGGCTTCTTCACAAACCGATTTCCATCCCGGTTAGACTCAAACCGTGACCCAGATGTGGTGGCACGTTCGTTCAAGTTCCTCTCTATTAGTTGGGCCCGTCCATATAGCTCATTGTAATCATTCAGATCGAAAGGCACCAATGGATCTTTCAGCTCCGATCGAAGGCCATCCCTAAACCTCCTCGCTTTGTCCTCGGGAGCCTCGATCAGTCTTGGTGCATATTGAGACAATTCGGCGAACTTCGCATCGTATTGGTCTACAGACATTAGAGCTTGATGAAGGTGCTGGAGTTCCACCATCTTCTGTTCCCTGGCACAACTAGAGAAATATTTCCCATTGAAAGCTCCAATGAAGGCGTTCCACACCGGAACCACGCCTTCTAGAAATACACTTCCTCTGGTGGCCCTCCACTAGGTACTTTCATTTCCCTGAAGCTAGTAGACTACAAGGACCACCTTTTCTTCCTCCGAGCACCTCAGTAGTGTAAAGGCTTTCTCCAACTCTTGGATCCAGAGGGTTGCAACCTCGAGATCACCTGCTCCTGCGAACCTTGGTGGGTTCAGCTTCAGAAACTGCTCTACGAGCTTATGCATCGGTCGGTCGGCAATCACATTCCCAGGTGGAACCTCGGTAGGTGTGGCATCAGCGGCATCATTGGCGGCGGCAGTGGTGGTAGCGGTAGTGGCGGCTGTAGCGACGGCGATGGTGGCGGCTTGATTCTAGGCTTACTGCCCTACCACGTTTCCCAGTGTCTCAAGCGCTTGCACGATCCCATCGATTTTAGGATCGCCAGGTGCTACTACACTAGCACTGACTTGCGGCGGACTATCCCACTTTCGTTGGCCTAAGCCTGCGCTCTTCCTTGGGCATTGACCCTAGTCGGCGTCTTAGCTTGAGTGACAGATCCTATCGTCCTCTTCCTAGGAGTTCTCTGCTCTTGGTCACTCATCCTGCAGACTCTCTACAGAACTTGCTTTCCAATTCCCCACAGAATTAGAAATTGAGCGACCCACAAAACAACCTACCAATAAGCTATCAATCACATGCATAGCATAAGAAAAAGGTCTTTCCTACTAACTATCCCATGACTCATCGCACCTTATCACTCCAAACATAGACCAGCTCTGATACCACTCCGGGCGGCGATGTCACGCCTCGAACCTCAAGCGTGCGCACATCCCTCGGTGGTCGATCAAATTGCGATGTTCCCAGGTGCAACGCCGATCCATTCATTTTAATGCACATGTGGAAGCGAAATAAACAATCTCCAAACAACAAACAAACATGGGATAGAAAAGCAGGATAGTCAATTACAAAACATATTTTATAAACAAACCAAGTCTATATACAAAAGAGTCTAAATCAAAAAGAGCTATTGAGCCATCTAGGCACTAGACACCTCGTTCATGGGCTCCGGGTCCACCACGACATCGTCAGGAGTGTCAAGATCCATAGGATGTCCTACTTCCCACTCCTCGGTCCCAATGGGAGGCCCGTCAAAACCCTGAAGGGGGACCCTCTCGACACCCTTGTCGAAAGCCAATGAGCCATGCTATGAATCGATGAGGTACCAACTGAGGTAGGCTCTCATCGACCCATACCATGGACTCAATTAGCTCTCGGGTCAAGGTGGTCCCGGGAATAGGGAAGAAGGTGTGCTCAAAATCCATCGTCTGCGGGACCCCATATCGTACCTCCATCTAAGGACCTAAAAATTGTAAACCATGACGGGGTGAGATGATGTCTCAGCGAGTTCACACCCTAAACCCCGATTAGGAAGATAATACACCTACTGGCAGCCTATACACACATCATATGAGACTTACCTCGCCCCAGCACCTCCATGCACGTCAGTACAACTCATATAACATATGTACGCAGTAAATGCATACGATAATTGAAACGCTTCACTTTCATAAATCAATCAATCACAAAGGTCCCGATTATAAGGCAAAATCGTTATGACAAGTCCCATTCCGTGCCACACAATTTTGTCCCATAATCAGGCGTGGTTATATCAATCATTCAAGTGTTCCAATTAATTACGACCCAACGGCCACGACTGACTCAACAGTTAGCGGTCATTCAGCATAACCAGGCGTCGTCTCGCACCATCGAGCACGATAACGTCTACCTCTAAACGGCATTCCCGAAGGAGCATTGGCCCAGTCTCCTTTGTGACTGGCATCCGTTGACTTAGGGCATTCCCGAAGGAGCATCGTCCGACGTAAAAGCTCGCGACGAGTTCTTATAATGATCACAAGCACATCTAATCTCGGCCAAGGACATCGTGCTTTGCACTCAAATGTCTCAATTTAAATAATGTGCTTGGCCCATTTTCTTCATATTAAAAACACCCAGTAAGATAGGTGTGCATGGACACACGGTCAAATTGAATGACAAAGCATGTTATTCTCTTATTTTAAAATTCCACGATTTTATATAGTACTTAAAACCTTTTCGGCATCAAAAACCGACACCCGATATTTTTCTAATTAAATACCAAAATTCCATATTTTTGAAATTATAAAAATGCAAAAATCATCAATCAGCATCCAATTGCATAAATTAGCATCCAATTGCATAAATTAGCACTCAATTGCACAAACCAACTACACCACGATAATCAGCACAAAATTCTAACAATCGGTTATCCCCATATAATTTCTGCTAATTAATAAATAATTAAATAAATTGCATTTAAAAAAATAAATTACAAAATAAATAAATCAATCACTAATTAAGCTATAAACACTAATCTAACCACCTAATTGGACTAATTAAATTAATCCACCTAAGCTAGATGTACATAACCTACTAAACTAATTAATTAAATAAACTAACCACCTAATTGGCCTAATTAGTTAATCAAATTTAACTAAACAAGCTAACTAATTACACTAATCCCACTTAGCTTAATCTAACCCTCCCCTAAGCGTAATTAACATCCTAATTAAGGTTTAGAAGGTAAACTCATCGGTTTAACGAACCGATGAATTCACGGTGATGACGACACGAAGGTGAGCAAGACTCGGGCCTATGGTGACACCTAAGGAGGCTCGGAAGGGCCCGAAAAATGGCCCATGAAGCTTCAGCTCTAAGCTGGAACTTCGACTCTGTGGTTAAACTGAAGGCTGGTTAAGGGGCTCGACTAGTGGAGCTGGATGGCCAAGCAGTGACGGGCTGGTGGCTGGAACGGAAAACAGTTATGACGGCGGCTCAGGGGCCAGCGATGGCGAGCTGGCGAGCTCCTTGACAATAGCTCTAGCATGCGGACGGCTCATGGGCGGCGGGGACACGGCGGGCTCGAGACGGCGTGTACATGCGCGAATGGAGGCAGGCAGGCGGTCTCAGCGGGCGGTCTCGGTGGGCTGGTTGACAATGGCATAAGGCTAGCAGCTTCGGCAAGGGGCTTGGCTAGCTGGTTACTTGCTCTGGAATGGAGTTTGCAACTGGTTCCCATGAAGAATAAGCTGAGGAGGAAAAAGATGGGGCTGCTGCTGGTTGGAGCCTCAAATGAGGTCCAAATGTTGCAGCCCCCTATGGCCTACAAATTTCATGTAATTCCCTCCCAAATCAACTCAAAATTTCACACCAAATGGCTTCCAATTCATGGCCAAAATGCTGAGGAGGAAGCCCACACCAAATTCCACAATTTTCCTCACCAATTGATCCATCTTGAATGCCAAAAATGCACTCAATTTGGCCCATCCGAATTTCCTGGTCCAATTTCGCCGAATTTTGATTTTTCGCCAAAAATCCCGGACTTGCCAAAAATTCTTCAAAGGATGAGTCGACGTCCTAAAAATAAATCGTGACATACTAGAACTTTCAATTCCTGAAACCGGGTTCAATTTCGTGGTTACTTTCAATCGGATACGATTTTAGCGTGACCTAATCTACTGGGTAGCTTTTAGGAATTTTATCGTGTTTGACCTGTGGTCGATTATTTTCGATCTACAATGTGCATCTCCGACTCATAGGTGACTCTCAGTTGTTGTAAAAATCTCAAGGTTTCAATTATGGGCACTTGGTACAGAATCGATAGAAAAATCGGTTTAGTGCCGTTGGACAAAATTTAATTAAATGCCTCTGTTGAATTGACCTATCTCTAGTTTTTATTGATTTTAACGGGGCCGTATTGACCCTTGCAGATTAGCACGGTCGAACAATCAATTTCTGGTCGAATTCTCAAGTCGGTCGCGTTCATATCCCTTAACGGCTTCACCTAGTAGATCAGTTATCTTGTGAGTGATTAACTCAGAGAAGGCGCGTCAATGAAAAGCCCAATTCATTTAAATCGAAACAGGGTTGAAAATCAGGATGTCACATTTTGTTTGTCTTATCATTGTCTAGATTACTATTAATGCAATTATCTCGAACATGAGAGAAGAGATTGGAAGTTTAATGGAATGAACAACTTTTGGCTGTGGAGAATAATATGTGTGTCCTATTAATATCAAAGGTTCGGCAAAGGCATTGGATGGCACGAATAAAATGCCTAAAATGAAGAAAGAGATGAATAAGGTAGACTTGACATAGAAGGGAAGAGCATAAGCCTATTGAATTTGTTGGATGAGGTGTTGAATAAAGTAGTTGAAGCGAAGAATACCGCAACAGGCAAAATTTGAGGCATTTTATTATATGAAGGGCTCGAATCCATTGTATATACGGAAAATGATGTTTCAATTTCAAGTGGTTGACAACACACACATTATACCCCATTTAAATGAATTTAACACTTGTGATGGACTTAAAGTACGTCAATGATGAATTAGACCAAACTTGGTAAAAGTACACCTTAATTGCCAAAATTTGGCATGGGTGAACAATAAATGCTAAAACTTCCAAAATATACACTTAAATGCCACTTAAAAAAAAAAAAGATATTTAAGTACCAATTCTAACAAGACTTGCTGAAAATCCGATGTAGTGTATGTGACTTGCCGAAATGTTCACTTAGCAATCAATGTACAAAACGATGTCGTTCTGCCCTTGAATTTATTAATTAAATATTAATTAAATTAAATTTAAAAAATAAATTAAAAAAAGACGTTGTTTTGGGCTTATCTAATCATGTTATTATCATTATGCTATATTAATTATTAGCATAACCATTATATTTTATGTCTATGGCCATACAGTCGCCTTCCTTTGGTTTAGAGGAGCTCGTCCTCATACTAGAATTGTCGGGTCTTGCCTTCCTTCGCATACCCGACGAGTGCTTGAGCTCTTGGATTGTGCTTCAACCCCTCTTTGATGCGGTCGATCCAAGGACAGCTCGATCAACTCACCATGCTGCTCATCAGCTCCATCTTCCGACTCAATGTGTCCACCACGGAGTTGGCCTTCCTCGGCTTGTACTCCAGCACGTAGTCGAACTCCGCAAGGAAATCCTGCCATCGAGCTTGCTTCGAACTCAGCTTTTTCTGGGTCTAGAAGTAACTCGTGGCTATGTTGTCCATCCTCACGACGAACTTCGATCCTAGGAGATAGTGCCTCCACGTCCGAAGGCAGTGGACCACCGCGGTCATCTCCTTCTCTTGAACGATATATCAACGCTCGGTATCATTCAACTTTCAAGACTTGTACGCCACCGGATGCCCATCCTCCATAAGAACACGACCAATAGCTAAAATCCGATGCGTTAGTCTCTACCTCGTAAGGCTTCGTGTGGTTGGGCAACACCAACACTGGCTCCTCGGTCATGGCCTTCTTCAATCAATCGAAAGCCCTTTGGCATCAATCCGTCCACTCCCATGGCTTCTCCTTCTTCAGCAGGTCCATGAGCGGCGCAGTGATGCTTGAGTAACTCTGGATGAAGCGCCAATAGTAGTTGGTGAGGCCAAGGAACGACCTCAACCCTGTCACCTTTGTTGGCGGCTCCCATTCGATGATCGATTGAATCTTCGCCTTGTCCATTTGCACTCGCCTACCCCCGACGATGTGCCCTAAGAACGGAACTTCCTTTTGGGCAAATGCACACTTCTCACGCTTGACATACAAGTCATTCTCGCACAATACTTGGAAGACTTGCCTTAGATGTTCGACATGCTCCATGAGCGTCCGACTATATACTACAATATCATCTAGGTAAACCACTACAAACCGATCTAGGAAAGGGTAGAGTACCTTGTTCATGAGCGTACAAAATGTAGTCGAAGCGTTGGTCAGGCCGAACGGCATCATGAGGAACTTGTAGTATCCATATCGCGTCACGCGTGCGGTCTTCGGCTCATCCCCTTCAGCGATCCGAATTTGGTAGTAGCTCGATTGAAGATCCAACTTGGTGAACCATTGAGCTCCACCGAGTTGATCGAAGAGATCCGCGATGAGCGGGATCGGGTACTTGTTCTTCACAGTCAGCTTGTTCAGTGCCCGGTAGTCGATGGACATCCAGAGTGACCCATCATGCTTCTTCTGAAATAGGACCGGCGCACCGAACGGAGCCTTGGACGGCCGAATATAACCCGCATCGAGCAGCTCCTTCAATTGCTTCCTCAACTCTTCCAATTTAGGGGTGCCATGCGATACGACGCCATGGCAGGCGGTCAAGCATCAGGCACCAGCTCGATTCGATGATCCACCTCTCTTTAAGGCGGTAGTTGCTTTGGCAACTCAGGGGGCATCACCTCTTTGAACATGTTGAGGATGTGGGTCACCTTCGTCGGGACTTCGTTGCCTTCACCCTTCTTGTCCTCCGCCTTCAAGGTCACTAAGATGGTCACCTCACCCTTTCTCGCTCCCTTGGTGAGTTGCATAGCCGAAATCATCCTTCGATCACGGTTCCATTCACGGTGGATCGGGATCACGCATTAACAATGCTTGTCTAACACGCATATACACTCGGCGAAAGGCAATACAACAGCATGGATCTTATCTAGGAATTTAATCCTAATGACAAAGTCGTAGTTGTCAAGGGGAAATACCTCTAGAGTTTCCTTGCTCTTCCATGGCCCGAGTTGTAGCTCCACGTCCCTCGCGACACCGATTGTAGGGACTTCTTTGGAGTTCACCATCTTGAGACACCCGGCTCCTTTCTCAACCCGTAGGTTAAGTTTCTTCGCGGCCTCCTCCGAGATGAACATATCGGATGCTCCCGTGTCCACGAGCGCACTCATTGTGGTTGCTTCGATCTTCAAGTCCGCGAACATCAAGCCTTTAGGCTCATTCGCCTTCTTGGACTTGATCGTGCTAAGGAGTCGCAACGAACCCAACCACGACTCTTCCTTAGGCTATTCTTCTTTGCAAAGAGCGGCCAGCTTGGCCTTGTTCGGGCAATCTCTTGCCATGTGCGGACCATCACAAAAGAAGCATTTATATGAGCGTACCTTACTTTGTCCTCCTCCGCTCGACTCCGCATGAGCCTTGTGAGGACCAGCCGGTGGTCTACTTCTAGTCGGGCGGTTGTATCTCCCCCGATCTCCCCTACCAGTGGCTTTATCCCTCGGACGAGAGTTCGATCGGGATATGGAAGGCGCCTTATACTCCACGAGTGATTCGGCTACGGTCATGGCCGTTATGAGATCTCCCATGTTGAACCGCTTCAACTCCTGTTTGGTCCATGGCTTGAGACCACTCATGAACAGGTAGTACGCTTCGGTCTCATTCATCGAAGGGATTTGGAGAAGCAACTCCGAAAACCGCTTGATGTAGTCGTGCACACCACCCTTTTGCTTGAGATGCTTCAACTCATCACGAGCTTCTTCCTCCGCATAAGCGGGATAGTAGTTTCGTCAGAACTCTTCGACAAATCTACCCCAAGTCGAGATAGGATCCCCACACCTATCATCCGACCGACAACGCCACCACAACAATGCATTATCAGCTAAGTACATAGATGCAGTGTTTACTCGTGATTGCTCATCGTTGATCCCCATGACTTGGAAGTACGGCTCCATATACCAAAGGAAATTGTCCACGTCTTTGGCCACCTGCGAGCCCCGGAATTCCTTCGACTTAGGTGCGTCTGTTCATGGACCTTGCATGGTGATCACCCCATTCACGCGTGCTGCTTCCAATTCAATGAGCTTACCTTTGAGCTCCATTATCTCCACGCGCATGGCCACCATCATGGCCTCCAGGGATTCGTCCCGTTGTGTGAGTTCTTCCCTTAGGGTCCCCAGCAACTCGTGTCGGAGATCTCCCATGCCAGTCTTGAGCTCTTACACTTCAGCTACGAGCTCTTCCCTTCCGGCGTCCACTCCATCCAGGTCTAGGTCAGGTCGTCGACCGATCCTTGGACATCGGCGATGAACAACTCTAGCTTTGTCATGCGATGCACAAGATCCCCTGTTGGATCCCTTGAACTCGAACCACCACGGCTCTTCTTTCCCTTAGCCTCCTCAGCGTTCCTCCCACGATCAACGCAGTCACCACCCATGACGAGTGCCTCATCAGATCGTGGATCAGCCATTGCACTTGGAACAACTTGCTCTGATACCACTTGTCATAGGCTGATTGATCTAGCGTTCCCTTGCCCATGCAGCATTAGGATTTCTCCCAAGCAGCCTTTCACAACACTCAACTCACAAGGATCTTTAGAGAGAGAAACTCTAGAGATAGAAGCTTTGGATTGTATTACTTGTGAATGAGATGAGTACAATGAGGGGGAGGAGACCCCTATATATACAAATACAAGGCAAACCATATCCGTAGATCTCTCCTCAATCTAACGATGGAAATTAGATCTCCCCAACTACCAACTACCCGCATTTATTACATACGAATACAATTACCGTATCACCCGCCCCCAGGAGTATTCTAGAAGACTCGAGAAAACCCTAGGATCGGAGATACAAGCCGATGGTCGCTTGATCCATAGATGTGTCACGGCCGTCCCATAGGAACCTCTTGGATCAGCTTTCTTTTGGGCTGTGACACAAGCCTAGTTTGCAAGGTGGCATGCCTAGGATCTTAAGAGAACACTTGCCATCTTCTTATTGGACCACTTATTGACTTGCTCTCGAAGGCTCAATTTAGGCTCATCATAACCTAAGATTCTAGAGGACACCTAAGCATGAATTACTAATGGCGATATTTAATTCGCTTCCGCATGTGCTTAATTGAAAGATAAAAAAGAATGGATCAACGACGCGTCCTGAGACGTCGCAGTTTTAATCGACCGCCGAAGGATGTGCGCATGCCCGAGGTTCGGGGCGTGACAAGATGGAACTCCACTTACCTCATGTTAAACACTACCATAAAGTTAGATAAGCTTTTGAAAGAATGGAAGAAGACAATCTATCTTTTGCAAGTAAATAGATGGTGGTCTCGGTTATAGGCATACAATGATCCAAATATGGCTACTTGCTCAGACACGTCCCTTTCAATCAACTGGACCCGTTCATATAACTTGTCATAGTCTTTCAAGTTCAGGGGCACTAAAATTAATTAGGATGGATAGCTCATCTATAAGAAAGTTACCCGATGCTATTGGACCACCAGAGGTTATTGAGGTTTCCATTCCAAGTCTATGGGTCGGATGGAAAATCTCTGATGAAATTGGGAGACGATATCATATGAGGATCTTGGACCTACATTCATCCGCGTTATTCGTAAATTGCCCATGACAATTTGTTCTCTTTCCCATGTTCAAAAACTATTTTTTACCGGAACCACTAACAAATTTGACAGTCACCCAAGCTTCTTTTATCGATCTTTGTTTTGGTGCATCTAGCATCTAGATTGTTCATGGTCTCATGAATCTAGTTAGTTTTAGATTTTCTGGACATATCTGTCGTTTCCCTCGAGAAATATTTCCACCAGCCTCCACGTAGTTTGTCATTATTGCGACTTTTGCTTAAGAGATATTGCTAATGCTTTCAATCCTGGAGAACTTGTTGGTTCTCGATGTTCATGAATTTAATTCTATGGAAGACTTGGATTATTTAGTGTGCAATAACCATACGTGAAATTGCAATTTCATACTTTTAGAATGTTTGTTTTGAATAT
The DNA here is from genome assembly GCA_014182565.1 of Eucalyptus marginata. Taxonomy (NCBI): domain Eukaryota; kingdom Viridiplantae; phylum Streptophyta; class Magnoliopsida; order Myrtales; family Myrtaceae; genus Eucalyptus; species Eucalyptus marginata. The sequence goes on from CM024587.1 coordinate 26,421,850, forward strand.
GATGATTGTTCATCAGTAACAATAATGGGGAGATTGAAAGCCGATTGCCCTTTAGATATACGAATTTCCAAATTTTCACCAATGTAAATTTTCCAACAACAAACATCCTTAGGAATTTCAAGGTAAATTTAATGGACGTTTACTGATCTTTTAGTGTACTTGCAATTGAGTCATTGGATTCTAATTTCTTTCATTAAGAGCAAGAAACTTTACCTTTTCTTATCCAATGATGCATTTTGAACGGATTCAACACAAATTAGAAATCTTCCATCAAAATGCTGAGGTGGTGAATATGTGGCCAATTTTTCGGATGCCATGTCACAACACATGTTCACCCATCACTATCATGTGTCCACCACATCAACACCTCACTAGAAAAGTGATCATTGTGGTTAAAAAGTGTATCACTTGTAAAAGAAAAAAAGAAAGTAAAGTGCTTTGAGTGATAGAATAATTGCAAAATTTACTAAAATTCAGCATGGCATATAGATAGTAGGAGCATTTGCATTACTAATATTAAAATTTACAACAATTTTTTAACAAATTATTATTGTTTAAAAAAGGGAGTGGGGCCGGGCTAAAGGTGGGCTTGCCCGGCCCCCCTTTTTTTATCTTTTTCTTTTCCTCGCGCGGGCTGAACCACATGCTGGTCTTCTTCTTTACTCGCGTGGCCCATGCCTCTACAGCAACAACGTAAATAAAATCAGCAGGAACAGAAACAGAGCAGGCCGCAGCACGATCCTAGGGTCAGGGATCAATCGGCCACGGCAGGTTGGCGGTGGTAGAAGCCATGTGCGCCTGCCGGTGGTCTTTAAAAGAGAAAGAGGATGTTTAGCCAAAAGAGGTTCAGGGGAAAGCGTGAGAAACGGACAGAGGAGAGCGTTTTATTTTTCTTTCCTTTTCTTTTTTTGGAGAAGAGGCGACTGAGAGAGAGTGAGAGCTCCAAACACCTCAGCCACGCGTGGACCCGTTCGACGACCTCTCCCAGCGACATCCTCAAACCATACAGGTGAGCCTCGGCTCTGCTATTGTCCTGTTTTGACCATGCCAAGCCAGAGCTCGTGATCGTCCGGTTCACACGATCCCCACCCCCGTTGGTCCTATGCTCTGTTGTCATCTATCTCTGCTTGTCTTCCGTCGAGAACCCAGCACGGGTTTGAGTCCTGTTCGAGTCGGAAACTTCATTACTAGTGTTGCACGTCACTGTTTGTGAAAATGCCTTAACTAGATTCGCAAACTTTTTCTTGAGTTTGATTTGCTTCAGGAAATTTTGCTCGTCTTGTGCATCCTTGGTTTGCACTGTGACAGGTTCGTGGAGGGGTAATGTTTACAGGGGCTGGGAGTCGGCTCGGCCAAGGATAACTCCATGTCGCTTGGACTTTGACTAATGGAGGAGTTGGGGTCTGTCACAGTTTGGTTTGAGTCGGGTTTGTCGAGCGTAGATCGCTCATGAAGACGTTCCGGTAGCCGATGGTGGTGGTTGTAGGATCAAGTGATTCTTGATTTAATATAGGATAGTTGGCGTCTTGTTGTTCTGGGTTTAATGGACGCCGTTGGTTTCTGGGCATGCTGAAGAAGACGTGACGGAGAAAGCGCGGAAGGCGATAAGGGCATAATGGGTTTTAGTGCTGGTGGGCGTGGTTCTAATTATAATTGGGTTGGCGTTTTCGGGCTTGGATTGACTCATTGAAAGAGGGCTTCAGTAACGGGCTTGGTGTTGCTTTAGGAAGAGAGTGGGCTTGTGAAGTTTTAATTAAAATAGGCCTAATTGTAAGCCCATTTGAAGGCCCGCACCTTCACGGGTCCAGTCCCATAGCCGGACCAGGCCCAATAGGCACGTTTTTGTTTTGCCAGTGGGGCCTCCATTTTGAGCTGAATTGGGCCCGCACATCAGGTCCAACCAGGGCTGGATCCGGATATCCAACCCTAGTCCCTATTTCCAAGTTAAAAATCAGATTTTTTTTTTTTAAATCTAAAAATTCCGAAAAAATTCTATTTTTTTCTAAAATTATGAAAAAGCTTAAAAATTTATTTTTTGACTAGTTTTCTCTTAAAATGTGTGAAAATCTTTGATAAAAAAAATTGTGCTCAAAATTGAATAAGCTTTTTGAGTTTTACAATAGAGTTTAAATGTTATTTTAAAGATAATTCTCTTATTTCTTAGTGTTGGATTTATTTTTTCCTTGCAAAATGTTTCATTAGTTGCTGATTGTTGTTTTAATGATTATGTACTTATATAATCATCTCACCTATTAGTGGATAGATTTAGAATCAATCCAAACTGCCTAACAAACATCTTGAAATGAACAATATTAGGTACTAGAAGCGTAATAATTGATTAATTAGTATAACCAAGTTTTCAACCCTAAATTCTTTGATTATGTATGAAGTGAGGTATACTTTCACACCCCACTTGGTTTCTAACCAACCTCAACGAGCTAGTGGTGACTTCTAATTAGAAAATCCTTAGAGTGTCAATTTGACTTAATATCAAATATCCCAACGTCGCGTGAAATAGAGAGCCTGCACCTAAGTTAGGGCCATAGGCCCACCTTTTAGGTAATATCCCTAAATCTATGTATTTTTCCGGTAAAAGAACATTTCAAGTGTCATAACTTGGCACAAAGGGACACTTAAGTGCCATAACTTACGAAAGGTACACTTAAGTGCCACATTCGAAGAAAAACGGATTACTTAAGTGCCACTCCGGCCAAAGTCCGGCCAAAACGCCGACGTGGCATTTTTCCGGCGAAGAGAGTGCAAAATGACATCATTTTGCATACTGATGTGGCCAAATAATTTAAAAACGACGTCATTTTGGGCTAACGTGGTAAAAAAATAATATAAAAAAAATTAAATTAAATTTAGTTAAAATATTAAAAAAAATAATTTTAAAATTAAATTTAGTTAAAATATTAAAAAATAATAATTTTAAAATTAAAAAAAAAAAAAGAAATGGGTGGGGGGGGTGGTGGCGAGCTCGGCCCTCGCCATCACTTCTTGCCTCCCCACCGTCGCCGGGAAGGGCCGACGACGGGGGGGGTTGGCTAGGGTCGCGGACCGGGCAGGCGGGGGCTAGTGACCCCGATCGATCGGTGCCTAGATCCGGCGAGGGACGGCAGCTCTCGCCCGGCCGGGCCAAAGGCCGCCAACCCTCGCCGGATCTGGGCGAGGGCTGCAACCCCTTGCCACTCACCACAGATCTAGGCGAGGGTCGCGGCCCTCGCTTAGATCCAACGAGGGACGGCAGCCCTCACCTAGCCAGGCCAACGGCCGCCGCCCGTCGGGGGAGGGCCGCAACCCTCGCCACTCGCCACGAGATTTGGGTGAGGGCCGCCAACCCTCCCGATCCGGGCGAGGGCCGCAACCTCGCCCCGATCTAGGGGCGAGGCTCGCGAGCCCCTCACCGCCGGTCGGCGGGGTTGCCGCCGCCCGGGGGCCCGGCAACCCCGCCGACCCTCCCCCTTCGTCGCCGGCCATTCCGGCGATGGCTGGGAGGTGGCGGCGGTGGCTAAGGACTAAGCCCTCAACCACCCCCCCTTTTTTTTTTAAAATTTTAAAATTATTATTTTTTAATATTTTAACTAAATTTAATTTTAAAATTATTATTTTAATATTTAATTAAATTAAATTTTTATATTTTTTTATCACGTCAGCCCAAAACGACACTATTTTTGCATTATTTGGCCATGTCAGCATGCAAAACGGCATTGTTTTGCACTCGCTTTGCCGAAAAGATGTCACGTCGGCATTTTGGCTGGACTTTGGCCGGATTGGCACTCAAGTGATCTCTTTTGCTTCGATTTTGGCACTTAAGTGTACCTTTCGTAAGTTATGGACTTAAGTCATTCCTTTCACAAGCTTATAAAGAATCCAGGGGTCCGCATGTCTAACTTACGAAAGGTACACTTAATATATAAGTGTCCCTTTCTCCGAATGGAAAAGGTAGGTCACGACACATGATATATAATCACGTAAATAAATCCATAAATAAAGACAAGCACATTGTAATTGTAAATAATTCAGCACAAATAACAAGGTGGAGGAGAAGCATCAAGCACTACCCGCTCAGACCAACCGTCAGCAGTGAATGGGCAGGCAAGTAAAAACGAAAGACCACCAAAGCTGAAGCCCACAAGAATGGAGCCATAAAACAAAGGAGTTTACCATCAAATACTTATGTCAGGTGTAATCAATTATATATATGTGAAATTTCGTTTCTCTTCCTATTCTACGACAAGCATCTTTAACATTTTTCAATTTGAGCAAAGTCGGACCAAATTTCGATGTAGACATAGACCAATTAGATTGTCATTTTGATATCCCTTTTTTATTGCATGCCTAAAAAAAACAAACTTTTTCTTTTGTCTTCATTGTTTTAGTCTCGTCTTGAAGAAGTACTTGAATCGGCTGCTAACGAGAATTCTAGACACCTGAAATATGCCAATGCAAGAAGCAAGACTTAGAAGTTCTTAAATTGCTTTTAAAGACAAAAAGAAATGGAATTCCATTCCAAGTAATATCTCTTCATTTGTTTTTTAAGTGACTATTGTACAAGTTAATGTTTGATATAGCCCAAATTGTAATTGCATTTAAACCGCGAAGCTTAGTCAAAAGATTAGTTATGAAAAAAAATTAAGGCAAAAAGGAAAATTGGGTCCAAGTCAGAATGTTCAATAGAGCCCAGATGGCAGCGGCTCGAATTTTTCCTGGTGTGAAGAGAAACTGAAAGCATGATGAACACAAGAATGGACTAGACTAGGGTGCGGGTGTAACTCATAAAAACACAAGACTGGAAATCATTTAAGAGAAATCACAAAATTTTGGGAGTGGGGCCAAATCTTGATAAATGAAAAAAAATAGCGTGGAGTTGTAATAAAAATGAAAAAGAAAAGAAAAGAAAAGAATCATGTGGAGTGGACAATACCCACGAATCTCTTCATTTCTCGATAAAGTGTACTATTTTTGCAAATAATTGTGTGTATGTGATATTGCTCTGTCAAACCTTCAGGTCAAAGGTCTTAATAGTTTGTAGAGAGAGCCAAATGAGATTGACCGACGGTTGGCATGATTTTATGGGTTCTAGTATATAGAAAGAAGCATTTTTTAAATTAAAAAAAGAAAAAGAAAATAAGAGTGCTCAAGTGTTGTCGCGACCCTCTTGAAACAGGATAACCAATGGAATTTGCAACATTGGCATCCTAGACAACACCATAAAAAAAAATGATATCATCCTTTTCTAAAGTCGGCTCTATCCTTCCTATTAGAATATTTAAATAATAATTAAATAATAAATCACACATTTATATAATAATTTAAGTTTTTAAAGTAGTCGGTAGTGGTCTTGCATAAATCTTAAGGATGAGTGGTTCCGGGTTCCTTACAGGTTCCGCATGAAACCTGGAACCTACCCTCGGATATAGGTTCCCCATTTTTTGAAATATGAAACTTAGCCATCCGAACTAAGAATCTAGAACCTACCTTGTTACAAGTTCCAAGATCAGTTCCAAGTTCCAATAGTTTTTTTTTTTCATTTTTAGTTTTTTTAAAAAAAAGAAATGAACGCAACAATAATAAATAAGCTTGTCATTCATCAAAGAGAATATAAAACAAAAAAAACTATCAATAGAGGAAAATGAATTCTTGACAAGGAATTCAACTAGATAATATAGAGAAAATGGAGCAAAAGTCTGCATTGAAACTGAACAAAATTCACTAGACCATAACATTAAAACCGACTACACCATAAAAACAAGAGCATTAAAATTGCAGGTGCGAGCATTTAAAGAAAGATGAGTTTTTGGTCCTCAAACATCCATGAAAATTTTTTCCAAAATTTGTTCACCTAAAATCAAAAGAAACAACAATCATAGTTAATAACTTAATAATAGCTTTAAATTTAAAATTGAAACGTCACATATAAGTTATTTGCAATTATAACTACAATGTTTTCTTTGTGACTGAAAGTTAACCATATGTAAGGTAGCCTGGCATTGCAATTTGTGTAAGTGCTCCTTGGACATGATGAGAACTAACATCTTCTGGAACCTACATAAAAAAGCATACCACGATGCTCAACTTGACTATATAATCAACAATATATGAGACCTAAGCCATTGGATGGAAGTGTAAAATAAGTATTAGATGCCTCACCATATATATTCATTCCGCTTTAACTAGTAAACTCTATTTATTGACAATAATCTCCTCATTAAGACAATCCATGTCTATAAAACAAAACAAAAAAAGAAGAGATTAAATAAAATATTCACTTATTAGATATATAAAAGGAATTATAGTATATAAAAATGTAAACATCACTTACCCAACTCAAATTTTATGTATTCTTAATGCACTCTTCAACATTAACCGACACATGAATGACTCTCAACCAATCTTGAGTGCAAATCAAAGCTTCCACTACTTTAGGAGTCAAAGAACTTCGAAAGCCATCAAGCACATGGCCCAATGTAATAAAAGTTGACTCTGAAGTAATAGTAGTTACGGGAATAGACAAAATATCCCAAGCCATCAAAGAAAGGATCTTACATTTTGAGCTAATAGTCTTCCACCACATCAAAAGGTCAAGATCAAGAACTTTTTCATTTTTTTCTTGAAGGTACTCATCAAGCTCGGGTTTGTTGTCATTGCACCATTGTTCATTCGAGTATAAAAATATTTTCTTCCAAGCTAGGGCATCGTACTTCTTTATACCTTCATTACCACCCACATCAGCATTGGAACCACTACTACTTGCACTCAAATTGTGGCCATGAAAATTTCGATCACTTGAAATAAGAGAATATTGCTTATAAAATTCATACAAACGCTCCAATATGTCTTTTACCTTGTAATGCATCTTTTTAATTTTCGATTCATCATCATAAATTTGTCCATACAAGAAACTCACATAATTCAACTTGGCTCTAGGATCTAACACAACCGCAATCAACACAATTATATTCACTTTATCCAAGCTTCCATAATATTTGTCAAATTTTTCTTTCATTTTCGCACCCATAGCTTGAAGCTTAAGATTTGAAGCATTGGCCGCATCTTTCAAATATCTATAACACCATTATATTCACTTTATCCAAGCTTCCATAATATTTGTCAAATTTTTCTTTCATTTTCGCACCCATAGCTTGAAGCTTAAGATTTGAAGCATTGGCCGCATCTTTCAAATATCTATACAAAAGAGCCATCCCTTCAAAATAATCATTTGAAGTAACATATGAACTCCCCAACATCCGATTGGTGGCATCATAGAATACTTTTAGAAATTCCGAAAGACTAATAGTGTTTGCCAAATCATCATCTTTAGGAATTTCATGATTAAGCTCACTTGCAAAAGATAGATCGTCTTCTTCCATCCTTTCAAAAGCTTTTCTGAACTTTATGGTGGTGTCTAACATGAGGGTAAGTGGAGTTCCATCTAGTGGCAACGTCAAGAATAACTGAACCTTGTAAGTGATCCTTTCACTCTCAATACAAAATTGAAATGCTTTGGCTCTCGTGAGAGAACTCCTCACTTACCTAACCACATTTCGGATAAGTGCAATAGAGTCATGTATTGTAGTCAAGCCATCTCTCACAATCAAATTTAATATATGAACTATGCACCTCATGTGCAAAACACTACCATCTAATATCAACAACCTTTCTTTGGAAAGTTTTTCCCTCAAATAGTCAATGCAACATCATTCGAACTTGCATTATCCATGGTGATTGTGGACACCTTTCTTTCTATTCCCCACTCCTGGATACATTTCTTTACCATTTTCCCAATTTCCCTACCCCTATGACTATGCATCACCACAAAATTGATAATTCTTTTATGCAACTTCTAATTTTCATCAATAAAATGTGCAGTGAGACACAAATAATTCAGATTTTGAATGAAACTCCATGTATCAGTTGTGAGTGCGATCCTAAAATTAATCTTTCCAAAATAAGTCTTCAAACAACTTCTTTCATAGAAATACAACTTCATGCAATCTTTTACCACTGTGAAACATGATAAATATTTAAAGAGAGATTGTAACTCACTAACAAATTCACGAAATCCAACTTGTTCGACCAAGCAAAAAGGTTGTTCATCAAGGATGATGAACCAAGCAAGCATTTACCTACAACGTTCTTGATTAAACGACCATGTCGATAAAACGCTACTAATACTAGAATCTCTCCCTACCTTGCCAGCCATGTCTACATTATGCGGTGCAAAGAATTTCTGCCGCTTATCTATATTACGAGAAAACTTCTTGCACGTGGTCAAGTGCTTCCTTATTGCAGAAGTACTGTTAGCAACATGGCACTTAAGCATAGACTCATGATGAATGCACTTCACTTAATATATTTTTCCATCGTCATCATTGATTCTTGCATAATAATTCCAGCATTCGGATGTATATTTCTTATCATAAGGAGGAAGATGAGAACCAACTACCTTATCTGTCGCGCTCATGGTAGGACATGGCTCTTCTTCATTTTCATCGCTAGAAAATTCCAATTCCATGATCAGATTCATCTCCTCACATCCCTCCACCTCCATTGATGTGTTATCTTGATACATTAACTTCACACTGCACAACAATAATAGAATATAGTTAGAAATTTATAAATGAAGAGCAAACTAGAAATGAAACACCACAATCAACCTATTTATTTCAATGCAACTCATATAATGATGCCGATAATTTAGGTCATTGTTACTCTTTGTACTATATATGCTCAAGATGAATACTTACATTCACTGGAACTTCTAAGAATCGAACGTCTATAAAGAGAGTGCCCACTATTAGCTCCTTTATACACAAAAAAAAACTACAAAAAGAATCAGACAAAAAGAAAATTATCAACCCCAATAAAGATGAACGGAACGTAGAGGCCATAAAAAATAAATTCAGGCATGGTATCATTATAAACCTCATCTAAACCGACAAGCAATAGATGCAAAATAGAATATGCTCAACAGTTCATCCTTTTTCACAACTCAGTCTGTCCCTATTCCTCTTATGTTTTCACTATAATCCTACATGTACACTACTGTTACACTTTCTGCTATTTGTCAAATCATCAATCTAATGTTTAAAGCTTCTAAAAAATCATCTCATAGATTGCGTTTAGGTTGAACTTGGAGAAAATGCGAAGCCATTTTCCCAAACATCGTTGGCTCAAGGTTTATTTGATTAAAGAAAATACCGTTTGGTTGCTTTAGCTTCACCAATTCCTTGGGCTAGATCACCACTAACAATAGCCCCATGTCGATTGACTTGACAACCTTAGGTTGGCTAGCATTTGCGGTGATGTCGATGAACTAAGCCAGGAGGGGCCAAGACGAGCATCGATGAGCAAAGGCAACACCACCACGACATTTGAAGGGATAGTTTAGTTAACTAACAATAGAGAAAGGGGGTGGCAGAGATTACCGACAAGTGGCGGGGTGTCGTCATCAAGGGTGTTGTCGGGGGTGAGCATTGTCCAGCGGGGGCGAGCAGCGTCCAACGGGGCCGTGAGTGACGTCAAGGGCGGCAAGTGGTGGGGCGTCGTAGTCAAGGTCGTCGTCGAAGGCGTCATTGGGGGCGAGTAGTGTCCAGCGGGGGTCAAGCGGCGACGCGAGCGAGGGAGCGAGCGGTGTAGGGGGCTAATGGTGGGGCAAGCGCGAGGGCGAGCGGCGTCGAGGGCGCGAGCGGCGAGGCGTCAACATTGAGGGCATCGTCGAGGGGTGATGTTGGATGTATGCCCTAAAGCTACTATGTAATAGTTAATATTAGGGATTTCAGTTGTACTTTCATTATTATTATTTAATTAATGGCAATGACATATTCATTCATTTGTCCAATTATTTTATATTTATGAATGATTCCATAAGATTATTGCAACTAGACCTATTCCTGAGACGTCAAGAATATATGTGACATTCATAGTTAGACGGAATCTTTAAATCATTCCCGGTCGATGGATTATTGAGTAGATATTAATAATCCTATTGAGACCGGTGTGTTCTTAACTTCAACATTAAGTATTGAATACTTTAGGGAATGATGAGTCACAAGTCATTGGGTATTGTGATGCCTAAGTTAAGAACACGAGTGTTTGTATTAGACAATATCATTGAACATGACACATATGGAACGATTAGCAACATGGAAGCTTTTAGTGTGGTCAATATCTAATTGTTCATGCTTTGGTCTTGTGTAAATAATCCTTAGACCTGAGGCACAATGTTAACTTGTGTGTTGAACAACTATGGTTCACGGGTGCACGTAATGCCGGGTCATTGATTCGTCTTTATACCTAATGGTCATAGTTTGTTCATATACAAAGTTACACGTGTACGCAATATGGAATCTGTCTCCTTGTTAAATGCAAGGTATAATAATGATGTCCTATGCGATCTAATTATGACATTACATTGAAATCCTCGGCCGGGGTTGTAACCGAGAATAAATTATTTATGTCTCGAATAAAATGCCTGTCAATTAGATTTGTGCATATGATCGAATTAATGACTTGACAAATATTCCATGGTCTTTGTTTGATCGGGACATAGTAAGACAGAGGGACTGAATTACACTGTAGCCAAAGCTGACAGGTTTATTATGTTCTTAAAGCATTCACACTATTTGGGTAACCATGACATATTGCTAGATGTCAATCATGGCTTGTAGGATTCAAAGATTAATCGGGACAATTAATTCTTTTGGGAGTACTAATGTGTTAGTACAAGTCTTACTACCAGCTTAGTGATGAACCTAGGGATGTCACACACCATAAACAATTAGGATAACGTGGAACAAGAGAGAAATATAATTGCAAATGTGTTTGCAATTACTGCAATCGAATTGAGTTGATTTGAAATTAAATTAAATGAGATTTAATTTAATTTGTATTGTAGTCACGAGCCTATTTGCATATGATGCACATACATGCCCAAAGTGGATACATGTTAATGTACCCCAAATGTACATATAAAGATTATGTCCTTTTATTTTTTTATTTTTCTTTAAGAGGATTGATTAATTAATTATTTATTCATTTAGTTAATTAATTAATTAATTAATCAATATTTTTTAATTGGGAAGCTTCATGCATGAACGGTCAAACCGTTCATGCACGAAGCATAAGAATCGTGCATGAACGGTTTGACCGTTCATGCACGAAGCATCGTGCATAAACGTGAGGATCAACAACGGTTGCTGATCCCACGATCAGCAACCGTTGCTGATTCGTGAAAAACTCTTAAAAGAAATGCCACAAAGAGGTTGCGACGAAGATAGAGAGAGTGTGGGCATTTTTTGTGTCTTAGAGACGCGGAAAGAAAGGGAATTTCTCTATAGTTCGGGCCGTGCCTAAAACATCAAGGATACGGCGGATTGTCTCCACGAGATTGCTAGCACGATCAAAGTGGAGAATATCCGAAAGTTTTCTCTTCCATTCGACGTCCATTGTTGGTGTGTCTGAACTAGAGGTCCGACGTTTGTGGGGCTCGAACTGTAGAACATCCAAACCAATTCATATAAAGTGCGCTTCGAGAGGTAATTCGTTTAACTCCCTTTTTATATTTAGATTTTTTTATTAAAACACACGAACAATGCCATCGGAGAATCATGAATAAAATATATCTTTGTTTCTGCTGCGTTCTTTTGTTAATTTTATCTATACATGATTCATGAAACCCCAATAGTGGTATCAGAGCCAACCTTAGGCGTTTTTCGTGCGTTTAATTGATTTATAGTTCAAAGATATTTTTGCGTTCTAATGGCCAATTTATTTTTGTTAAGAGAATTGGTTCTCTTGCTCTTATGTGGCCTATAGAAGTTGATTAACTTATGTGATAAATTTAATCAACTAAGTGTTGACACCTAAATTTTGGCGGCCCATTTAGTCATTAGGAGTTAGTTTTAAATATTATAATTCATTTGCATAGCATTAATTTTAGGTGCGTTTATTTTTAATTTACATGTTTTGCATTTTTATTTTTAGGACGGCAGATGGGTCGGATTAATGGTTTTGAGTTTCAAATTAGATGGACCAGGCCCACGAAGCGAGCAAGTTGGCCCAAGTCCATGTTTTTAATGATTGAAAGATTATCTCGTGAAAAATTAGAAATTCGAATTTTTTGTTCGAGATATGATGAATTGTTTTCGGATAGGGCAAGTGATATTGCGTTCAACAAAACGAATATTGTGGATATCGATTCGAAAAAATTGAAAACCTAATCGGTGGCCTATAAATAGGCTTGTTCGCTTAGGGTTTCGGGGGGCCAAACATTGATACATACGGCCATTGAGAGAAAAACGTGAGGGGGAGCCGGCAATTCAGAATTTCAGAAGTCAATCACACGTGAGAATCGAGACGAGAGATAGAGAATTTTTTTAATATTTCTCTCTTCCCATAACCACATTCGGGCTTCTGCCTTTTTCTTTCTTTCTCTCCACCATATTACTATTCCTCATGATCATGGGTGGTCGCATGGTTATCCCATGATCTGACCAGCACCGCTCGGAGGTCAACATAACCAGTACGTGGTCGCAGCTGACTTAGCTGAGTTAGCGTCAATCCACGAGGACGTTGCTGTTGTCGGGTCTAACTCTGCGACGCGTGGTTGCTGCCCTGAATTAACAACGAGCACCTTCAAGCTCCTGCACCCTTTACCGACGCGGATGTTGCCTCGATGAAGCTGATCCAACCTGCAACGACGACTCGCTGGTTTTGCTACTGATGCCGTGGCTGACTTGCTGCTCCGTCTCACCAGCCACGACTCTGGATCTTAGCATACGGTTGCTGGGTTCCCGTTGAAATTGCCGATTGTTTCGTGACTTGCGCAATCTTTTCGTCCATTATAAATCCAAGCGTACTCTACAGTCCTCCACAACAACTTCGGCGTGACCATCCCCATCACTCCTCTCCTCGCCAACAAGTTTCCCAGCAGGAACCATCATGCTTAATGTGTTTTTTTTTATAGGTTTCTTGTGATTGCAACATTCAATGATCACTTGCAGCAGCTTTAAAAATATTGGATTTTCCTGTGAGACCCCACCATCGCCGATCATCAGTCTAGTGCGAAGTGGGGGAAGGTTTATTTTTATAAAAAAAAGAGTCAAAGTCAAAGCAGCGGCCACTCAAGCTCTTGCATTACTCATTCATGCTCGGAACTTGACACTCTTCACCGACAACCCCTCTCCATCGACGATTCTTGATCGATCCATTGTCGACCACCAATCCTCAAGCCTAGCCGTGGCAATTGATTGTTCGTTGCTCTGATTTTTATTTTTATTTTATTTTACTTTGCAGGCTAATTTGTGCGCCGATAGCCTAGCGACGAAGCTGCAAACCACTCACGTCTCCTGCTTTGCTACTCCAAGACCGCAAGCGGCCACCGAGATACCGCCACAACCGTTGCCCTAGAGCCGTGCCGTGCCGTGCCGCGCCCATCGTTGGTCCATTCTACCGATTGGATTTTTGAAAAAAATTCAAATTTAGGTATGGATCTATTTTATTTTATTAGGAAGATTTATTAGATTTAGTTTATTAGGTAGATTTATTAGATTTAATTTATTAGATAGATTTGCTTTATCTTATTTTAGGTTTTGATATTTTATCTCTTTGTTTGAATTTTTAGAATTAGTTTTAAGGTATGATTGAGATTCCAACATGAAAGTGTCCCTCAAATTAGGGATTGTCGGTTAGATTTTCGCGCCCGAAATCCGACTCGCAATCCCTTGCAAAATCGACAATCCGATCTCATGCTCGAGATTCGATTCGCGATTTAATTTTAAATTTGGACAACCCAATCTCATGCGCGAGATATGGTTCGCCAATTTTTGAATATCAATCTTATCTTGTTTGATTTGATGTCGTGGTGTTTGAGTCAGTTTTATTTTCGTAAAAGAAAAAAAAATCAAAAAAAGTTTGAATTAGGATTAGGTTTGTTTTTTTATTATCTTGCATGTTTAGAATAGGGATGTTATTTTAAATCATGAAAAAGAAAACAAAATAGAAAATGCATTCATTTAGGATGTTAGTTTTTTTATTTGAACTGCATGTTTAATTTTAATTTCGAATTTCATTAGAATTAGGGTCATGTAGAATGCACGTCATTTAGTGATTACTAGAGTCATTTAATTAAAAAATCATTTGTCCGTCATTAGAATTAGGTCATCTTGGTTAATTTAGATTGCATATTTAATTATTGCATGTTCATTAAAAAATTCACAAAAACTTTTACTCATTCATGTAGTTTAGGACATTTTGCCATGTCATATTATTTCATTTTATATTAGAAGCATTGCATTGCATATGGACTATATTCTCGTTAAAAAGTGAAAGCAAAAAATTGAGTGATTGCTTGTTAATTAGAAATCATATCTAGGATTGCTGATGTGAATTCTAATCTAACACTGCAGATGCTTTCGTTGCTATGAGGTAAGTCCTGCATTATTTAATTGCTTTCTTGAGTGTTAAATTGGTGGTATGCGCATCCGCATGAACACCTCACATGTTAGGAAAATAAATTGAAATCAATTCAAGCTGCTTGCCAAACATTTTTCAAAAACAAAAGAGAAAGGTACCGAAAGGGCGTTAGAGAAATCTAACGTAATCAAGTCCCCGTATCCAAAATCTCTGGTTCGTAGAAGTAAAATGATTCTCCCGTTATTTTACCTAGGTGTCTAATCGACCTATCGTAAACTGATTAGTGGCGACTCCCTTTTGCATGCTAGATATTTAAATCGCGAGTTGGTATGGGCTTGGGAGAGCCCGAGCTAAGTCTAGGCTTAGCAATCCATTAGCCTAATGTTAGGTGGCAAACCCCGAAAAATTGGGTCGCGACACTAAGCAAAAATTTGAACTAAATCAATTTTGAATAAAAAATCAGTAACTTGTTATATACTTTGTGTTTATATTCTGCGAATGATTCGTGATTGTGAATTTAATGTTGACAACGCAACTTCCGTTCAAAATCACGCTCGTGAAATTTGTTTCATCGATATTGATTTCTTGACATAGTTTGTGTTGTTCGACTTTAAATTTGATTAAATGCAGAATTTTATCTATGTCTTTCAGAGCTTTAAATTTTGAATTTATGGCTCGTAAGGAAGAGTGGTGATCATGGAAAAATCCATAATTGTTGTGATTGTCGTATGGATGAATGTATGATGATTATAGGTATTCATTTTAGGGTTGTAATTATTAAATGGAGGCTACGTCCTTCCTTTTATATTTATTTTTATGAAATATAACATAGTTTAGTATATCAATTGTTGATGTAAATGCTACGAGAGAAGAGGAGCCATTGGAGGAGCCATTAAGCCGGTGAGCTCTATGGGCCCGGTCTTTGAAGAGTTCAAGGATTGAAGAAGAAGTGAAGAGCAGGTTCCTATTATTAAAACATTAAAATGGCTAAATGGGTCCCTTTGGCTCGAGACCCATTGAACCATAATTCCATGATCACCACATAGGATAGATGTTTATGTGATATCTATTTATTTATTGTGTTTATGTTATCGTGCATGCTAAACCGGTTAATGTACAAAGTGAGACCATTAATAACGACCCAAATCTCCTTATTAATAATATTAAGTCGAAACGGGTTTCGGACTCGTGGCCTTCCATTGTCATGGTTTGATCCAATATTATTGTGGTTAATTGACCGGTTATGGATACATAGGGGTTAATTACCGTTCATAATATTGGACCACTCCATTATGCACGTGATGCTGTGGGGTTGGAGCCAAATGATTTCTAATAACTATCAGGTGAATAAATCGTTTATGCTTTCAATACTTACATGAGATGATGGGCTAGACTTAACTATGATCATGATGCCAATAACTGTTAGGTGAGGCTTTCATGATCTAGAGGCCAAAGTTATGATTGGGACTCGCATATGATGTGTTGAATAGGTTGGTTCACTCACTAAGTTCATAGGACACCAATAACTGTTAAGTGAGGTGGACTTTGGGCTAATGGGACTCCAATCCCCACTAGTAATCTTTACCCAACAAAGATTATCGCTTCCCATCTTAATGAGTATGGGATTCGAATATAAATTTATTTTGAAAGATACAACGGCTAACAATTTATTTTCTTCAACATATATATTATTACTCTGAAAATGGTGACTACAAACCCACTCGCTTCTATACTTGACAAGAATTGTTTGACTGGACCCAATTTCACTGACTGGGTGAGGAATTTGAGAATTGTTCTCAATTCATAAAAAATTGGGTATGTGCTTGATGAAAGGATGCCAACCTCCTTTCCTGAGGGTGGGACCCAAGAGAAGCGTGTCACTTATGATAAGTGGCGTGATGATGACTTAAAAGTTAGGTCATATATGCTTGCTTCTATGAATAATGAATTATAGAAGAAGTATAAATCTATGGAAGATGCTAGGTCGATCATTTTGCACTTAAAGGAATACTTTGATGAGAATGGTTGAACCTCTAGATATGAGATATATAAGGCATTGTACCATATGAGGATGGCTGAAGGATCATCAGTTAATGATCATGCTTTGAAAATGATCTGGCACATTGAAGAATTGGCTAGGCTGAATCTCGTTATGGACAACGAGTTAGCTATGGATTTGATCCTTCAATCTTTACCCGATTCCTTTTCTGGTTTTGTCCAAAACTTCCACATGCATAAGATGGAGAAAACTCTCGCTGAGTTACATAGCATGCTAGTAGTTTATGAGAAGGAAATGCACAACACGAGACCAAATGTAGTGGCTATGGCTAAGGCTTCTTCCTCAAGGGGTAAGACTATTTTAAAGAAAAGAAATGGAAGAGGCCCGCCAAACCTATTGTGCAACCAAAACCCAAGATTGATAAAGGGAAATGTCATTACTATGGTGTCAAGGGGCACTGGAGGAAGAACTGTAGGAAGTACCTCGTGAGCTTGAAGGTCAAGCCCAAGGACCAACCTTATGAAGGTATGTTGTATATGCTTATTGAAACTAATCTTATGGTTAGTGCTAAATCCAGCTCATGGGTTCTAGATTCTGCTGCAACTTTACTATTTGTATGTCCTTGCAGAATCTAGAAATAAGCAGGATGCTAGGGTGAAATGAGATTGTCCTGACATTTGCCAATGGAGCAAGAGTTGTTGCATTAGCTATAGGGACTTTTCATTTATGTTTGCCTTCTGGACATGTATTGGTTTTAAAGAACTATTTGCATTATAAGAATGCTGTTAGGAACATCATCTCTATACCTCGTCTGGGTAAAGAGAATTATTAATTTTCTTTTGCTAATGGTGTATGTTCTATTTATCATAATAGAAGATGTGTTGGTTCTAGCTTATTAACCAATAATCTTTATACCATTACAATGTTCGGTAATGCGATTACTGATGTCAATAAGCAAAATTGAATTGATATAAATGCCATTACTAATAAACGCCCTAGAGACGGTCCAAATAAAAAGTATATTTGGCATCTCCGATTAGGTCATATTGGAGAAGATAGAATTAACAAGTTGAGTAATGATGGGTATATTGATCCATCAAATTTTGAGTCATACTCAACTTGTGAGGCATGTCTTCTAGGAAAAATGACCAAAGCGCCTTTTGTGGGACAAAGTGCTCGAGCTGCTGACATATTAGGATTAATACATACAGATGTATGTGGACCAAATAATGAAACTGCTAGAGGTGGTTATAATTACTTCATTACCTTTATCGATGATCAGTCATGGTATGGTTATTTATACCTCATGAAGTATAAATCTGAATCCTTTGAAAAGTTCAAGGAATTCAAGGCTGAAGTTGAGAAACAAACAGGAAAATGTATTAAGGCTCTTCGATCGGATCAAGGAGGTGAATACCTTAGTACTAAATTCCTGGACTATCTTAAAGAGAATGGCATTTTATCACAATGGACACCTCCTGGAACTTTAGAACATAATGGTGTATTTGAACGAAGAAATTGTACGTTATTAGATATGGTGCGATCTATGATGAGTTACACCGATTTGCCAATATCCCTTTGGGGATATGCCCTTGAGACAACTGTATATATACTGAACAGAGTGCCATCCAAATCTATTCCAACTACGCCCTACGAGATATGGCATAGTAGGAAACCTAGTCTTAATCATATTAAGATTTGAGGTTGTCTAGCTTTTGTGAAAAAACTGAAAATGGAAAAATTGGAGGCAAGATCTGAACAAGGTCGCTTCATTGGATATCCAAAGGAAACTCTTGGATATGATTTATATTTTCATTCAGACCAAAGAATTTTGGTGAGCAAGCACGCTTCTTTTCTAGAGAATCAGTTCGTCCAAGAAGGTGGTGCTGGGCAAAAAATAGTCTTACAAGAAGAAAATAATGAAGTACCAAACAACCGAGTTCAGATACCAATCTCGTGATTCAGTGGGAGCTTCTAATACACAACCTCTTAGGAGAAGTGCGAGAACGTCTCGCCCACCTGCTCGTTATAGACACTTGGTTGATCATATTGAACCATTATTCATTGTGAATGATAGTGATCAACCTGGTGATCTTAAAACCTATGAGGAGGCGATGTCGGACATCGATTCTGGTAAATGGCTAGAAGCCATGAAATCCGAAATGGATTCAATGTATTCCAATGAAGTTTGGACCTTAATTGACCTGCTTGATGGTATTATACCAATTGGCTGTAAATGGATCTTCAAGAGGAAGATGAATGCTAAAGGTCAAATTGGAACTTACAAAGCACGGCTGGTGGCGAAAGGATATCGTCAAAAAGAAGGAATTGATTATGACGAAACTTTCTCACCTGTGGCCATGCTAAAATCCATTCAAATTATGTTGGCTATAGCTGCACACCTTGATTATGAGATATTCCAGATGGATGTCAAAACGGCTTTTCTAAATGGTTTTCTCGATGAGGACATCTATATGGAATAACCATGGGGTTTTGAATCCAATAGTGATAAATGGAAGGTGTGTAAGCTTAAGAGATCCATTTATGGACTCAAACAAGCCTCCAGAAGTTGGAACATCTGTTTTGATGAGGCAGTCAAATCGTTTGGCTTCATAAAAAATCCGGATGAACCTTGTGTATACAAGAAGATCAGTGGGAGTGCAATTGCATTTCTAGTTTTGTATGTCGATGATATACTTTTAATTGGAAATGATGTACCAATGATATCATCAATAAAACTATTCTTGTCACAGAAATTCTCCATGAAAGATTTAGGAGAGGCAACCTACATTTTAGGTATCAAGATCTATAGAGATAGATCAAGACGATTGATTGGCCTCTCACAATCTGCATACATAGACAAAGTGTTAACACATTTTAACATGCAATGTTCCAAGAGAGGATTATTGCCTTTTAGGCAAGGGATCCGTCTTTCTAAGGAGATGTGTCCCAACACTCCTAAAGAAAGAGAGCGGATGGCGAAGATACCATATGCATCCGCTATTGGAAGTATAATGTATGCTATGTTATGTACTAGACTTGATATTGTGCATGTTGTAAGTATTACTAGCAGATCTCAGTTTGATCCAGGAGAAGAGCACCGGATAGCAATCAAGAATATTCTTAAGTACTTGCGAATGGCTAAAGATTTATTCTTGATATATGGAGAAGGAGAATTTAAAGTTGTAGCTTATACTGATTCCGATTTTCAATCAGATCCTAATGATTATAAGTCTACGTTAGGGTTTGTCTTTACATTCAATGGTGGTGCAGTTAGTTGGAAAAGTTCCAAACAAAGCATAACTGCCGATTCCACCACTAAGGCAGAGTATGTAGCTGCTTTTGAAGCAGCAAAGGAAGCCGCTTGGATCAAGAAGTTTATTTATGAACTTGGAGTCGTTCCTTTAATTGAGCAACCGATTACATTGTTTTGTGACAACAATGGGACGATAGCTCAAGCTAAGGAACCAAGGTCTCACCAGAAGTCCAAGCACATTGAGAGACGCTTCCATCTCATCAGAGAAATTGTTGGGAGAGGTGATATTGCCTTGCAGAAAATTGCCTCAGCAGAGAACGTGGCAGATCCCTTCACTAAGGCCTTACCTCAGTCTTCTTTTGAAAGACATGTTGACAAAATGGGTTTGAGGTACCAGACAAGTTGGCTTTAGTGCAAGTGGGAGATTGTTGGATGTATGCCCTAAAGCTACTATGTAATAGTTAATATTAGGGATTTTAGTTGTACTTTCATTATTATTATTTAATTAATGGCAATGACGTATTCATTCATTTGTCCAATTATTTTATATTTATGAGTGATTCCATAAGATCAGTTGCAACTAGACCTATTCTTGAGAAGTCAAGAATATATGTGACGGGTTCATAATTGGACTGAATTTTTAAATCATTCCCAGTTGATGGATTATTGAGTAGATATTAATAACCCTATTGAGATTGGTGTGTTCTTAACTTCACCATTAAGTATTGGATACTTAAGGGAATGATGAGTCACAAGTCATTGGGTATTGTGATGCCTGAGTTAAGAACACGAGTGTTTGTATTAGACAAGATCATTGAACGTGACGCATATGAAACGATTAGCAACATTGAAGCTTTTAGTGTGGTCAATATCTAATTGTTCGTGCTTTGGTCTTGTGTAAATAATCCTTAGACCTGAGGCACAGTGTTAACTTGTGTGTCAAACAACTATGGTTCACGGGTGCACGTAATGCCGGGTCGTTGATCCGTCTTCATACCTAATGGTCATAGTTTGTTCATATATGAAGTTACACGTGTACGCAATATGGAATTTGTCTCCTTGTTAAATGCAAGGTATAATAATGATGTCCTATGCGATCTAATTATGACATTACATTGAAATCCTCGGCCGGGGTTGTAACCGAGAATAAATTATTTATGTCTCGAATAAAATGCCTGTCAATTAGATTTGTGCATATGATCGAATTAATGACTTGACAAATATTCCATGGTCTTTGTTTGATCGGGACATGGTAAGACAGAAGGATTGAATTACACTGTAGCCAAAGCCGACATGTTCATTATGTTCTTAAAGCATTCACACTATTTGGGTAGCCATGACATATTGCTAGATGTCAATCATGGCTTGTAGGATCCAAAGATTAATCGGGACAATTAATTCTTTTGGGAGTACTAATGTGTTAGTACAAGTCTTACTACCAGCTTAGTGATGAATCTAGGGATGTCACACACCATAAACAATTAGGATAACGTGGAACAAGAGAGAAATATAATTGGAAATGTGTTTGCAATTACTGCAATCAAATTGAGTCAATTTGAAATTAAATTAAATGAGATTTAATTTAATTTGTATTATAGTCACGAGCCTATTTGCATATGATGCACATACATGCCCAAAGTGGATACATGTTAATGTACCCCAAATGTACATATAAAGATTATGTCCTTTTATTTTTTTTTATTTTTCTTTAAGAGGATTGATTAATTAATTAATTAATTAATCAATATATATATATTTTTTTTTTTTAAATTGGGAAGCTTCATGCATGAACGGTCAAACTGTTCATGCGTGAAGCATCATGCACGATCATGCATAAACGTGAGGATTGGCAACGGTTGCTGATCCCACGATCGGCAACCGTTGCTGATTCGTGAAAAGCTCTTAAAAGAAATGCCGCAATGCAAAAAAAAGTGGGAATTTCTCTATAGTTCGGGCCGTGACTAAAACATCAAGGATATGGCGGATTGTCTTCACGAGATTGCTAGCATGATCAAAGTGGTGAATATCCGAAAATTCTCTCTTCCGTTCGACGTCTATTGTTGGTGTGTCTGAACTAGAGGTCCGACGTTTGTGGGGATCGAACTGTAGAACATCTGAACCAATTCGTATAAAGCGCGCTTCGAGAGGTAATTCGTTTAACTCCCTTTTTATATTTAGATTTTTTTATTAAAATGCACGAACAATGCCTTCGAGAATCATGAATAAAATATATCTTTGTTTCCGCTGTGTTCTTTTTGTTAATTTTATCTATACATGATTCATGAAACCCCAACAGGTGAGTGACGTCTAACGGCGGGGCAAGTTGGGGGCTGAACGATGTCTAGCAACATGGCAAGCGTGAGGGCGAGCGGCGTCAAGGGCGTCATTGTTGAGGGAGTCGAGGATAGTGGGGGGAGTCGGGGGACACGGGTTGGGCAAAGAAGGAGACGAATTGATTCAATTGAAGACTTGAAGTATTAGGGTTTTTAGGTTTAAGAACAGAAATTGGGAACCGGGAACCGGAACCAGCCTCTCTAGAATCGTGAACCAAACCGGACCCTCCAGTTGGATTCTTCGGTTCCCAATTCTACCCGAGAACCGCACTCACCTCTAATAAATCTCATATAATATTAGAGCTAGTAGGTTCTCAGTTGAAATTTTCCAAGCCCATCTTTGCCTTCCCAATCGCATATTTCTACACTTTAGGCCAAGGCTAAAGGTTAGCTTACACGTGAGGGGGAGTGTTAGAATAATTTAAATAATAATTAAATAATAAACAACGCTTTCATCTAACATCTTAAACTTTTAGAATAATCGACGGTGGTCTCACATAACTTCACATGATATCAAAGTTAGAAGGTCTTAAGTTTGAATCTTCCTAAATTAATGAAGAATTTTAAGATTAATTTCAACCCCTTTTTTTTTTATAATAAAGTTATATTTCCTGAAAAGTAGAAACCGAAAATGGGCAGTAGTTTCCAAGAGATGATGTTGAAGCGCTAAGCCGTATGTTCGGTCGTCACGGCTTCGCACAAGAAGAATTAGCTTGTCTGAGGTTCCTCCGATATTAACTACTTGTGCTCAATTGGTGCTATGCAAAAGAAATAAAACAAAGGAAGCTTCAGTAATCAGTAGAAAAAATTAGAATCGCATCTAATTGAGGACATGGAAAGAGGCCCTAATTGACGTCGCAGCTATGAGGGGGTTAGTCTTGAAAACTAACAGGTAGTGCTCTGCTATTTCACCACTAAATTTGAGGTATATAAGTCATTCAACTGAACTTTACAAATATAGAAAGTTCCAATGCGCAATGCAACCCTCTTGCATACGAATAGTTGTACACTTGATCAAATTCGTATTCTATAGAATAACCCAAGAATAGAAAAACTGGTACAGAAAAGGAATGGAGAAAATTTGAATGACGAGAGGAACTTTGATTTAAGTAATTCTATAAAATAGGCTTAATTTGTTGCAAGATCGAGAAAAGCTGATTGGAGATTAGAACAAGATGAGATCATTCCGATTTGAGTCCACTGTTGACTAAACGCAGTTAAATATATTTGTTACAAAGGTGATAGAGTGCGAGTTGTACTTTTTAAATGAATGTTCGAGGTGTCTTTAGGTGTCTTTAGGTCCTCTGCAATACATAAGAGGAATGATTCCCAGATTCTGCAGCCATAGAAAGGATTGACACAAAGTTATCAACGTTCCGGTCATAAGTTACCAGTAAAAGCTAAAGAGCGGAATTTAACGGGAAATTATCAGCTAATTTCCAAATTGACCGTTTCAATATAAAGAGGAAGAAAATGCTTGGAGAGATAGGAGAATCCTGTTTCATTGCACATGATATAGATGAAGAAGTTAGCATAATACTACAAACTAAATTGTTTTTTTGTTAGAGCCTCACTAAAAATAATTCGTAAGAATATGCCATGGTTTCTCAAGATTTTACTTGGTATAATGCGCTTATCTCATAATTCAAATCACTTAGAAACCGACATCTCATTTTAAATAGATCCCTAGATTTCAAATGATGGTCCATCAATGAAGTAACATAATGATGCGTATTCAGTTTGGTCGTTAGATCCAATTTCGCCAATTCCATCAACAAAAGCTACTTGACATTGGTTCATGAATATTTTAGAGCATCCTAAATTTCTTCAAATTTATCAATGTCCAACCAAATTTTGGTGTGGCTGTAGACCGATCGGTTGTCATTTGATATCGTTTTATTCCACGCCTGATAAAACAAACTTTTTCTTTGTCATGCATTGCTGCAGGCTACAGAAGAGGTTTTGAGACAGCTGACATATGCTACAAGAAGGACTCAAGTAGTTTAATGATAGATCACAGGTCGATGTTTCGATGACGAAGATGTCGTGAAAGGTACCGGGTATTACAATGTAAATGGGCCCCAATACTAAATAATTTCCTGACAAGTGACCATGTGATTTTAAGTGATGTCATCTTCATTATTTGTTCACCTTCTAGATATGAATTTGAATGAGACCCAGATATTTTTCTCTCTCTCCCCCATCCAAGTTGATGTTATTATCAATCCAATGCTTGTTTTAGAAAACTGATGTTAATGAGTGCTCTTCCAATTTGTTAGACATACTTGGTACGAAGTATTTTCAATTTTTAAAATATTCACTTTTTGTAACACAAGAGAATTCAATGTATTGAAAGTTAAAAAGATTTCTTTATTGACTCCTTAAAAATTGCTTCACTAGACACTCGTTAGCAATATCCATTTTGTAGAATAATTTTGTTGTTGGTGGACAAATGCCATGTGTGTGTCTGTTGGTAAATGTGTTAATGAGAGACGAGTTATCTAGGTTGTTGATGCCATTTTTGTAGGTTGTTAAGTATTTTATAAGTTGTATAGATATGTTCTTTCATCTACTCATTAAGATAATAATAATAACAACAATAAAAATAATATAAAATTTCATTTTCGTTGAATTTGTAATCTAAAATAGTTAGTGCAATAATGATTCTTTTTCTTTTTTCTTTTTTGGGTCAGAAGTGCAGTGATGATTCTTGAGCCAAGAAATTGCCCCACTAAACCAACCTAATCTTGTACCACCCATTTATGTTCATAAACATTTCTGGTTGATGGTGCAATTACTTAAAGTGCTTGCATTTAGTGTGAATATGTTTGTCTATCGCATATTTAACTCTCACTTATGGATGTTGATCTTTATATTTCGAGCTGAGCAATCCCAAAACTTATGCACGTTTTGTTCAATATTGCACTTTGAAAGTTAAAAGCAATTGGAATGTTGTGGTTGAGTGTTGAATGTGTGCGAAGGAATTATTAATTAAGAAGTGTAAATACATTATCAAATTGACTCTAAAACCAAGTAACAAAAACTAGTTTGGGGCCACATATGACTTCATCGTAGAGGCAACTTGTTCGGGAGGTTCAGGAACAAATTCTTGTGGAGTTTGAAACAAGTTCAGATTCAGTTCTTAAGCATCCATTCAACTTCTTCAAAAGGTTAAAAATTGACTTCTAGAAGAAGTTTCAAATTGAGTTCAGCAAGAGATTATAAGGAGCGGAGTTAGGGTGAGTGAGTATGCATAAATATGAAGATTGCGGTGTGAGATCCCGAGAAGCTAGAGATGAGCTTGAAGAGGGAAAATTGTCCAAAAGGTCTTGAACATATTATACGACGGTCAATTCATTCCTAAACCCTTCAATTGTATCAATTTAATACTAAATTTTTTGACAATTTACCAATTTAGTCCTATACATTTTGATGATTTGTCAATTTAGTCAAAAACAATTTAACAATCTACTAATTGGCCGGAAATCACAGATGTGACAGCCTGATTTTCAATTCCGTTTCGATTGAATGAATTGGGCATCGACACGCCTATGGCCTTTTTCTTTGAGTTAGCCTGTGACATCCCAGATTTTCAATCCTGTTTTCTATTGAATAAATCGGGCATTTCATTGACGCGCCTATAGGACTGTTCTTAGAGCTGATTACTCTCGAGATAACTTGATTATCTGAGGGAAGCCATTAAGGATTTTAAGGCAAATAGACTTGAGAATTCGACTAAGAATTGGCTATTCGACCGCGTCCATCTTTAGAGGTCATTACGGCATAGTTAAAAATCGATTACGGATCAGAGATAGGTCGGTTCGACTGAGAGGTGTGACTAATCATGGGTGACACCACTAAATTGGAAAATTCTCGTCAGCCGGCACTAGACTAATTTGTCTATCGTTTTGGTACCTTGTGTCCGTATTTAAATCATCAAGATTTTCACAACAACCGAGAGTCACCAATGTGTCAAGTGGGTTCATTATGGCTCGAAGAAAATCGACCACGGGTCATTTGCACTAAAAATTTCTGAAAGCTACCCGGTAACTTAGGTCATGCTAAAATCGCGCCGAATGGAAATTAATCTTGAATTTGAGTCCGATTTCAGAAATTGAAAGTTCTGTCGTGTCACAATTAATTCTAGGAGCGTCAACTCAGTCTCAGAAGATTTTTCTGCAAACCGAGACTTTTTGGGAAAAAGTCGTCCTAGGACTGTTTTTGTCCAGAAAATGTCAAGGATCGTTTTTAATCGTGCAATTGGGAAGCAAGTGGGATCAATTGGGGAGGAAAAATACCAATTTGATCATTGAGGTGCTAATTGAATTTATGAGGGCCAAATTGTGTTGAATCAAGTAAGAACAAGTGTCCAGTTGGAAAGAAATCTTAGCAAATTCGTAGCTCCCCCTTTCCTATGGCTTTTGGCCATTTCAAAGGTTGTAGATGGAACATGGGTGACTGATTTGAGGCCAAGGAAGATAGTTGGTGGTGGTGGATGGTCAGGGGGACCAAGAGGTGGAAGATAAGGCTTGGTGGCCCCCTCTTGCCCCTTCTCTCTCCCTCAAAGCTACTGACCAGCCTTCCTCCCCCTTGTTTGTGCTATTTTTGGAACCAGCAGCCAAGGAGGAGCCAATGGAGACAGCCGAGCCGCCTCGTCCACGCCGCACACCACCAAGACCGCCGGATCGCCCAAGCAACGCAGTCCTCGCCCCGCCCGCCGTGCGCGCGCCCTCCGCCTCCACCGTGCTACCTCGACGCCCAAGCAGCTTTGTCCCATGTCCCAGCCACTGTTTCAGCCCGTGTCGGAGTCGTTTGGCCCGTTCCGACCTCCGTGAGTTCCCACCAAGGCCCGGTTTGACCCTTCCAACCTTCCTTAGTCCATCCCCGCCCTTAACCAAGCTTGTTGCACTCTTTTCCAGCCAAGAACAGAAGCTGGAATTATGGGTTTCCAGCAGCCTTCGAGGCCCGTTTTGAGGACTTTCCCGATCCCGAAAGTTTGGCCCGCTTTGGAGAGAAGTGAGCCCCGTTGCATCCTCGACGATTTGAGCCGATTGGATCGCAAAACATGTGAGTTTAACTCACTAATCCTCGCTTAATAGGTTAATGACGCTTAAGGGCTAATTAGATTAAGTTAAGTATGGTTAGGTGAATAGTTAGATTATATTAGTGAAATTTAATTAAGTGCCGATGCATGTTAGGTGGTTAGCTAGTACAATTAGGGCCTAGACGATCTCTAGCATTCATCTAGAGTGACTCAGAAATTTTCCGGGTCCATTTCAGTGTTCAATTAGACATTTTGGGCCTAAGTTGGATTTATTGGCATTTATTTTATATTTTCTGTAATTATTTAATTAATTATTTATTTTCCGAAAATTAAATCGGGATAGTTGGTGACCGGAATTTTATGTTGATTGCTGTGGTGTGGACCATTTATTTAATTGAGCCTTAAATTGCGTTGAATTGAAGTGATTGTGATTTTAGGATTTTATTCCTAAATTGATTTAATTCCAATATTTAATTTGAAAATAACCAAGTGTAGGTTTACAACACCAAAAATATTTTGGTGGACCGTATAAAATGGTGGGATTTATGGAAAGGAAATTATGGTATTTTGGCTAAGGCCGACCATGTACCCACACATGACTATTTTATCGAGTATATTTAATAAAAAGAAATAAATCTAAGATATGCCGAGTGGGGCCGTGATTACCACTAATTCTAAGATATGCTGAATGAGGCCGTGATTAGCACTAATTCTAAGATATGCCGAGTGGGGCCGTGATTACCACTAATTCTTAGATATGCCGAGTCGGGCCGTGATTATCACTAAATCTAAGATATGCTGAGTGGGGCCGTGATTACCACTAAATTTAAGTTATGCTTGTGAGATCGAGATTCATAATTGAAGCGAGTAATGGAATTGACCGTGTGAAGGTCCTAATGATATGTAATTGACTGGGTCGATTGATTAATGAGTCGATATGAGTAAACGAGTTGTTTTGTTGATGTGACTTGATGAGATTATGAATTGTGTTGAATTGCAGGGAGGAACTGAGGCCAAGGTAAGTCCTCTAATGCTTGTTTGTGCATAGGCAGCCCTTAGGGCGTATTTGCTTCCTAATTGGGTCTTAGGGGGTAGAACTCGTTGAGATGTCGTCTCACCCTGTTGTGGGATAATATTTCAGGGCCATAAATGGTAGCCCCTCCAAACCCTCCTGAATATTTTGGGCTACCCAAGAAGTTCACTGAGATAGGTTATCACATTCCGATACACCATCACCTTGAAGGACTCGAGTATGTGCTAATAAAGTCCACAGTCTAGGTTGATGTGGGTGAACCCAAAAAGGTGCCCCATGAATACCAGTCATGGTATCGCCATTACAATGATGGACGAAGGGTGGGTCCTATGCTAGAATCTGATGTACCTTTGTATGCATTGGAGGTTGCGTTCGGGAAGGGGACAGCAGATGCTAAAGGTGGATCAGTGGTGGATGCGAAGGATCCCAAGCTTGAGGACAATTCTGACTCTCCGGTGTACTCATCCGTGGGCTCCAGCTGGAGTGAGGAAGAAGGACAGATCGTCGAAGAAGAGGAGGATCTAGAGGAGGACCCAAGAGAAAAATTGAAACCCCACCCCTATCTTGCAAACCTTTTGTTGTGAAGGATCTGACTTTTGTGAATAATATTGTAATATATACTATATGGTTTGCATTGTATAAAAGTGTGGTTGTGGTTTTTCAGTTTTGAAAAATATAACCCTACTTTTTTATCCTATTGTTTTATTGTTTAGGAATTTTATATCTGCTTTCGCATGCGTATTAAAATGAAAGGGTCGGTGATGCGTCCTGGGACATCGCTATTTAATCGACCAGGTCGGGATGGGCGCGAGCCCGAGGATCGAGGCATGACATCCCTATTTAAGTGGTATCAGAGCAATGATTTAGGATTGGAGTGATAAGGTGCGATGGTTTATGGGATAGCCTTAGGAGGGCCTTTAAATTCATGCTGGTGCATGTCTGTGATAGCTGTTTGCTAGAATTGCTTGTTATTTAGATCACCCTGTTTCTAATTCAGTATGGAATTGGAAGCAGGCTTCAGTAGTTAAAGCTGAGTCTTGAGTGATCAGGAGCAGCGAACTCCTACCAAGAGAACCGTATGGCCGTGACTCGGGGTAGAACGCCGAGCAGGTCGGTACTTGTGGAGGTAGGGGTAAAGCGCTAGCTTATGCTAGCGCTAGTGGTGTAGTACCACCTCCTATTGATGCTGGGGTTGTAGCTCCTGGTGATCCGGGATCTATTGGAATCGCACAAGCCCTGGACGCCATGCGAGAGTTGATGGGGCAGCAGGCCCAAAGTCAAGATGTCACCTTTACCACCGCCGTTGAAGCAGCTGCCACTGCCGCTGCCAATGCTGCCGTTGCTACTGCAGCTGTTGTTGCACCTGCCGCCGCACTTGTTGATGTTCCAGTTGGGAACATAGTCATAGACAGAGAGAGACCGATCCACAAGCTGGTGGAGCAATTCTTGAAACTGAACCCGCCGAGGTTCACGGGTACAAGAGACCCCGAGGCCGCGTCTCTTTGGATACAAGACTTGAATAAGGCGTTTGCACCCCGATGTGCAACGAAGAGGAGAATGTGGTATGTACCAACTTCAAGGCAATGCAAACATTTGGTGGAGAGCCGCCAAGGATACAGTATTTCCGAAAGGTGTGATCCCGGTGTGGGACGCCTTCCTCAGAGCATTTAATGATCAGTATTTTTCAGGTACTGCCCGAGAACAAAAGATGGAAGAATTTCAGCGTCTCTGTCAGTGGACAATGACTGTTGACCAATATAAGGTCAAGTTCGCGGAGCTATCCTTATATGCTCCGAGACTGATTGAAGATCCGAAAGAAAAAGCCCAGAGGTTCAAGAACGGTCTTCATTTTGAATTGAAGCAACCTCTGCTACCGTTAGATCTGACAAATTATCGAGAAGTCCATCGTCGAGCTCAGATGATAGAGAGAGGTTTGATCGACCAAGTCACCTCGTCTGGATCGAGGTTTACTTCGCACTGAGAAGGAATTTGCTAGGGGAAGAGGCCCATGCCTGGAGGTAGATTTCAAATTCCGCCCAATAGGAAAGGTGGAGTTGGAAAGCCAAGGCCTAACTAGAATGGTGTATGTCGCTTATGTGGAAGGCAACATGGTAGCCCCATGCCAATCTAGGCCGAGTGCATGCTTTGAATGCGCCCAGCTAGGCCACATCGCCAGGAACTGTCCTAGGAGACTGAAAGGACAACCGCAGTTGCCACCGCTGCCACAGATGGGTCAGATCAGAGGGTATGCGCCTCAGAACGCGCCGCAAGGAAGACATAATAGACCACCAGTTTAGGGCACAATGTATGCCATCACACAAGGTCAAGCAGAGGCTACGCCTAGCGTGATCACAGGTATGGTTTCGTTGAACGACCATCCTGCTTACGCTTTATTTGATCCGAGAGCAACCCATTCCTTCATTGCTGAGCTATATATTAAGTTGATAGGAGTCACTCCTATGTTATTGAAGTCAGTAGTTAGTATATCTACACCATTGAAGGATAAAGTGATAGCTACTTTGGGTTGTTCTGGTTGCAAGTTAACGATTGGTGAGTGAGTGGGGAAAATAGACTTATTAGTCCTAGCCATGTACGACTTTGATTTTATTATTGGCATGGAGTGGCTCACCAAGCAACGAGCTAAAATGGACTGCTATCGTAAGGCAATTCAATTTGACCTGTTAGAGGGTGAGAACTTCGAGTTTGTTGGGAATCGAGGAGGACCCTCGATTACCTTGATCTCGTCGCCTTAGGCAACTCGTCTGTTAGACGAGGGTTGCCAAGGTTACCTGGCAACTGTCGTTGATACAATAGTTAAGGAGCTGAAGATGGAAGACATTGCTGTGGTGCAAGAATTTCCGGATGTTTTTCCAAAGGAACTGCCAGGAGTACTGCCAGAGAAAGAAATCGAATTTGTGATCGAGCTAGCACCTGGGACAGAGCCAATCTCTAAGACTCCTTACCGGATGGCGTTATCTGAGTTGAAGGAACTGAAGGTGCATATGCAGGAGTTATTGGATAAGGGATTCATCCGTCCTAGTGCATCACATTGGGGAGTGCCAATTCTATTTGTAAAGAAGAAAGATAATTCGTTGCGCCTATGCAACGACTATCGGCAACTTAATCAGGTAACGATCAAGAACAAGTATCCATTCCTGAGGATCGATGACTTGTTTGATCAATTGCAAGAAGTGTCAATATTTTCGAAGATTGACTTGAGGACAGGATATCATCAGTTGAGGATCAGGAATGAGGACATTTCTAAGTCAGCATTTCGTACTCGATATGGTCATTACGAGTTCATAGTGATGCCATTCGGGTTGACGAATGCTCCAACTACCTTCATGGATATGATGAACCGAGTATTCAAGGAATATCTAGATCAGTTCGTGATCGTGTTCATCGATGATATTCTAGTGTATTCGAGAAGTGAGGAAGAGCATGAGAGTCATCTGAGACTAGTGCTGCAAACCCTGAGAGTCCATCAATTGTACGCTAAGTTCAGCAAGTGCGAGTTTTGGTTGACTCGTGTTGCTTTCTTAGGTCACGTGATTTCATGCAAAGGAATCTCTATGGACCCTAGCAAGATTGAAGACGTGATCAATTGGCCAAGACCGACTATAGTGACAGAAATAAGAAGTTTCTTGGGTTTGGTAGGTTATTACAAACAGTTTGTGGAAGGATTCTCATCATTAGCGTTGCTACTGACAAGACTCTTGAAGAAAGAAGAGAAGTTTGTTTGGCAAGTGTGAGTGTAGTTTCCAAGAGCTGAAGCAAAAGCTAACTACCGCACCTGTACTGACCATTCCATCTAGTCCTGAGGGATTCGAGATCTAGTGATGCGTCATTTAGAGGTTTGGGTAGTGTACTAATGCAACATGGTAGGTTTGTTGCATACGCCTCCCGTTAGTTGAGGCCTCATGAACAAAACTATCCGACGCATGACTTAGAGCTCGCGGCAATTATTTTCGCCCTAAAGATTTGGAGACACTATTTGTGCGGGGAAAGATTC
Source organism: Eucalyptus marginata (assembly GCA_014182565.1). NCBI lineage: Eukaryota > Viridiplantae > Streptophyta > Magnoliopsida > Myrtales > Myrtaceae > Eucalyptus > Eucalyptus marginata. Next base: position 26,453,945 of record CM024587.1, read on the forward strand.
CAAATCTTCATAGACCATCAAAGCCTCAAGTACCTATTCTCTCAAAATGAGTTGAACATGAGACAGCACAGATTGATGGAATTACTGAAGGACTACAACTATGATATCCTATATCACCCGGGAAAGGCGAACAAGGTCGCCGATGCTTTGAGTCGAAAGTCTTCAGTTGCTCATATATTGATTAAAGAGTGTAACCTAATCGAGAGGGCTCGAGATTCGGTATCCAAGTTTGAGGTGGCCACATTTCAAGTCTTATGGCCACTCTCATAATTGAATCGGATGTCCGGATCAAAATCAAACTACTCCAACTATCAGACCCAGATGTGAAGAAAATTCTATAGGAGGACACTGAGAAAATGAAAGTTGACTTTCATATTTCTAATGAGGGAACACTAAGGTTCCGATGACATTTGTTGTACCTGACGATGTGGAGCTTAGAGAGGATATCCTATCAGAAGCACGTCGTAGCAGTTACAGCATTCATCCTCGTAGTACCAAGATGCATCAGAATCTGTGTCAACCCTATTGGTGGTTAGGTATGAAGGCGGACATCGCTAAGCATGTCGCCAAGTGTTTGACATGTCAGTAGGTCAAAGCTCATCATTGCAAGCTGGGAGGACTTCTGCAACCTCTCGAGATCCCATAATGGAAATGGGAGCATATCACAATGGATTTCGTGATTGGACTACCGAGGAGTCAAAGAGGAAATGATTTGATTTAGGTAGTAGTCGACAGACTGACAAAGTCAGCTCACTTCATTGCAGTTCGAAAGGACCTTAATTTAGATAGACACGCAGACCTGTACATGTGTCAGGTAGTTCGTTTGCATGGAGTGCTAGTTACGATAACTTCAGATCGAGACTTGAGATTTACCACCGCTTTTTGGAAGAGCTTACAAAGTGCCTTAAGTACCAAGCTGCAGTATAGTATGGCATATCATCCTTAGACGGATGGCTAGTTTGAGTGGACAATTTAGACCCTCGAGGACATGCTGAGAACTTGTGTACTAGATTTTAAAGGAAGTTTGGAAGAACAGCTACACCTGATGGAGTTTGCCTACAACAACAGTTATCAGCAAAGCATCTAGATGGCTCCTTTCGAAGCATTGTATAACAGAGTGTACAGGACACCAGTGTGTTAGGATGAAGTTGGGGAACGAAAGATCACAGGAGCAGAGTTGGTCCAGCAGTCAGTGGATGCATTTGCAGTGATCAGAGGCAAATTAAAGACCGCCCAGAGCCAACAGAAAAGTTATGTAGATAAGCGCCGGAAACCATTGGAATTCCAAGTTGGTGATCACGTTTTTCTGAAGGTGTCACCGATGAGGGGAACTTCGTGCTTTGGAAAGATAGGAAAACTGAGTCCAAGGTACGTAGGTTCGTTTAAGATTTTTGAGAGAATCGGGACCTTAGCATATTGTCTTGCGTTGCCGCCGAGACTGGCACAAGTGCACAATGTCTTTCACGTGTCGATGTTGAGGAAGTATAAGCCTGACCCGACCCATGTGCTTAATTTTGAGGAATTGGACATGGATGACCGAGTGTCATACGTTGAAAGCCCGGTTCAGATCGTGGATAGAGAGGAACAAATTCTACATACAACGACTATTCCGTTGGTCAAAGTGGTCTCGCAACACCATGGTACTGAAGGAGCAACAAGGGAGACTGAAGAGTCGATGAGACAGTTGTACCCCCATTTTTTTGCTTAAGTGTTGTAATGGTTTAAATTTCGAGGACAAACTTTTTACAAGAGGGGAAGAGTTGTGACATCCTAGATTTTCAACCCTGGTTTCTATTGAATAAATTGGACATTTCATTGACGCGCCTATGAGGCTGTTCTCAGAGCTGATCACTCTCGAGATAACTAGATTGTCTAGGGAAGCCATTAAGGATTTTAAGGCAAATAGACTTGAGAATTCGACTAGGAATCGGCTATTCGACTGCGTCCATCTTTAGAGGTCATTATGGCACAGTTAAAAATTGATTACGGAACAGAGATAGGTCAGTTCGATTGAGAGGTGTGACTAATCATGGGTGACACCACTAAATTGGAAAGTTCTCATCGGCGGCACTAGACTGATTTGCCTATCGTTTTGGTATCCTGTGTTCCGTATTTGAATCCTAGAGATTTTCACGACAACCAAGAGTCGCCATTTGTTGAGTGGGTTCATTGTGGCTCGAAGAAAATCGACCACGAGTCATTTATACTAAAAATTTCTAAAAGCTACCCAGTAGCCTAGGTCATGCTAAAATCGCGTCGAATGGAAATTAGCCGTGAATTTGAGTCCGATTTCAAAAATTGAAAGTTTTGTCATGTCGCAATTAATTCTAGGAGCGTCGACTCAATCTCATAAGATTTTTTTGCAAACCAAGACTTTTTGGAAAAAAGTCGTCATAGGACCGTTTTTGTCCAGAAAATGTCAGGGATCATTTTTGATTGCGCAATTGGGAAGCAAGTGTGATCAATTGGGGAGGAAAAATACCAATTTGATCATTGAGGTGCTAATTGAATTTATGAGGGCCAAATTGTGTTGAATCAAGTAAGAACAAGTGTCCAATTGGAAAGAAATCTTAGCAAATTCGTAGCTCCCCCTTTCCTATGGCTTTTAGACCATTTCATAGGTTGTAGATGGAGCATGGGTGGCTTATTTGAGGCCAAGGAAGATAGCTGGTGGTGGTGGATGGTCAAGGGGACCAAGAGGTGGAAGATAAGGATTGGTGGCCCCCCTTGCCCCCTCCCCCTCTCTCTCCCTCAAAGCTACCGACTAGCCTTCCTCCCCTTTGTTTGTGCTATTTTTGGATCCAGCAACCAAGGAGGAGCCATCGAAGATAGTCAAGCCTCCCTGTCCACGCCGCACATTACTAAGACCGCCGAACCGCCCGAGCAGTGCCGTGCACGCCCCGCCCGCCGTGCGCATGCCCTCCACCTCCACCGTGCGACCTCAATGCCCCAGCAGCTTTGTCCCACGTCCCAGCCACTATTTCAACCCGTGTCGGAGTCGTTTGGCCCGCCTCCGACCTCCGTGAGTTCCCACCAAGGCCCAGTTTGACCCTTCCAATCTTCCTTAGTCCATCCCCGCCCTTAACCGAGCTTGTTGCACTCTTTTCCAGCCAAGAATAGAAGCTGGAATTATGGGTTTCCAGCAGCCTTCGAGGCTCGTTTTGAGGACTTTCTCGATTCCGAAAGTTAGGCCTACTTTGGAAAAAAGTGAGCCCCGTTGCGTCCCCAACGATTTGAGCCGATCGGATCGCAAAACATGTGAGTTTAGCTCACTAATCCTCGCTTAGTAGGTTACTGACGCTTAAGGGCTGATTAGATTAAGTTAAGTATGATTAGGTGGATAGTTAGATTAGATTAGTGAAATTTAATTAAGTGCCGATGCATGTTAGGTGGTTAGCTAGTACAATTAGGGCCTAGACGAGCTCTAGTATTTATCTAGAGTGACTTGGAAATTTTCCGAGTCCGTTTCGGCATTCAATTATGCATTTTAGGCCTAAGTTAGATTTATTGGCATTTATTTAATATTTTTCGTAATTAATTAATTAATTAATTATTTTCCGAAAATTAAATCGGGATAGCCAGTGATCAGAATTTTATGCTGATTGCTTTGGTGTGGACCGTTTATTTAATTGAGCCCTAAATTGCATTGAATTGAAGTAATTGTGATTTTAGGATTTTATTCCTAAATTGATTTAATTCCAATATTTAATTTGAAAATAACCAAGCATCAGTTTACAACGCCAAAAAATTTTAGTGGACCGTATAAAATGGTGGGATTTGTGGAAAGAAAATTATGGTATTTTGGTTAAGACCAACCGTGTATCCACACACGACTATTTTATCGAGTATCTTTAATAGAAAGAAATAAAACTAAGATATGCCGAGTGGGGCCGTGATTACCACTAATTCTAAGATATGCCGAGTGGGGGCCGTGATTACCACTAAATCTATGATATGCCAAGTGGAGCTGTGATTACCACTAAATTTAAGTTATGTCTATGAGGCCGAGATTCATAAATGAAGTGAGTAATGGAATTGACCGTGTGAAGGTCCTGATGACATGTAATCAACTAGGTCGATCGATCGATGAGTCGATCTGAGTAAATGAATTGATTTGTTGATGTGACTGGATGAGATTATGAATTATGTTGAATTGCAGGGAGGAACTAAGGCCAAGGTAAGTCCTCTAACGCTTGTTTGGTCATAGGCAACCCTTAGGGTGTATTTTCTTCCTAGTCAGGTCTTAGGGGGTAGAACTAATTGAGACGTTGTCTCGCCCCGTTGTGGGATAACATTTCAGGGCCATAAATGGCAGCCCCTCCAAACCCTCATGAATATTTTGGGCAACCCAAGAAGTTCACTGAGATAGGTTATCACATTCCGACACACCATCACCTTGAAGGACTCGAGTATGTGTTGATAAAGTCCACAATCTGGGTTGACGTGGGTGAACCCAAAAAGGTGCCCCATGAATGCCGGTCGTGGTATCACCATTACAATGATGGACAAAAGGTGGGTCATGTACCGGAATCTGATGTACCTCTATATGCCTTGGAGGTTGCGTTCGGGAAGGGGACAACAGATGCTAAAGGTGGATCAGTGGTGCATGCAAAGGATCCCAAGCTTGAGGACGATTCTGACTCTCCGGTGTACTCAACCGTGGGCTCCAGCTGGAGTGAGGAAGAAGGAGAGATCGTCGAAGAAGAGGAGGATCCAAAGGAGGACCCAGGAGAGGATTGAACCCCCACCCCTATCTTGCAAACCTTTTGTTGTGAAGGATCTGACTTTTGTGAATAGTACTGTAATATATACTATATGGTTTGCATCGTATAAAAGTGTGGTTGTGGTTTTTCAGTTTTGAAAAATATGGCCTTACTTTTCTATCATATTGTTTTATTGTCTGGGGATTTTATATCTGCTTCCGCATGCGTATTAAAATGAAAAGGTCGGCGATGCATCCTAGGACATTGCTATTTAATCGACCAAGTCGGGATGGGCGCCCCCGAAGATCGGGGCGTGACATGGCCACTCACGAGATAACTAGTCTATCAGGTGAAGCCGGTAAGGAATCTAAACGCGACTGACTTGAGAATTCGATCAGAAATTGACTGTTTGACCGTGTTAATATGCAAGGGTCAATACGACACTGTTAAAATTGACTAGAGATTGGAGATAGGTCGATTCGGCAGAGGTAGGTAATTAGAGTGTGGGTGATTCCACCTAATTGCAAAATCCGTGTCGAACAGCACTAAACCGATTTTTCTGTCAATTATGTACCTTGTGCCTGTATTTGAAACCTCGAGATTTTCATGACAATCGAGAGTCGCCTATGAGTCGGAGATGTACAATGTGGATAAAAAATAATCGACCACGGGTCAATTGCGCTAAAAATTCTTAAAAGCTACCCGGTAGGTTAGGTCACGCTAAAATTACGTTCGGTTGAAATTAACGACAAAATCGAACCCAATTTCAGAAATTGAAAGTTCTAGCATATCGCGATTTATTTTAGAAATGTCGACTTATCCTTCGAAGAATTTTCAGCAAGCTCAGATTTTTGGCGAAAAATCAAATGTTGGCGAAATTGGACCGGGGAAATTCGGAGGGTCATTCTTGTGCACGTTTTTTGCCTTCGAGCTAGACCAATTGGCGAGGGAAATTGTGGAATTTAGTGTGGGCTTACTCCTCATCAACTTGGCCATCAATTTGAGATCAATTAGAGTGAATTTGTAGTGAAATTGAAGTTGAATTGAAGATAGATACATGAAATTCGTAGGCCATGGGGGCTGCAACATTTGGGGCACCAAAGTTGGCTTGTTGGGGAAGCTTGGGAGGGGAAAAGGGCTGTTGGATAGGGCTGAAGGTTGGTGGGGCCTCTACTTGAGTTCTTGGGATATTTTGGTGGACTTTTATGGCCATTTGTCCCCCCTCCAGCTGCAGCATCCCATCTTCTTCATCCTTGCTTCTCTATCCTCTTTGTTGCTGAAGCAAACCAGACAAACCAGCAGCAATTGAGCTAGCCATCGCCAGACCGCCTCACGCCCGTTCGAGCCCCTGCCGTCGTCCTCGCCGTCTGTCGTGTCCCATCCACACCCCCGGTCAGCCTGCCGGCCGGTCCCGAGTCGCCGGCTCACCTCCGCCCGCCTCGCCCGGTCCTGCGTCGTCATCGCATGGCCATTTAGCTCCGCCCATCGAGCCCCTGACCAACTACTCCGGCCCAGCTCAGAATCGACTCTCGGTTTTTGGCTGAGAGCTTCGTGGGGCTTTTCCGGCCCTTTCTCAGTCTCCCTTGGCGTCGTCGTAGGCCCGAGTCTCGCTTGCCTCCGCATCGCCGTTGCCGTGAACTCATCGGCTCGCTAATCCAGTGAGTTTACTTGCTAAACCTTACTTAGGAGGTTAATTATGCTTATGAGAGGTTTAGATTAGTCTAAAGTGAGATTAGTGTATTTATTTAGCTTGCTTAGTTAATTAGATTAATTAGATAGGTTAATTAGGTGGTTAGTTAGTTCAATTAGGTAGTTTAATTAGATTAGATATTGCTAGGTTGGTTAGAGTAATTTAATTAGGTCAATTAGGTGGTTAGATTAGCCTAGGTAGATTAATTAGTGAATTATTTAATTATTTTGCATTTATTTAATTATTTTGTAATTTATTTATTTATTTATTTCCGGAAATTATATTGGGATAGCCAATCGTCAGAATTTCGTGCTGATTGTCGTGGTGTAGTTGGTTTGTGCAATTGAATGATGATTGTTGATTTTGAGTTATTATTCCAAAATTATGGATTTTTGGTATTTAATTAGAAAATACCGGGTGTTGGTTTTTTACGCCAAAAATGTTTGTAAGTACTATATCAAATAGTGGAATTTTTAAAAGGAAGGATACCGCATTTTATGACTCAAGCCGACCGTGTACCCACGCATGATTATTTTACCGAGTGTTTTTAATATGAAGAAAATAGGCCAAGCACATGATTTAAACTGAGACATTTGAGTGCAAAGCACGATGTCCATAGCTAGGATTGGGTGTGTGCATGATCGATATGAGAACCCGTCACAAGCTTTTATGCCGGACGATGCTCCTATATAGAATGCCCCTATCAACGGATGCCGGTCGCAGTGGAGGCTAGGCCGATGCTCCTTCGGGAATGCCGTCTAGAGGTAGACATTGCCGTGCTCGATGGGGCGAGACGTTGAGTGTTGAGTCGGCCGTGCCCGTGGGGCTGTAATTAATTGGAACGCTTGTTTGAGTGAGAGATAACTACGCCTGATTATGGGACAAAAATGTGTGGCACAGAATGGAACGTGTCATGACGATTTGGCCTTATAATCGGGACCCCGTGATTGATTGATTTGAAAGTGAGGCGTTCTAGTTATTGATTGCATCTACTGCATTTATAAATGTTATATGAGTTGTACTGACATGCAGGGAGGTGCTGAGGTGAGGTAAGTCTTATGTGATGTGTGATTAGACTGCCTCTAGGTGTATTACCTTCCTAATCGGGGTTTAGGGCGTGAACTCGACGAGACATTATCTCACCCCGTCGTGGGTTTCATTTTTACAGGTCCTTAGATGGAAGTCTATCCAGTTCATTTTGGGCAGCTGTGAGGGTATAGTGAGCAGAGTACTATCTTCCATGTCCCCGAAAATCCCTGGACCCATGAGCTCGTCGTGACCACGATCTTGGCCAATGAGGGCCTACGTCAGTTGGTACCTCATCAATTCAAGGCGTGGTTTCGTCATGGGCCTAATGGGGAACGGGAAGGTCTCGTGGATGGTTTCGACGGACTCGCCGTTGAGGGTAAGGGTGAGGAGGTACTCGACCCTGACATGCATGCCGATATTATCGCAAATATCGAGGCGAACGAGTTGCCTAAGGATGAGCAAGAGCCCGAAGTTGAGGAAGTAGCTGACCCGCTAGACATCGACATTGCTGATGGTGTCGTAGTGGACCCGGATCCCAAGTAGGAGGGTCCGGGGTACGGTTAGTTAGGCAGTCCTTTTTGGGGCCTTGACTTTTGTATATAACTTTGTAGGTTGACCTGGATGTTTATAAAAGTGTGTTTCGTTTTATATGGTTGTCCTACTTTTCTATCTCATGTTGATTGTTGTGTGAGGATTGTGTCTTTCGCTTCCACATGTGCATGAATCGATTTTGGTCGGCGATGTGTCCTGGGAATGTCGCAATTTGATCGACCACCTGCGTGCGCTCGAGGTTCAGGGCGTGACAGCTAAAGTGGCAGTAGAGTCATCACCGACCATCCTACATTGCATGATAGGCGCTGAAGTGGACAACTTTTACAATTTTTAATCTTTTCTAATTATATGATTTCTTTTTTTTTTTCTTTTCTTTTTCACTTTTTTCCCTCCGTTGGCCCTCACCTGAGGCTAGCAACCTCAAAACCAGTTGACTTGATTTAATCTCAAACTAGCGCATAATTAAGCTCCAAGTTTGATTCTTCTGTGAAATTTTCAAGCCATTCTCATTTTTCCTCTTACTAAAAGAAAGATGCACACTACAAGAAAATAACCAACAATCATATAACATAGCATAATATATGTGTATATTATTCATACCCTCTTGTTATATATGAACTCAGGAGCAATTGCTGAAAAGTTCACACTCACAGGTCGCATGTGTACATCACTAAAGATCTGACACTTCCATGTAATATCTTAGCCACAGGGGATTTTATCATAAGAATAGCTTTTTTGGTTCCATTGAAGATATTAAGAAAAAGAAAAAGAAAAAACAAATCCAAGGCTTTCATAAAATTAATGAATGAGGTGGGTTGATCAAATGATGGGGGAACTTATTTCGCTTCAGCCCTAGATGGAGATTACTTTTGCTAAACAAATAGAAAAGAAAGATCTAACCAAGCAAATGAGTGAAAATTAAAAAATAACTTGAGGCTAAGACAAGGTCAATGGGCTAAACCAAACTTATGTATAAAGCAAAAGGCATTGAAATTTTGTCCCAAGTTTGGAACGGCAGAGTGATCACGATGATTCTCCAATAATCAAAAGTCCTATTCACCTTAGCACATATCAATTTTTGTCAACATCTCTTTTGGTATGACTGCATATTGATTTATTCCAACACATTCACATTAGCGGTGAGCATGGTCTGAATGAGCGGTTCACATTCAAGATCCGAAAACCAACCATTAAAGGTCAGTTCTGAAAAATTGGAATAGGGAACCATTCATTGATTCTATAGATCAACCCTAAAATCGAACCATCAATCTGGTCTGGTTCTTGAGGGGTTCCATAGAACCAATTCCACCAAGCTTCACACGTTAGCAATGTAATGTGCAACAAAGAATTACACAATGGAATCACATCATCAAAGAGACTCCCTGTGACATCCTAGATTTTCGACTATGCTTTCAATTCAATAAATCGGGCATTTCATCGATGCGCCTATAGTGCTTTTCTCAGAGCTAATCACTCGTGAGATAACTAGACTATCTAGGGAAGCCATTAAGAATTTTAAGGCAAATAGACTTGAGAATTTAATTAGGAATTGGCTTCTAATTAGGCTATAACGGGCCTAAGTTGGATTTATTGCATTTATTTAATATTTTCCATATTTATTTATTTATTTATTTATTTTTTCCGGAAATTGGATCGGGATGGCCAGTGACCGGAAAATTACGCTGATTGCAGCGGTGTGATTTGTTTATTTAATTGAGCCTTAAATTGTGATGATTGTGTATGAATTGCATTTTCGGAATTTATTCTTAAATTGATTTAATTTCAATAAATGATTGGAAATTAACCGAGCGTCGGTTTATAATGGCAAAAATATTTTGGTGGACTATATGAAATGGTGGGAATTATGAAAGTGAAATTATGATATTTTGGCCAAGGGCAACCGTGTACCCACACACGGTTAATTGATTGGGTATGATAAAACGTGAGAAAGAATGTTGTATTACGTCGGCTCGATGACTAAGTGTGTCATCTTGGAGAAAGACGCTATGTTAGTCGGCTTGATGACTATGTATGTCATCTCGGAGAAAGACGTTATGAGTTGTTGGCTCGTTGAGTTGGTACATCACTTTGGAGAATGCATGTGGGCTCGGTGACCAAGTACGTCATCTTGGAGAAGGCACGTGGGCTCAGTGATTAGATATGTCATCTTGGAGAATGCATGTGGGCTCGGTGACCAAGTACGTCATCTTGGAGAAGGCACGTGGGCTCAATGACTAGGTATATCATCTTGGAGAAGGCACATGGGCTTGGTGACTAGATATATCATCTTGGAGAATGCATGGTATTGATTAAAATGACCGGGGAATGATTTAATTAACATGTAATCGACTAGGTCGATTGATCGATAAGTCGATCTGAGTGAATGATCGATGTGTTAATGTAACTCGATGAGTTTATGAATTGTGCTGACTTGTAGGGAGGAGACTGAGGCCAAGATAAGTCCTCTGACTCATGATTATGCTTAGGCAGCCCTTAAGGTGTATTGGCTTCCTAATCGAGTCTTAGGGGGTAGAACTCGCTGAGACATTGTCTCATTGGTTATTGTATAACCATTTTCAGGTCTATAGATGATGTTGGTAAAGGACCAGGAGCCCCGGAGTTCAGGAGGTGAAGCCTGAAGAGTCGATGACCATGTCCGACTAGTTAGTCGTAGAACAACTCTCTTTTGTAGGGAGCTAATTCCTTTCGTAAACCTTTGTGTATAGACCTGTGTGTTTATAAAAATGTATCTTGTGAAAAGTTGGTCCTACTTTTCTATCACATTATTTTATTGTCTGGGGATTAATTATATGTTTCCGCATGCGTATCAAAATGAATGAGTCGGCGATGCGTCCTGGTACGTCGCAATTATATCGACCAAGTAAGGGATGAGTGCATGCCCAAGGATTGAAGCATGACATACTCCCAGTTAGAGCCAATTAACTAACAATATTAGTATGTTAGGAAGTGTGTAAGTAAGAGAGCACACTCATCAAACTTGTTATAAGTGGGCAAAAGTAGACAGTATCTAATACAAATACTAATAAGTAGCCTAGGGATTTAAGATTTTTCGTTATTGATATTAAAATTTAAATATATATTATATATTATCAATTCGGTCTGGATAGGCGGTTCCACACTTGGAATCAGAAACTGGACTAGTACTCACTGGTTCCAATAAATTGGAATCAATAACCGGACCGGTTCCTTAGGAATCGTCAGTTCTTGGGCGGTTTGGTCTGGTTCCGGGTGGTCCAGGCAATCTGGGCGGTACCTAGTTCCTTTGCACACTCCAAATTCACATTATATGCTCTTGGGGAACTTATTAACAAGACCCTAATCATAATTGTCCATTATGTATCATATGTTTTACAACTAAAACATTTTTTTTTATCTCAATTTGGAGATCTTTTAAACATCCGATTTACCAATCGAACGGTCCATGTTAAATTGGAGGGGTAAAATGTGGCATCCCAAATATTTGAGACAAGCCCTAGGATGTCCTAAAGCTCATAATTAGGTAATGAAATTACCTATGGTTTATGCTTTAGCAATTAACCATTAAAACTAAGTGTTATACGCCTATGTTCTTGAAATTTTCTTAAGATTTGTACTATAGGTTATTTTAAAAAAACAATTTATGCTTAGCTATGCTTCTCATAGATTTGTTTTCCTATAGATTAAAAGTTACAAGTTTTTGATTTAGTGAAATTGGAAATTTGAAATCAACTAAGAGAGGGAATATAGTGGTTTTGCTAGAAAGTAAAAAGGTAAAAGAATAAATTTATGGAATGGACTTTAGGCCCATGGATAGAGGGCCTAAAGTGGGCCATTTTGGCCAGGCCCATGAGGCCCATTGGGCCATTCGGCCGAGCATGAAAGGGGGAGGGAAATTCGAAATGCATGCCCCCCATGTGTCCTAGTGTAATGGCCACTTGGCACTCATGCTTTGAGGTCAATTAAGCAATGATTAGGGGGAAGAAAAGCAAAAAGGAGAAGAAAGCAACCGGATTAAGGAAGAGAGAGGGGGGAGAGAGTCGCACGGAGAGAGAGAGAGAGAGAAGAGGGAAACCGAGAGAAAGAAAGGAGAAGAAGAGAGGGAAGAAAGGAAGAAAAGGAGAAAGAAGAAGGAGGTCCGTCCGTGCAGCCCTTCGCCGTCCGTGTGCCGTCCATAGTTCGATCTTTTGAGGCAAGTTAGGATCCTTTGATGCTCTTGCATGTGTGTTATGGGGTGGTGATAGATTTGGGGTGTTTAGAGTCTAAGAAACCGAAGCTAGGATGTCTTGTTCTTGAGTGATGTTGCTGTTTTCGCATGAACCACCTGAGTCAGAATCTTGTGAGAGCTTGCATGCATGTTTTGAGTTCGATTTTGACTTTGATTTCTTCATGAAAGTTGTAGCCAACATCTTAAACTACAACATACTAAAATTTCGTGCAAAATAATGGAGATTTAAGGGGTCAAACCCTCATCCTACGGAGACACTAGATCTGGAAAATGTTTGCTGACTTTGTGATAGATTTGTGGTTGCATGTTGATTTTTATCAAGAATCTCTCTTCGACTTCTTCATGAAACATCTTTGTCTATGTGTTAACTATAACATACTCAAAGTTCATGATTTTTTAATGCCATTTGCCTATTTAATGGACTGTGATGTGATAACCGTGCAAACCGTGTGTTTCGGACATGAGAATCTTGACATGCATGACCTATAACTTTCTGTACAAGCTTTATTTGAAGAAATGTTCTTCATGAAACATATTTTTCTATGTGTTAACTATAACATACTCAAATTTCATGATTTTTGAATGCCATTTGCCTATTTAATGGACTGTGATGTGATAACCGTGCAAACCGTGTGTTTCGGACATGAGAATCTTGACATGCATGACCTATAACTTTCTGTACAAGCTTTATTTGAAGAAATGTTCTTCATGAAACATCTTTGTCTATGTGTTAACTACAACATAGTTAAATTTCATGATTTTTGAAGGTCGTTTGCCTATTTAATTGACTATGATATGAAAACTGTACATGCTGTACAATTCCGAAATTTATGATATTGAGTTGTATGGTCACTTCTATGCTGTGGTGTGTGGTCCATATGAAATGTCATGTGAATTACGAGACTTTGGATTTGTTTTCATGTAATGCTGTAATGACCTTCATGCATTTCATATGTTATTCAAGAAAAGGAAAAATTTTACATGATTTCAAAGAAAGGTTTTATTTAATCAAAAAGGGAAATTCCTTTAATGCATACTACATGATTTCAAAAGCACAATTTGAATCAATTGCATTAGAGATTTCAAGAGTGGAATTGGAAAAGAAAGGTATGAGGATATGAATGACCGTCGGAGGTGTGAGCCGACGATGCCCGGAGTGTCGGGATGCCCGGAGGTGTGAGCCGGATGCCCGGAGGTGTGTGCCGGATGTCCTCCGGAGTTTCGAGATGCCCGGAGGTGTGTGCCGGATGCCCGGAGGTTCCTCGCGATGCCAGGTTGGGTGCGAGCGATAAATTTTGGGATGCAAACATTGATCCCTGGGGAGAAAAATTGATGAGATCCTTGTGAAAAGAATAAGAATTGAAAGTGATCCATGTGCATGGGTGTATGCATAGGGCATATTGCATGTAAGTAGATGCATGTGTGTGAGATATGATGACATGTGCATGATATCAAGGTAAGTTATGTATGTATACTTAAAAGACATGCTATGGATCTCATAGTGGTGTATGCTTGATGGCATGGATGATGAGGGTATGGATGTATGTGCACCTATGGTATGATGGCACATGTGATATGATAATGATGAATGCATGAATGCATGATGAGGATGATGACTATACGATGAGTGCATGGATGTATGTGCACCTGTGGTATGATGGCACATGTGATATGAAAATGATGAATGCATAAATGCATGCTGAGGATGATGACTATATGATGATGCATGTATGTGAGATATGATGACATGTGTATGATATCAAGGTAAGTTATGTATGTATACTTAAATGACATGCTATGCTTTGATTGTATTGTATGATGCTTGAGTGGTCATTGGACCCTTTACTTGTTGAGTGGTTGTCTTTCCCCGGGGGACCAACATTTTGATTAGAGAAAGATGCCTCTCCCTCCTGTTTCACGGGGCACGTTTTATGGCATTCTATCCGACGTGGAGGTGGAATGTATGGAGCACATCTGCGTTACTATCCCTGGACTGGTGTTCCTGAGAATTCGAGTGCTGGTCATGTACGACGTGAGCCTGGCTGGGGGCCCCGTCATCCAGGAGTTTCTGTCCGTCCACGTTCGGCGTGACGGGCAAATGCTGGGGATGCTGCCACCGCCACCACTCGATGCACCTGGCTGGGTGTGATGGCCCGTGAGCGAGAGAGAGAGGGACGACACTTTTTGGGAGTTAGAGCCGACACTTAGATGGAAGGGCTTTCATGTTTCTTTTAGGGGGTCGACGATCTCATTAGAGATATAACCGAGTATAGTGAAAAGTCTTGGTTTTCCTTTTTGGCTATACCGACCCAAAGATGTCCATCTTAAAATGTAAATAAAAGTGGTTCGGCCTTGTGTTTTTTTCTTTCACTGTGTAGTTGGTGTGCATTGTGCTATCGCTAAGGAAGTGGAGAGATGGTGAGACTCGTCTCAAATTTTCCGCCTGTGAGCTGCGCTAATCCCTAAGTTGTTTCAAAAAAAAAAAAAATTTTTTACGCCTAAGCCTCGGCCCTTAATTACGACTCCCTTTTCTAACGTCGAAGAAGTTGTTTTTTTGTCTTGGATATATCGCTTAGTATCTGTGGCGACCCTATCGGGTTTGGGGGTGCCACATAAAACTAGTCCTTTGCTAGAAAATAAAATATTTTGATTGACACCAACATGGCTAAGAGAATTTCAAACAGTTCTCATACATCGATAAAAATATTTCTTTTCTATTCCCTATTTAATTTTAAAATTTTGGGGAAAGGCATGATCGATGACGTAATAAAAAAAATACCTACAATTCACTCTAGACATTGCTTAGAAAGAGGAGGGCCACGCGTAAATAGCACTTTCAGTTTTGGGTGAAATGTGACCGGAGATAGAAAATCTTGATAAGGTGCTAAAACATGGAACTTCTAATTTAAATAGGTTAGATTGGAACGTCGATACAAACTAATGGCCCATAAATTCGATTTGAGAGGCCCAAATTTAGGCTACTTAAGTATGGAATGGACTAAACTCCAACATAGTAATAATTGATTTGAGAGGCTTCTCTAAACTTTAAAACTTTTTCATATTGTAGGTGTCAAGACATCGCGTGTTAAACTTGATAGTGCGAGAAATCTAACTTAATCCATCCATTAATTCCCTCAGACATGTATGTCAGGGACTCAAAACAGAATTTTGTTTTTTCCTCTCTCTAGATCTTGTGTTAATAGCTCATTACATCACTAATGACTTGATTGGTTGCACGATTGGTGATTTATTAAGGCCTGCTTAGCTAGGGAGAATTTCAGTTAAACATGAAAATGGTTTAATTTAATTGATCAAAACCTTTGCTTTCCCGAAAAATAAAACTCATTTGCAATAAAAGAAAAAGGAAAAGAAAAAAATTAGTGGAGCCCAATTAGCATTTAGCAGATCCCAAGGAGGAGAAAAACGAGGAACTTGCTTTGTGAGTTCGACCTTGACTTCGTAAAGTTCGCCGACAATAGCGCGTTAGTACGTAGACGCAACCGATGACGAAGGACCGTGAAAAGCCAAGTCAAGTCGAGTCAACTTTTGATTAAGACAAGCCGAGGAAGGAAATTCATGCGTTCATATGAGTCAACTTTTGATTAGGACAAGCTGAGGAAGGAAATTCATGTGTTCATATGGCTTATCAATAGGGGTGAGCATGATTTTAGACTAAAACTTGAAATCTGAAAACTGGACCAATGAAAATCTATAGCTTTTAAGTTCTAAGATATGTAAGGTAGGTTTAAGATTCCAGAAAATGAGGAACATATTTTAATCAGTAGATTTCAGGTTCTTAGTTTGAGGTACTTGGAACCAGTAACAAAGATTTTGGAACAAGTTTTAATATTTTTTTTTGTCCATATCTCCGTGCAATCATCCGATGTTGCATGCTATTAGATAATTAGTATATAATCTGAAAGTAATAGTTCGAATTTCTATTTTATGGCTAAGATTTTTACTTTATTAATGCGACCGAAGATAGAAAATCTTGAGAAAGTGCTAAAACATGGAACTTCTAATTCAAATAGGTTAGATTGGAACGTCAATACAAACTAATGGCCCATAAATTCGATTTGAGAGGCCCAAAGTTTAGGCTGCTTAAGTATGGAATGGACTAAACTCCAACATAGTAATAATTGATTTGAGAGGCATCTCTAAATTTTAAAACTTTTTCATATTGTAGGTGTCAAGACATCGCGTGTTTAACTTGATAGTGCAAGAAATCTAACTTAATCCATCCATTAATTCCCTCACACATGTATGTCAGGGACTCAAAACAGAATTTTGTTTTTTCCTCTCTCTAGATCTTGTGTTAATAGCTCATTACATCACTAATGACTTGATTGGTTGCACGATTGGTGATTTATTAAGGCCTGCTTAGCTAGGGAGAATTTCAGTTAAATATGAAAATGGTTTAATTTAATTGATCAAAACCTTTGCTTTCCCGAAAAATAAAACTCATTTGCAATAAAAGAAAAAGGAAAAGAAAAAAATTAGTGGAGCCCAATTAGCATTTAGCAGATCCCAAGGAGGAGAAAAACTAGGAACTTGCTTCGTGAGTTCGACCTTGACTCCGTAAAGCTCACCGATAATAGCGCGTTTGTACGTAGACGCAACCGACGACGAAGGACCGTGAAAAGCCAAGTCAAGTCGAGTCAACTTTTGATTAAGACAAGCCGAGGAAGGAAATTCATGCGTTCATATGAGTCAACTTTTGATTAAGACAAGCGGAGGAAGGAAATTCATGCGTTCATATGGCTTATCGATAGGGGTGAGCATGATTTTAGACTAAAACTTGAAATCTGAAAACTGAACCAATGAAAATCTATAACTTTTAAGTTCTAAGGTATGTAAGGTAGGCTTAAGGTTCCAGAAAATGAGGAACATATTTTAATTAGTAAATTTTAGGTTCTTAGTTTGAGTTACTTGGAACCTGTAATAAAGAATTTGGAAGAAGTTTTAATATTTTTTTTTTTTTTTTTGTCCATGTCTACGTGCAACCATCTGATATACCATGCTATTAGATAATTAGTATATAATATGAAAGAAATAGTCCGAATTTCTATTTGATGGCTAAGATTTTTACTTTATTAATGTGACCAGAGATAGAAAATCTTGAGAAGGTGCTATAACATGGAACTTCTAATTCAAATAGGTTAGATTGGAACATCGATACAAACTAACGGCCCATAAATTCGATTTGACAGACCCAAAGTTTAGGCTGCTTAAGTATGGAATGGACTATAATTCAACATAGTAATAATTGGGGATAAGTACACTAACAGTGCCAAAAGTTGTGTACGGCGCTCACTTTGATGCTAAAAGTTTCCGTCGGATCACTTAAATGCCAAAAAATTTGAAAAACGATCATTTTAGTACTAACTCCGATCAGATTGACCGGAAATCCGACGTGGCATTTTTTTATTAATTTTTTAGGTTGACGTGGCTCACTGGAAAGCACAATCAGCATCTAAACCACAAAAACGACATCGTTTGGCTTCTTTCCCCCAAATCGAACCCCTAAATCCCCAAATTGAAAGAGAGAGACAGAGAGAGAGAGGGAGAGAGAGGAGGCACGTCGTCTTCTTCCCTGAAGAACGACACCGGCAGCAACACCAGCAGCGCACTAGTAGCAGCACCAACAACGGCACCGGCGACGGCGGCGGCGGCACACTAGTAGCGGCACCTTCGACCCCTCTTCTTCCTCCTCCTCCTCCACCCTTGCCTCCTATTTTTTCTGCCACTTCTTGCTTGAGCAACAATCTCATTCTCTCTTCGCTCACCTAGACGAGCATCTACAATGGTGGCCGAGCGACGGTGGCCAAGCATTGGTGGGCAAACAACGGTGGCCGAGCGGGGAGGAAGAAACCCTAACCCTAATTTCAATCCACGTACAAGCTAAACGGCGTCGTTTTTGCGAGGGTGTCCACGTATAAGGGCAAAACGACGTCCTTTCTTGAAAAGGATGGAAAACGACGTCGTTTAAAAGCCGAGCAACTTTTTTTTTTAAATATAAATGCCACGTAATCATTTTGGCCGGAATTTCCATAGGTGGCACTAAAAAGTGATTATTTTTCTCCGATTTTCGCACTTAAGTGATCCGGCGGAAACTTTTGGACACAAAGTGAGCGCCGTACACAACTTATGGCATCAATAGTGTACTTATCCCGTAATAATTGATTTGAGAGGCTTCTCTAAACTTTAAAACTTTTTCATATTGTAGGTGTCAAGACATCACGTGTTAAACTTGATAGTGCGAGAAATCTAACTTAATCCATCCATTAATTCCCTCACACATGTATGTCAGGGACTCAAAACAGAATTTTGTTTTTTCCTCCCTCTCTAGATCTTGTGTTAATAGCTCATTACATCACTAATGACTTGATTGGTTGCACGTTTGGTGATTTATTAAGGCCTGCTTAGCTAGGGAGAATTTCAGTTAAACATGAAAATGGTTTAATTTAATTGATCAAAACCTTTGCTTTCCCGAAAAATAAAACTCATTTGCAATAAAAGAAAAAGGACAAGAAAAAAATTAGTGGAGCCCAATTAGCATTTAGCAGATCCCAAGGAGGAGAAAAACTAGGAACTTGCTTCGTGAGTTCGACCTTGACTTCGTAAAGTTCGCTGATAATAGCGCGTTAGTACGTAGACGCAACCGACGACGAAGGACTTTGAAAAGCCAAGTCAAGTCGAGTCAAATTTTGATTAAGACAAGACGAGGAAGGAAATTCATGCGTTCATATGAGTCAACTTTTGATTAAGACAAGCTGAGGAAGGAAAGTCATGAGTTCATATCGATAGGGGTGAGCATGATTTTAGACTAAAATTTGAAATCTAAAAACTAGACCACTAGAAATCTATAACTTTTAAGTTCTAAAGTATGTAAGGTAAGTTTCGGGTTCCAGAAAATGAGGAACATATTTTAATCAATAGATTTCAGGTTCTTAGTTTGAGGTATTTGGAACCTGTAATAAAGAATCTGGAAGAAGTTTTAATATATTTCTTTTTTATCCATGTCTCCATGCAATCATCCGATATTCCATGCTATTAGATAATTAGTATATAATCTGAAAGTAATAGTCCGAATTTCTATTTTATGGCTAAGATTTTTACTTTATTAATATGATCGAAGATAGAAAATCTTGAGAAGGTGCTAAAACATGGAACTTCTAATTCAAATAAGTTAGATTGGAATGTCGATACAAACTAATGGCCCATAAATTCAATTTGAGAGGCCCAAAGTTTAGGCTGCGTAAGTATGGAATGGACTAAACTCCAACATAGTAATAATTGATTTGAGAGGCTTCTCTAAACTTTAAAACTTTTTCATGAGACTGGTGTTTTCGAAAGAGAATGAGAAGAGGAAAGTGGAGGATCCTCTTTAAAGCAAAAGCAGCACTACCGATCGGTCAAAAGAACTTGTCTGCCGTGTCTGCCGCGTCTGCCATGTGTCTCCCACTAGTTGGGTGGTTGAAGGAGCTTTTTGACTTTAGGGGTTTGCATAATTTAAGCTGCGGGTCCTCTCCTTCTCGGAAATTCACCTTCGTTCTACCCCGCGTTTCTTGATGTTTTGTTCACATCCAGGGCAATCACATAGCCAAAATTCACCTCTCCTTGAGAAGCACTTCTTTCGCTAAATCTTGTCACAATTAAGGCCTATTTAGTAATCATTCTATTATTGAGAATAATTTTTGTTTATAAATGATTTTTTTATTCTGTTCGCAGGAACAATTTTTGACCATTTGAAGACACTTGGTAAACTGTCCAACATTTTTATTTCTGAAATAAAAATACGTTTGGTTAAACCCTTAAAATTTCTAATTCAAACCATTTTCTTTTAATCTTTTAATAATTTTATTAATTTTTTTTATCTTTTCCCTTTTTTTTTTTTTTTTTCCCTTTTCATCTCCTCCTTCCTCCGATTGCTAGCCAAGTCCAATGACTAGTCAGATGAGGGCCGGTGGCCTCGCTGGAGTGTCACCAGCGCCCGGCGACCTGAGCCACCACGAGGCTTGTTAGCCTAAGCCATGGCAAGGCTCAGCCTCATCGTGGCTCAATGTCGCTTGGGCCGGTGACCCTCTAGCAAGGTCATCGACCATGGCCGAGGCCGACGACCGGCCAAAAGGAAGAAGAAAAAGAAGAAAAATAAAGAGAAAAGGAGGAAAGAGATGAAAAGAGAAGAGAGAAGAGGAAAAATTAGATTTGATTCTAGGAATTGTTCTTGAGAATAAGAAGCAACTTTTTTACTCATTGATTCTATTCCAAATCTATTTCGAAAAACAAAAAAATGGATTTTTTTTCCCTTGAATAAAAATAATGAATTTTTATATCCAAGAACAAAAAATTTACTAAATGGATTTCTATTCTTTTTTTATTTCGCGGAACAAAATAATTGAATTAGGCACTATTTGGAGTGCTATCAAATGGGCCCTTAGATTTTTTTTTGCGCGCCATGGTTAAATTGTTGGTGAATGCATGGTAGATGATTGGCCATGGTCGGTGACCTACAATCAGGGTTCTCTCACACAAATCCTTGATGAAAATTAGAGATGGAAGTAGGTTTTGGATGCATCACCAAGTTCTAGACTTTAAAAGGGAAATTGTTCTGTGAGAATATCCTCATAAGATTTGTAGGGTGTGGATTTGTGAGAAAACCCTGGAACTATTGGAGGCTAAAAAGATAAACGTGATGCGTGTATGTGTGAAAATATTTGGTGCTAGAAATTCTTCAGATTTTTCTTTCCCATTGAAAGCAGCAATTTGGTTGTAATGGATAACTTTGTTGAACGTTCCTTTCTCTTGCAGGGGTTACATCCCTGTCAAACTTTCAGGGCCAAAGGTCTCAAAAGTTTGTAGGAGCCAAGAGTGACCGCCTATAGTTGGCTTTATTTTCTGGGCTCTATGTTTATGGAAAGTAGCTTTTTCTAAATTTTAAAAAAACAAAGAGCAGTCTACGTGTTATCGCGGTAAAATGAAAAGAAAACTGGTTTCATGAAGAATTTTAAGATTATTTGAAAACCCCAACTTTTTTAGAATATACTATGAAGATTTTTGAGTTAATATACAAGTTGTATCTCCTGAAAGCAGAAACCGAAAATATGATATCTTCAGTAAGGAGTGGAAATTCGAAAATTAGTCTATTTAGAAGAGGAAGAAACAACTACATGTGGGAAATTGAGTATGCCATAGTTCTGGAAGCCGTATGTCGTATGCTCAATTATTGGAGAAGTTGTTTGACAGTGCTTTTTGTGTCCTCTCTGTTGTAGCTCTGTAAAACGTATTTAGCATGCTCAATGTTGAGTCCATCACATGCAGAAAAATGAAGATGTTAAAGAGCTAAGCCTGATGTTCGACGGCCATAGTGTCACACGAGAAGAATTAGCTTGTCTACCAAAACTAAGGTTTCTTTGAGGGAAAGAGTTTGATTTTTCTGGTGACTTAGAGAATCTTTATTCGGAGCTAAGATGGCTTTCTTGGCAAACATGTCAAATGACTTTCAGGTGGAAAAATTTCACTTCAGAAAATGGGTGGTGCTCGACCTTTCCAATAGCAATATTAAAAATGACTGAGTTGGGTGGACCCAAATGAAGGTGTGATGCCTTACTCTATACACATCTCTCTGTCATTACCTCATTCCCAATGATAGAAGCAAGATATATATCAAGATCATGTGCTGAAAGCCCAAGGCTGCCTTGGGCTTTTAGCATTCTCGGAATGCCTCATGCACTGTTCATCTTCCTTCTCCAGGGGTGTGAGATGAGCTCGAGAGGCCGGCAAGGTCACGGCTGAGGTCGGCAAGGTTGTGGCTACCGTCACCGGCCAGTCGCGTGACCCTAGCAAGTCGCGGCGACCACTCGTGAGTCGCGTCACTGTGACCTAGCTCTGGGTCGCACAACCTCAGACGTGACCCAGATCTGGGTCGCCGGAGGTCGCGCGACCTCACGGTGACTAGTGCGACCCAGATCTGGTCGCTGCAAGGTCGCATGACCTCCAACAACCAGATCTAGTCAAGGCGATGTCACGTGACCTTAGGCGTGACCTAGATCTAGTCGCGGTGAGGTCGTGCAACCTTCGGCGACCAGATCTGGGTCACGCTTATCACCGCGAGGTCGCACAACCTCCAGTGACCAGATTTGGGTCGCGCCGGTCGCTGTGAGGTCGCGCGACCTCCAACGGACCCAGATTTGGGTCGGCGACCTCCGTGATGGGCCGCCGGGGGTCGCCCGACCCCAGGCGACCCTCGCTGGAGGTCGCTTGATCCTAGGCGACCCTCGCCAGTCGTCTCCGGGGGCTGCCTGAGGCCGCCGGCGGCCACCTGCCTCGCCGGCGAACTCTTTTATTTTTATTTTTTTGATAATTTTTTCCTTTTTTTATTAATCACCAAAATCATTTGTAAATGTTAATCTTTCCAAATGCTATTTTACTCAAAAGTATTTTATAATGGGCTTTCAAACTACAATTTACCAAACACAGTTTGCATTTTGAAAAACACTTTTAACTCAAAGGTCTTTATATTTTCCTAACGACTTTTCCCAAGAACCTTCCCAAACATTTTCCTAAAGACTTTCCCCAAAAGACTTTCACCCTTTGTCTCCGCGCGCCTCCTTGTTCTCATTTTTGGCGACTTCCTTATATTTCCTAGAAAGTCGCCTACAACCTCCCCGCGTTGACTGCCCTCCTTCTCTTCACCGCGTCGATCTTCCTTCGCTGAACCGTCCCAATTAGCCATCTTTACAGAACAGAGAACCGCTCTGGGTGAATAGAGCTGAGAGGATCGGCCCACGGATGGGATCCAATGGAGGTCAGGCTCTAATAATCACCATCGTCGCTTTGGCTGTAGTGAAAGTGTAAGTAATTTAATTCCACTTCTTTTCGATCTCTTGTTTACAGATAATGCACAATATAATAAAACTTTGCTCCTGTACATGTTTAATACAATTCAGCCTGCTTGTGCAATTCACATTCCTTATTTTACGTCTGGATCAGGTTACAAGTCTGTAATTTTGGTATCACGAACTCGAGGAGGAGTAGGGGCTCGAAGTCAACCTCGAGACTGGACGATTGGTCTGGAGAAGAGGAGGAGGCATTAAGGAGGGACTCAGAGTCAAACTTGAGAACTGACGATGCATCTAACGAAGAGTACGATGTGTTCCTGAGCTTCCGAGGACCAGATACTGGCAATGGATTCACCAGTTGCCTCTACCATGGCATGAGAAATGCGGGAATCCGTGTTTTCTTTGACAACAAAGAACTCAAATTCGGGAAAAATATTGGTGGAGAGCTTTTGAAAGCACTTGACAAGTCTCAAATTTACATACCTATCTTCTCTAAGGGTTACGCTAATAGTTCATGGTGTCTGCGGGAGATTGCGCACATGGTAAAATGCACGTCAACATCTAATGGGAAGAAAGAAATACTTCCCATCTTCTATGACGTGAATACTGATGATGTTAAGCTCAAAACCAAGTTGTATAAAAAAGCCATGGCCGAGCACCAGAAGAAGTTTGGCTCCAATGAATTGAAGCGGTGGGAAGATGCCCTTCTTAAGGTTGCACGTATAAAGGGATGGGATCTTAAAGGCAAAGGGTAAATTTCCTTTACTTTTTATGGTTAATATGCACAGTATTTACATTTCATTGAATGAAAGTTCGTCCCTCGAGATTTCCAAACATATAGCATTTTGACATTTTTATTTAAGATTTGCATTAGAAGTTAATGAAAGCTAGACCAAAACAGCCGAGAACCCATAATAGAAAATAGAAAATGGCTATTTTTTTTTAAGCTCAACAAATCGAGTCAAACCCAACCCAAACAAGGCATTTTTTCAATTTATGTTGAGTTAAGCCAATATGACCAGATAGGTAAGACCAACTTTTTACTTATTCGTATTTTTCACTAAATCAATTATTTTACTTAACCGTATTACCACAATAAGTATAATACAAATCATGCGATTTTCCGTATTTTTCACCTCTGGTGGTAATCATCAATTTTGCACAATAAAAAAACTCATGTAAAATTGTTCGATTAATAGGAGTAATGCAATTTTAAAATTATACCAAGACATGATTAGATTTTTTATTTATAAAAAGTGCATAATTAACATTATAAAAGTGCACATACGATGCGTCCATGCAAAAAAGGGACAGTTAAAAGATTTTACAAAATTTCCTTATTATGAAATATTATAATTACTATTTAATGAAAAGAAAATATTGACGTAGTATGAAGAAATTGAACACACACACACATCTTTTAAAGGGCTAATTCCAAAAAAAAAAAAAAAAAAAACCCAAACTTTAGGTCCAATCTCAAATTTGTCCTGAACTTTTTTTTGTCTCATAAAAAAACCTGAACTTTAGGTCAATCCTAAATCAGCCCCAAATTTTTTTTTTTTTTTTGTCTTAGAAAATATTCCAAACTTTAGGTTTAGTCCCAAATCTACCCCAAGCCTTTCTTTTATCTCAAAAAAAAAATTCAAAACTTTAGGTCCAGTCCCAAATCTACCCAAATGTTTTTGTCAAAAAGAAAATCATCAATTTTTACTATATTCTTAAATTTGCCACTGTTAGCCCCTTGTCCAAAAGTCTCAATTAGTAATTCTTAATTTTTTATATCCTAGAATGGTTTCATTTTGGAAATAATTTTCCACGTGGCCTTACCGATGTGTATTTACTATCAATATGGAAATGCCACTTTAAGTTGAGACTGGACTACGGGATAATTTTGAGAATATATTGAGAGTTGTTTTTTTTTTTTTTTTGTACAAACGGAGGGTAAAACCCCAAATTGGTACACTTATTAATTGACACGTGTCATCTAACTTAGCAATTTGATAGTAAAATTTAACAGAAACTAACGGAAGGTGGTCTGAAAATTAATTTGAGGTAAATTTATTACATGTCTACTAGTACGGGATTTTTTGTGATATTAACTCTTATTTTTATTTTTAGACAAAACAAAATTCGGGACAAATTTGGGACTTGACTTAAAGTTTAGGGGGGCGGATTTGAATTTGGACCTAAACTTTGAAGTTTTTTTATGAGACAACAAAAATTCTAGACATAGTCGAAACTGGATCTAAAATTTGGAGGTTTTTTTTTTGGAATTGGCCCTATAGAGGAGGAGGAAAGATGTGGCGCCAAAAAAGAAAAACAAAAGGACATAGTGATGGTTAATATTAACTATGATTTAGTTAAGTTGATTTATGACCACGTCGGTCATGTGGTAATTATCATCCTGCTTCTTCCATCAACCTTACGACAGTACGCCTTCGCAAATGTGAACCTGAGTAGCTAGGCCATTGTGAATACTCGCGGGACCCAACTCCACCCTAATCGTCCTATCTCTTTTATTGCACGTTGTGATTGTGACGTACCAATGAAATCACCGACAACTATCTTACCTTTTTATGATTCCCTTTGGAAAAAGAGACAGTAAGGAACAAACAAAAGGACAAGGGAAAAAGTGGACACGTCAGATCGGAGGACAGTGATACCGTGAATTCGAGTTTTGCGCTCTCATGAACCTCACCATATATATAGTCTTGCCTTGAACAAGTTTTTACACTTTTTTGGCTTGAAACCCGTTTAATTTTCACAATTGTTAAATCTTGATACGTAATTTGGGCCAATTCCAAAATAAATCCCAAACTTTAGCTTCGGTTTCGAATCTACCCCAAACCTTTTTTTGTCTCATAAAAAATCCCAAAGTTTAGATCCAGTCTCTAAGTTGCCTCAAACTTTTCTGTTTTCTCAGAAAAACCCTAAACTTGAATTCCAATCCCAAATCTGCCCCAAATTTTCTTTTTTCTAAAAAAAAAAGAGTTAATATCACAAAAAATCTTGAATTGGTATATATGTAATAAATTTACCCCAAATTAATTTTTTGACCACCCTCCGTTAGTTTTTGTTAAATTTTACTATCAAATTATTGAATTAAATGACACATGGCAATTGATGGATGTATCAATTTGGGATTTTACCTTTTGTTTGTATAAAAAAAAAAATCAACTTTTAGTATAATCTTAAATCTATCAAGTGGTCCAATCCCAATATAAAGTGGCATTTTCACATCGATGATAAATACACATCGACAAGGCGACATGGAAAATTATTTCCAAAATAAAATTGTTCTAGGATATAAAAAATTAAGAACTACTAACCGTGACTTTTGGACAGAGGGCTAACGGGGGAAAATTTAGGAATATAGTAAAAATTGATGATTTTCTTTATGACAACAAAATTTAGGATGGATTTGGGATTGGATCTAAAGTTCTGAGTTTTTTCTAAGACAAAAGAAAAGTTTGGGGCAGATTTAGGATTAGACCTAAAGTTTGAGGTTTTTTCTGAGACAAAAAAAAAATTAGGGTAGATTTAGGACTGGACCTAAAGTTTAGGGTTTTATATAAGACAAAAAAAAAAAAGTTTGGGACAAATTTGGAATTTGACCTAAAGTTTGGGGTTTTTTTTTGGAATTGGCCCTCTTTTAAATGTTGTGTGTGTGTGAAAAGCATCTCCATGCACAAAAAGAAGTTTGGCCCTAATGGACTGAAAGAAGGCTCTTACATAGGAGAATTTTCCTGCACTTTTTCTTTGGAAGAAACTTTGTGTGTCCAAAATTTCAAACCATATCGATGTGGCATTAGATTTAGAAGTTAATGGAATCCTGACTAAGATTGTGCTCGAGAACCTACAAAAGGTAATGAGGTGTGGATGAAAAATGTTTTCTCAAACCCGCAGAAAATTGTGTCGAACCTAACCTGCACCCGAAAATTTCCTGTTCAACTAATTATAATGCATAATTTCCATGCGTAGAGTTATGTATCTACATGTTCCTTGGAGTCCTGTAGTCTATCATGTCTCTGACTGAAACGAAATTTTCATGCTTTGCTGCAGCCAAGGAGAGCAAATTGAATTGATTGTAGAAGAGGTTTCCCGTAAGCTTAATTCAAGACACATGATTGTGACTGAACATTGGGTTGAAGATAGCGCTCAGGTGGAAGACATAATGAAATTGTTGGATGTTGGGTCTAATGGTGTACGTTTCGTTGGTATCCATGGTATGGGTGGTGTTGGAAAAACAACTCTTGCCAAAGTCATGTTCAACAAATTATTATCCCACTTTGAACGCTATAGTTTCCTTGAAGACGTTCGAGCATCATCACAATCTCATGGTGGTCTTTTAGAATTGCAAAAAAAGCTCTTATCAGATTTGGCCGGTCATGGGATTGCTAACCAAATTAAAGATGTCGATCATGGAATCAAGATGATAAAAAAAGCATTGAGTAATAAAGAAGTACTTATTGTACTTGATGATCTAGACAAGAAAGAGCAACTCAAAAATTTAGCCGGAAAATCTGATTGGTTTTGTTCTGGTAGCAGAATCATTATCACAACTAGAGATGAAAGCGTCCTGATGGCTCAAGTGGGCGTATTTAGTAAAGAGGTCCTCAACCAACCTGAAGGTATTTTCCGTTATGAAGTTTGTGAAATGAGATTTGATTTAGCACTTCATTTGTTTTATAAGCATGCATTTAGAAGTGACTACGCTCCAGAAGAATATGGTGTTCTTTCAACACAAATTGTTCGTACAGTGGGCATGCTTCCCTTGGCCATCACGGTGATAGGGTCCAATCTTTTTGACTGGGGCAAAGATTTGGAGCGTTCGGATAAAAGAGAAGTATGGGACGAGACACTACAGAAGTTAAAGGAAGGTCCTTTTAAGGATGTCCAAGATACATTAATGATAAGTTATGAAAGATTAGAGGATAAGCACCGAGAAATATTTTTGGATATTGCCTGCTTTTTCATCAATACCGACAAAACATATCCGATTATCATGTGGAAGGATTGTGGATACTCTCCCAGCATTGCAATGAGGGTTCTCTCTCAAAGGTCCTTTATCAAAATTAAAGAGGATAATAGAGTTTGGATGCATGATCAAGTTCAACATAATAGAATTTGGATGCATGATCAAGTTCGAGACTTTGGAAGGTACATTGTTCTTCAAATATATCCTTGCAAGTTTTGTAGGGTGTGGATTCGCGAGGATGCCCTGAAACTACTGGAAGGAGAAAAGGTAAACGGGAACTGCATATGTTTGATTTCTTTGAATTTTTCTTTCCCATTTAAAGCAGCAATTTGATTAAAATATGCATCCAAAAGATAGCCTTGTTTTCCGTCGCTTTTGTCTTGTCGGGGTCACATCTTCTGTCAAACCTTCGGTCAAGGGTCTCAAAGTTTGAAGGGGAGCCAAAAGAGATTGCCTGAAGGTTTGCTTTATTTTCTTAGTTCCAGTGAATTTTTGAAAAAACTAAGAACAGTTTACGTGTGATCCAGGTGAAATGAAAAAACTTGCTTTATCAAGAAATTTTTAGATTATTTTCACTCCCATTTTTTTAGAATAAATGAAGAAGAATTTTAATTAATATGTTGAATTATATTTCCTGAAAAGTAGAAATTGAAAATTTGATTCCTTCATATGCGAAAATTAGTTGATGCAGAAGAGGAGGAAACAACCACTTGTTGAGAAAAAGAGTATGCCATAGTTCGAGAAAGCGCATGTGGCGAGTTGAACCATCACAGAAATTGTTTGACCATGCTTTTGAGCCTTCTCTGTTGTAGCTCTGTAAATCGTATGTTGCATGCTCAATATCGAGTTTGTCATGTGCAGAGAAATGAAGATGTGGTAGCACTAAGCCTGACTTCTGATGGCTGCAGCTGTAGCATTGAATCTAAAGAATTAGTTGCTCTACCAAATCTAAGGTTCTTTCGAATGAAAGGCATCGATATTTTGGGCAACTTCGAGAACCTTCTTTTGGAGCTAAGATGGTTTTCTTGGGAAATTACGCATAAGGAATTTTATGCAAAGAGTTTTCAATTTCCTAATTTGATTGTGCTAGACCTTTCAAGGAGCAATATCGAAGATGACTGGGGTGGATGGAGTCAAATGCAGGTATGCTCTGTTCACCTTCTTTCCATGTTTACAGATCATTCAAGCATGGTACACAGGTGGCGTTCTGCCTTGATCTAAAATTTTTTTGTGGTAGTCTAACTTCTAGAGTCGACTACTAACAACTAAACACATTTGAAAAGAAAATGAGAGGAAACTATAGAATCACATGGCATCAGCATATCATCCCAGCAAATGATATTAGGAGCGGAACATCATTGTTTTACTATATTTCGTCCATTCATTACAGACTGCTTTAGTAATCGAGGCACATAAAAATATGATAAGCGTAAAATCGGTGCTAGCAAGAATCGTTAGCTGTGCTCACCGGTCCATAGTATTATTCAAGCATCCAGTATCGCCTTGGTTTGAGGAATTCAAAGATTTACGTACTTTGGAGTTTGGAGTTTGGATGCTTTATGGCTTGTTGAAGTCTCTTTTCTAACTAGTCTTATATACTCTTATATTCATTCTGCCTCTTTCAATTTATAATCTTAAGTTTTTTGGTTGAATTTTTTAATTTAATATCAAAGCCAGTGCTATCTCTTCTTTCGCATATATGTGTCTACCCCCACGTGCTGTGGTCAAATTCCACGAGTCTCTCCTAGACTTTGGTCTTCCTTTGGTACAACCTTGTACTCTGCATATTTTTTTCTTCACACTTTTAAAACTCGATCACGACGGATTATTGTGACATCGTAAGTTTCTTTTATGATGCTTTACAATTTTCCTTTTTGTAACTTAATTATGACTCTACACCATGAAAATGCACGAGTGAGGGATATACAGAAGTGCCCAATTCTCATATAGTTGATAGACTCGAAATATAGTTTTATGTGTAACGGTCTTAAAACATGGGAAGATTTACACTTCAACGACAATTTGCAAGCAGATTTCTATTAATTCAATACCTGAAACGAAAACTTGTTTGTGCATTGTAAAATTTGAATGATAGATGGTAAGTTCGAAATCTTGTTGATAAGTAAGAACTGATTGGCAAATTTTTAGTTCAATAAATTATCAACAAAATAACGATTTTACCATCATCAAATCTAAAAGCGGATTACCAATTGTTTTTGAATATTACAAGTGAACCCCTTCATATATTAGTAGATTATGATTTGCGTAGATACTTTAACAAACAAAGTACTATTTTCCATGGTAAATGGTTAGTAAATAGTGGCCATTGCTTCGATTTTACCGAGTACCAAGTTTTATTTTTCAGTAACATACAAATATATTAATTGATTAATCAAGTTGAAATACTCTTTTAGACTACGAACTATCGTTCGCTGGTAGATTATGGATTGCTTACATACTTTACTAGTAGTATTGGTTAACAATTGCAACTTATGGACAGAAAAACTATCCGTGTACTATAAAATCGCAGTAAATTGTTAGATTTATTTTGATTTTACAAGTGGAGTCAGAAAAAGACTAACGACATGATTGATTTACCAGGCTTGCCCTAGTAGAATATAAACAGCCTTTCGTTTTTGTACAAATGAGCTGGTTTTTAATTCGTAGAATAAGAATTAATTGCTTATATAGTTTACTAGTGGTGTCGACTAGCAGTGATATTCTACAAACAAACTGTTCTATCACTACAAATCTCTAGTAGATTATGAATTTTAGTACTAACTTACTATTCCACCACTAAGGTTTAGATACGAGTAGTAAATTTATAAAAAAAGGAAATAATTTTCAATTACATTGACCGTACGTGCTTACCATGAACGGAAGATTATTCCGTTTTCTCCAAAGGAAGTGTTAGAAGCGACCTAGTTGCGTCAATTGCAAGTAAATGAGAGAGTATATTGAGTTATAAAAATGAGAATATTTACTCTGTAAAAAATATAGGATGATTGACGTGTTTCATTCTTTTTAACTCCACATTTTCTTTTCCTACAGATGACTAAAAAATTAAAAATTTTGGATTTAACGGATTGCACAAAGTTGACGAGGGCACCTGACTTCTCTAATTTCACGTCTTTGGAGACGTTAGTACTTGCTCGGTGTTCCAACTTAATCACAATTCACCCCTCCATTTCTAAGCTTCAACTCCTAAAGACTTTGAATGTCAAAGGGTGTGGTTCTCTTCGGGAGTTGCCTGAAGAAGTCGGTTCTCTACAATCTTTGGAGCATATCATCATGCCCGAAAATTTTCAACCCTTGAAGCTTCCGGAGAGATTTGGCAACTTGAAATCTTTGTTGAGTCTCAGATTAAGCCTGCACCCTAAAATTTGCCGACTTCCAGACTCAATTGGGGGGGCGATGAATCTTAAATGCGTAACTTTACGTGAGTGCGTGGGGATAAAGGAACTTCCAAGCTCAATTGGGGAATTAAAAATGTTGGAAGAGTTGGATGTATCAAACTCAGGCATAGTTGAACTACCCGATCTGATCGGAAACTTAAAGAAACTAAAGAGGTTGATAATAACTAGAACGAAGATAAAGGAGTTTCCCCATACTATTGGAGGACTGGAGATGCTTGAAGTTTTAGATGGCTACAAATCCTGGGATCTGACAGATAAGAACTTGGAGGAAATTGGGAAGCTATTTCATTTGAAGACATTGAACTTAGCATTTACTAGTGTTTCTAGACTGCCTCCAGAGATAAGTCGTCTCCATCTCCAAAAACTTGAAGTGGGTTCAATTGACCTTCAACAAGTGCCGTCTCTTCCATCAAGTTTGAAATTCCTTGCGGTTCAAGCTATGGACTTCTCTCTTGTCCCTCACCCCTCAAGCATCACCGATTTAGGACATCTGGAATTATATAGATTCAGCAATTTGAGAAGTAGATATCACTCTACTAGGCGGGACTATGACTCAAAACTTAAAGCAGCTTTGATGAGGGAGCAACCGTGCTATCAGCTTCCATGTCATTTGTCGCACTTGGAACTCAAAAGTATTAGTCCACTGCCACAATTTTCCAACTTATTAAATTTGAGAGTTCTGCATTTAATTGAATGTCCAATATCACACCTGCCGGTCACTCCAGGTCTAACACATCTGAGGGAACTGAACATAACAAGATGTGAATCCCTTGAGGAAATACCAGGTCTGTCACTTTTGAGGAGTCTGGAGCACTTGGAACTAAAGGACTTGAATAGGCTAGTTGAGATTCAAGGTTTGTCGGAACTGGAAACTTTGCAGTACCTCCTCCTTTCCAGTTGCGATTTAATAGGAAAGTTACCCAATTTATCCAAGTTGGGTAAGCTACAACATCTAGAGCTAGAAGCTTGTCCGAATTTAAGATCCATTGAGGGCATCGAGGGCTTAGAAAG
Organism: Eucalyptus marginata; assembly: GCA_014182565.1. NCBI lineage: Eukaryota > Viridiplantae > Streptophyta > Magnoliopsida > Myrtales > Myrtaceae > Eucalyptus > Eucalyptus marginata. The sequence continues at coordinate 26,486,390 of CM024587.1, forward strand.
CTGGGTGTTTGGTAGTCGTGGCCGCACTATCCTGAAAAGATTGTTGAATATCCCGAGATCGACTTGGCTTTGCCACAGATTGCCTATAACCGATGTGTTCCTGAGTTTTAAGGGACCAGACACTCATCATAGTATTGTCAGTTATCTTCACTCTCGGATGCTTTGGAATCAAATGTCTGTTTATAGTTATAATGATGACTTGAGGTCCAATGAAGAGACTGGGGAAAAGATTCAAGAGTTACTCGCTAACTCTAATATCTACATACCCATCTTCTCTAGGAACTATGTTTCTGGTCATTGGTGTCTCCGCATACTTGCTCACATGGTAAAATGCATGTCAGAATCAAAGGGGAAAAGAAGAATCCTCCCCATTTTTTACGATGTGGAGATTGATGATGTTAAACTCAAAACTGATTTATACAAAAGCGACCTAGACAAGCACCAGGCGAACTTCGACCACAATGAAGTGAAGTCATGGAAAGAGGCCCTCATTAAGGTCGCAGCATTGAGGGGTTTCGTCTTGAAAAACAACAGGTAAATCTGCTATTTCGCCACTAAATCATGAGGTAAATAAGTCATTCAATTGAACTTTCCCAACACCGAGAGTTTCAAAGTTACTGGAATGCAACCCTTTTGCATACAAATTGTCCACTGAAGCAAATTCAATCCTGTAGAATAAGAAGCGGATCCTTCTTGTCTGTAGTGTCTGGAGGAACTCTATGGTCGAATAGAACAAAATTGCATACTGTTACGGCCCGCACACACTCACACATATATATATTTTCTGGAGTTAAAGATCTTCAGGTTACAGGTGTTTGAGAAATCAAATCAACGGTTAGATCATCATTTTAAGGGAAAAGAGCACCACAAGTGCTGTAATTTTCGTACAACGCTCACTTAAATACCATAACTTATATATAGTACTTACTTGAATGTCAGAACTTTCTTTCCGATTATTTGAGCGCCATACAACTTTTCAACCGATTATTTAAGTGCCGTAACTTTTTAAAAATGTTCACCATAAATGTTATGTCAAATCATATTTCCGGCACCTGTGTGAACCTTTTTTTTAAAAAAAAAAATTGGATGATTAATTGAAAATAATGGTACTCGAGCAAACGTTTTTACAAGTTATGAAACTTATGTGGTTGAAAAAAAAGTTATGGCACTCAAGTAAACGCCATACGAAAGTTGTAGCGTTGTGGTGTCCTTATCCATCATTTTGAAAACCTTTAAATTTCTGTCTGTCCAACTAAAATGAGCTGTCCTTCAATTGTGCATTGCTACAGCTACGAAGAAGTACTTCAATCGGTTATTGAAGAGGTTTATAAGGCAAGGAAATTGCTAGATGTTGACTCTTGAAGCCTTCTTTTCGTCGGTTGTCAAAGTAAAGGTGAATGTGTTTGCTATCAATGTAATGAAATTCTCGCCAACTCCATTCTGATTCTATTGTTTGGAGGATCTAGATATTTCATGTGTTAATGAAATTGGTTTACGAGTGTGCATTATTTACAAGGTTAACTAATATGTATGAACAAGTATAGCAGTGAACTCCCATGCTTTATTAGAGGGTTAGTTAAGCTTATACGTCAAGATTTACAAGTGTGCTTTGCAATAAAAGAAAAGGAGCTCCATACACAGTTGGGAAAATTTGAATCGTTGGTAGAGTTGGATTGGCAACTCTTAAAGATAGTTGATTTGCCTAATTTAATTGTAAGAGTTTTCCTAGTATGGGTTACATTAATTAATATTATAATTTATTATTTTACGGGGTTGATCTAAGGTGAGATAGAAGGTTTCTTAATCAGTTTAATATGGGGCTGGCTAGTATGGGCCGAGTTGAGCCATGCTTGTAAGAGAACGTGGTTGGAAACTCTATAAATAATGCTCAAGTCTCTCCTTTAACCTTAACATACACAATTATCCTCACAAAGGAGCGTTTATTAAGCACTAAGGTAAGGAGCCATCTCATTGAACTAGTGATACAAAGGGCAATAGATGATAAATTCATGAGTTTGGATTGTTGTTATTCCGCATCAAGAATAATGGTGCAAATCAAGTGCGTTAATCTCTTTACTTGTTTATAAGCGTTCTTGATTTTAGCTATGGAGATCTTAGGTTGTGTTCTCGTGTCTTACATGCGGTATCAGAGCTTCCATAGATTAGAACACGATTGCATAGTTTTTTTCTGCCATATTTTTGTGATTTTTTGTTCAATAAAAATTAGTTTTAATTACAAAAACAGAATGGGCCTATCAAGACGAGCAAAACCGTGGCTAACGCACCATCGGGGGAGGTTGCACGTGCCCCCATGCGTCGTAGGAGTCGGCACACGTCGAAGACGCATTGCCACATTCTACCACGTGCCCGCATACGTAGCCACACGTGGCGACGACTAGCGTGTGTGCATGTGCTAGGAATGACGTCAACCACCAGGGTCGCGGATCAACCCGACCCATTGACCCTGACCCGACCCGTTGTTGACCTCGACCCGATCTGGTTCACCTGATTTGGATCAACCCCGTTGACCCGCCCGACCCGATTTGTGGTGCCCCCTTACGGCCCCCCAATCTATTAGGGTCGCCACACTTTTTTCCTTGTCCTGGATGTCCTTTATTCTGATACCTTTGGATTTCAGTGAATCAGTGAGTCTGGGGGTCTATCACATTTTTCATTGGTCCCTGCGCAATTTACATGGCGGAAATAGATCCAACAACTCCCTACCTAAACACCAAAATGATGCACACTAGATACACATAGATAATAACCATGCACTTTTTATTTACATATACTGGATGGACATCATTCGTCGGTACATCAAAAGCCAAAGTTTCCTATACTTAGCTATATCCAGAAAATGACTGACTTTTCCTTTAGTCATCTACAACGCCATCTGTCTTCAAGTGCCGGTGTCCAAAAATTCACTGCTGACTTCACACGTCCTTGATCACTCTACTTCGCTCGAGCCTCCATTATCATCCTTTGGTGGCAATGGCATCTTTATCACTCTATAATATATTTGTCACGCTCCAATACTCGAGTGTGCGCCCATCCCTCACTGGTTGATTAAATAGCGACGTCCCAGGACGCATCGCCAACCCATTCATTTTAATACGCATGTGGAAGCATATAAATAATCCCACAGACAATAAAACAATGGGATAGGAAAGTAGGGCTAATTTTTCATAAAATACCTTTTTATAAACACACAGGTCTATACACAAAGGTTTACAACGGGAATCGGCTCCCAATAAAAGAGAATTGTCCTACAACTAGCTAGTCGGACAAGATCGCCGATTCTTTGGGCTTCACTTCTTAAACTCCGGGGCTTCTGGTCTTCCACCAACACCATATATGGACCTGAAAATGGTTATACAATAACCAGTGAGATAATGTCTCAGCAAATTCAACCCTCTAAGACTTGATTAGGAAGAAAATATGCCCTAAGGGCTACCTAAGCACAATCAGGCGTCGGAGGGCTTTCCTTGGCCTCAGTTCCTCCCTGCAATTCCTGGATTTTCAGTCTTGTTTTCAATTGAATAAATTGGGCCTTTCATTGACGCCTATAGTGCTATTCTCAGAGTTGATCACTTGTGAGATAACTAGACTATCTGCGGAAGTCATTAAGAGATTTTAATGCAATGGACATGAGAATTCGATTAGAAATCGACTACTCGACCGTGCTAGTTTGCAAGGGTTGGTACGACATTGTCAAAATCGATCAGAGATCAAGGATAGGTCGATTCGACCGAGATGCATGATCAAAGTGTGGGTGATTCCACTTGATTGCAAAATTCTCGTCGATTGGCACTAGACCGATTTTCTGTCGTTTTGGGTACCCTATGTCTATAACTGAACCTTGAGATTTTCATGACCACCGAGAGTTGCTAAAGTATAGAAGAAATACATTGTGGCTTGAAGAAAATCGACCACGGGTCATTTGCACTAAAATTTTTTGAAAGTTACCTAATAGTCTAGGTCACGCTAAAATCGCACTGAATGGAAATTAATCGCGAATTTGAGTCCGATTTCAGAAATTAAAAGTTCTGTCAGGTCACAATTAATTCTAGGAGTGTCGACTCAGTCTTAGAAGATTTTTATTCAAATCGAGACTTTTTGGGAAAAAAGTTGTCCTAGGGCCGTTTTTGTTTAGAAAAAGCCAAGGACCGTTTTTTATCAAGCAATTGGGAAGCAAGTGGGATCCATTGGTGATGAAAATACCAATTGGATCATTGAGGTGATAATTGAATTTATAAGGGCCAAATTGGATTGAATCAAGAGAGAATTGTGTCCAATTGAAGCCAAATCACTTGAAATTTGTAGCTCCCCATTTGCCTAAGATTTTGGACCATTTCAAGGGTTGTATTTGAAGCATTGGTGGCTGAATTGCAGCCAAGGAAGGTGTTGGTGGCTGAGGATGGTCAAGGGCACAAGTGAGGAGAAGAAATGGCCATGGTAGGGCCCTTGCCCCTTATATCTTCCTTCCTCTCCAAGGCTGCCATCCACTGCCTTCCTCCCCCTTGTTCTTGTTGTTCAAAGACCACCAGTAGCCAAGGAAGCCACTAGAGCAGCCACTCATGCCGTTGCAGCCACCGTCCGATCGTTGTCCACACCGGAAGCACCGCCCGCCGTCGCATGTCAGCCTTCGCCTCACCGCACGTGTCTCATCCCATCTCGCTTGCTCCTCCTATCCAGCTATTGTTTCGGATCTGGTGGAGCTCAACTGGAGTTGTTTGGCCCGCCTCCAACCTCCGTGAGTCCCCATCAAGCCCTAGTTTAGTCCTCACAACCTTCCTCGATCAATTCCCGCCCTAAACCAACCTTGTTTCCTCTCTTTTGCAACCCAAAACAGAGGGCAAGTTTGTCGGTTTTCCAGCAGCTGGTGGGCCCGTTTTGAGGTTGTTCCCGACCCCAAAAGCTAGGCCCGCTTTGAAGAAAGTTGTTTCCCATTACGTCCCCGTCGATTTGAACCGACCGGCTCGCGAAACAAGTGAGTTTGCTCACTAAACCTTACTTAGTAGGTTAATTATGCTTAAGGATTTTTTAGATTAGCTTAAGTATGGATTAGTGATAAACTAGAATTGTTAGATTAGCCTTAGAATGGATTAGTATTATTTAGTGAGATTAGCACCGTTGATGATGGATTAGTCAAATCCAGTGGAATTTCTGCAGTTCAGATTTCTGGACCCTCGCCGTTTGCCATTTTTTCAGATCGAAGTAGGTTGCGAATTTGAGATTGATGTCTTCTTAAGAAATGTTTTAGACATCCTTACCTACAACATATAGTTTTCTCAAGTTTTTTAGGGATCTAAAAGAAGGAGATATCAGCTCTGTCATTTTCAAACAGAACCTCAGTTTTCGTTGGAACTCATGACCTTTTAATTTCTAGGGGTTTTTAGCAACTTTTAGGGTTCGAATTTCAAAATAGTTTCTTCACAAAAGTTGTTTTTCATATCTTCTAGTTTAACATAGTCAAATTTCAGATCAAATGGACATGTTTTGGATCTTGAACCAAACTGATTTCGGAAAACAAACTTTCTGGAAAACGAACATAGTTTTTGTAGTGGATTGAGCGATTTACTAGGCCGAATCTAAAAGGATATGGGTTCAGGTGTCATGAAAAATGTTTGTTTATGTGTCCACTACAGCATATTCAAATTGGAGAATTTTCTGAGCTCGTTCGGATAGGTTTCTAGAATTAAGCTTGGAGACGCGCGAGTGGCTCGGTTTCTGCCAATTAGGACTAGTTATGGTTTTGTGGTTGGTCTTGACGTTGTGCTTGCTAAATAAGGTGTATTTAGTGATGTGGTGGACTTGTGGCATGCTGAGAACTTATGTGTGAGGTCATGAGATGGATTGTTCTATGTTGGTGGGTTTGTGATATGCCTAGAGTTTATGCTTGATGATCGTCTGATAGTTAAGAGAATCCGTCCCCTGCATGTGTTGGTAGACATTAATAGTTAAGAGAATCTGTCCCCAGCGTGTGTTGGTGGATGTTAATAGTTAAGAGAACCCATCCCCAGCGTGTGTTGGTGGAGGTGGATCAATAGTTATTAGTCTTTCTCGGTGTGTGTCGGTAGTTATTAGTCTTTTCCGGCGTGTGTTGGTAGTTATTAGTCTTCTCTGGCATGTGTCGGTAATTATTATTCTTCCTCGGCGTGTGTCAGATAAAACTGCTCGTGTGGGTAGTAATAGTTAATTAATTGGAGCACATGTTGAGTTGAATTGATGGATCGGCATGTGTCGGTAATTCTTACTTTGATGTGTTTTGGTAGTTCTTGCTCGTGTGAGCAGTGATTTAATTATAATTCTTGCTTTGATGTGTATCGGTAGTTCTTGCTCGTGTGAGAAGTGATTAAATTGTGATTCTTGCTCGTGTGAGTAATGATTGGTTTGAACGTTCCAAATTGGTGTGTGAATTTTCTATATGTATATGGTTGTGATAAGAACTATGCTAACCTGCAGGAAGGAACTGAGGCCAAGGTAAGCCTTTATGATTGTATGATTGTGTGATTAAGATGTCTTAGGTGTATTACCCTCCTAATCGGGGTTTAGAGAGTGAACTCGCTGAGATTTATATCTCACCCCGTCGTGGACTTCATTTTTCAGGACCATAGGGTGGAAGACCTAGAGCTGAGTTGAGGGGATCGGAAGTGTAGGTTAGATAGGACAATTTCTTTTTAAAAGTCAATCATTTGAAGTCTTGTGGCTATAGACTTTTGTCTTTGACTTGGTGTGTATTTAAAAGCATGTTTGTTTGAACATATGTTGTCCTGCTTTTCTATCTCGAGATGATTACTGTTAGGGGATTTATTATTCGATTCCGCATGTGCAATTAAAAGAAAGGGTCGGCGACTTGTCCTAGGAAGTCGCAAAATTTTTATCGACCACTAAGGGATGGGCACACGCTTGATGATTGGGGCGTGACATCCCCGTTTAAGTGGTATCAGAGCGGGTTTGTGTTTAGAGTGATAAGGTGCGATGGGATTTGGGATAGTTAGTAGGAAAAGCCACTTTTAAATTGCTGATACATGTGATTGATAGCTGATTGGTAGCTTATTTGTGTGGATCACTCAAATTCTCTACTATGGTATTGGAATTAGAAAATAGGTTTCTATAAAGATCATGTAGCATGAGTGATTAGGAGCTAAGAACTCCTAGTAAGAGGACAGTAGCCTCTGTGACTCGGGGTAGAACGCCGATAAGGATCGATGCCCAAGGTGGTTATGGCAGAGCGCTGGCTCAAGCCAGCGCGAGTGTAAGAGTACTGCCGTAGGTTGGTATTGAGAGTGTAGCACCAAGCGATCCTAGGTTCGATGGGATCATTCAGGTGCTTGTGTTCTTTGGGGAACTTGTTAGGCTAGTAAGATCAGGATCGAGCTGCCGTTGTTGCCATGCCTGCTTAGGTTTAGCCTGGAATTGTGATTTGGGAGCAAGCCGTCGCGTCCGAGTAGAGGTTCAGATCCAGTAGAGATGGAAACCAATTTGGGAAGAAGCCTATGACTGGAGAAAGATATTCTATCCCGCTCAATAGGAAATGTGGGATAGACAAGTTAGCACTGAATCATAATGGAGTGTGTCGTGCTTGTGGAAGACGACATGGATCAGCCCTGTGTCTTGCCAGGACGGGTGCTTGTTTTGAGTGCAACCAACAGGGTCACCTAGTCATAAACTGTTCCAGAAGGTCAATGGGACCACAATAGTGATTGCCGTCATCGCTGATGGGACAGATCAGAGAGAATGCGTCGCAAAACGCACAAAAGGGTATTTGGGACAGACATCGGTACAAGTAAGAGTGCATGCTGTCATCCAACATGAGATAGAAGACTCACCAGATGTGCGCCAAATCTGTGGAAGTGTCGAGTCTATTAGAAGTTGAGAAGGATTCTCGATCCCTTTTTATATTGTCACATAAGACAACTGGTTTCTGGATGTAGGTTGCTAAGATATATTTGGCAACTGTAATGGATGCGACAGTTGAGGAACCAAATGTGGAGAATGTAGCCATGATACAAAAATTTTATGAGATGTTTCCAAAAGAATTGCCAGGTCTGTCGCTAGGGAGATAGAATTCGTGAATGAAATTAGCACCCGGGATAGAGCCACGAATGAAATTAGCAGCTGGGATAGAGCCACTCTCTAAGTCTTCTTTCTAGACGTCGTTGTCTGAGTCGAAAGAACGGATGGTGCAAATGCGAGAAGTACTGGATAAGGAATTTACTCGTGCCAGTGCATCACTTTAGAGAGCACCGGTTTCGTTTATGAAAAAGGACCATGGTTCATTGCATCTGTGCATCGGCTATTGTCAACCCGATCAAGTGACGATCGAGAACAAGTGTTCATTACTAAAGATTGATGAATTGTGTGACCAGTTACAAAGAGTGTCAATACTTTCAAGGATCAATTTGAGGACAGGGTATTATCAGTTGAGAATCAGAAAAGGAGGTTTTATAGGAGACATCATTTCATACTCAATGTGGCCTTTATGAGAGTATTGTAATGCCATTTGGTCTAACCAACGCTCCAGCTGCTGTCATGGATTTGATGAACCGAGTATTTGAGGAATATCTAGATCAGTTCATGATCATGTTCATTAATGATATCTTGATGTATTCGAGGAGTGTTGAGGAGCATGAGAGTCATCTGAGAATGGTACTTCAGACTCTAAGGACTCATGAATTGGACACTAAGTTCAGTAAGTACAAGTTTTGATGAACTCGAGTAGCGTTCATAAGTCACGTGATTTCAGGCGAAGAAATCTCCATGGACCTGACTAGGATTGAAGCAGTAATCAGCTGGTCGAGACCGACGATAGTGTCAGAGATCATAAGCTTTTTGGGTTTTGCCGAATATTACAGAAGGTTTGTGGGGGATTTTCATCTTTAGCATCGCCTTTGATAAGACTCCTAAAGAAAGAAGATAAATTCGTGTGGACAGATAAGTGCGAGCGTAGTTTCCAAGAGTTGAAGGAAAAGCTGACTACCACACCTGTGCTGACCATTCCATTTAGTCCTGGAGGATATGAGGTCGTTGATGCGCTGAGTTAGGAGTCTTCAGTTGCACATATGCTGGATAAAGAATGGACCTTACTTGAGAAAGTTCGAGATTCGGTTTTCAAATTTGAGATGGGCTACCTTCTAAATCTTATAGCCACCCTCAGAATTGAGCCGGATGCTCAGATTTGAATCAAGGCACTTCAGTTGACAGACCCAAACATTCAGAAAATCCTGCAGGAGGATACCGATAAGAGAAAGGTCGATTTTTAGATTTCTGAAGACAAAACACTAAAGTTCTGAGGATGATTGTGTGTACCTGACGATGTAACACTTAGGAGGAGATTTTGTTAGAAGCTCATCATAGCAGTTACAACATTCATCATGGTAATATGAAAGTGTATCAGAATTTGTGTCAACACTATTGGTGGTCCAGTATGAGGACGGACATCACCAATCATGTCGCTAAGTGTTAGATGTGTCCGCGAGTGAAGGCACATCTTTGTCAGCCGAGAGGACTTTTGCAACCTCTCGAGATTCCCGAGTGGAAAAGAGAACATGTCACGATGGACCTTGTGACGAGCTTGTCAAGGAACCAGAGGGGTAATGATTCCATTTGGGTAGTGGTCGACAGACTGAGGAAGTCGGCTCACTTTATCACCGTATGGAAGGATCTTGATTTGATTAGGCATACAGAAGTGTATGTGTGTCAAACAGTTCGTCTGCATGGAGTGCCAATGACGAATTTATATCAAATCCAGACCCGAGATTCCCAGTTTTAGCAGAACAGTCATATGTGCCTAATGATGCAATACATAGTAGAGTATGCAGAGCACCAGGGTGTTGGGATGAAATCAGGGAAAGAAAGATCACAGGCTCAAAGTTAGTTCAGCAGTCTGTGATTGCAGTTGCCATCATCAGAAGTAGATTAAAGACCACTCAGAGTCGCCAAAAATGTTGTATCGTTGAGCATTGAAGGCCCTTAGAGTTCCAAATTGGTGATTACATCTTTCTGAAGGTGTCACCAATGAGGGATACCTTGCACTTTGGCAAGGAGGGAAAACTGAAACTGAGGTACGTAGGTCCCTTTGAGATTTTGAAAAGAATCGAGATCCTAACGTATTGTCTTGCGTTGCCGCCGAGGTAAGCGCAAGTGCATGACGTCTTTCACGTGTCGAGGTTGAGGACGTATGAGCCTGACCCAACCCACGTGCTAAATCTTGAGGAATTAGACGTGGACGTTAGAGTGTTGTACGTGGAAAGCCCGGTTCAGATTGTGGTTCAAAATGGATTCTATGTACCAAGATGGTCCCCTTGGTCAAAGTGGTCTAACAACACCACGGGACTAAAGAAGCAACATGGGAAAGTGAAACTCGAAGAGACAACGATACCCCCACCTTTTGTCAAGATTGGTAAAGGTTTAAATTTCGACGACGAAATTTTTATCAGAGGGGAAGAGTTGTGACATCCTGGATTTTCAGTCCTATTTTCAATTGAATAAAGCGGGCCTTTTATAGACGCACCTATAATGCTATTCTTAGAGCCGATCACTCGTGAGATAACTAGACTATCTGGGGAAGTTATAAAGAGATTTTAATGCAATGGACTTGAGAATTCGACCAAAAATCGACTGCTCGACCATGCTAGTCTGCAAGGGTCAGTATGACATTATCAAAATCGATCATGTGGCATCCCAAAATTCATGACGACCTCTAGTTACATTAAGGTCTATGAATAGGTGATGGAAGTACCATCAAGATGTATTGTAGCCATTTGATCCATAATTTTTTTTTTTTTTTGCAATGAGATTTGTGGCCAAACTTTTAATGGATAATTATTTGATAGGAAAGAAAATCCTATCATTGGCCATGTGTTTTATAAATTGGAATTTATGGATTTATGATTTCAAGTTTTGTGGCCATATGAAATTGTAATTTAGTATTTACATAAGTGGGGATTAAAGGAAAATTATTAAAAGTAAAAAAAAAATGGACTCATTTAAGAAAATTTTGGGCCACTTAAGTTTGGACTTTAGGCCCAAGAATGTTGAGCCTAAAGTGGGCCAAAAGGCTGGCCCATGAAGCCCATTGGGCTGTCGACGCATGGAGGGGGGAGGAGGAGCCGCATGGCCACCTCCAAGTGTCTTCAACAAGGGAGACACTTGTCTCCTTCTTAGGGACAAGTGTCCCTCCTTGCAAAAAGGGAAGCATGCAAGTATTTAAGCAACCAAAAAGAAAGAGAGAGAGGGAGTGGCTGGTTTTGAGAGAGTGAGAGAGGGTTGCCGAGAGAGAGGAGGAAGAAGCGGTGTGTCCGTCCGTCGCCCGTCGCCGTGCGTCCGTCGTCCGCCGTGATTGCTTGTGCTTGCCCGGTACAAAGGCAAGTTGGGATCTATATTCTGCTCTTGCATGTTGTGTTTTGCATATGTGTTTGAGTGTGATGAATCTCGGACGTTTAGGGAGTGAGAAACCGAAGCTTTGAGTGTGTTGTTTTTGAAGCAGCATCCTGTTTTCGAGAATACCGCCTGACCCAGAATGTTGTAGAGGCTTGCATGTGGGTTTCGAGTTGGATTTCGACTTCGACTCCTTCATGAAAGTTGTAGACAACATCTCAAAGTATAACATACTAAAATTTGGGACAAAACGGTTGAGTTTTAAGGGGAAAAACCCTCCTCCTACGAAGACACTAGATCTGGAACTGCTTTGCTGACCTTTTGGTAGTTTTGTGGGTTGCATGTTGCTTTTTACCGAGAATTCCTCTTCGACTTCTTCATGAAACTTGTAGAGAACATCCTAAGGACTAACATACTCAAATTTGAGGTAAAATGAGCAAGTGTAGCCTAGTGAATTGACTTTCTCTTGGAGACGGTAAATCTGGAAATACGGTACTGGACACCCGAGACTTCTTGGACCCATATGGTGACTATTCTTTGGAAATTTCACTTAGATCTCTTAATGAAAGTTGTAGGGATCTCTTGAGGCAACACATCAAAATTTCAAAGGAAACGAAGCAGGATAAATAGGTAAAAACTCGATATTTCGGAGATAGGTATACTGGACGTTTCGGTGCTAGAGCCAGGAGCTTCGGACGTCTATAGAAAATTATCTAGAACGAATCTGGCCTAGATGTCTTCATGAAAAATCTGCTTTAGGGTCTTGACTATCACCTGGTAAAATTTCATAATTTTTGGAGGCCGTTCGGGTATTTAAATTGAAATATTTCAAGAACTGTGCAATCTGACTTTATCCGAATTTTGCAAGCTGTAATGTGTGAGCTATATCTTTTTGTGTGAAGTTCTTTTGGGCATGTGTTCTTCATGGAGTTGTTACCTTTATGTCTTGCCTATCACATGTTCGGATTTTATAATTTTTGAAGATCATATGGATATTTAATTTATGTGTTTTCCGAAATTGTGCAAGCTGGAATTTGGTAAATTTCAAAAAGACATGATGTATGGATTATTCTAAGTTGTATGGACCCCATGGATTGTGTTGTTATAAGTGATTAGATCTTGCTGCATATATGATGATGATTGGAACTACACATAGGAATCAAATGCTGAAAATGATCTTGTTTGCCATCATAACATATGCCATGTTGAAATTGGGCTATAATTGTGAATGTGAACTATGATAAATGAGAAGGCCGTCGGAGGTGTGAGCCGACGATGCCCCGGGAGTGTTGGGATGCCCGGTGGCCTAGTGGCATAATTCCGGAGGGTCCTCTGGAGTTTCGAGATGCTCGGTGGTATACGGTACGTAATTCCAGGGGGAATGCCTGGTGGTATGTCGGTACGTAATTCCGGAAGCCCCGGAGGTTTGTGCCGGGGGGATGCCTCGTGATGCTAGTTGGGATGCGAGATGCCCGGAGGTGTGTGCCGGATGCCCGGTGGCCTTAAATGGCTGAATGTCGGAGGTTCCTCGCGATGCCAGGTGGGGTGCGAGCGATAAATGTGGGACACAAACACTGGTCCCGGGAAAGAGAAATGTGGTGGCCCAAAATGAAAGAATAAAATTGGGAAATTGAAATTGAATTATGCATGGTATGGCAACATGTATGCATGAGTGCATGGATGTATGTGCACCGATGGCATGATGGTACATGCATGACATGACGATGGTGAGTGCATGGATGTATGTGCACTTATAGCATGATGGTACATGCATGACATGACGATGATGAGTGCATGGATGTATGTGCACCTATGGCATGATGGTACATGCATGACATGACGATGGTGAGTGCATGGATGTATGTGCACTTATAGCATGATGGTACATGCATGACATGACGATGATGAGTGCATGGATGTATGTGCACCTATGGCATGATGGTACATGTATGACATGGCGATGGTTAGTGCATGGATGTATGTGCACCTATGGCATGATGGTAAATATATGACATGATGGTGATGATTACATGAGGATGTATGTACATGTGGTATGATGACATATGCATAGCTTCAAGGTAAGTTACGCATGGGTGCATGAATGACATGTGTTATGCTATGATTGTTATGATTGTATTGTGTGATGCATTGAGTGGTTTATTGGATCTTTTACCTGCTGAGTGGCTGTACTCACCCCTTTTGGGGAATAACATTTCAGACTAGATAAGATACCTCTGCTGCCATTGCCACCGGTAGGTGGATCAAGTGGTTGGGTATGACCATGAGGAGGAGGATAGCAAAGGAAGGAACTTTTGGACGCCGACACTAATCGATGGACTTTAAGTATACGACTGCTGGAGGAGATGTCGGTCATCTTTTGAAGTATAGCCGAGTATAGAAGACTACGGCATTTTGATGTACCGATGGATGATGTCCGTATGGTTTAAGTAAATAAAAGTGTTCGGCTTTTACCTATAAATGTTTAGTAGGTGTGCATCGTTTTCTTAATATAAGGAAGGGAGTTGTTGGTTATGCTTTCATTATATGAATTGCGCAAGGGACCGATCTAAAAGATGTAAACCCCTAGGTTGTATGGACCCTCTGAAATCGAAGTGGTATTAGAGTGACATGTTATTAGGGAAAGTGAAAGGTAACCGAACTGTGGCGACCCTAACGGATCGGGGTCCGACGAGGGGTGCCACAGATCAAAGATCAGGGATAGGTCGATTCGACTGAGATGCTTGATCAAAGTGTGGGTGATTCCACCTGATTGCAAAATTCTCATCGATCGGCACTAGACCGATTTTCTGTCGCTTTGGGTACCCTATGCCCGTAATTGAAACCTTGAGATTTTCACGATCACCGAGAGTTGTTGATGTGTAGAAGAGGTACATTATGGCTCGAAGAAAATCGACAACGGGTCATTTGCACTAAAAAATTCTAAAAGTTACCTAGTAGCCTAGGTCACGCTAAAATCGAGCCGAATGGAAATTAATTGCGAATTTGAGTCCGATTTTAGAAATTGAAAGTTCTGTCATGTCACAATTAATTCTAGGAGCGTTGACTCAATCTTAAAAGATTTTTCTGCAAATCGAGACTTTTTAGGAAAAAGTCGTCCTAGGGCCGTTTTTGTCCCGAAAAAGCTAGGGACCATTTTTAATCGCGCAATTGGGAAGCAAGTGGGATCCATTGGTGAGGAAAAATACCAATTGGATCATTGAGGTGATAATTAAATTTATGAGGGCCAAACTAGATTGAATCAAGAGAGAATTGTGTCCAATTGAAGCCAAATCACTTGAAATTCGTAGCTCCCCCTTTGCCTATGGTTTTGGACCATTTCAAGGGTTGTATTTGAAGCATTGATGGCTGAATTGCAGCTAAGGAAGGTGCTGGTGGCTGAGGATGGTCAAGGGGACAAGTGAGGAGAAGAAATGGCCATGGTAGGGCCCTTGCTCCCTTATCTCTTCCTTCCTCTCCAAGGTTGCCATCCACTACCTTCCACCCCCTTGTTCTTGATGTTCAAAGATCACTAGTAGCCAAGGAAGCCACTAGAGCAGCCCTTCACGCCGTCGCGGCCACCGTTCGATCACCGTCCACATCGGAGCGCCGCCCGCCGTCGCACGTGAGCCTCCGCCTCACCGCACGTGTCTTCGTCCCATCTCGACTGCTCCTCCTGTCTAGCTGTTGTTTCGGATCTAGTGGAGATCAGCCGGAGTTGTTTGGCCCGCCTTCGACCTTCGTGAGTCCCCGTCATGCCCCGTTTTAGCCCTCACAACCTTCCTCGATTAATTCCCACCCTAAACCAGCCTTGTTTGCTCTCTTTTGCAGCCCAAAATAGAGGGCAAGTTTGTGGGTTTTCTAGCAGCTGGTGGGCCCGTTTTGAGGTTGTTCCCGACCCCAAAAGCTAGGCCTGCTTTGAAGAAAGTTGTTTCCCGTTATGTCCCCATCGATTTGAACCGATCGGCTCGCGAAACAAGTGAGTTTGCTCACTAAACCTTACTTAGTAGGTTAATTATGCTTAAGGGTTGTTTAGATTAGCTTAAGTATGGATTAGTGATAAACTAGAATGGTTAGATTAGCCTTAGAATGGATTAGTGTTAAGCTAATTAGTGAGATTAGCACCATTAATGATGGATTAGTCGAATCTAGTGGAATTTCTGCAGTTCGGATTTCTGGACCCTTGCCATTTGCCATTTTTGTAGATCAAAATGGACCGCGAATTTGAGGTTGATGTCTTCTTGAGAAATGTTTTACACATCCTCAGATACAACATATATTTTTCTCAAGATTTTTAGGGATAAAAAAGAAGGAGATATCAGCTCCGTCATTTTCAAACAGAACCTTAGTTTTTGTTGGAAGGTGACCTTTTAGGATTCTAGGGGTTTTTATAAACTCTTGGGGTTCGAATTTCAAAATGGTTTCTTCACAAAAGCTGTTTTCATATCTTCTAGTTTAACGTAGTCAAATGTCAGATCAAATGGACATGTTTTGGATCTTGAACCAAACTGATTTCGTTAAACAGACTTTTTGGAAAACAAACGCAATTTTTGTACTAGATTGAGCGATTTGCTGGGCCGAATTTAGAAGGATCTGGGTTAATGTGTCTTTCATGAAAAAGTGTTCCTTTATGTGTCCACTACAACATATTCAAATTTGATAATTCTTTGAGCTCGTTCGGGTAGGTTTCTGGAATAAAACTTGGAGACGTGCGAGTAACCCAGTTTCTGCCAATTAGGATCGGATATGGTTTTGTGGTTGATCTTGACGTTGTGCTTGCTAAATAAGGTGTATTTAGTGATGTGGTGGACTTGTGGCATGCTGAGAACTTATGTGTGAGGTCATGAGATGGATTGCTCTATGTTGGTGGGTTTGTGATATGCCTAGAGTTTATGCTTGATGATCGTGTGATAGTTAAGAGAATCGGTCCCCAATGTGTGTTGGTGGGCGTTAATAGTTAAGAGAATCAGTCCCCTACACGTGTGTTGGTGGACATTAATAGTTAAGGGAATCCGTCCCCAGCGTGTGTTGGTGGACGTTAATAGTTAGGAAAACCTGTCCCCAGCGTATGTTGGTGGACGTTGGTAGTTATTAGTCTTTCCCGGCGTGTGTCGGTAGTTATTAGTCTTTTCCGGTGTGTGTCGGTAGTTATTAGTCTTTTCCGGTGTGTGTCGGTAACTATTAGTCTTTCCCGGCATGTATCGGTAGCTATTAGTCTTTCCCGGCGTGTGTCGGTAGTTATTAGTCTTTTCCGGTGTGTGTCGGTAGTTATTAGTCTTTCCCGGTGTGTGTCGGTAACTATTAGTCTTTCCCGGCATGTGTCGGTAGCTATTAGTCTTTCCCGGCGTGTGTCGGTAGTTATTAGTCTTCCCCTGCGTGTGTCGGTAATTATTATTGTTATCCGGCGTGTGTCGGATAAAACTGCTCGTGTGGGTAGTAATAGTTAATTAATTGGAGCACATGTTGAGTTGAATTGATGGATTGGCGTGTGTCGGTAATTCTTGCTTTAATGTGTTTTGGTAGTTCTTGCTCATGTGAGCAGTGATTTAATTATAATTCTTGCTTTGATGTGTATCGGTAGTTCTTGCTCGTGTGAGCAGTGATTAAATTGTGATTCTTGCTCGTGTGAGTAATGATTAGTTTGAACGTTCCAAATTGGTGTGTGAATTTGCTATATGCACATGGTTGCGATAAGAACTATGCTAACCTGCAGGAAGGAACTGAGGCCAGGGTAAGCCTCTGTGATTGTATGATTGTGTGATTAAGACATCTTAGGCGTATTACCCTCCTAATCGGCGTTTAGCGAGTGAACTCGCTGAGATTTATATCTCACCCCGTTGTGGGCTTCATTTTTCAGGACTGTAGGGTGGAAGACCTGGAGCCAAGTTGAGGGGATCGAAGTGTAGGTCAGATAGGACAGTTTCTTTTTAAGAGTCAATCATTTGAAGTCTTGTGGCTGTAGACTTTTGTATTTGACTCGGTGTGTATTTAAAAGCATGTTTGTTTGAACATCTGTTGTCCTGCTTTTCTATCCCGAGATGATTACTATCAGGGGATTTATTATTCGCTTCCGAATGTGCAATTAAAAGAAAGGGTCGGTGACTCGTCTTGGGAGGTCGCAGAATTTTTATCGACCAAAGAGGGATGTGCGCGCACTCGAGGATCGGGGCGTGACAGATACAGAGTGCAATAGAAGAGAAATTCATGAGTTTGGATCGTCATTATTTTGCATCAAGAATAATGGTCCAAATCAAGTGCATTAATCTCTTTACTTGTTTATATGCGTTCTTGATTTTAGCTATGGAGATCTTGGGTTGCGTTCTTGCGTCTTACATGTGGTATCGGAGCCTCCATAGATTAGAACACGATTACATAGTTTTTTTCTGCCCTATTTTTGTGATTTTTTGTTCAATAAAAATCAGTTTTAATTACAAAAATGGAATGGGCTTGTTGAGACGACCAAAACTGTGGCCGACGCACCACCGGGGGAGGTTGCATGTGCCCCCACATGTAGCCACGTGTCGCTAGGAGTCAGCACACGTTGAAGATGCGTTGCCATGTGCTGCCACGTGCCCACATACGTAGCCACGCATGGGGACGACTAGCGTGTGTGCATGCGCTAGGAATGACGTCAACCACCAGGGTTGTGGATCAACTCAACCTGTTGTTGACCTTGACCCGATCCGGTTTACCTAACTTGGATGAAACTTGTTGACCTGCCCGACCTGATTCTTTGTTGACCGTATCGGTCTGACTAGTCGTTGACCGTTGATCGGTTGGACCGGTGGTCAAACTAGTCTAGGCGACCTACGCGTGCACTACATGGGCTGCGCACTCCAGAGGTGCATGAGAGCGCGTTCGAGCTCTGATTAGGGCGTTTTTGGAGTTTATGCACTAATATGAAGATGCTTTACACCGTGATATATTTTTTTTTTTTTTTGATAATTTATGGATGTGAAAATACCTATAGAACACTAAATACGCATGTTTTTTTTTTTTTTTTTGTATTTTAAAGGTATTTTTGCATATTTGTTCTGTATGTTTCCATGATTTTTGAAATACAAGTGCAAGCTCACATGTATATATCATCACACAAAAATTGTGTAGAGTATAATTCATTGATAATATATATAAAGTTTAATTTGTATTAATGAATATATCAATGTAATTAGTAAGATATGTGATTTTTAGTGATAAATTGCCTATGTTACTAAGGTTAAAATCACATGTATATTGTATGTGAGAAATAAAGTTTATATTCCTAGAATGAGAGAGTTTTGAGAATTCAATTGAGTTGTGATCGCCAAAGTGGCACACTTGATTAGGTTTTAGAAATATCGGTCACATACAATGATGTGAAATTTCTTGTTCTAATGCATGGTCATACTCCCAAAGGAGGTGATTGTGTATTAGTTCATTGAGGGATGCATGAACAGCATATGGTGGAGTGACTTATCCTAATGGTTCATACACCCAAAGGTGATGAATACACGAGGTCATGGCCATTGTCACATGGGAAGTATACAACTGTATCTCATGTATTTTGCCCAAAAGTGATTATGTGATGATGCATGTGACTCTCTAGATGTGTACTTGTGCGTCTTCAAGTTACATAATACTCACATGATGCAAATTACATACATTATATATTATTTTAGTCATCTTATTCATAATTAATAACTCTATAACTATTGAGGTTCTTATTGGTTTAAACTTTAAGTATTGGAGAATGGATTTTCTATTTGGGGTGGAGCTGGTAGATGTTCAAATTGCTCTTATAAAGGACAAATCGATAGATCACACTGTCGAAGGTACAGAATTCCAGAAAGCACATTTTGCTATTTGAGAAGAGAGCAATCAGATTTGCTTATTATCCATAAAACATTCCATTCACGAACACTTGAAAAGTGGTTTATAAGCTTATTACATAGCTAAAAGATTATGGAAGCTTTGGTGGCTTGAAATTATATCTTATCTAATGCCGAGATTAAGACACATCTGTAAGCACTTTTCAACATAAGGTATAATGGTTCTGATGAGGTTAGAAATTACATTCTAAGGATGGTAGATTTGAAGTCTAAAAATCATACCCATAAAGGAACTCATGAAACTATTGGTTATATTGACAGTTTGGGTCCTAAAATAGAATCCTTCAAGAAGGAACTCATGAAACCACTGATTTTCTTTTTAAAAAAATGATCACATAAAGATAGACTGCAGTAAGTATATAAAACTTGGTTGTCTAAGTGTGAGCCTATAATTAATGATTCTTTTGCATTGTTTATGAATGTAATACTTATCATAAGCCTGTCTAGTTCATGGTGGATAGATAGTGGTGCAACAAATTTGTTCTGTTTATCATACGGGGATCATAAATCCAAGGAAGCAAAGTCAAGATTTTTTATAGCTCAACATGGAAAGTAACGATAAAGTCAACGTTGGAGATATCATTTTAATTCTAGATTCTATTTTTAATTTGATATTACGAAACACATTTTATGTATTTTCCTTGACATGGAACTTAGTTTCTATGTCTTGTTTAAACATGTGTGACTACTTTTTTAAAATATTAAAAAAATATTATTTTTGTGTTCTTTAATTCAAATAAGGTTGAGTACAACATTATGTCCAATGGATTGTGCAGATTGTATTTAACTCTCAACGATATATACATTGCGTATACGATTAAAAATGTTATTTCCAAAAGACTTCTACTTAAGGGACAATCTTATGCATTAATGTCTTGATCACATGTCTAGTCACATGTCTAGAGAAAGAGTAGAAAGTATGATAAAGTTGATATTTTGTCTACTCTCTAAAGTTACCTGAAGACTTTCATAAACTATTGTAGAAGTAAGATGACTAAGATAAAGAATAAAATTGCAGTATGAAGTTCTGACCTGTTAGAGGTTATTTACATTTATCTTAGTGGGCCCTATATGGTAACATTGTGTAGAAAATTTTTTATCTCAACACAGTCATTGACAGCTATTTGTTCTATACTTAATTAAGGAAAAGTCTGAATTTTTGGATTAATTCAAGATTTTTCTAAAATATAAAAACAGTTAGGATAAGTCTTAAAGGTTGTCAGATCTGACTGCGGTGGTGAGTATTGTGGTAAGTATGACAATGTTAAATAGTTTAAATGATCATTAGTCAAATATTTGAAAATTTCGGGATAGTAGCTTAATTTACTATGGCTGAAAATCCTGAATAAAATAGTGTGGCCAAAAGGCACAATATCACCCTTTTGGAGATTATGAGAAGTATGATTAGTAAGACTAATTTACCCAATTTTCTATGGGGTGACACTTTGAAAGAGATCTTTTCACATACAAAATTGTGTTTTTACCAAAGTTGTTTCATTGACTCCTTTTGAGTTAGGGATTAGACGTAAATCTAACTTAAATCATCTTAAAATTTAGGGGTGTTTTGCACAAATGAGGTTATATAATCTAATATTAAGTATGTTGGAATTCAAAACCACTCGGTATTATTTCGTATCTTACCCAGATCATTCGAAGGGTATCCATTTTATAACCCTAATGAAGGTACAAAAATTGTGGAATTACAGACGATAAAGTTTCTAGAGTTCAACGTGCTACATAGGATAGCTGCTCTTAAACTGTTAATGATAGTAGTATCGTAGAGATCACTGTGTTTTTTTCTTTGCCTATACAAATAATTGTAGAGTCTCCTACACCATAAACTAAGTTTATTGAGGTTCAAGGTATTAGTCTTGAGATAGTTTCTAATGAAATTTCTCAAGCCTCTCAGATGCAGAATAAAGTGGTTGTAGCGCTCTTTAGGAGATCTGTTATGGAAAGATGACCAATTATACACCCGGATCCACCTTAACCTAGCTCTAATGCTAATCTAGGGGACTCACCCTATATGTTATTTCTTCTATATTTTTTCTAGTTTCTTATAAAGATTCTTTTAGAGTGAACATAGCATTTGAAGCTCATTTTGATATGGAGTTACACCAAATGGATGTTAAAATTGTCTTTTTAAATGGATACCTTGATAAGAAAGTCCACATGGTACAACTTGAATGTTTTGTAGCAAATGATTCAGGTAAATTTGTGTGCAAACTGAAAAGTTTTATTTATGGCTTTAAATAAGTTTCTAGACAATGGTGCTCGAAGTTTCATTATGTTGCCACTTCGTTCAATTTTGTTGAGAACAGAGTTAATCAATGTAAATACGACAAGGTCAATGAAAGGAAATTTATTTTTCTCGCACTCTATGTACATAAGATCTTGCTTACAAGCAGTGATCTTGAATTACTACATGAGACAAAGTAGATATTATCAAATGCACCGATAGTTGAATTTACATTGAACTGATCACTCATGAGTTAACTAATTCATTATGAGATGCCGTAAATGATTAAAACATGAAAGACCAAAGAATTCAATCAGGGATAAACCGCTTGACCATAAAAATTGATAAGGGTCAATACTTCGTTGATATAAGTCAATTAGCGAATAGATATAAATCGATTCAATAGAAATACGTAGTCGATTTGCGGGTGATTCCACACGAATATAATACTCGTTGCGAACGACAATTAACCAATTTCCTATTGATCTTGTACTTAGGGTTAGTAATTGAATTCTTGTGATTACATGACAACTGAGGGTCATCCACAATTTGAAAAGGCATAAACGTCGACCAATGGTCAAACGCATAAGAACCCTTAAAAGCCGCATGATAGTTTATGTCATGCTAAAGTCACATTTGATCAATTTTAGTCATGAATTTTAATTTGATTTTGGGTAACGAACTTTCCAAGATTTCAAGATTAACCTATTGAATGTTGTGTTATTTGTCCGTTGATTCATCAGTAGGCTTTAAATTTTTGTATAAGGATTAATCAAATGAGAATTGGAAGTTGAAAGAGGGAGCTGGGCCGAGCGAAGGCCAATGAGGCCCTAAATAGGCCAATCAAGCTAAGCCGAGCCCCATTCAAGCCCATTCAAGCAAATGGGCCTAAGGGCAATATTGAAATTTTTGCCAAAAGTTGTGAAATGTCCATTTTGCCCCTTCTGGAAATTTTGGGCATTAATGGAGATGAGACAAAAAGGGAAATGTTTGGAGGAGAGGAAAATAAGGACAGTTAGTAGGGTTTTCGGCAAAAAAAATCTAAAATCTCTCTCTCTCTCCCCCACCCTCCCCTCAAGTTTTAGCCAACCCCTTCGCTCTCCATTCTCTCATTTTTCTCCTCGTCTTCTTCTTGTCCTCTCCATCACTGCCCATAGCCACCCCCTTTGCCGCTGTGATCATTCCATTCACCACCGCCGCCACCGTCCGTTCAAGCCATCGCCACCATTTTCATTGCCTCAAGCCACCACCACTGCCCAAGCCAAGCTTGGCTGTATGCTCAAGTTTTGCCGAGCCGCCACCAAGGTGCCATTGTTAGAACCATGAGCTTTGCGTTCCCACCACCATCGCCGAGAGCTCGTCGTCGCTATAAACCATGAGTTAAGCTCCTAATATTTGATTAGGGGGTTAATGACGGTTTAACGTTAATCGCATTTAAGTATGGATTAGATTAATGCTAATTATAGTTAGCCTTAATTAACGACGATTAGCACTAATTAACGACGGTTTAGCATTAATTGAGGTTTAGTCTTTATTAATTATAGTTAATCTTAATTAATTGTAGTTAGGCTTAATTAATCGAATTTAGTTTAAGTAATTGCATTTAGGCTTAATTAATTATAGTTAGTCATAGTTAATCACATTTAGTCTTAATTAATGATGATTAACGCTAATTAAAGACATATTAGTGCTAATTATTAGCAGTTTAGTTGATAAGTATAATTGATGCTTGAATTACTAGATGAATTTATGCATACTTCGTATTGTTTGACACTTGCTATGCCATGAAAATGATTGTCCAATTATGAACTCCGGCAATTTTTACACATAAAATTGCGGTAAAATAATCACACGTGCTCACGTACGTAAAATTAACCCGTCAAATGGCAAATTATGAGGTGTCGTGTTTGGATGCCTTGTTATATGTGTTAAATGGGGAATGAGGTTTTAAAATAAAAATGTGCAAAGTTTGACGGGTTAATTTTACATACGTGAGCACATGTGATTATTTTACCGCAATTTTATGTGTAAAAATTGCCGGAGTTTGTTGTATGAGCACAAAACATGTTTGCATTGGGCTAATTAATGGTAAATGAAATTGGCATGTGTTGGTGTACTTGAGCGGTCACTTAATGGAACCCATCACCCAATGGAAGTTTGGGGACAATGCCTGATTTTTATCGGATGTTTGGTAGGAGTCCAGATGTCGAGTCGCGGTTGAGGCCGAATCGATGCTCCTTAAGGAATGCCATATATGGCAATGGTTATAGACGATGCTATGCCCAATCGGGCGGGATGATGCTCGGTTATGCCGGAAGACCGCTAACTCTTGTATTAGTTGTGGCCCGATGGGTATTAATAATCGAAACACGTGTGAATGCAATGTGCATGGATGCATATGAGATATGTTCTAATTATTTGTTAAGCTTATTGCATTATTATTAGCATATGTGAATCACTGACATACAGGGGTGTGCCAAGGTGAGCTAAGGATATGTAATACTACATGTTTAGGCTGCATTCGAGACAAATTAGCATCCTAATCGAGATTTGGGTTGTTGACTTGCTGAGATTTTATCTCTCTTTGTTGTTATTAAATATTTTCAGAGCCATAGTATGAAACACTGTCACATGCATTTTGGGGTCCCTATGGTTGAGGATACGATCGTGATCTCATACCTTGTTTCGAGGTCCGACCAGGTGCACTAGCTTGTGGTCACTACAGTTTGGGTAGATGAGGGGTTGGCCCTCTGGGTGCCCTATAGGTTTAAGGTCTAGTTTATTCGAGAGGGAGAAGATCGTTTTGGCTCTATCCAAGGTTTTGATTGTCATGCCCCGAACCCCAAGCGTGTGCCCATCCCTCTCTGGTCGATAAAATTTTGCGACTTCCTAGGATGAGTTGCCGACCCTTTTATTTTATCGCACATGCAAAAGCGAATAAATATCCCCTGGTAGTAACCATCTTGGGATAGAAAAGCAAGACATCAATTCACAAAAGCACACTTTTATAAACGACAAGATTCAGGTACAAAACAAGTTTAGTCGAAAGCCTTCAAAAAGGTCGACTTTCAAAAGAGGCTGTCTTACGACATACTAATAGGACACATCAGCCAATCCTCCATACTCCACCTCCTCAGGCTTTAGGGCCTTGGTCCTCCACGACCACTTTCTAAGGACCTGAAAATGGTCATTCAATAACTAGTGAGATAATGTCTCAGCAAGTCGATACTCTAAACCCTGATTAGGAGGGTAATACACCTCAGAGCGCTCTAGCCACACAATCACACATTTAGCATAAAGGACTTACGTCGCCTCAGTTCCACCCTACAAGTCAGCACAGTTCATATCACAATTCAGAGCAGCACTTAAGCTTAACTAACTGGAACATAGTACTCAATTCGTCATGCATTCCTAGTTTTGATCTCGGCATATAGCATGGCCCACTTTCACTCGGCGGTCTTTTGACATTGTCAGGCATCGTCTCACCCCAACTGAGCACGGCAATGTCACTACATTGATGGCATTCCATATAGGAGCATAGGTTCAGAATCTACTGTAACCTGCATCCCGTTGTTTAGGGGCGTCCCATATAAGGGTAACGTCCAGCTCAACAGCCCGAGACGGTTTCTCTTAGCCAACACATGACCATTCAATATTGGCCCAGGGCACCGGGCCTTGCACTCAAATGCCTTTATTAAAATAGTGATCCTAGCCTATTTTCTTCGTATTAGAAATACCCAGTAAAATAGCCATGTGTGGGTGCACGATCAATTCGACCTAGAAAAGGTGATATCATTCCTTTTTAAAATCCCACTGTTTTATATAGTACTCAAAACTATTTTCAATGTCAAAATCCGACACCTGAGATTTTTTGAATAAATATTGAAAATTCACAATTTTTGGAATTAAATACCAAAAATCCAATCATCACTCAATTTGCATAATTTAACACTTAATTGCTAAAATTAACCACACCATTGCAATCGGTACGAAATTCCAGTCACCGACTATCCCGGTCTAATTTCCGGAAAAATAATTAATAATTAATTAATTTCTAAAATTAAATAAATAAATCAATTTAAATACTAAAATGCCAACCTAGGCCAAAATCACTAAATTAAATACCAATACGGACTTGGAAAATTCCCAAACCCTTCTAGATAAGTAATGCAATTTATCTAGGCCTCACTTACTCTAATCTAACCACCTAACATACATAATTAAATAATTAAATTTCTAATTTAATCTAACTAACCACCTAATTCCTAATTAAATAAATCTAAACACCCCTTAGACGTCATCTAAGAAGCACCGACACTCTCCGGAAGCCTTCGTGTTGTGTTCGACACTCCGACACGTGTCTGACACGCTTTGACACGCTTCGACACGCTCCGACATGTTTCGACACGCAGTCAACGAGTGTTGGAAAATCTGACACGTGGTCAACTCTTCCCGACAAGCTTTGACACGCGAGTTTGAAATTCTGACACGCGATTCCGACACGCACGGGGTCAATTTTAGAATTTTTCAATACTTGAGGGGTCAGAATGTAAATATATGAAAAAAATAATGAAAATAACAAAAATAAGGGGAAAGAAGAAAATTCTTATTCTCAAGTTTCTCATTTATAAGTTCTAATCTTCCTGTGAGTGACGATGGAACGCCCATTTTCTCGTCGGTGTCGTTCCGTTGCCCCCACATACTTAAAGTTATAATTTTTTTGTTTCTTTCCACCTCTCGCAAGCATCGCTTGCAAGTTGTCTCTTTTGGTCTATGTTATTGGCATGTGAGTTATCTCTCACATTTTCCGTAGTGAATTTAGTGATTCCCTTTTCTTTTGGTCATACTTCAAGAGTTCTTGTCTTGGATTTTCATTTTTCTCGAACCTTGTTTTGCAGAGGAGCTCCAAGCTAGTCTATATCATGAACTCCGAACTCTATCTAAGACTATAAGAAATCTCATTAATCTCCAACAAGTATAAGAAAACATGACATGTTCCTTCAAGTTTACTCTTTCATGTTTGCAATTTTTGAATTTCTCGTTCAATTTATGTCAAATTCAAATAATGAATGATATTAACAAATGTTGGATTAATATTTTTAGTATAAATTAATTCTATGCTCTTTTTATTATTATTTATTTATTTTTGCATTTCTATAAAAAATTATATTTAATATATAACGTGTCGGAATTCTCTATTTTTTGAGAAATGATGTGTTGTCGTGTCGTGTCGTGTCGTGTCGCATGTCGCGTGTCCGTGTCGGTGCTACATAAGACATCATTAGCCTACTAAGAAGAGTTTAGTGCATAAACTCACCGGTGCAAAACGAAGATTGGTTTACCGCGATGGTGGTCAAAACTTGAATTCCAGCGGCATCGATGGAGCTCGGACCGGGCCTAAACTTGGCCCAACAAATCTCAACCCAAGTTGAGATTTGTTTTTGGATTTGGACTGGGCCCAAGTTGGGCTGCTTTGCGGGCTTGACTGCGCGGGCCGAAGAGCTCACGGCTAGGCTCACTTGATGGGCTTTCCCGGACTAGGTTGAAGACTTAATTTATGGGCTGCGGAAATTTGAAAATGGGCTGGATTCGAATGGGCTTGCTGGAATTGCTGAGCTGGAAATTCTGAAGCAGCGACGTCAACATGGGGCTTCGGTTTGTGGGAAGATGCTCGATTGTTGATGCTGGGTGAGGGTACTTCACGGTCAACAAATTCACCAAGGGGGCTGGTAGGTTGACTGAACAAACCGCAATTGAGGACGTGTGGCAACTTCAAGAAGTTTCGGTGGGGTGTGGCTTCGGTCGGCAAGGCTTCATGGAGTTGGGCTGTCTTCGGTGAGTGGCCTTCGTGGCAGAGGAGGATGGCTCGCTGGCGTGAAGATGGAGTCAACAAAACCGCCTAGGAGGTTGCTACGTTGACTGAAGCTTCAATGGATTGGGAAAACAAAAGGTGGTGCTTTGGTTTTGCTCGAGGGAAAGAGGAACAAATGAAAGAAACGATGGGCAGGAATTGAAGAAGAACAAAAATGAAAATGGAGAAGCAAGGGTCCTCGGTGGTCAGTTGTTTGAGGGGGAAGACACGGACACGAAAATGGAGGAGCTTCGGTGGATTTTGCTTGGTGGCTTTGCTGGGTCAACAAAATGGAATGAAGAGAAGAGCTGACCGGTGGAGACCAAACTTGTTGTCGTGAAAATATCGAGGTTTCAATTACAGGCATCGGGTACCAAAACGATAGAAAAATCGGTCTAGTGTCGATCGACGAGTATTTTGCAATCAGGTGGAATCACCCATACTCTAATCACATATCTCAGTCAAATCAACCTATCTCCGGTCTCTGATCGATTTCTGACAGTTGCTGTAATGACCCTTGCAGACCAACACGGTCAAACAGTCGATTCCTGGTCGAATTCTCAAGTCCATTGCATTTAGATTCCTTAATTGCTTCCCCAGATAGACTAGTTATCTCGTGAGTGGCCATCTTAGAGAAAAGCACTATGATCACGTCGATGAAAGGCTTGACTTATCCTATGAAATCCGAACTGAATTTTCAGGATGTCACATTGATGGACTACCTAACAAGGGAATTGGAGAGCAGGTATGGGATCTAAAGGACATTAACACCCTTGATGGTGCCGTTGAGAATCTGACGACCAATCCATATGAGGAGGAGTACCCCTCTAACTATGATCCCGAGACTCCACTCGGATATGATGGCTAGCCTTCGCCTTAGAGTAGCTTAAGTTAACCTTGATCCTTGCATCTTTTTGGGAAGGTGGATATGAAGTTGCCGTTGTAGGAAGGCTTGTAAATATTTAACTTCCTAGGGTTAACAATATATAAATACAAATGTTGCTTTTGGAAATATTAGTTGCGTTTATACTATCCCTGTTTATGTTTGATTGGGTGTTTATATTATGCTTCCGTTTGCGTTTAATCGAAAGAGTTAAAAAGAATGGATCGGTGATGCATCGTTAAATGTCACAAGCTATATGACTAATGAGACATGTTCACGCGCTCAAGGGTTCAAGGCATGACATGGAGTTTGTAGTCTGCTTTTTGGTCGTTTCTCATGTTATTAGGCTCCAAAACCTTCTTAGGAAGTTGATCGTATTTGATTTTATGGATAGATCTATACGGTTGTATTGAGACAATAACTCTATAGTGTGGTTTATTAGCAATAATAAAGGTCTCAAGAGGTGTAAACATATGGCGGTCAAGTTTATTGACTAAAAAGAGATGGCTCATAATGGTGACGTTACAGTAAAATATATTTTCACAAATGATATGGTTGTAGATCCAATAACTAAAGGCATTCGCCCTTGTGTTCTTGAACGACATGTCATTAACGTGGGCTTAGGAGCATAATGAGATGCCGTTGTTTAGTGAGTGCTATTTTAGTTTTGCTCTAATAAAGTTTATGTCCGTTTTTGTTACATTTAGTAACGTTTTGATATGTATCAACTTTTGCATTTAATAAAGTATTTAAGAATGTATTATTATTATGTTGAATATATACTGATAAAAGTCTCAAGGTATTGTATAAGCCTTGAGTGAAGGCTAGGGGCATTGGTCATTAATCTTGACCATATTTCTTGTTACACATAAAGAAAAGGTTAACCATAAGAACAAGACATATGTGGGTTCATTGGAGCCTTAAAGACATTCTTTAGTGGCATAGGTTCTTGTAATACTTAAGGTAAGAGATGGTGATTGACAAGGGGGATGTCACATAAGGTTTTATCCTTTATGAGAGGTGTTATCTATTTGCCAAACTACCATATTAAATCCATATCAATAAGTTAAAAGCACTTGTAATCATGATAGGTTTTGTGTGTCCACATGCAGTTATTGCTACGATTCGGTGTTTGAGATTTTATGAGATAGGATTGACTATTAAAAATTATCTCTAGACCAAAGTGCGCATATATAGTATAATTTCAATTAATAAAGCCCAAGTGGGAGAATGTGAGAGTTTCCCTAATGTGAGCTACATTAATTGATATTGTAATTTATCATTTTACAGGGTTGGTCTAAGGTGAGATAAAAGGTTTCTTAATTAGTCTAACATGGGGCTGGCTAGAGTGTGCGAGTTGAGCCTAGCCCGTAACAAGAGAGCTTGGCTGGAAACTTTACAAATAGTGCTCAAGTCTCTTCTTTAACCCTAACACACACAATTTTCTCACAAATGAGCATTTACAAAGCACTAAGGGTGAATGGCCGTCTCATTGTGCTAGTGATACATAGGGCAATGATGATAAGTTCTTGAGTTTGGATCGTCGCTATTCCCTATCAAGAATGATGGTCCAAATCAGGTGTGTTAATCTCTTCACTTGTTTATATGCGTTTTTTATTCTAGTTATGGAGATTTTGGATTGAGCTCTCGCATTTTACATTAATCGGAAACCTAAAAAGAACTAAAACTAACTAGGATGGATTGTTCATTTGTGACATCCTGATTTTCGACCCTATCCTGGTAATGTGAATTTGGCTTTTCATCGAAGCGCCTATAGTCTTT
This sequence comes from Eucalyptus marginata, assembly GCA_014182565.1. Lineage (NCBI taxonomy): Eukaryota > Viridiplantae > Streptophyta > Magnoliopsida > Myrtales > Myrtaceae > Eucalyptus > Eucalyptus marginata. Next base: position 26,516,392 of record CM024587.1, read on the forward strand.
TTTCTCTAAGCTGATCACTCACGAGATAACTAAACTATTTGGTGAAGCCGTTGAGGAATATAATGCGACAGACTTGAGAATTCGATCAGAAATCGACTGCTCGATTGTGCTAATCTGCAAGGGTCAATACAGCATCGTTAAAATTAACTAAAGACCGGAGATAGGTCAGTTCGATAGAGGCATGTAATTAAATTGTGGGTGATTCCACTTGATTGCAAAATTCTTGTCGAACGGCCCTAAACCGATTTTTATGCCGATTCCGTACCCGGTGCCCGTAATTGAAACCTTGAGATTTTTACGACAACCAAGAGCTGCCTATGAGTCAGAGATGCACAATGTGGATTGAAAATAATCGATCATGAGTCAAATGTGCTAAAAATTCCTAAAAGCTACTCGGTAAGTTAGGTCACGCTCAAATCGCATCCGGTTGAAATTAACCATGAAATTGAATCCGATTTCAAGAATTGAAAGTTCTAGCGTGTCACGATTTATTTTAGGAACGTCGACTCATCCTTTGAAGAATTTTCGGCAAGCCCGGGATTTTGGCGAAATTGGACAGAGAAATTCATATGGCCGTTTTTGTGTGCATTTTTGGCCTTCAAGTTGGATTAATTGACTAGGAAGATTATGGATTTGGTGTGGGCACCGTAGCTAGTATTTTTGGGGACCAAATTGGATTGAATCGGAGAGGATTGTGAAGAAATTGAAGTTGGAAAGCATGAAATTCGTAGGCCATGGGGGGCTGCAACATTTGGACCTCCATTGTGGCTTCTTGGGGAAGCTTGGGAGGGGAAATTAGTTGCTGGATGAGGCTGAAGCTAGTGGGGGCCTTTACTTGAGTGTTTGAGATATTTTGGTGGACTTTTGAGGCCTTTGTCCCCCTTCCAGCAGCAACAGCTTCTTCTTCTTCTTCTTCTTCTTCTTCTTCTTCCTTGCTTCCTTAGTCTCCATTGTTATTGAAACAGAAGCAGAAAACCAGCCAAGACCAGCCAGCGACCAGCAAGCCATCGCTAGGCCCCTTTGCCGCCGTCCAAGCCGCCCGCGAGCTGCGCCTAAGCCTATCGTCCTTGCCGTGCTCGTTTGCCTTCTGCTCACATCCTTGTTGTTTGCATGCCGTCCCTACTTGAGTCCGCCGGGCCGACGTTGCCAGCTCGCGTCCGCCGTTCTAACTGCCCGAGCTACCATCGCCTGCCCTTGCTCATGCCGCCATCTAGCCTTGCCCGTTCCTGTGCTAGCCGAGCCACTCGACCAACTTCTTCAACCCAAAACAAAACCGAACTCTCAACTTTGGGCTGAAAGCTTAGTGAGCCGTTTTTGGGCCCTTCCAAGCCTTCTTAGGTGTCCCCGTAGGCCTGAGTCTCACTCGCCTCCGCGTCGCCATCACCGTGAACTCACTAGTTTGCTAATTCGGTGAGTTTACTTTCTAAACCTTAATTAGGAGGTTAATTATGCTTAGGGGGAGGTTTAGATTAGTCTAAGTAAGGTTAGTGTAATTATTTAGCTTGTTTAGTTAAATTAAATTAATTAGTTAGGCTAATTAGGTGGTTAGTTGATTTATTAGTTAGTTTAGTAGGTTATCTACATTTAGCCTAAGTAGATTAATTTAACTAGTTCAATTAGGTGGTTAGATTAGTGTATATAGCTTAATTAGTGGTTTATTTAAAAATTTTGCATTTATTTAATTATTTTGTAATTTATTTAATTATTTATTTATTTTCGGAAATTATACTAGGATAGCCCGTCGTTAGAATTTCGTGTTGATTGTCGTGGTGCAGTTAGTTTGTGCAATTGATTGTTAATTTGTGCAATTGGGTGCTGATTGATGATTTTTGATTTATTATTTCAAAAATATTGAATTTGGTATTTAATTAGAAAAATACCAAGTGTCGGTTTTTTACGTCGAAAATGTTTTTAGTATTATATAAAGTCATAGAATTTTAAAATGATGGGATATCACGCTTTATGGTTTGACTTGACCGTGTGTCCACGCACACCTATTTTACCGGGTGTTTTTAATATGAAGAAAATAAGCCAAACACATTATTTAAATTGAGGCATTTGAGTGCAAGGCACGATGTCCTTGGCCGAGGTTGGTTGTGCGTGTGATCGCTATGAGAATCCGTCACCCAATGAAGGTTGGGTGGACGATGCTCCTATGTAGAATGCCCCACTTCAACGGATGCCGGATCACGGTAGAGGCCAGACCGATGCTCATTCGGGAATGCCGTCTAGAGGTAGACATTACCGTGCTTGATGGGGCGAGACGATGCCCGGTTATGCCGGAAGACCGCTGACTGTTGAGTCGGCCGTGCCCGTGGGGCCATAATTAATTGGAATGCTTGAATGAGTGAGATGATTGCACCTAATTATAGGAAAAAATTATGTGGCACGGAATGGGATGTGTCATAACGATTTGGCCTTAAAATCGGGACCCCTGTGATTGATTGCTGTGTGGAAAGTGAAGCATTTCAATTATCGAATACATTAACTATAGGAATATATCATATGAGTTGTACTGACGTGCAGGGAGGTGCTAAGGCAAGGTAAGTCCTCTACGATGTGTGTATAGGTAGCCTCTAGGTGTATTACCTTCCTAATTGGGGTTTAGGGTGTGAACTCATTGAGACATTGTCTCACCCCGTTGTGGCTTAAATTTTTAGGTCCTTACATGGAGGTGCGCCCTGTGCATTTTGGGTGGCTGCAAGAGGTCGAGGAATAGCGTACTGTCTTTCCTATCCCCGGGAATTCTTGGACTCGTGAGCTCGTTGTGATCATGATCTAGGTCGACAAGGGCTAACCTTAGTTGGTACGCATCAATTCAAAGCGTGGTTTCATCGCGGGCCTGACGGAGTTCGAGTGGGCCCCATGGATGGTTTCGACGGACCTGTCGTCGAGGGAGAGGGTGAGGTTGTACTCGACCCTATTGTGAACGCCGATATCATAGTTGATATCACGGCGAATTAGTTGCCCGAGGATGAGCAAGAGCCCGAAGTAGAGGAGGTAGCTGACCCTTTAGACCTCGGCATCCTTGATGGTGCCATGATAGACCCGGATCCCAAGTAGGAGGGTTTGGGGTAGGGTTAGTTTGGTAATCCTTTTTGGATCTTGACCTCTTGTATATAACTTTGCAGGGCTGACTTGGTTTGTTTATAAAATATGTTTTGTGTAAGTTTGTTGTCCTACTTTTCTCTCTCATGTTTATTTGTTGTCTGGGATTGTTAATTCGCTTCCGCATGTCCAATAAAATGAATGGGTCGGTGACGCGTCTTGAGAACGTCGCAATTTGATCGACCATCGAGGGATGTGTGCCCGCTCGAGGTTCGAGGCATGACATTCCCTCCCGGAGTGGTATCAGAGCTGGTCAGTGTATGGAGTGATAAGGGCAATGGGTTTTGTGATAGTTAGTAGGAAAGGTCTTTTTCTTATGCAGATGCGTGTGATTGATAGCTATTTGGTAGATTGTTTTATGGGTCACTTAGTTTCTAATTTTGTGTGGAATTGGAAAGCATGTTTTGTAAAGAGTCTGGAAGATAAGTGATCAAGAGCAGAGAACTCCTAGGAAGAGGGCAGTAGCCCTTGTTACTCGAGGTAGGACGCCGACAAGGGTCGATGCCTGAGGAAGAGCGTGGGCTCAGACCAGCAATAGTAGGATAGCATCGCCGCAAGTCGGTGCTGGTGTAGCAGCACCTTATGATCCAAGAATCGATGGGATCGTACAGGCGGTCGAGACCCTTGGGAATCTGATGGGGCAGCAGGCCTAGAATCAAGCCACCGCCACTACCACCGCCGCTACAGCCGCTACTACCATTGCTACCAATGTTGCTGTTGCTGTTATAGCTGTACCTGCTGAAGTCCAACCTAGAGTTGTGGTCGGGGAGAAACTGATGCACAAGCTTATAGAGCAGTTCTTGAAATTGAACCCGCCGAGGTTCATTGGAGTAGGTGATCCCGAGGCTGCAGCCCTCTGGATCCAAGAGTTGGAGAAAGCCTTTGCACTACTGAGGTGCTCGGAGGAAGAAAATGTGGTCCTTGCAGTCCACCAACTGTAGATAATGCAAGCACTTGGTGGAGGGCCACCAGAGGAATAGTGTTCCCAGAAGGCAAGGTTCTAGGGTGAAACGCCTTCGTTTAAGCTTTTAATGGCAAGTACTTCTCTGACAGTGTTAGGGAACAGAAGATGGAGGAATTCCAGCACCTTCGTCAAGGTCTGATGACAATAGACCAGTATGAGGCCAAGTTTGTAGAGCTGTTGTAGTACACCCCAGACTAATAGAGGATCCGATAGACAGAGCTAGAAGGTTCAAGAATAGCCTCAGACCAAAGCTGAAGAATCTGCCGGTACCATTCAATCTAAAGGACTACAATGACTTCTATGAATGGGCCCAGTTGATAGAGAGGAACCTGAGCAAACAAGCCACCACATCTGGGACGCGATTTGGTTCGAATATAGATGGTAATCGGTTTGGGAAAAATGGAAGACCGGAGGATGGTATCCCATTCCACCTAATAAGAAGGGTGGGATAAGCAAGTCAGTGCCGAGCCAGAATGGCGTGTGTCGCTTCTGCGGAAGGTGACATGGATCGGCCCCGTGCCATTCTAGGACGGGTGTTTGTTATGAGTGTGGCCGCCGGGTCATCTGGCTAGAAATTGTCCTCGAAGGCCGATGGGATCACAGTTGCCGTCGTCGCCACTAATGGGTCATAACAGAGGATTTGCGGCACAGAATGCATCGCAGGGTGGTTTGAATCGGCCTCTAGCTCAAGGAAGGGTGTACATTGTCACGAGATGACAAGTAGAGGACTCACCTGATGTGGTCACAGGTACGGTCTCGTTGAACGACCATGCTGCTTATGCTTTATTTGATCCTAGCGCTACTAATTCATTTATAGCTGAGTAGTACGTTAAGTTGGTAGGGTTGAGTCCTGAATTGTTGGGGTTAGTTGTTAGTATATCTACCCCGTTCAAGGATAAGGTGTTGTCTACAGTAGGCTATCTTAGTTGCAAGTTGGTTATTGGTGAGGGAGAGGGAAAGATAGATTTGATAGTCCTAGCCATGTATGATTTTGATGTCATAATTGGCATGGACTGGCTCACCAATCAATGAGCTATAATAGACTGTTATCGTAAAGCGATTCAGTTTAACCTGTTAGCGGGTGGAAGTTTCGAGTTTGTTGGGTGTCGAGGAGGACCCTCAATTACATTAATCTCGTCACTTGAGATAACCCGTTTGTTATATGGGGGTTATGAAGGTTACTTGGCAACTATCGTGGATACGACAGTTAAGGAGCAGAAGATCGAGGACATCATTATGGTACAAGAGTTTCCAGAAATGTTTTAGAAGGAATTATCTAGTCTGCCCCCAAAGAGGGAGATCGAGTTCATGATCGAGTTGGCCCCCGGGACGGAGCCAATCTCTAAGGCTCCTTATCGCATGGCGTTGTCAGAATTGAAGGAACTGAAGGTGCATATGCAGGAGTTATTGGATAAGGGATTCATACGTCCCAGTGCATTACCTTGGGGAGCACCAGTTTTGTTCGTGAAGAAGAAGGATGGTTTGTTGTGTCTTTGCATTGACTATCGGTGACTCAATCAGGTGACGATCAAGAACAAGTACCCACTGCCGAGGATCGACGACTTGTTTGACCAGCTATAGGGAGCGTCAATGTTTTCTAAGATTGACCTAAGGATAGGGTATCATCAGCTAAGGATCAAAAAGGAAGACATACCGAAGACAACGTTTTGTACGCGTTACGGTCACTATGAGTTCACTGTAATGCCGTTTGGTTTGACAAACGCTCCAACTGCTTTCTTGGATCTCATGAATCATGTATTCAAGGAGTATCTAGATCAGTTTGTGATCATTTTTATCAACGACATCTTGGTGTACTCGAGAAGTCTTGAGAAGCACAAAAGACAAATGAGGATAATGCTTCAGACTCTGCGAAATCATGGGCTAAACGCCAAGTTTAGTAAGTGTGAGTTTTGGTTAACTGGTGTGGCGTTCCTAGGTCACGTGATTTCAAGTGAAGGAATTTCAGTGGAGCCATCTAAGATTGAAGCAGTTTTCGACTGGTTAAGACCGATAATAGTGACAGAGATCATAAGCTTCTTGGGAATGGCAGGTTATTACTGACAATTCATGGAAGGATTTTCAGCAATAGCCATGCCTTTGACGTGACTACTGAAGAAGGAAGAGAAGTTCGTGTGGATAGACAAGCATAGTTTCCAAGAGCTTAAGTAGAAGCTGACTACCGCACCAGTGCTGACAATTCCATCTGGTCCTAGAGGATACAAGATCTACAAGGATGCGTTGTTCAGAGGACTGGGTTGTGTGTTAATGCAGTATGGTAGAGTTGTTACATACGTGTCCCGTCAGTTGAGACCGTATGAGTTGAACTATCCGACGCATGACTTAGAACTCGTAGAGATTATCTTTGCTCTAAAGATTTGGAGACATTATATGTGTGGAGAAAGATTCCAGATCTTTACAGACCATCAAAGTCTCAAGTATTTATTTTCTCAAAAGGAGTTGAATGTGAGACGGTGTTGTTGGATGGAACTTCTTAAGGATTATGATTGCCACATCCTGTACCATCTTGGAAAAGCTAACAAGGTCGCATAGGAGTTGAGTCAGAAGTCTTCAATTGCGCATATGGTGATTAAGGAGTGGATCTTACTTGAAGGAGTTCGAGATTCGATTTCCAAATTTGAGGTAGGCCACCTTTCAAATCTTATGGCCACCCTTAGAATTGAACCAGAAGTGCAAATCAGAATCAAGATGCTATAGATGTCAGACCTAGAGATCCATAAGATTTTACAAGAAGACGTAGAAAAGAGAAAGGCAAATTTCCAGATTTCTGAGGACGGAACACTAAAGTTTCGTGGACGATTGTGTGTACCTGACGATGCAGAGCTTAAGGTGGAGATCTTGTCAGAAGCTCATCGTAGCAGTTATTGCATTCATCTAGGTAGTACAAAAATGTATCAAAATCCACATTAACACTATTGATAGACTGGTATGAGGGCAGATCACTAAGCATGTCGCTAAGTGTCTGACATGTTAGCAAATGAAGGCACAACACTGTAAGCCGGGAGGACTTCTACAACCTCTCGAGATTCCCAAGTGGAAGTGGGAACACATCACAATGGACTTTGTGATGGGCTTACCGAGGAGTCAGCAAGGTTGTGGTTGACAAATTGACAAAGTCGGCTCACTTTATCGCCGTACGAAAGGACTTTGCCTTGGATAGATATGCTGAGTTGCACGTGCGATAGACAGTTTGTCTACATGGAGTGCCAGTGACGATAACGTCTAATCAAGACCTGAAGTTCACAATAGCCTTTTGGAAAAGCTTACAGATTGCCTTGGGAACGAAGTTGCAGTACAGTACGGCCTCTCATCTGCAGACGGATGGCCAGTCTAAGAGGACGATTCAAACCCTCGAGGACATGCTGCGAGCTTGCGTGTTAAACCTCAAAGGAAGCTGGGAAGAACAGCTTCATCTAGTTGAGTTCGCCTACAACAACAGTTATCAGCAAAGCATTTAGATGGCATTGTTTGAAGCTTTGTATGGCAGAGCGTGTAGAACTCCAGTATGTTGGGATGAAGTCAGAGAACGAAAGATTACCGACCTAGAGTTAGTTCAACAGTTAGTGGATGCAGTTGCAATTATCAGAGAAAGATTGAAGACTGCTAAGAGTTGCCAGAAAAGCTATGCAGATAAGCATCGAAGATCATTGGAATTCTAAGTTGGTGAGCACGTCTTTCTAAAGGTGTCACCGATGAGGGGTACTTCGTGCTTCGGCAAGAAAGGGAAGTTGAGTCCGAGGTACGTCGATCCCTTTGAGATTCTGGAGAGAATAGGGACTTTGGCGTATCGTCTTGCTTTGCTACCAAGACTAGCTCAGGTGCATGATGGATTCCACATGTCGATGTTGAGAAAGTATGAGCCTGACTTGACCCACGTGCTAAATTTTGAAGAGTTAGACGTGGACGATAGAGTGTCGTACGTGGAGAGACCAATTCAGATTGTGGATCGCAAAGAGCAAGTATTGCGTACCAAGACGATCTCATTAGTCAAAGTGGTCTAGCAACACCACGGAACAGAAGGAGCAACGTGGGAAAGTGAAGAATTGATGAGACGACAATACCCCCACCTTTTTTATTAAGATTTGTAATGGTTTAAATTTTGAGGACGAAATTTTTATAAGAGGGGAAGAGTTGTGACATCTTGATTTTCTACCCTATCTCGATAATGTGAATTGGGCTTTTCATTGACGCGCCTAGTCTTTTTTCTCTGAGCTGATCATTCACGAGATAACTAGTCTATCTGGTGAAGTTGTTAAGGAATATAAACATGAGAGACTTGAGAAATCGATAAAAAATTGACTGCTCGACCGTGCTAATCTGCAAGGGTCAATACGGCACTATTAAAATCGACTAGAGACCGGAGATAGGTCGGTTCGATAGAGGCATGTAATAAAATTGTGGGCGATTCCATCTGATTGCAAAATTCTTGTCGAACGGCCCTAAACCAATTTTTTTGCCGATTCTGTACTCGGTGCCCGTAATTGAAATCTTGAGATTTTTATGACAACTGAGAGCCGCCTATGAGTCGGAGATGCATAATGTGGATCGAAAATAATCGACCACGAGTTAAATGCGCTAAAAATTCCTAAAAGTTACCCGGTAAGTTAGGTCACACTAATTGAATCCGGTTGAAATTAACCACGAAATTAAATCCGGTTTCAGGAATTGAAAGTTCAGGTGTGTCACGATTTATTTTAGAAACGTTGACTCATCCTTTGAAGAATTTTCGATAAGCCCGGGATTTTGGCGAAAAATTAAATTTTGGCGAAATTTGACCGGGAAATTTGGATGGCCATTTTTGTGTGCATTTTTGGCCTTCAAGTTAGATCAATTGACGAGGAAAATTGTGGATTTGGTGTGGGCACCTTATCTGGTATTTTTGGGGACCAAATTGGATTGAATTGGAGAGGATTGTGAAGAAATTGAAGTTGGAAAGCATGAAATTCGTAGGCCATGGGGGGCTGTAACATTTGCACCTCCATTGTGGCTTGTTGGGGAAGCTTGGGAGGGGAAATTAGCTGCTGGATGTGGCTGAAGCTGGTGAGGGCCTCTACTTGAGTGTTTGAGATATTTTGGTGGACTTTTGAGGCTTTTGTCCCCCCTTCCAGCAGCAGCAGCCTCTTCGTCTTCTTCTTCTTCTTCTTCTTCTTCTTCTTCCTTACTTCCTTAGTCTCCACTCTTACTGAAATAGAAGCAGAAAACTAGCCAAGACCAGCCAGCAGGCCGCAAGCCACCACTAAGCTCCTTCACCACCGTCCAAGCTGCCCACGAGCTGCGCTCGAGCCTACTGTCCTCGCCGTGCTTGTCCGCCTCTTTCTCACGTACCCGCCATTCGCGAGCCGTCCCTGCTCGCATCTGCTAGGCCTAACATCGCTAGCTCGCCTCCACCGTTTCTAGCCACCCGAGCCATCGCCGCCTACCCTGCTCATGCCTCCGTCCAACCTTGCCCGTTATCGCACTAGCCGAGCCGCTCGACCAGCTTCTTCAGCCTAAAACAGAACCAAACTCTTAGATTTGGGCTGAGAGCTTCGTATGCCGTTTTCAGGCCCTTCCAAGCCTTCTTGGGTGTTGCCGTAGGCCTGAGTCTCACTCGCCTCCGCGTCGTCATCGCCATGAATTCACTAGTTTGCTAATCCGGTGAGTTTCCTTTCTAAACCTTAATTAGGAGGTTAATTATGCTTAGGGGGAGGTTTAGATTAGTCTAAGTAAGGTTAGTGTAATTATTTAGCTTGTTTAGTTAAATTATATTAATTAGTTAGGCCGATTAGGTGGTTAGTTGACTTATTAGTTAGTTTAATAGGTTATGCACATTTAGCCTAAGTAGACTAATTTAACTAGTTCAATTAGGTGGTTAGGTTATTGTATATAGCTTAATTAGTGGTTTATTTAATTATTTTGCATTTATTTAATTATTTTGTAATTTATTTAATTATTTATTTATTTTCAGAAATTATATTGGGATAGCCGATTGTTAGAATTGCTTGCTGATTGTCGTGGTGCAGTTAGTTTGTGCCTCTAGGTGTATTACATTCTTAATCGGGGTTTAGGGTGTGAACTCGCTGAGACATTGTCTCACCCCATCGTGGCTTAAAATTTTCAGGTCCTTAGATGGAGGTGTGCCTTGTGCGTTTTGGGTGGCTGTGAGAGGTCGAGGAACAAAATACTATCTTTCCTGTCCCCGAGAATCCCTGGACCCATGAGCTCATCATGACCACGATCTGGGTCGACAAGGGCCAACCTCAATTAGTACCCCATCAATTCAAAGCACGGTTTCATCGCAGGCCTGACGAAGGTCGGGTGGGCCCCGTGGATGGTTTCGACGGACTTGTCGTCAAGGGAGAGGGTGAGGTGGTACTCAACCCTATCATGGACGTCAATATCATAGCTGATATTGCGGCAAAATAGTTGCCTGAGGATGAGCAAGAGCCTGAAGTAGAGGAGGTAGCTGACCCTCTAGACCTCGGCCTCCCTGATGGTGTCGTGATAGGGTTAGTTTGGTAATCCTTTTTGGATCTTGAGCTCCTGTATATAACTTTGTAGGGCTGACCTGGTTTGCTTATAAAATATGTTTTGTGTAAATTTGTTGTCTTGCTTTTCTATCCCATGTTTATTTGTTGTATGGGGATTATTAATTCACTTCCGTATGTGCAATAAAATGAATGGGTTGGCGACATGTCCTAGAAATGTACAATTTGATCAACCACCGAGGGATGTGTGCGCGCTTGGAGTTTGGGGCGTGACATCATCCATAAGAATGTTACCTAATGCTATTGGACTACTAGAAATGATTAGGGGGTTAGGTGCCAGCATATGAGTATAACAGGTGAAACTTTTGGTGAAATTGGGTCACTATTCAAGCTATTTGAAGATTTTAGGCTTAAACTCATCGAAGTTATCCATGGCTTCCCCACGACGATCTTTTCCCTCTCCCATGTCCATAAAAAAATTTTTTGGACTATAACTATAAAATTTGATAGTCACTCTCAAGCTTCTTTTTTAATACGTCTTTGTTTAGATGCATCTAGATCTGGTTTGCTCATGGCCTCATGAAAATGGTCAATTTAGATTTTCTGGATGGACATTTCCCTTGACCAATATCCACCAGCTTCCATGTACTTTGTCATTCTTGCCACTTTGGCTTAAGAAATATTACTAGTTTTCAAGCTTGAAAAACAATTTGGTCCACGAAGTTCATTGAACTCAAAGGCATTAGTCCACGGCCATACTTTTCAAACTTGAAGATTTTGGCAAATTTGGGTCATTCAATGTCCAAACTCATGCTTATTTCTCTCTCAAGAACTAATACATATGAGAGAACTGAAAATAAATCAATTTCAATTCCTTGAGAAAATACTTGGTTGAAGAGTCTACAATGCTTGAATCTTAATAGCTTGAATAATTAGTTGAGATTCGAGATTTGTCGAAATTGGAATTTTCTTCTTGTTTCTTTGACTTTTTTAGTTTTTCTTTTTTTTTCTTAACAGGTTTTTAGATGTAGTGTTTTCATGGCACCACATCATCGCCACTTATCCTGGAAAAGGTTGATAATACGATGCCAACTGCCATCTAAGATGGTAGTCCTTAACAGAAATGGTATATGTGTCACACTAGTACAAGGTGGGGGTTTTTGGTGATGGAAAAAAAGTTGTATTGGTTTCATAGTGGTATTCTTTAGAGTTTTTTGGTGCCTTTCTCCCTAGAACCTATAAGAGATTTAAGGAATAAAGTGTTAGCTTTGTTGCCCACTGTTAAAATTCTAGTTTCTCCATTGTCCAAGATACATAATTATTTTTGTTTTTAATTAAGCATGTAGGCTTTGGCCAAATTTTTGAATGAAATTTTGGTTAAATGTCTTGGAGTTCACTCCATTTTAAGCCGATAGTAACGTTAAAGGAGCCGTGAGATCCAAAATTTTTTATTGTATCCTTCTTTCCTTTGGTCATTTAATTGCAACATCCTAGAAGACGTCGTTGACCCATTCATTTTATCTTTCGATTATACGCAAATGGAAGCTAAATTAACTCCACCCAATCATACACATTAATAGGGATATCATGGAAACACATCAACAAACACTTATATATATATTTAGCATATCGGAAGTTTCATAATTACACATTTGCAATGCCGATTCTTTTCAATTACCAAAAAGGGGTTGGGGTTAGCCTAGCTTCTTTATCCTACAAGGGGGACCTAAAAAAAATGGCCCGCTGATTCATAATTCAGCATTACCGCTAAAGTTTTAGTAGGCCATTATCGCTGAGCCGTAATTCAACGTTAGGGTTGAGTATTTGAGATAACCGTGTAGGCCGTGCTCGCTGAGCCGTAATTCAGTGTTGAGTTTGAGTAATTGAGATGACCGGGGAATGGTTTGATTGACATGTAATCGACTGAGTCGATTGATCGATGATTCGATTGAATTCTTGACTTGATGTGATTCGATGATTGCTTATTGAATTAACTTGCAGGAAGGAACTGAGGCCAAGGTAAGCCCTTTGATTCGTGGTTGTGCTTAGGTAGCCCTTTGGGCGTATTTTCTTCCTAGTCGGGTCTTAGGGGGTTGGACTTGCTGAGACGTAGTCTCACCCCGTTGTGGGATAACATTTTCAAGTCTCTAGTTGATAGTGGTGGAGGACCCAAGGCCCGAAGTTTAGAATGTGAAGCCCGAAGAATCGGCAATCTTGTTCAAGTAGTTAGTCATAGGACAATCCTCTTTTGTTGGAAGTCGATTCCTTTTTATAGGCTTCTGTGTATAAACCTTTGTGTTTATAGAAAGGTATTTTGCAAAAAATGGGCCCTACTTTTCTATCCCATCTTGTTATTGTCTGGGGAGTTATTAATCATTGCCGCATGTGCGCAGAAATGAATGGGTCCGCAATGCATCCTGGGATATCACTAATTTATTAACCAAATAGGGATGGGCACATGCTCGGAGGATCGAGACGTGACATCCCCGTTTAATGGTATCAGAGCATGGTCGTTAGAAATTGGAGTGATAAGGTGCGATGGATATGGGATAGTAAGTAGGATTGGCCTTTAAATTCATGCTGGTGTATGTCTGTGATAGTTGTTTGGTAAAGTTGTTTGTTGTGTGGATCGCTTAGCTTCTAATTCAGTGTGGAATTCGAAATAGGTTTCTTTAAAGAACCTTCGGCATGAGCGATAGGAGCAAATGACTCTTAGTAAGAGAACCATGAGGCCTATAGCTTAGGGTAGGACGCCGACCAAGGTCGGTACCCGAGGAGGCCGTGGTCAAGCACCAACTCAAGCTAGCGCGAGTGGAGTGGCACCACCTCCAGTTGGTGCCAGGGTAGCAACCCCTACTGATCCTAGAATCGGGGGGATCATGCAAGCGCTAGAAGATATGAGAGACGTGATGGCACAATAGGCACAGAATCAAGCCGATGTGGCTGTTGCCGTTGCCGCCGCACCTGTTGCCACACCTGTCGAGGTTCAACCTGAGAACGTAGTAGTGCAGAGAGTGAGGCCGATACACAAACTGGTGGAGCAATTTTTGAAGCTGAGTCCACCAAGGTTCACGAGTACCAAAGACCCCAAGGCCGCATCTTTGTGGATCCAAGATCTAGAAAAGGCTTTTGAACTCTTGATGTGCACGGAAGAAAAGAATGTGACCCTACCTTTCTATCAATTGCAGGGTAATGCCAATACCTAGTGGAGAGCCGCCAGAGAGACGGTGTTTCCAGAAGGAGTGGTTCTGCTGCGGGATGCCATCCTCCAAGCATTCAATGAACAGTACTTCTCGAGGAACGCCATGGAGTAGAAAATAGAAGAATTTATGTGTCTTTGTCAGGGGACAATGACCATTGACCAATATGAGGTCAAATTTGCGGAGCTTTCTTAGTATCCTCCGAGATTGATTGAAGATCCTGAAGAGAAGGCTCAAAGATTCAAGAATGGCCTTCGACAAGAGCTGAAACAACCGCTTGTGTCATTCGATCTGATTGATTATCGAGAGATTTATCGTCGTGCACAGCTACTTGAAAGGAGTTTGAATGAACAAGTCACCTCATCAGGATCAAGGTTCAGTTTGTACCGAGAAGGAATCTGACATGGGAAGAGGCCTATGACTAGAGGAAGATTCCAAGTTCCGCCCAACGGGGAGGGTGGAATTGGAAAGGCAGGGTCTAGCCAGAATGGCATGTGTTGCCTGTGTGGAAGGCGACACGGATCCGCCCCATGCCATGCTAGATCGGGTACCTGTTTTGGGTGTGGCCAACCGGGTCACATAGTCAAGGACTGTCCCAGAAGACGGGGAGACCGCATCAGTTACCGCCACCGCCACAGATGGGTCAGAACTGAGGAATTGCGCCGCAGAATGCACAGTATGGTAGATTGAATGGGCCACCAGCTCAGAGATGAATCAAGTTATGCATTGAGCAGGAAGGGCAATGTCCCCAGAACAATTTTATTAGAGTGGCGCAGCCAAATTTTGGTTAAGTTTATAGAACCTCAGTTGTTGTAATGGAGTCACAGAAAAGAGAATCACTGGTTATAGTTGTACTTGAATATTCTGCCTATGTATAACTTTGATACTATATATAAAAAGGTTTGGCTCGAGGAGCTTTTGTTGTAATGAATTGTTGTTGCAATGTGATACAATTTAATCCGTCGACGGAGAAAAATTTCGAATTTATCAGAAGTCGAGGAGGGCCCTTGATTTCCCTAATCTCGTCACAAGAGGCAACCCGTTTGTTAGACATGGGTTGTCAAGGTTACCTGGCAACTATCGTGGATATGATAGTTGAGGAGCTGAAGATTGAAGATATTTTAGTTGTGCAAGAATTTCCATATGTATTCCGAAGGAATTGCCGAGGAATGATGACTTGTTTGATCAGTTGCAAGGAGCGTCGATATTTTTGAAAATCGACTTGAGGACGGGATATCATCAGCTGAGGATCAGGAAAGAGGACATTCCAAAGTCAACATTTCGTACTCGGTATGGTCATTACGAGTTCACTGTGATGCCATTCGAGTTAACGAATGCTCCAGCTGCTTTCATGGATCTGATGAACCTAGTATTCAAGGAATATCTAGATCAGTTCGTGATCATGTTCATTGATGATATTCCGGTGTATTTGAGGAGTACTGAAGAGCATGAAAGTCACTGGAGATTAGTGCTCCAAACCCTGAGAGTTCATTAGTTGTACACCAAGTTCAGCAAGTGCGAGTGTACTTTCCAAGAGCTGAAGCAAAAGCTAACAACCGCACCTGTGCTAACGATTCCATCTAGTCCTGGAGGGTACGAGATCTATGGTGATACGTCGTTGAGAGGACTAGGTTGCATGCTAATGCAATATGGTGAGGTTGTTGCATACATCTCCCGTCAGTTGAGACCTCATGAACTGAACTACCCGACGCATGACATAGAACTCACAGCAATCATCTTTGCGTTGAAGATTTGGAGACATTACTTGTGTGGGGAAAGATTCCAAATCTTTGTTGATCATCAAAGTCTCAAAGTATTTATTCTCTCAGAAGAAGTTGAATATGAGACAGTGTTGTGAGTTAGAATTTCGGAAGACTGTGATTGTGATGTATTGTGTCACCCTGGAAAGACGAATTAAGTCGCAAGTGCATTGAATTGGAAGTCTTCAGTGGCACATATGGTGATCAAGGAGTGGAATTTACTCGAGAGAGCTCGAATTTCGGCTTTCAAATTTCCGGTAGGCCACCTTTTGAATCTTATGGCCACCCTCAGAATTGAACCGAAAGTTCGGTTTAGGATCAAGATGTTTCAGTTGACGAAACCAGATGTTCAAGAAATCCTGCAAGAGAATACCGGTAAGTGAAAGGTTGACTTTTAGATTTCGGAAGATGAAATGTTGAAGTATAGTGGGTGATGATAGGTGTCAGACAGTACGGAACTTAAGGAGGAGACCTTGTTAGGAATTCACTATAGTAGTTGCAGTATTCGACCAGACAGTACAAAGTAGGTCAGAATCGGCGTTAGCTCAATTGGTAGACCGCTATAAAGATAGATATCACCGGTCAGGTTGCAAGTGTCAAATGTGCTAGTAAGTGGAAGTTCCGTAAAGCAAGCCGGGAGAACTTTTACAATCACTCGAGAGTCCCGAGTGGGAGTGGAAGTATGTCACGATGGAACATTGTAACAGGCTTACCAAGGAGTTAGAGGAGTAATGATTCCACTTGGGGTTGTGGTTGACAAACTAAAGAAGTCGGCTCGCTTCTTGGTAGTATGAAAGGATCTTGATTTGGACAAACACGCAGAAATGTATGAGTCAGATAGTTCGTCTGCATGGAGTGCCAGTGACGAAACTATATCAAAGCTAAATCAAAGGTTCTCAATTTCAGCAGAGCAGTCAGATGGTTTCTTTTAAAGCAGTGCATAGCAGAGTGTACAGAATTTTAGTGGTGAGAAGAAAGTGAGATGAAGAAAAATCGCAGGTCCGAAGTCAGCTCAATAATCACTGATTGTAGTTGCCGTGATCAGTGCTAGAGTTAAGACTACTTGGAACCGCCAGAAAAGTTGTATCGTTGAACATCGAAGGCCCTTAGAGTTCTAAATTGGTGATTATATCTTCCTGAAGGTGTCACCAATGAGGGATGCATTGCGCTTCAGCAATGAGGGAAAACTGAAATTGAGGTACGTAGGTCCCTTTGAGATTCTAGAGAGAGGATCAAGATCTTAACGTATCGCCTTGCATTGCCGCCGAGATTGGCGCAAGTGCAAGACGTCTTTCATGTGTCAATGTTGAGGACGTATGAGCCTGACCCGACCCACGTGCTAAATCTTGAAGAATTAGACGTGGACGACAGAGTGTCATACGTGGAAAGCCCGGTTCAGATTGTGGTTCAAAATAGATTATGTGTACCAAGATGGTCCCTTTGGTTAAAGTGGTCTAACAACACCATGGGACTGAAGAAGCAATCGAGAAAAGTGAGACTCGATGAGGCAACGATACCCCCACCTTTTTGTTTAAGGATTGGTAAAGGTTTAAATTTTGAGGACGAAATTTAAATAAGAGGGGAAGAGTTGTGACATCCTAGATTTTCAATCTTGATTTTAATTGAATAAACCGGGCCTTTCATTGACGCGCCTTTAGTGCTATTCTCAGAGCCGATCACTCATGAGATAACTAGACTATCTGGGGAAGTCATTAAGAGATTTTAATGCAATAGACTTGAGAATTCGACCAGGAATCGATAGCTCGACCATGCTCATCTGCCGAGATCATTACAACACAGTAAGATCGATTAAAAATCAGAGATAGGTCGGTTCGACTGAGATATGTGGTTAAACGTGGGTGATTCCACTAAATTGGAAAATTCTCGTTAGTTGGCACTAAACTGATTTTTCTATTGTTTTGGTACCCTGTGTTCGTAATTGAATCCTCAAGATTTTCACAACAACCAAGAGTCCCCAATATGTCGAGTAGGTTCATTGTGGCTCAAAGAAAATCGACCACGGGTCATTTGCGCTAAAAATTTCTGAAAGCTACCTAGTAGCCTAGGTTACGCTAAAAATGCGCCAGAGTGAAATTAACCGCGAATTTGAATTCGATTTTAGAAATTGAAAGTTCTGTCATGTCACAAATCATTTTAGGAACGTCGACTCTTCCTCCGAAGAATTTTTGGAGATTCCGAGATTTTTACGAGAAATCGATTCGGATGTTGTGGAAATTAACGGAAATTCGTATGGGCTGAATTGAAGTGAAATTTGGACTTCCAAGCTGAGCTATTAGATGATGGGAATTTGTGGAAATGTGTGGGATTTTTCTTCGACGAATTTGGACGTTGATTTGGGAAATTTCATGAAGAAATTGAAGCCAAAACTTACGAAATTCGGAGCTATGGTTGGTGAGTTGTATTTTGGCCTCAAATTGGACAATTTGTGGAAATTCTATTCAAGAAAGTATTAAGGACATTAAGATATGCTTGAAGACCAAAGGGGGGGACCAAGCATTTATGTTTTGGCTAAGCATGTGGACTTTTTGCCTTTCTCTCTCCACCAATCTTCTTGGACAAGCCTCTACCGACCTCCTTCTTCCTCATTCAATCCCTGCCTCAGCCAAAGGATCACTCTGCTTCTGCATTTTCTTTCGGCCCTGCAAACCCCCCAAAATTCCATTGTCTGCTAGCCGTTCTCCTTCATCTCTGCCATCCACCAAAGCTTCCATTTTCTCCTACATCCGCTCACCTCACGCCCACGCGTCCAAGCCCCCACCACCATTGGTCAAAGCCCCAACCGAAGCCTTCCATCGTTGACTCCACCCTCTTGCAGCAACGTCTGGATGCCAATTGCCCCACTGAAACAACCGCACGACCAGCCCATCTCAACCTGCAATTTTTGGCCCGTCTTCGACTTCTTCAATCCACAAAGCCATCGAGTCAAGCCTAACAAAAGAAAACCCTGCTGTTGACTCCATCAATCCATTGACACGTCCACGGCTTCGTCTTTGACCGCACGCCAACGAAGCAATTTCATCATCGCGTGTCTTCAGCGGATCAAGTCCTCCAGCGACGCGTCTTCGGCCCGATTGCAGTCAGTCCTAGCCGTGGGCTTCAACTTCAGCAACCCACGAAGCGTTCTTCTTATCCCAGTGAAATCAGCAGCCCATCTTCAGTCAAGCCTAGCAAGTGTCGCAAGCCCACTTCGCAATTTCAGCTTTTGGTCCAGCCCACTTGGGGCCCGCAAAGCAGCCCAAGCCCAAAGCCAAGCCCGCTTTGGAGTTTTCCGTCCCCCGTCGCGTCCCCGTCGAATTGAACCGAGCGGTTCGATTAACAAGTGAGTTTAACTTACTAATCCTCACTTAGTAAGTTAATGATTCTTAAGGGTTGATTTTTTTAGGTTAAGCATGGATTAGGTGGTTGGTTAGATTAGATTAGTAAATTTATTTATTTACCGATGCATGTTAGGTGGATAGTTAGTACAATTAGGGCCTAGACAAGATGTAGTATTTATCTAGAGTGATTCAAAAATTAGGGCCTAAGTCACTTTTCGGTATTTAATAATTAATTTCCGTAATTATTTATTTATTTATTTTTCGAAAATTAGACCGGGATAGCTATTGACCGGAATTTTATGCTGATTATTATGGTGTAATATGTTTATTTAATTGAGCTTTAATTTGTGTTGATTGTGCATGAATTGTATTTTAGGATTTTATTCCTAAATTGATTTAATTTTAGAAAATAACCAAGCATTGGTTTAGACACCAAAAATATTTTGGTGGACCATATAAATTAGTGGGATTTTCAAGGGTGAAAATACTGTATTTTGGCTAAGGCCGACCGTGTACCCACACACGAGTATTTTTATTGGGTACCCTTAATATGAGGGAAATATGCCAAGGTATTATGTTAGTTGAGAAACTTGAGTGAGGAATACCACGTTCTTGGCTGTGGGTGAATAATCGTGTGATGGTCTGTGGTCATAGTAAGATGATTGTTGAGAACTGAGATGATGTATGTGATGCGATGTTATGAGTTAGATCAAGTTAACTACCTCATAGAGGTTGTGCCCATTGAGCCGTAATCAACCACCTCATAGAGGTTGTGCCCATAGGGCCGTAATCTGCCACCGAACTTGGAATCGGTTGTGCTCGCTGAGTCGTAATTTAGCATTGATAAAGCTAGTACGAACACCTAGAGGGGGATGAATAGGTGTACAAGATACTTTTTCGCAGGACTTAGAACAATATGTTTGATGGATAGTAAAATAAGATTCAACTATTAAATAGATGAATAACACGAAAGCATAAATAGGAAGTTCAGGGATTAGAGAAGATGAACACAGAATTTATAGTAGTTCGGCTTAATCCAAGCCTACGTCCACTCTCCCGCACTAACAGCCCACCGGCTGGATTTCACTATGAATCAAAAGAGTTGTTACAATATCACGTCCTTGATTCCATAGTGTAGAAACTCAGCTACACTTCCCCAAGGTCTCACAAGTATCTAATCTCTCTTTTGAATACAAGTTTCACTCAACAATTGAATCAACAAAGAACAAGGAGCTTCAGACTTTGGAATTTATCTATCACGCACTCTCTCGAATAACCAAAGCTTCTCCATTTTATACTCCTCCATGCCTTCATACCCGTTGGCACTTTCCAAAGGAGTTCCTCCATCAAACCGTTGGATGGAATCAATTAAGGAGATCTTCGAGTTACTTAAGGAAAGAGATGATAGCCCATCAATCCTGCTCGCCCATACAATCAGGATCTAAGTTTCCATAAGTAGAACCTTCCAAGTATACCTTGTCAAACAATGAATCTAACTTATTCGTATCAAGATAAAAACGAATAAGATATTTAAATGCTATCTCCAGCCGTAAGGGACTTCTTTAACCACTTGAAACAAATCTTTAAATAAATCCTTGATACTGGATAGATCTTCTTCAACGGTCTAGATACAGTCAATGAGGGCAGACTTTAAATCTTGAATCTGATGGTCTTCAGACTTTGTCGACAGAGTCTTCAAGTCTTCGGATTAGACTGATGGAAACGTTTTTGTCAACATATAAGGAAGTTTTCTCCAACAAGCATTACCACCAAAGTATGGTTGTGCACACTGGACCGTAATCTACCATTGAATTTGGAATCGATTGTGCCCGCTGAGCCGTAATTCAGCATTATCGCCAAAGTTTTAGTAGACCGTGCTCACCGAGCCGTAATTCAGCGTTGGGGTTGAGTATTTGAGATGACCATGTAGGTCGTGCTCGTTGAGCCGTAATTCAACGTAGAGTTTAAGTAATTGAGATGACCGGGGAATGGTCTAACTGACATGTAATCAACTGAGTCGATTGATCAATGATTCGATCTCAATTCTTGATTTGATGTGATTCGATGATTGCTTATTGAATTAACTTGCAGGAAGGAACTTAGGCCAAGGTAAGCCCTCCGATTCATGGTTGTGCTTAGGCAGCCCTTTGGGCGTATTTTCTTCCTAGTCGGGTCCTAGGGGGTTGAACTTGCTGAGACGTAGTCTCACTCTATTGTAGGATAACATTTTCAGGTCCCTAGTTGATAGCGGTGGAGGACCCAAGGCCCGAAGTTTAGAAGGGGAATCCCAAAGAATCGATGATCTTGTCCAACTAGTTAGTCATAAGACAATCCTATTTTGTTGGAAGTCAATTCTTTTTTATAGGCTTTTGTGTATAAACTTTCGTGTTTATAGAAAGGTATTTTGTGAAAAATGGGCCCTACTTTTCTATCCCATCTTATTGTTGTCCGGGGAGTTATTAATCATTTCGCATGTGCACATAAATGAATGGGTTGGCGATACGTCCTGGGACATCGCTAATTTATTGACCAAACAGGGATGGGCACGTGATCAGAGGATCAGGACATGACAGGTGGAATCACCCACAATTTAATTACATGCCTCTGTCGAACCTACCTATCTCCGGTCTCTAGTCGATTTTAACGGTGCCGTATTGATCCTTACATATTAGCACGGTCAAGTAGTCGATTTCTGATCGAATTCTCAAGTCTGTTGCGTTTATATTCCTTAATAGCTTCACCAGATAGATTAGTTATCTCGTGAGTGATCAGCTTAGAGAAAAAGACTATAGGCACATCGATGAAAAGTCCAATTCACATTATCAGGACAGGGTTGAAAATCAGGATGTCACATAATCTGTCCATCGATCAATACGAAGCCAAGTTCATTGAGCTATCAAAATACACGCCAAGGATGATCGAGGACCTGGTAGACAGAACAAGGAGATTCTAGGATGGCATGAGCCAGAAATCCACAACCAGCCAAGGCAAATCTCAAGCCATCATTATCAAGCCAAATGGTCCACTCTAATTTTTCAAAGTTTCCCGCCTACAGCTCTTGGGTGGCAAGTTTATTTTGCCTCATGATTGTATCTAGAAGATGAGTTGGCCAAGCTAAAGGCCTTACTTGGCAATCTAAGCTCCTAGGCATCATCGACGATGGCCTGCTTTTCGCTCTTCCATTGGTCCACCTATATGCCGCATTTAATGGGTATTTAATGAAGTCTAATGATGATGCTACTCTAGGTTGCCAACTCGGCAATTCTAGAATATTCAATTATAATGAGGGCTCGTGTAACGTGTTCCAATTGGTCCACATATACGTCACTTTTTCTAGAACTTCCAAAGATATTTTTCCGCCATCATAACGTTTGAATTTTCAAGGGGACAACTCATCCTTTCATTAAATGAGGTGATTCTAGAATTCTCCTTGTTTGGTCTTTTTCTTCATTAATGAGGCAGTCTAGAGAATTCTATCATCCAAGTTGATTTCGGGGTTGGAGAAGGGATCATTAGGTACACCTCAAAAATCGAATCATGTACACCTGAGATTCGGTTATCACACCCTATATTTGCCCAAACCATTCCTTTGGACGATCAGTCGGCCAATAAGGTCGGTTGTCCTTTGATTTGTTCAAGACCAATCCTAAGGTTGCCCATGGCCTAGCATAAAGCCAAGGCACTCATGGACCTTATAATTTGTGACGGAATAGCCGGGTCTATCCTTGGGCTCATTCCGGTCGGCACCCGATCCACCAGTAGGGCTCATGGTCGGTGCATTCCCAATCCATGATCGTACCTCACCAATTCAAAATTCTGTTCTGATCACTAAGAATTAAAAGGGAATGATACATTTTTGGTCTGAAGACGGTCACATTTGATCAATTCCGACTGTCCATGTATTGGAGCATAACCGAGCGGAATCACCTGCAACCAGAAATTGCGACCGGTTAGATCGACCCATGACCATCCGCTGATCCAAAATCATCATGTGACCAATTCTCGTGATCAAAAAGTCATCTTAAGAGCTGGTGATCATATTCCATCGGTATGGTCGGTAGAAATTCACAGCTGACAACTCGACCAATTTGTGACCAGTCCATTAGTTGGTTGGTCGTGACCGATTCGTGATTCCTTGCAAATTGAACTGATCGATCCATGGCCAATGGCCCATGATCAATCCTCTTAGGTCATTATGGCCGATCCTTATGGGGTCAGAATCGAGGATGTTACAAAATCGATCAATTCTCCCTTTGAAGTAGATATCAAACCCATTCCAGTAGTTTTAACCAAATAACAAAAGATCCACTTAATAATTCCCCAATGCTCCTTACCCGAATTGCTCATGTATCGGCAAGCAAGACTCACTGCATGAGTCAAATTTGGTCTACTGCAAACCATAGCATACATGAGGCTCCCTATTGCACTAGCATAGGGTACTTGAGACATCTTTACAACCTCCTCATGTGAACTAGGGCATTGAATCTTGAATAATTTGAAGTGATTTGCTGAGGGTGTACAAACTGGCTTAGCCTTCCCTATGTTGAACCATTCTAAGACCTTCTCAACATACTTCTTTTGATTTACCCAAAGCTTACTCGCATGCATTTGTAAAGATTTCCATGCCAAGGATCCTCTTTGCAACACCAAGATCCTTCATTTCAAACTCATTGCTTAACTAAGACTTTAGGGAAATTATGTCTCTCATTTTTCTTGCAGCAATCAACGTATCATCAACATAGAATATCAATAGAATAAGCAACTTATCATCCAAAACTCTATAGTAGACACAAAAATCATGCATACTCCTCATGTGGCCAATATGAAGCATAAAAGAATCAAACCTTTTATTCCAATGCCTTGGAGATTGCTTCATACCGTGAAGTGATCTCTTGAGCTAAAAACATGATTATCTTTCTCTTCCACCTTGAAGCATTCGGGCTGCTCCATGTAAATTTTCTCCTCCAAGTCACCATGAAAGAATGCCATCTTCACATCTAGCTGCTTGAGCTCCAAGTCATGCATGGCCACTATAGCTAGTAAAAAACAAATTGACGTGTGTTTTACAACCAAGGAAAATATCTCGTCGTAATCGATCCCCTCCTTTTGTGCATAGTTCTTAGCAACAAGTCAAGCCTTGTGTCTCTCTTGCTCTTTCTCTGTTGTTGCTTCCTTTCTTCGAAGAACCCATTTCCAGCCAATTACTTTCTGATCCTCAAACTTTTTCACAAGTTCGCACGTCTCATTCTTTTGTAACGACTCCATCTCCTCCATCACTGCGGTCATCCACTTTTCTCTGTGATCACTAAAGTCAAGACATTCTTAGCACATAAACATTAACATTTGTTCGAACTTGCTATGAAATTCACTAATCTCTGTTCATGAAGTAGGTTGACATAAAGGAACCCTAGAGAGCCTATTTACAAACTAGAAACAAACCCAATAAAGCATTGATCTCCTCGTATTCACAAAGTTCAGAAAAGCAAATCATAGAGGGCATGGAACAAACTTCTTTGTCCAGGGCCAATCCATACCAGATTTGCCTAAACAAGCAAATCCATATGGCCACAAATTTGATGTCCTCAGACAAAACAAATTCAACTTCCGAAGTCTTCCTTTTCCATTCCTAGAACATCCAGGTACTTGCCTATCAGCTGCTCTTGACAAGCCTTGCGCCTCACGGCCCATCGAGCAACCGCGTTTGCCTCTTTTTTTTTTTTGGGGGGGTAGTGGGAGCCTTATGTATTGGTATGGAGCCATTGTTCAACATTTTCATAGTCAAAAGTCTACAAAGAAAAGATGAATGAAAAATGACCTTCTTATATATTGGAATAAGGATTAAGAGAAAAGATAGAATTATATCACATCATATTCGAACAACTCGGTTGGGGCGAAGGGTAGCATGGTGATCATGGTGGTGATGGTGGTGGTTGATCCATTGGTTTTCTTCAAAACTTGCGATCTCAACATTTATTTAAAAAAAAAAAAAAATTGGAACCATATTTTTTAAACAATTGGTGCATGGGCTTTCTGTAGGAGCAAAAATCAAGTTAATGAAACATCGAATAAAAAAGTTTTGTCCAATCAAAATTTGGTCCAACTTTGTTTATATATATATATATATATATATG
This sequence comes from Eucalyptus marginata, assembly GCA_014182565.1. NCBI lineage: Eukaryota > Viridiplantae > Streptophyta > Magnoliopsida > Myrtales > Myrtaceae > Eucalyptus > Eucalyptus marginata. The sequence continues at coordinate 26,541,378 of CM024587.1, forward strand.
TATGTATGTATGTATATTTATAGATATGTGTCAAGCTTTTTCAAAATTTTCTCAAGTAGATTGTTTGAAATGCTTGACCTTGTGAGATTAAGAGCTTTTTATTCATCAAAATTATTTATGGTGTTTGGTTTTTCCCTAAAGACCAATTTCTCAACTCAGTCTCAAAATCAAAAGACACATTCTTAGAGACATAGATATTAACATTTGTTTCGAACTTGTAATGAACTTCACTAATCTCCTATTCACGAACCTGCCTCACAAAAACGAACCCTAGAAAGCCTATTCACATTGCCTCGAAAGTCTCAAGTCCCATGCAAATAGGGCATAGGGTAGCATGGTAATCGTCGTGGTGATGGAGGTGGTGGTGGTAGAGGCAGCAAAAAGAGACGCTCAAAGAAGCACTTCATGGGTGGGGATGTGAGGTGAGGGAGACTGGTTTTGGGAAGACAGGAAAAAGAAGAATGGGGAAGAAGCTACTGCAATGGCTTCACTTGAGGCTCATTCTTTTATAGGCCGCTACAAGTTCAGTCTGAGAGGCATGCCATGTGACCACTCATACTTTACCTTTCCGCCCACCGCCACTCCAACTCCCACGTAGCAATAGCACTCGATCCACTCTTTTTATTGAAAATTCACGATTCCGACATTTTTGTGAAATTCGAACAATATTTTGGAAATAATTGGTTCATGAACTTTTTGTCGATGCAAAAATAAAGTTGACGAGATTTCGAATAAAAGAGTTTGATTTGAAATAATTGATCTTGTGAGGTTTAGAGTTTTATAATCATCTAAATTACTTAGATTCAATCATGGTGATCGGATTTTAAAAAAAATATATCATGAGTGTTTCATTCGGTTCGATTATTGAAAATCCGTGATCTCGACTTTTTTATTAAATTTTGAACAACGTTTTTTACATAATTGGATAAGGGTTTTTCGTAGGTGTCAAAATTAAATGAAAAAAATTATGATGAGTCAAAACTCGACCTAATTTGGGTAATATATATATATCAATCTTCAAAATTTTCCCAAACTGTACTCCTCCTTCATCGCCCACTTCGCCCCCACTTCCAGCGCCTCCATTGATGCTTCGGAAGACGCTATCGTGGCATCTTCATTATGCGCAAGACACGTGGAAAGAGCTACATGGCTTCTCAAAGCCATGAATAGATTGCCTCTGTTCTAGTACGGAAGCTTCACTAGGCTTCCTCCCCAGCACTTATAAACCCCTAAATCGCCCCTAAACCTCTTTTCGTGCGGTTCTCTCCGCAATCCTCAACCCTAAATCGCCCCAAACCCCTTCGCTCTCTTTCTTGCAATGGACTCAAATCTGATCACGGTATTTTCGGTCGATAATACTATTCTACATTAGATTTTAATCGTCAGAATATCATGTTGTTCTATGAACCTAAGTCTTTCATCAATTTCGAAGGCATCCATATCACTGGCAAACATTAATTAGTTGGTCTCTTCATAACATCATATTGCATAATCTAATATGCAAATGAGCAAATTGGTAGAATGGAACTTTTGTTTGGTCGAGCCACATCACCACAAAGAAAGGCTTAATTACCTATTAGCAACTACATTGATGTACTTCCGCATTAGTTTATGTAACTTATTAATTTAGCTGTACTTTGATATATAGTTATTTTTCATATATGAATTTGAATAGAATTAGGGTGTGTATGAACTTGAATGGACTTAGGGCTCACGAATATAACAGCAGAAAGGAAAACACGGATACTCATATGAACACCAAAAAGAGTAGTTAAGACATTAGTAAGCAAAAAAGAAACAACAGAACCTCTTGTGCAGCTAGTGACAAACGGAGTGCTTCACAGATCACAAACTAAAGCACTCCAGAAAAGCTAAGAGAATTAATAAAACTCTAGTTCACTAGCAACTTAAACGAAAAGGACCGAAGCTAGAGAGGAGTCACTGTCCAGCGCCACTCCAAACTAGATTTGCTTGATACGACCAAATCCAAATGGCCACGAAGTTGACCTCCTCCAACAAAGCGAAACCAGCATTTCCTCTTAAGTTCCCGCGTCCACTCCTAGAGAACCACCAAATGTCGACCACCATTCAGTGAACGCCACCTCAAGTTCAAAAAACGTAAGCACCATGCCAACTCATGGCTTTCCATAGCTGCAAAAGTCGATTTAATGGTACATCGGATGGAAAAGTCCGATCCGGACAAAATTTGGTCAAATTTAAGCAAAACATAAATATAAATATTATTTTTCAGAGGCGTCGTTAGGGATTCTTACTTGAAGTACTGTGGTGGTGGGTCCTGCAGTCACCCCCGGGGTTTGCTCATGCATTGTCGACTTACGGGGTTCCCTAGGTTATCAAAAAAATATATATATATATATATATTTCAAATATTTTCCAATTAGATGATTTAAAATATTTGTTATGAGGTTTGGAGTTTTCTAATAATCTAATTTGGGAGCCGGACATTTGAAGTGCAAAAACTTGACACGAAATGACATTTAAATGTCAAAAGTTACAAAAATGACATTTGAGTGCAACTTTTTTGAAAAATAAGACTTAAGTGCCAAGTTCGGTGAATGTGGCCGAAAATCTTATGTGGCAATTTTTAATAATATAACTCAGCTACGCAGCACATCGACGAACCGAGCTAGCGACGAAGAATCAAAATGACGTCGTTTTGTCTGTTTTTAAATTTTAATATAAATAAAAATTAAATTAAAATATTTATACTTATAAAAATAAAAATAAAAAAAAAAAAAGAGAAAAGGGAGGAGGAGGTAGAAGGCAAGGGCCGAGCCCTTGTTGCTGCCTCCCCAATGTCACCGGAAAAGGTCAGCATGGCCCTTACCTGCCTGCAATGTTCATCTTCTGCCTCTTTATATATATAAATATATATATAATGTATAAATAAATTTAGTTTTGAATTTAATTTAATTAATATTTATAGTAATTATCTAGTCATGTCAGCAAAACAGCGTCGTTTTTACACTTATTAATCACGTTCGTGTGCAAAACGACGTTATTTTGCACTTGTTTCGCTGAAAAATTATCACATCAGCATTTTGGTTGGATTTTCTCACGTTGCCACTTAACTGATCCATTTTGCTACAATTTTGATAATTAAGTGTCACTTTATTAACTTTTGGCACTTAAGTGTCATCTCATGTCAAGTTTTAGCACTTCAAGTTTTCTTTTGCCCATCTAAATTACTTAGGTTCAATCGCAGCAATTGGATTTTCAGAAAAAAATATCACGGCTGTCCATTCGGTTCAAATCTTGAAAATTCATGATCTTTGACCTTTTTTAAAAAATTCAAAGTAGATCTTTTAAAAATAGGATAAGGGCTTTTCGTACGTGCAAAAATCGTGTTAATAGAAACTCAAATTAAAAAAAAAAAAAAAAAAGGTTAAAACTAGCTTCTTTGTTTGTTTTTTTTATTGTTCAGCTACTGCCCATGGAAATGGCTAAGTGAATAGTGGGGTAGTCTAGTTTCATACCTTTGACGAGAAAAATCAGGAATAGAATGACAGAGGGCAAGGAATAGTAAAACCCCACACATTCTTAGGTTTTTTTTTTTTTTTTTTTTTAGAGTGCATGGATCCCAATCACATGTTTCCCTAAATGCATATGACCAATAACTAGGGCACCTTTCATTTTAGAATTCACCTTAAGGTCATTCTACTAATCTCAAGCAAATAACTAGCACACCTTTTGGAACAATGAACCTACAAAGTTTATCATTATGTACCAAAAGTAGGCATTGGGAGATCTTTTTCATATACATGGATCATGTCCATCATCATCAATGGTCTTCCCTTTCCAATTAGAAAAATTTGTATGGAACATCACACCATCAAAACTCATTATGTGAATAGTTTGTCCATTGATTTGGTGTGCACAGCTTGTTTTCAAACAAACGGTTGAAAAAGGGAGAAGTGCTAAAAAAGTCCTAAACATTTTGTCTTTGTGCCGATTTAATCCTAAACATTTTTTTCGTGCCGATTTAGTCCTAAACCTTTTTATGTTGTGCCGATTCAGTCCTTTCTGGCCAATTTTGGTCGGATTTTGCTGACTGCATGCCGGCCGGCTGACGTGGCCTGATCGGCACTGAGGTGGACAACTTTTAATAATATTTAATATTTAATATTTAATATTTTTTTTTTTTTTTTTTTTTTTTTTTTTCTTCCTCCAGCCCGATCACCGGAGCTCGGCGACCGGCTAGAGGAGACGGCCGACGAGGTCAAGGTCGACCTCGCCGGCCACCTCGCTAGTTGCCGCGAGGGAGGCCTCACCGACCATGGGCGAGGCTTGGCTTGATCCCTCGCACCGCTCGGCGCAAGGCCGCCTCGAGGCCTTGGCGACGAGGCTCGCCCTCGCCGGATCTGGCGAGGGTCAAGCCTCGCCCATGGCCGGCAAGGGCGAGCCCTGCCAGCTCAACGGCAACAGCAGGCGGCTAGATTAGCTCCAGCAGACGGCGAGCAGGGCGCGGGTGACGAGCGTGAGAGGCGAAGACGCACGGACAAGCACACGAGCGGGGGATGACGCAATTGGTGCGGCGAGGCCACCTCCTCACCCTCGCCCTCGCCCTCGCCACCTAGGCCTCGAGGCGGCCTTGCGCCGGGCGGGCGAGGCTCACCCTCGCCGGATATGGCGAGGTCAAGCCTCGCCGGCCATGGGCAAGGCTCAACCCTCGCCGGATCCGGGCAAGGTCGAGCCTCGCCGGCCATGGGCGAGGCAAGGACCCTCGCCGGATCCGGCGAGGGCAAGCCTCGCCGCCCGCGCGAGGCCGTCCTCGCGGCCACTAGCGAGGTGGCTGGCGAGGTCGACCTTGACCTCACCGGCCGTCGCCTTTTGGCCGGTCACGAGCTCCGGATCGATCGGCCGGAGGAAGAAAAAAAGAAAAATAAAAACAGAAAAAAAAAAGAAAAATAAAAGAAAAATAAAAACAGAAAAATAATAAAATAATAAAAATATTATTAAAATATTATTAAAATATTATTAAAAGTTGTCCACGTCAGAACTGATCACGCCACGTAAGCCGGCCGGTGTCTAGTCAGCAAAATCCGGCCAAAATTGGCCGGAAATGACTGAATTGGCACAACGTAAAAGGGTTTAGGACTAAATCGGCACCAAAAAAAGGTTTAGGATTAAATTAGTACAAAGATAAAAGGTTTAAGACTTTTTTGGCACTTGATAAGTCTGCATAGGAGTGTAGACTAAATCTGCGTGAGGGTTCGCTATTATGTGAAAACCCATGTACACACTATGAATAGCTACTGCTTTCATAGCTTTTGAGGGTGGGACCACATAATCATTACGGAGATGCGAATATGGTCCTTCGTCTTCTAAGCTGAGCTTCATTTTCTTTCACCTCTGAATTGGTATATTACCGGTTGAGGACCAATCGGGCGTAACAATATCTCATTTAACTCAATTTTTGCACCTATGGAAAACGCATGAACCAAGTCTTTGAAAAATAAGGTTTGAATTTCAAAAAAATGTCACGATCACGAATTTTCAATAAAATTAGTAGATCGACCACTACTACAATCACCACCGCAGTAACCATGCTACCCTCCACCTCATATGCGTGGGGGCCCCAAGACTCTTAAGACAATGCTCAAATACGACACAATGTAAGTATTTCTTTTTTCTTGTTCCTTATCCTTGTATACAAGAAGATCATTTTTTCATTTAATTCTTTGCAAACGTTGGGCTATGTTGAACGATGGCAGTGATTGAACCTAAATAATTTAGATGAATAAAAAAAATTTAAAGCTCACAAGATCAAGCATTTTAAACTATCTAGATGAGAAAATTTTGAAAAATGATATTTGTATATTTTTTACCTAAATTACCAAATTTTGATTGGCATAACTTTTTCATTCAACGTCCATTGACTAAATTTTTGCACCCACAACCTTACCCAATTAATTAAAAAATATGGTTCGGATTTCAAAAAATGAAAAAAAAAAGTCTAGATCACAAATTTTGAAGAATCTAACCAAAGGAATGGTCATGATATAAATATATATATATATATATATATATATATATATTTAATATCCGATCGCCATGATTGAATCTATGATTAAAAAAGATTTAGACCTCACAAGATCAAGTATGTCAAATCATCTGATTTCAAATCACACATATGTTTTACTCAAATTTAGCCCAATTTTGACTGGATACAACTTTTTTGTCCAATATCCCACTAAAAATCGATTTTTGCACTTACAAAAAGCCAGGTGATTGTGGTGCTCGCCTTTTTCGAACTCAAGAGGTGGCGCCCACTGCATGTTGGTCGACATGTGATGGTTCTCTAGGCGTGGATGTTGGAAGTTAAGAGCAAATATTGGTTCAGAAGGCGTTTTACTCCAAATGCAATGGCTTCATGGCCGCAGATATGAGGTGAGAGAGACTGGTTTCGAAAGAGAGGAAGGAGAGTGGGGGGTGGGGTGGGGGGAAGAAGCTGCTGCAATGACTTTGCTTTTAGCTCATTTCCGCTTTTCGTTATTGATCTATATGCTATTAAAAAGTTAACTCACAAATTTTATCTCCATTCTCTAGAAGACTTAAATAATTTTTAGATGGAGGATAAAATGGTAATCTTTATTGCTTTTAAGGGAAAGTCTTTTGCGAAAATTATGAGGAATTGAGATTATGTATACCAGTGTAGAAATTTCTCCCAATGTTGATTTTCAAGAATACTTTGTGTCTTGGAAGATTATTTGTCGAATAATTGTTTAAATTAGAGGATATGGTGACATACAATTTTAATTTCGCCATGAAAGATTACTATATATATCAAAGTACACCTAAATTAATAAGCTGTATAAAATAAGCGGAAGTCCACCCATGTTGTTGCTAATAGGTAATTAAGCCCTTTATTTTATTTTTGGTCTAGTTAATTTAAAGATTAGCGAGAATGGAGCGATCTAGTGATGTGACTCGACCAATCCAAAGCTCCATTCCACCAATTTGCAATGGACGGCTATGGTATTTTCATCAAAGCCATGTTGCTCAATCTCAATCCATTGAATGGAGAAAGCTGAGACTGATGGGAGCATCAACCACGCTCCAAGCGCTCCAAGTGAGATGGGTGGATGTGGTAATTTGTCAAGAGAGACAAATTCGTAGGAGCAAGTGTATTAGAATTCAATCAAATTCCCATTTCTACGTGCAGTACCTTCTAGGTTTACTATTGCTTCTTAGAAGGATCTCGGAAGAGTCAATATTTGGCACAACGAATGAAGTATGATGAAATATAAGCAATTCTCTTCATATAAACTATCTTATGCATTTCCATTCTCAAGCATGCTTGGAAAAACCCGAAGGTGATGCTTAAGATCTGAAGAATTTACTCTTCAAAAGTTAATCTTTGCAGCGTCAACCTTTAAATTTCTAACAAAAATCAGGCCAACCTTGACCAAAGAAAATCTAGTAACCCAAAATTTACCATTATTAGAACCTCATAACCGTGAACATTTCTTTTTGGCTTATAGTTCAAATAACTTACCATAAGCCGAAAAAATCTCGTGTGTCAATAATAAAACACGGGACGATCACGAATATTAGCAAGATGACAAAAGTCCTGGAACATAATTTATAAAGAAAACTGATGTTTCAAAAAAAAAAAAAAAAAGCAAAGAAAGAAGGAAGGAAAGAAAGAATCATCTATCATCAACTCCAACTTCCTTGCTGGGCAAACTGTGACTTGAGCATAAATTAAGTTGGAACGTACAATTAACATTAATGGCGCAAAATGGGAGAAGGACACAAGAAATGTCAAAAGTTGTCAACGGAGCTCACTTTAGCGTAAAAAATTTTCGCTTGCTCACTTATATGCCAAATCAGAGAAAAACGATTAGTTAAGTGCCTCTAGCGAGAAATTTCAACCAAAGAAATTGCGTTGTTTTTATAAAGAAAAATTTTATCTGATGTGGCATGTTTGTGACACTAAAGTCGTCGCTTTTTCATCTACTATACGATGTCCTTTAAGGATAATATGCTAACTAGGCACTTTGACGAGCCACGTATGATTGAGAAAATAATAAATTATGGCCAAGTCCGATTTCCAACGACCTAAATCGGAGTTGTCACTTAAATGATTATTATTTTTTTTTAAAATGGCATCTAAGTAATTCGAAAAGAACCTTTTACACCAAAGTAAGCATCGTACACAACTTTGAGCACTTCTAGCATCATTCTCTTGCAAAAAACTATCAAAGTCATCCATGGAGAAATTTCTACTCGTATAGCTTCAACATTGGCTCTAATTTTCCTCAGCACTTGGTTTTTTCTCTTCCTCCTTCTTCAAGTCCATGGTGTATCGAAAACCGCGAGACGCATTCAGGACAAGTGCTGCTCGCTGCATTAGACATTCGGCCAATTTGCATTTAATAATTGCCAGACGGAAAATTAGGAGTGCAGTATCTGTTCAAAAAAAAAAAATTTAGGAGTGCAGTACAACAGAATAGCCCAGAAAAAGGTCGAAAAAGATCACACGGTATGCATCAAAGAATAAGCCTCAGGAATAGAAATAAGCTCGTGAAGAAGCATCAGTTAAAAGAAAAAGAAATGATCACCTTTACAAATTTTAAGAAAACATTGTCATATAGAAATATATGATCACATAAAAAGCGGGCGTCACATATCACATTTTATCCCACAACATGACATGTGCAATTTGCACGTGTGCTTTAACTAATACATCAGTATTAAGGAACATTACCTTTCCCAAATAAAGGGATCAATCATGAGCCAATGAGAAAAAGACAACGGGACATGAGTATATTTATAGATATTTGGTTAATTAGACAAGTCTTTTTCAAGCAAAAAGTAACTTATTGATTGTCCAGCCAAAACTTTCAATATATTATTCGAACTACAAAACACTATGGAAAACGGAATTGTACACGGTTCGATGTGTCAATTTAGTACATTTTGAAAGGTTACAAGATCTTTACGGGGCTATAGGATGTGTTCCGCAAGCGAACTTTAAGGGGGGTTAATAGCATACAATATTTCATGACATTTAAGCCAATTAACTTCTCCATGTTAAATAACTCGCCTAAACATATCCTAATACAGTCGCTTGAATTCTGCAACTCAACCTCCTAACACATGAAAATTTCCATTATCCTGATACGAAGGCAGAAGGCAGAATATGGAGAGTACCGTGCCCCACCAGCGCTTGAGAAGGTCGGCTGGAGCATTCTTTGTGCTGGTCATGTCAAACGGATCCAAGGATGAACCGTCACCGGAGGCTCCGGCTCCGACTCCGGTCTTCACTTGGCTCGACATGGTAAAGAAAAGTAAATGGGAAAAGCTTCTTGGCAACTTTTTCAGAAAAGAAAAGAAAAGAAAGGAAAAATGTTAATCTTGCATAACTTATCCTTTTGTTCCCATGATATGAACTTTTATCAACTTTATGCTTTTTCACGGTCAAAAGAAATTAGCTTTATTCTTTCAATTATACTTTATCTATTTATGGATGCATATTTACGTGATATATAATTTAACAAAATAATACGCATGAGTGAACGGTCTTTTCTTTTTCTTTATCAAAGTTAAGCTACTTGAATAATTAGTAGAAAAATTGTAGCATCAAATAAGCGTTGTATGGAAATTATGACACTATTAGTGTCATTGTTGCTTTCCATATTTATAGATATCTACAGCTGGGTGTGGTGTTCCATATCTTTGAATGCAATTTGAACATAATGTACTATTGCACTGCATCATGGTAAAGCTTGTGGTTAAAGGTGGTGGCGTTTTGATTGTTGGTGGCGGAGGAGTTGGAGAAGGAGGCCGTTGTAAAAATAGCTCTGGCGACACTATAGAGATGGCGGGGATGGTTGTGGTGGAAGCATCACCATGGTGGCAGGACCCGATTTTTTTGGCATGGACAGATGAATCAAAATTTCAATTGCCATTTCTGTGTGGAATTAAATCAGTGGAAATTAAGTTTCGATCTGTTACGTGTAATCACTTCCAAGTAATGAAATTGTTGGTGCTTCGAAAACTTGAAATTTTTAAAGATTAGGCTGTTAAATATTTCATGTTCCTAAACAGACCATGAAAGAAGTGGCAAAAACAATGAAGAGGAGACCACTGCCACAAAAGCCATCAAAGCGACTGATCTCTTATCGTGTCTTCGAGCTTTTACCTCAGGGGAGAGTTGCATGGCGTAAGGACCATCCAACCCGTAAAAGGCCTTTTATTCAAAACTTAGAACATGTCCATCTAATTATCCTATCAATCTCTCTGGCTAATTAGCCGCCAATTAATCCACCAATACCTTCCTCGAGAGACGCTTGTCAATTTATTGAGTGGAGGGATTTGTTGCAGATGGGAGATGGGAGTAAGTCAATTTTCCAAAATTGGCATGTGAAAGTAGTTTTTTCCATTTGTTCGCAGTGACCAGAATATATGTTCTCCGCATGACTAGTCAATCTTGTTCATGTAAGCATTCGCATTGCTTCGGGAGACAAGGTGTGGCTATTGAACTGATTGATCATGACAATGGATGAGGAGTTGCCCTTCTCCCCGCAATGCCGCCTATAATGTGGGGTCCGGGGATGGATCGATTTGCATGCCGTAGTAGATCACCTCGGTGTGTCAACATGAGAAGTGAAAAGCCAAGAGAAGTAAGGTCTCCATGGCATGACATGAAGTGAAGAGAGGCCAACGTAGCCAAGAATGAATTACCAACAGAAATTGGGGACTTGCAATGAGAAGCTTCAAAGGCATCCCCATTGAATTCCTAAAGTCAGCCGGCAATTCATCCTTGGCTTCACTCTACTCGCTTCACAAATCATGCAATGCCCTATGACTACTAATCATCACCAAGCTCAGCTCTTCATGTTTCCTGAGACAAACTCTTATCTCCATGATTTTTCTTGACTTTTTAATGGAGCTATTCTCTGCTATATATAGGAGAAGAAAGAATGGAAGAAAGGGAAAAAGAAGGCACAAGTGAAGTGATGAACATATTCTCTCTCGCTCTCTTTCTTCATAGGAGATGAAGGCACAGCACAAGTTGCTCTCTCTCTCTCTCTCTCTCTCTCTCTCTCTCTCTCCCCTCCCCCCTGCATGAAGCAATAGCACAGCTTTCTGGAATGGTTGACATGTTGAGAGAGAATTCCCCGAATAACTGAATCTCAAGATATCGATTATCTTGCGAGGTAGAGTGAGAGTGAAGTATCAAACATTGTTGGCCTAAGGCGAAATCAGTCCACTTATCGAACTGCGCGACCAATCTCCACGCGAACCATTCTGTCCACATGCATTGGACAAGCGGTAGCAAATATAATTTTCGCGACGGCATTATTACACAAGTAAGCTCGGAAGACAAGCTATGATTCCACGAGCTAATGTCCTGGCAATCTAATCAAAGGGAGAGACCGGTTGTTCGGCCAAACTCAAGATATGAAGCTGTGGACGGAAAACAGTGTAAATTGATCTGATATGCTCACGAACTAATCAGCCATGTGAAAAGACTAGGACAAACCATTGAAAAAACCATTGGAAAATTAGAAGAATTAACGTATTGGAGGAAGAATACATAGCACTATAATTTGTATCCAAAAAATAATAACTCTAGAAAACAACAACGTAAGATAAATAGAAGGTGAGGTACGACTAACCAAATCTCTTTGGGTAATTAGTTCTCACCAATGATGTTAAGCAGTTTCACAAACTATGCCTCATAAAATACAATACCTGGAACTCGTTTGAATTAGCACTGCAAACAAGACTCCGTTGAACACTTCTTAATACAGACATATTATAGAAAAATTGAACTGACGGATGTGGGTTATGCTTGGAATATGGAAGTTCAAATCTATTTATAGAGTGGGTTATGCTTGGAATATGGAAGTTCAAATCCCCTCGAAAAGGTGGGGATTTCTATTTATAGAGTGGTTCTATTTATAGAGTTTGAGAGTTCATGTACTTAGTACATGAACTAAAGAGATATTTGAATTAAATAGATACAAAAATCGATACATAAACTCAAGAGATACATGAATTAAGTGACTATATTAACTCAAGAAATACCTAAATTAATGAGATACATGAATCGAAGAGACGTATCTTGTTTAGCTCACTTTCATTGATCCATTAACCCACCATAATTACAGCACAAACAACACCTAAGCATCTCTTTTTCGGGTTGACTACTGAAGCCATGTTGCCTGATTTTGCTTCACATAGACATATAATTATGCTCTGACTCAGAATGCAAATGGGAAACGGAGAATTCAGGAAGGTGGCGCTCCGTTTTGGGTCTCGCGTCTCAAAATATTGTCACGGATCGCATCCATCTATTTCACTTGGAAGTTCGAGGTTCTTAAATTCATAAGCAAAAACAGCCAACTACAAAAGGACATGTCATAATTGACTGTTAAGCTATGTCTCGAGTTTATAATTTGAAGTCTAACCCCAATTGAAGGACGTAAATCGGCCCCTTATGAGAACCATTCTGACGTGGCATTACTAAGAAAAGTCTTAATTGGACTTTGTCTCCAAACAAATTCGGTCGAGTCCAATGTTTGCTGGAATGTAATCTTGGAATTAAAACAAAGCTAGAGATGGAAGAGTGCGTTCCATGTTTGAGTCGGCAAGCTCATCGACAAGTTTCTCTGACTTCGTCTTTGACCACCGAAGATACGTTCGGATTTGGTTTAAGCTCCTAATCCTTCTCGGTTTCAATTTCGTATAACCATTTTGATCAATATGAAAAGCACGCAGCCATTATCGAAAGCGGGTTGGGATATGCTCGCGAGTTACACGATAGAGCAAATGAGAAGAGTGCTAGGGTTTTTTTCCCTAGAAATTTCCAGAGTGAGTTTTCTGTGATAGATTATGAGAAAATACCTTGGGAAATTTGCTTTGGATGTGTGGGGCTGAAAAGTAATTAACGATCGTATATATGATTTCGTTACAGCTTATCTCCTCTTAGGTAGGTTCCGCTATTTGGATCGGATCGCGTAAATTTTTTTTGCCCTTAATTATTTATTCTCTTGTACTTGATATTAAGCTTTCACGTTATTTCACAGCACGAACTACCGAAACCCATCAAGAAATTGGGCAACTTTCATTTCGTCGAGAGACCAGCAATGGTTAAGAAATTGAAACCAACTAATCTGGATCTTTATAACGTATATCGACAGAGAGGACGCGAGTTGTTCCTCTCGAGCCGGTCGACTCTACTGGGGCCGTGAAACCTTTGACGACACAGCATCTCCAAAACTTTGTCAGTCCCGTTCAGTTCTTCCAGACAAATGCAGCAGCGCTCGACCGCATCACCTTCCCGAGCAGCATAGATCATCTGCCTGAGCCTTCCAATTGCACTCCTCGACGTGCCACACATGCCGATGTTGAAGAACACCGCCTCTCTCTCTCTCCTCTCTAGATATTTCTAGACTATAGTCCTTTCTTGGACATTCTGCATGAAAAGGATAATGAGTGGTTAGAAAAATAGATGAGGAGGAAGTTAGGTCTTGTGGACTGTATCTTGGATTGTGGTACGTAGAACTTGTGGCTGCAGAACGTCCAACATGAAAAATAGCAGCAAAAATCTCCCTTGTGTCAGAGATAATTTGCTGAGAGAGTCAGTGGAAGGAGGCTATAAATAGCCTAGCCTCATCTACTTGAGCTCACGCCTCAAACAAAAGCGCAGGGGTCTTGTGTAGTGAGTGGGTCTTCAAGTGTGTTGTGCAGAGTGCATAAGGGTGTTGTGTGGTGTGTGGTGTGGTGTGTGGCGAGAGTAGAGTGGAGAGAAAAGCAAAGAGTTTATCGCGTGTTAGACTTCTTAGACATAGAGTTATGTCTTCGGTATAAGTGTATACTTGAGTGAACTTGTATTAATATAAAAGAGTGTTAATTGTAATCGGGCGATCAGTTGCTTCACGACATTTTGGTATCAGAGTTATGCCGACAATTCAACAACCAAGATCCAAAACCAGCTCAAACGCCTGGTGATCAGCTCCAGAATTAGGTGCACATCCAGCTATCACCACGCACTCCCTGAGGCAACTTTGCATGATTGATCGCTCGGTTTCTGGCAGGAGGACGTGCTCGAGGCGGAAAGATATGAGGACGCTCCTGAGGAATATCGAGTGATCTGGTTGCTAGTGAAGGATGTTGAGCGACACCTTACGTTGGATTCTTGAGTCAGGCTCTGGAAAGTCCGACACTGGTGGTCTGCAGGAATTGACCAAGAAGAACTGGTGGCATCTCTCGACCAAGAAGTGGATAGCACTGGCCTATTCCGGTGGGTGCTCGAAGAACCCATGACGCTCAAGCCATAGATGCAATCCATGATACCTCTAGACGATAAAATTCAATATCACTCTGTGTTGGATGTTTGCGGAAGCGTGTGTGTGTGCGCACAAGTGTGTATGTGAATAAAAGTGGACTACAATGGCAAGGGAGTATAGGTAAAAAAGGAACTTTTATTATGGAAGTTAATATTACAAGGGAATGAGTGTTTTCTGGTTTTTTTGGCTACAAGGAACAAAGACATCCAACTCCTATTTATAAGCGTGAGCACCACCTTACACAACCGGCATTGTACAAAAAACTAATATAAAATTACAGCTTCTTCTTGTCTTCTGCTTGTTGCGACTTCTTCCGCATCTTCTGGTGTCTTCTCCATTAATCTTCATTTTTCTATTCCCAGCAGCTTTTGTTGACTTTTCTTTGCTTTTCTTTTGTCTATTTGCTGCCCACGTGGTCTGCTGCCCACTTGTACCAGAAAGTTCTTCAAAGTACGAGAGTCTTCAACTTTGTCTTGGATAAGTTGCCACTTTTTCCTATGCTTAATTCTAGTGTGTTCTAGTACTTTTCAAAAAATGGATCACATTTTAACACTCCTCCTTGATCCATTTTTGTGATACTCCAAGCATTTCCCGTAAAGTCTCGAACTTGGCTCGCGATAATGCTTTAGTGAAGATGTCTGCTATTTGTTCCTCAGTTTTGCAATATTTTAGCTCGATCTCTTCTTTGTTTTGCACTTCACGAATGAAGTGATATTTTATATCAATATGTTTCGTTCTTCCATAAAAGACTGGATTTTTTGATATTGCAATCGCGGACTTGTTGTCACAAAATATTGGCGTTGATTCCATTTGTGTTTCTCCAATGTCTTCCAAGATTCTTCGAAGCCATATTGCATGACTGGTAGTTGTAGCAGCCGCAACATATTCTGCTTCTGCAGTAGATTGTGCCACTGAGTCTTGTTTTTTAGATGTCCATGAAAATATTCCAGAACCTAGTGTGAATGCATAACTAGTGGTGCTCCTCCTATCATCAGATGATCCTGCCCAATCACTATCAGTGTAACCGATCAACTTAGCTGTTGCACTAGGTCGGTACCAAATACCATAATCAGTGGTTCCTTGTAAGTATCTTAGAATTCTCTTGGCTGCTCCAAGGTGAATTTGGCTTGGACTTTGCATAAACCATGATAGTAAACTTGTCGCGTACATAATATCTGGCCGTGTAGCAGTGAGATATAGTAGACTCCCAATTAGGCTTCTGTAGAGTGAAGCATTTGCTTTTTCTGCTCCATCTTCTTTCAATAATTTCTCATTCATCACAAGTGGTGTAGCCATTGTTTTGCAATTATTCATCTTGAATTTTTCAAGGAGCTTTTCTGCATATTTCTTTTGCGAGATGAAAATTCCTTCATCTTGATTGACTTCAATACCGAGGAAATAGTTCATCAAGCCCAAGTTTGTCATTTCAAATGTCTTCATCATTTCTTTTTTAAATTCTCGGATCATTGTCTCATTGTTTCCTGTATATATGAGATCATCTACATATAGAGAGACAATGAGAGTGTCGGACTTACCTTGGGTCTTGATGTAGAGTGTCGGCTCACTCATACTCCTCCTGAATTCTTGCTTGATGAAGTACTCATCGATTCTACTATACCATTCACGTGGTGCTTGTTTTAAGCCGTATAGGGCCTTCTTAAGCTTTAAGACTTTTTCTTCATTGCCTTTGACAGTAAAGCCTTCTGGTTGAGCTACATAAATTTCTTCTTGAAGATATCCATTTGGGAATGCTGATTTTACATCTAGTTGATGGATCTTTCATTCCTTTTGTGCTGCTAGAGCTATGAGTGCTCGAATAGTATCAAGGCGAGCAACAGGAGCGAAAGTTTCAGTATAGTCAATACCTGGTTGTTGCAAGTATCCTTTCGCCACAAGCCTTGCTTTATGCTTCTGGATTGATCCATCCGCGTTGAGCTTCGTCTTGTAGACCCACTTGACGCCAATGATTTCTTTGTCTTCGGGTCGATCAACAAGCTCCCAAGTTTCATTTTTCTCAATCATCTTGATCTCTTCCTCCATGGCTTTTATCCAGACTTCATCTTTGGATGCTTGTTCATAGTTTTCTGGTTCCAAAATAGCAAAGTTGCATGTGTCATAAATTCTTCTAAGGGCTTTTACCCTTAGTACTGGAGACTCTGGAGTAGATTCTTCTTGCGTTACTCTTGGAGAGCTTGGTAGAGTTATGTCATGAGTGGTGGAATCCGGTACTTCTCCTTCTTCTTGTGACGTTGACTCCTCTTGAGCAGGTGGTATGTCTGGCAAGGTGATGTACTTCTTCTCAATCTTCTTGTCTTCCCAATTCCAGGCAGCATTCTCGTCGAACTCAACGTCTCTACTAATCATAAGCTTCTTGGTTCTTAGGTTGTAAACCCGATAGCCTTTTGATTGGTCACTGTAGCCAAGGAATATTCCTTTTTTCTGTCTTTTCATCTAGCTTACTCCTTTTCTGAGCAGGGATGTGGACGTAGCAAATGCATCCAAACACTTTGAGATGCTTTGCTGAAGACTTCCGTCCACTCCATGCTTCGATTGGTGTTTTATTTTGAACAGCTTTAGTTGGACACCTGTTTAATAGGTATACTGCAGTATAAACTGCTTCTTCCCAAAAAATATTGGGAAGGCCTTTCTCCTTTAGCATAGACCTTGCCATCTCCATGACAGTTCTATTTTTTCTTTCAACTACTCCATTTTGCTCTGGGGCGTAGCCAACAGTTAGTTGATGATGGACTCCTTCATCTTCACAGAATTTATTAAACTCCTTTGAATTGTATTATGTGCCTCTGTCACTCCTTAGGACTTTAATTCTTTGGCCACTTTGATTCTTGACGTGGTTCTTGAATTTTCTGAAGATAGAGAAAACCTCAGATTTTTCTCGAAGAAAGTATACCCACGTCATTCTTGTGTAATCATCAATGAATAGGATGAAATATTTATTTTGACGGGTGTAGGTGTCCTCATCGGACCGCACACGTCCATGTGGACAAGTTCTAATGGCTTCTTAGCTTTCCATGCACCTCCAGATGGGAAGGACTGTCTCTGTTGTTTTCCAAGAAGACAGCCTTCACAAACATCTGAAATTTCTGTGATGGCTGGAAAATCTCTCATCATATTTTTTTGATGGAGAATTTTTAGCCCAGCAAAATTGAATTTGCCAAATCTTCGATGCCATAGCCATGAATCATCAAGTTGAGCTTTCATGGCTATATCTTTGACATATTTCCATCGAATAGGAAAATTGTTATTTTTCATCTTAATAGAGGCAATGATATTTTTATATTTATCATAGATAATGCAGGTATCTCTATTAAAATATAGAGAATACCCACTTTGTATCATTTGGCCCACACTTAAGAGATTTTGTGCAAGACGAGGGACTAGATATACATTATGTATATATTTTGGGCCTTTATTTGTTTCCACGGTGATGGTGCCTTTTCCTTTGACATCTACTAATGCACCATTGCCTAGCTTTACTTGGGATTTCACCGACTTATCAATATCAGTGAATATAGATTCGTCCCCCGTCATATGATTGCTACACCCACTATCGATGTACCATGTTTCACTTTTATTGTTATTTGCCGCTTGGCCTGCGTAGAATATATTCTCTTCACTTTCCTTTTTTTCTACATAGTTTGCTCGATTATTTGTTTTCGAGCGACAATCTTTTCTACGTGGCCATATCTTTTACAAAAGCGGCATTGTTTTTTATTTTTAAACCAACAATCCTTCTCGAAATGATTTGTTTTCTTGCAAATACCACAAGGTGGATAGTTTTCCTTTTTTATAATTTCTCCTCCTCTTTGTTTTTCCATGAGCTCCTTCCAACATTTTTAGTTTGATGAGACCGTATATTTACTTTAGACTGAAAGGCACTTTCACAGAATCTTCCTCTTGTGCCATTAGTCTTTTCTCATATGCTTCTAGAGAGCCAATTAATTCACTTATTGATAGGGTCGTCAAGTCTTTAGTTCCTTCTATAGTTGTAACTATGGAGTTGTATTTTTGGTAAGTGACACCAATATTTTCTCAACAACCCTTTGATCGGTTATCCCATCTCCATAGGCTCTCATTTGATTAACGAGTTCCTTTAATTTTCCACAATATTCTTGTACGGTCTCATAATTTTTCATTTTAGAATTCTCAAAATCTCTTCTCAGAGTTTGAAGGCGAATTGTGCGTACCTTTTCCGATCCTTGAAATTCTTCTCGAAGTATATCCCAAGCCCCTTTTGCAGTCCTTGCTCCAATTATTCTCGGAAATACGGTTTCCGAGAGTGCTTGCTGGATAAAATATAGTGTCTTTGCGTCCTTTTGTAGTTGATCCTTAGAAACACTTGCACCTTCTTGCGGAGCCTCGCAACCTTTTTCCACGATGTCCCATAAGTCTTGGGCCATCAAGAATGTAGTCATTTTTATGCTCCAAAAGTCATAGTTGTTCCCATCAAAAATGGGAATGGGAAATGAGGATGAGGTAGAGTTGGCCATGGTTTAGTTAGTGGGTATTTGGAATGGGTAGTTTTAGGAATGGGTAGGTAGGACAAATGCCCAATACCAACCAAGGATGTGGCTCTGATACCACTGTTGGATGTTTGCGGAAGCGTGTGTGTGCGCGCGCAAGTGTGTATGTGAATAAAAGTGGACTACAATGGCAAGGGAGTATAGGTAAAAAAGGAACTTTTATTATGGAAGTTAATATTACAAGGGAAGGAGTGTTTTCTGGTTTTTTTGGCTACAAGAAACAAAGACATCCAACTCCTATTTATAGGCGTGAGCACCGCCTTACACAACCGGCATTGTACAAAAAACTAATATAAAATTACAGCTTCTTCTTGTCTTCTGCTTGTTGCGACTTCTTCCGCATCTTCTGGTGTCTTCTCCATTAATCTTCATTTTTCTATTCCCAGCAGCTTTTGTTGACTTTTCTTTGCTTTTCTTTTGTCTATTTGCTGCCCACGTGGTTTGCTGCCCACTTGTACCAGAAAGTTCTTCAAAGTACGAGAGTCTTCAACTTTGTCTTGGATAAGTTGCCACTTTTTCCCATGCTTAATTCTAGTGTGTTCTAGTACTTTTCAAAAAATGGATCACATTTTAACACTCTGAGGTGTCGTATGAAAATCTCTCAATGACAGCTTGAAGCGAGAGAGAGAGAGAGAGAGAGAGAGAGAGAGGTTTCTGCCTAATCACGAATTCTTTAATACTATGCACATCAAGCCCGAAGATCGTCCATGGAGCAATCCCAGAAGTTATACTAAAGAGCGATGAATATCATAAATACTGAAGAAAAAGAGTTTCGGTGATATCAGCAAGTTACATACGGGAAACCAAGCTCGTGCAAAGGACGATGAAGAAGAAGACGACAAATGCGTAACCGTACAAGGGTTTCTGCAAAAACCGCAACTTTTCAGCACTAGAGAATTGCAGAATCGCACAGAGGAGCAAGAAGAAAGAAAGAGCAAGGCCCATGAGTGAATGTCGGAGGGGAAGTTGGTAGTTTGCCATTTACGGTCTTAAGAAGGCGAGCCAAGGTTTCCGGTTTCGTCGAGTTATTCGTTTCTGGCAGCAAATTAAAGAGCCATTGAGACAAAATCCGCAGGAATGTAAGAATGAGTTCGACGCTTACGTACTCGGTTTCGTAGCTGAATGATGCAGAGAGTCTGCATCTGTCAGAGGCATATAGCCGTTAAATATTGTAGTTCTTCCAGCTCATACATCCATGATGGGGTGCGATTGGACGCACCGTTTCAAGTTGAAACGTTACGATGGAAAGACGCTAATGGAGGGGTACGAAGGGAGACGTATATAATGCTCCCGAACACAACCGTTGGAAGGGTTGTCAGATCATTTGTACCAAAATTCTTTCTCTATTTCCATCATCAAAGGTAGAAGGCGTTCCATCTCAATTTGGCAAGAACGGTTTGCATTTACGCCGTGGAAATCGGGTGCTTTCCTCGTGATCGCATCCGGACCAACGTGAGGTGGTGTTGTTCGTGATTGATTCGCAATTCAACGTTCGTTCGGGGCTATTTTTGTTTGCGCATTGGAATCAAGTAAGTCGTCTTCCGCCGACTAGAATTCCAACATTGGTACGTGAGCCCGATCGTGATTTCTGCCTTGTTTTTTCATTGATTTTTCTCGTTTAACTTTTGATATTGAGATCAAGAGTATCAATTCTACACTGTTTGGATGTCTAATGGTCGGAATTGCCATCTGAAAAACTCGAATTCTCAATCGAAGCGAAGAACGGATTAGGGGTCGCGTACACCCGTACGGTTTTGGCCATTTTTCGAAATAATTTTTTGGTCAAAATTAATTTTTGAATATGCAGGGTGAAAGTACTCGTCGAGACGAGTCCAACGGTGGGTCGATCACCGCCATACGACGCCGCACGCGCCCACACGCGCGGCCAGAAGCCGCTGCGCGTGGGCGCCACGCGCCTGCAGCGCTGGCTTGGCCAGCGCGTGTGAGGCACGCGATCCGGTCCGCAACCGGGGCGGGCGCGTGGCCACGCGCCCGTCCCGCGGCCGGCGCGTGGTGGACGTCACCGTGACGTCATCCAACGGTCGGTAACCGTTGGGATGACGTCATCGATGACGTCACCGCCGGCGGCAGTTGGCCGGCCGGTCACCCGCCGGCGACCCGACCCGACCCGCCGACCCGACCCGTTGACCCGACCCGTTGACCGTTGACCGTTGACCATTGACCGTTGACCGTTGACCGGTCAACGGTCGGACCGGTCAACGGTTGGACCGGTCCGACCGATCAACGCTCGGACCGGTCCGACCGACCAGGAGCCTTTTGGCTCGCTGGCGCGTGCGCCCACGCGCGCGCACTCAGCGGCGCGTGGGGCGCGTGCGGCTCCGATCGGAGCGTGGTTGGTGGCGTTGGGTTCGTATGGATGTCCCCCACACAGTGGTACAATTTTTTTTCTTTTTTGGATTTTATAAATGTATGAAAATGTGTAGGGAACCCTATGTACGCGTAATTTTTGGCGTTTAATGCATAGTTTATTCATTTGTAGCTTGTATTTTCTTGTGGTTTAGGAAATACAGTGACTAACTTGTGTGCAAATGATGTTATATATGCTGTGTAAAGTTTGGTTCAATGATATGAAGTATATGGTTTCAATATACTTGCAATTTTCTAGTTGCTAGAAAATTAGAACAATGGTAGGAAATCCAATTACATGTTGAATTGCAATTTTAATTATAGTTGAAGCATGATTGTTGTTTATACGTTGGTTATTATCATGCTATGGTTTTGTGTTAAGGAAAGATGTAGAAATTACATGAGGTCATGTAATTATTTTTCCTAGTGGGAGTTCGTAGGTTGGTAGAATTCGGCGGTCCTCACCTAGAACTCAAAATTTGTGCAAATTAAACTAATTAATGATAATAGAACAATTGTACATAGAAGTTGATTGGGAACATAGTGAACTTTTGTTTCGTGTCTTTTGTTGAATTATTATTATTTTAGTTTGTTTTTGCTGCAAATTAAATATGTGTGTTACTCTGAAAAATGTGCTAGTATTAATTCGCGACTATTATGTCAATGTGTTATAGCAATTGATTATGGCATCGGCATCCAAGACCATTGTGGCTGACCTCAATAAGGGTGAGAAGCTGAACAGTGACAATTATGATATTTGGCACCGAAAGGTTCAGTACATCCTTGAGGAGCAAGAGGTTTTGGAAACCCTCAACCACACCATGGATGAACCCGAGCATGGAACTTCAGCTCAACACGGGAGAGATCTAGAAGCTTATCAAGCTTGGAAAAAGAAGAATAGCATTGCTCGCATCACGTTCTGAGCTATATGCAAGATGATCTCATGTGTGAGTTTGAAAGTTATGACAAAGCTCAAGCTATGTGGGTTGCCTTGAAGGATAAGTTTGGGGGTACATCCGCCACTAAGCTGAGGAGACTCACCATCAAGTTTGACACATTCCGAAAGCGCTCAAATGTAACCATGAGGCAACATCTTCGGGAGATGTCAAACATGATCCGTGAGCTGAAGTCGGCAGTGTCACTCCCTTACCGATGAACAGCAAGTTCAGTTTGTTATAAGGTCTCTTCCTGATAATTGGGAACATATGAAGATCAATATGACGCATAGTGAGAACATCGTCTCTTTTGATGATATTGCGCGTCATTTGGAATTAGAGGATGAGCGCCTAGAGGCTGCGAGATCCTCTACTCATGCTTATGTTGCTGAATCGAGTTCGCGCAAAGCTTCGGGCTTCAAGCGCAAAAGGAATTCTCAATTCAACAACAAAGGGAAGAAGATCGATCGGGCACCCAAAAGGGCTAAGACTTTCCAACGCAAGAAGCGTGGTGGGAAGAAGGACAAGGCCAAGATGGAGTGCCACAATTATGGCAAGTGGGTCACTTTGCTCGTGAATGCACCGAGCCGAAAAGGTACCCTATTACTCCATTACTTTGAGTAATGCTTTTGTTTCTAGTACCGTAATGCTTGCTGAATCTCATCCAATGTGGATGTAGACTCGGGGAGCAACAGACCATGTAGCTAGAGACCGAGAAGCATTTGTGGAGTATCGTCGGATACCGCCCGGAAGAAGATGGATATATGTTGGGAATAACTCAAGAGTTGAAGTGAAGGGTATCGGCACATGTAAATTAATCTTATGTGGTGGTCGAAACCTATTCCGCATGATGTCCTTTATGCTCCGATATTCGACGAAACTTGGTCTCTCGTAGTTGTTCTTCTTAGCTTAGGTTATGTATTGAATTTCCATGGTGATTGTGTTGATATTTTGTATGGAACAGTTTATTATGGTTCGGGTAATGTATTGAATGGTTTTATGGTGTTAGACATTGACTATGATCGTACAATGTTAATGTTAATGGTTGTTTTTCTTTAATTGCATCTTCTAGTAATGTTGAGATTGATGCAAATACTTGGCATGCTAGATTAGGTCACATTGGGTTGCAAAGAATGCAAAGATTAGCTACGATAAGGCCTTTTAGGGTCACTCACTAATGTTAATCTACCCGTATGTGAACATTGTCTAGCGGGAAAAGCAACTAGAAAACCATTCGGTAAAGGGACTAGAGCTGAATTTCCATTGCAACTCATACATTCGACATTTGTGGTCCTTTGAATGTGAGGGCGAGGCATGGAGCCTCATATTTCATTACTTTCATAGATGACTTCACGCGTTTCGGTTATGTCTTTCGATCTCCCATAAGTCCGAAGCATTAGAATGCTTTAGACGATATATAACGATGGTAGAGAATCGGTTGAACAAAACAATAAAGGCATTGAGAACCGATCGCGGACGTGAGTATCTATCGAGCAATTCAAGGCTCTTTGTGATGAAAAGGGAATTGTACGACAATTGACTATCCCTTATACTCCACAACAAAATGGGGTAGGCGAGAGAAGGAATAGAACCCTATTGGAAATGGTTAGGTCTATGATGGCGCAAGCAAATTTACCTATCTCCTTTTGGGGAGATGCAATATTGACTCGCTGCCTATGTACTTAACCGAGTGCCCTCAAAATCGGTCACTTCCACCCCTTATGAATTATGGACTGGAAGAAAACCAGACTTAAGTAATCTACGTCCATGGGGATGTGCAGCTTATGTTCATGAATCTTCCCATAAATATGGCAAATTAGGCCCTAGAGGGAAGAAATGTATCTTTATAAGATATTCGAACACTCCAAAGGGTATGTGTTCATAGGTGAACAAGCTGATGGAAGTGTGACCGAAAAGGAGTCACGAGATGTCACGTTCTTGGAGAACGATTTTCCTAGTAGAGGTGAGATTGATAAGGATTTCCAATTATATGAGATGGAAGATCCTAATAATACACCCACTAATGTTATGGAGGGAAATGAAGATTTACCTCAACATGAAAGACCTAGTGGGAGTGTAGCATCGTCTCGGCGAATTGAATTCAAGAGAAATTCAGTTGCGTAAAAGTAATCGTAAAAGTATTCCTCGTCGTCGTTTTGAGATTGAAGGGGAAGCATTTATGATTGCTCATAAAGATGATGCTGAGCCTAAGACTGTTCAAGAGGCTCTCTCATCCTCTGATAAGGAAGAATGGAGAAAAGCTTTGGAAGACGAGATGGAGTCAATGAAGACAAATCATGTCTGGGACTTGGTTGATCTACCACCCAATCGTAAGGCCATTGGAAACAAATGGGTCTTTAAAATTAAGCAAAGGGCGGATGGATCCATTGAAAAGTATAAGGCTCGTCTTGTGGCGAAAGGTTATACTCAACAAGAGGGTATAGACTACGAGGAAACTTTTTCACCGTTGTAAGGTTTGCCTCAATACGCCTTATTCTAGCCATTGTTGCACATTTGGACCTTGAATTACATCAAATGGATGTAAAGACGGCATTTCTCAATGGAGAACTAGATGAGGAAATTTATATGAAACAACCATTAGGTTTCATAGCTAAAGGTCAAGAGAATAAAGTTTGCAAACTTCATCGCTCAATATATGGCCTTAAGCAATCATCTAGACAAAGTGGTATCTTCGTTTTCATCGAACCATAACAACTTTTGGTTTTACGATGATCGAAGAAGATCACTGTGTATATGTCAAGCGGTCTGAAGATAAATTTGTGATTTTATCACTTTATGTGGACGATATTCTGTTGGCTGGAAATGACAAGGTTATGGTAATCACCATAAAAGAATGGTTGTCCTCCAATTTTGAAATGAAGGACATGGGAGAAGCTGCTTATATATTAGGAGTTAAGATCGAAAGAGATCGATCAAGGAAACTCCTTACTTTATCACAAGAATCTTATATTATGAAGATTCTTGAGCGTTTCAATACGCAGCATTATAATCCCATTAATACCCCTGTCATGCAAGGTGAAGGCCTAAGTACCGAGATGTGTCCTAAGACCTTAAGAAATCAAAGTGATGGAAACTGATTTCCTTACGCTAGTGCGATCGGAAGTTTGATGTATGCTATGATGTGTACTCGACCCGACATATGTTATGCCGTGGGATTGGTGAGCCGATTTCAATCAAATCCCGGTCAAGCACACCGGAAAGCGGTGAAGAGAATCCCGAGATACTTGAAGGGCACCATGGACTATCGACTTTGTTACCAAGGGAATGATTTACGCCTATTAGGTTATTCGATGCTGATTGGGGTGGAGACCGGATGAGCGTAAATCGACTTACGGATATGCGTTCTTGCTCAATGGAGGTGCAATTTCTTGGAATAGCAAGAAACAGACATGCACAGCCTTGTCAACTATGGAGGCTGAATTTATTGCCTGTTCTACCATAGTGCAAGAAGCAGTATGGCTAAAACGTTTCTTTGAAATTTTAGCCACTGTCACTAAGGTTCCAAGACCGGTGACGAGTTTATTGCGATAGTCAAGCTGCCATTGCCTATGTGAAAGATCCCAAGTATCATGGAAGGACGAAGCACATTGACATGAAGAATAACTTCATCGAGATATTATAGCGCAGAAAGAAGTGATTCTACAATACATTTCAACCAATAGAATGGTTGCTGATCCATTTACAAAGGCCATTCCTATAGACATATTCTTGACCCACATGATGTCACTAGGTTTGCGTAGAATGTGATATGTGTTATTGTAGAGAATCATTGTTTTATGTATTTATGGACATATGTATTGTACTTGTTTGTTTATTAATGACTTGATGTTTTATCAAAAAGTACAAATCCATTATGAGACTAGTACAAGCACACATATATTATTGGAAAGTATGTCGGCGGGTAATGATTGGCTCACTCACACGAGCAATCGCCTCAAGTGCTATAGTTAGCACGTCGAGATGAGACGTTATGTACAAATAAATGCTGAAGAGCAAGTCTGGTACATAAAATATGTCGCCTTGATTG
The DNA here is from genome assembly GCA_014182565.1 of Eucalyptus marginata. Lineage (NCBI taxonomy): Eukaryota > Viridiplantae > Streptophyta > Magnoliopsida > Myrtales > Myrtaceae > Eucalyptus > Eucalyptus marginata. The sequence continues at coordinate 26,567,596 of CM024587.1, forward strand.
GAGTCAAGATGAGGTCTGTGATTTGTTTAAGATCGAACATGATAGTCCCACAATCATGTATGCCTCGTAAGATGCCGGATGCGAGTACTTAATTGTGCGCTATAGAAAGCGAGCTAATATAGCACTCGAGTTAAACATGAGTACGTGAGAAGCACGTGACTATGTTTAGGCTAAGATTCGTATAGTGGATATATCTAAGAAATGACATACGCTCTTATAGAAAGAGAAATCCACTATAGCATGTAATTCATACTACATGTGCATTGTTCGACCGACAATGGAAGGTGAGTAAAATTATCCCTATTTACTCATTGTGTGAGTCCTTGAGGTATTTTAAAATTTACCTTAATTTGTGCCCTATGTTACTTCGACTATGTTCTCGAAGTGAAAGATCAATGTTGCTACTTTAGCATGTTACGGGCGGTCATGAATAGATATGGCCTATGGGACGTGTCTAGGAAAGCTGTTGTTCTGAAATTAAGAGAGACATGAGTGCGAAGGAAGACTATTGTTGTTTTACATCTGTCACATGTATTTATGGTCGACCAATTATATCACCTTATGTGGTTGCGGATATAATTGTAAATACATGGTGTTTTGAGAATAATCAAGTATAGCCTTTAAGGGATAGGTATACTTGAATTGATGTAACAAAATATGTCTGGGGCACTGTGAGACATCAGCTGTTTATTTCTTTTCGGGGTTGTAGCCATTATGTCATCCCTAACAGGTGCATAATTTGAGCTCCCAAGTGCAGGTGTACTCACCGGTCGCACGGCTTACTTGCCGTATGAATTGTTCGTAAAGTTGATGAATGTTGAATGCCTTGCCTTATATTCTTGATAGAGCGCTATCAGGCCCATCATGTCCGAGTGGGAGATGTAGTTCTTCCAGCTCATACGTCCATGATGGGGTGCGATTGGACGCACCGTTTCAAGTTGAAACGTTACGATGGAAAGACGCTAATGGAGGGGTACGAAGGGAGACGTATATAATCCTCCCGAACACAACCGTTGGAAGGGTTGTCAGATCATTTGTACCAAAATTCTTTCTCTATTTCCATCATCAAAGGTAGAAGGCGTTCCATCTCAATTTGGCAAGAACGGTTTGCATTTACGCCGTGGAAATCGGGTGCTTTCCTCGTGATCGCATCCAGACCAACGTGAGGTGGTGTTGTTCGTGATTGATTCGCAATTCAACGTTCGTTCCGGGGCTATTTGCTGTTTGCGCATTGGAATCAAGTAAGTCGTCTTCCGCTGACTAGAATTCCAACAAATATTCTTGAAGCTTTGCTTAAATTTAATTTAAACAAGATTTTGGTGCTCAAAAATATATTTCACCTGCTTTCCATCTCAACCTTTGATAACAATGACCAATAATTGATCTAGTAAAACTAGAACGACTCATTTCTATTTTTTTCTTTATCTGTCTATCCATGCACTTGTTCATTCTATCCTTAGTCCAATTTATTATTTCGGATCAGCACATTCCCTCCCTTCAATCTCAATAATAAACCTTATGATGCTACATAGTTCGAACTAGGGATAAGCATGGTTTAAAGGTAGAATCAAGAATCATTTTAGATTCTAGTTCGGTCCAATTCCTGGTTCCATGTTTTTTGAAACTTGTATCATGTGGTTCGATCCCAATTCCTAGGTAGGAATCAAACCGAACCAAACCAGAAACCAGACAACCTACATAATGCACAGACCAAGTCTAATCACAGATTTCTCTTGCAACCACAAACGAGAGCTAAACTCTAGCTCAATTCATTAGCTAATCTCTAGGCAATGCGACCTCAATCTGCAACTTCTCAATAGTTAACAAAAACAAGAGACCAAAGATCAAGCATAGCATAAACTCTTATACTTCCTCACTGAAGCACCATAACAATGCCAAGCCCTTCTAACGATGGGCATGTAATCAACCGCGAGCTATTGATAATGCCACCTCAATGTTATAGCCGTGCCACTCCAAGAAATATGATTGGGCCATTTAGATAAGTAATGATGAGGTTTGTGTCTACAAATAGGATAAGCCCCTCATTCATTTCCTACCATTTGAGCCCTTTTGCCATTCACACGCCATTCTTTCCTTTCTTTCCTTTCTCTTGACCTTGCACCGCCGCCCCACGTCAAGCCGCTCGCCCTTGCTTTCTTGAGGTTCATCCAGATAAGTAAGATCTCTATTTCTCCTCTAGGGCGATAATCTCCATTGGGAGTCTAATTAGGTGCTCACCCATTAAGCCGTGGGTAGGATGTTGGACCTTTTATATGGTTTTGCTCATGATTGTGATTGAACATGTGCTTGAGTTGTTCAAGCTCGGTATGAAGCCGAGATTCATTCGGATTGAGTTCAACACGAGGCAACATCACCCAAGCCCACAAGGCCTTGGATCGGCATTAAAGTGTGTCGATTTCAAGTCTCGTTTGATGTGGGGATCGACCAAGGCCGTGAGATTTGGGAACGACATTAAGGCATGTTGGTTCCAAGTCTTGATCGGTAGGAGGATCGCCCAAGCCCACGAGGTCTTCGTAAGGCATCAAAGCATGCCAACTCTAAATCTCAATCGGTGCGGGGATTTTGTACTTGGCAATTGAGTCAAGCCACGAACCAAGGGTTGTTCACTACATGAAGTATGTTCACATTGAAGGCCAAGGTCCCTTAAGTTTATGATCTTCACAAAACCGAGGTGTACCAAAGTCTCAAAGTTTTGGATCGGCATTGAGGCGTACTATTTCCGAACTTTGTCCGATGCAAGGATCTGCACTAAGCGATCGATTCAAGTCACAGATCAAGGGTCATTCCCAACATGTTTATTGTCGTAATACAAGAATTCATGACACACAACATTGAATGAGCATACCTTCAAGCCATGTATGAGTTGGCTAAGAAGAAAAGATAAGAACAAAACTTCTATAATGCACTTGTGCCTGCACTTACAGAGGAAAAAGCACCTGTCGTTATATAGCATGGCGACAATGCTTCGTTCATTGAACATGATGCTTGCCCTAGTTAAGCTAGGATGCCTGGGTCTTGAACCTGAAAGCCTCGGTCAGCTAGCCTCGAGAAGCCTCGGTCAAGTTGAGATGCCCTGGTTGAGCTAGGAAGCCCAGCAAGAAGTTGGAAGCCTTGGTCGAGTTGGGAGGGTCTGGTCGAGCTAGGACAACGGTAAATGAATTTGCATGAGTGCCGGTTATGCATAAGCAAGATATGTTAATGTGTTCATTGTTAAGCCAAAGGTATTTTACATCGACATCATGTATTTAGTGAAGGTATGTCAAATAATTTGATATTGATCTGTCATCGACACTGTTTACGAGTGTTGTACATGCTAAGCTTTGATGATGAGATTCTTTCCTAGTAAAGAACTATGAATTCTACCACTATCTCATCTTTTAGTCTTATAGGCATGGAAGTCTCACATCAATTTTGGGAGCTACAGTCATGCTAGAGGAGATAGGAACTTCCCTAGTCTATGTGGAAACTTATAGTGTGATGTAAAAAAAAGGAGGGCCCATAGAGAAAGGGTTTGTAAAAGTACTGTTATAATATAAACTAGTGTGTTCTGTGTGATGTAATCCCAGTCTTCCAGCTATTGTTTGTTTATGGAGTTGTTTGTTCATGTTTTCACATGTGCATGATAATAAGTAAAAAGAATAGGGACGGCGATGAGCCTAGATTATCGCGAAAATAACCCGTACCACTCAAGACCTTCGAGATGGAGTTTGGGTCATGACAACTCTTCTGCACAACAATCTTGGTGGGCCGAGCCACCAGTTTATGATAAGTGGAGACTTAATCAAGAGGGCAATCTTGGTCGCCTTGTCACGGAGCGTTATCTGTAACTATGGCTAGATACTTGAGCTTGAGTTTGGTCGATGGAATAGACCATCGAAGTGTGTTTTGATGAGATTGATCAATGGATTGGACCATTGATTATTTGTTTTGATATTAGTGATGAAAATGGTATTTATGCTATCAATATAGTTACGATGGAGCAACATATAACTCATTTTGATCTTGTAAATTTGATATATTTTGAATTTGGTGTAAATGAGTTGTGATTTGGTTTTATAAATATGCATAGTGATTGTTCAATCCACTTAAAAGAAATATATTACTCACTAGGCCATGGTAGCTCATTCATTTTTCTTATTATTGTTGACACCTAAATTTTGGCTATATGATCATTTATTTATTGCATAGAAAATTATGGGTTAGTTTTATCCCTGAAAAAATATTAATTGCATACCATATAGATGTAGGTGGATTTATTTTTAATTTACATGTTTTGCATTTATTTATTGGACCGGTGACGAGTGGATTTTTTTTTTTTTTGGTCGGTCTTGTGACGGGTGGATTTGAATTAGTGGTTCTGAGCTTTAAATTGACAGGCCGGACTAAGCCCATGAAGCGAGCAAATTGGCCCAAGCCCTTTTTTTTAAGTAATCGGAAATTATCTCTTGAGAAAATAAGAATTTGAAATTTTCCGGGATATGATGAATTTTTCGAATAGGACAAATGTGAAAAGTGAATATTGCATTTAGAAAAAGGAATCTTCATGGATATTAATTTGGAAAAATTAAAACCCTAGTCTGAGGCTTATAAATAGATTAGTCGTATTAGGTTTTTAGGGAGGTCACACATTGAATACACGACCACATTAAGTTTTTTTTTTTTTTTTTTTTTTTTTTTTTTTTTTTTTTTTTTTTTTTTTTTTTTTTTTTTTTACGTCGAAGGGGCTTCTTCTCTTTGGTTTTTGGGGTCGGCAATTAGAATTTTAGAGAACATAGACAAATATGGCCGAAAAGAGAGAAGTTCTCTCCTCTCGTTGAGGGCTCTTCGTGTGCCTACGGCTACTCATCATCACTACCCACACTTCCAGCGTTCAAGAGATTCGGCCATTGAAGACCAAAGCAACAAAATCAGTCAACATTAGTCATGGCCAAGCGGCAAGTCTTGTCCCTAAGTGGTCAAGGCTGAAAGATACAAATGAGGGGAGATTCACGAAGGGGAAAAAAGATTCCACCGTGTCCTGTTTGCTGTCCACAATGTTTCAAGACTTGCGGATGCTGCTGCTCCCCCCGCATCAATCACGCTTGCACTTTTCTTTTGCAGGTTCTTGGCAAGATCGGCGAGTCTAGATTTTTCAATGGGCACAAGCGGTGAGATTTGTCCTGTTTTGCCCAAGTTTTTTTTTTTTTTTTTTTTAAAAGGTGAAGCTTAATAGCAAAGTGAAAAGAAGCTGAAGTTTATGAATAGAATTCCAAAGTACTCGGTCTAGTGGAACACTTCCAACGATTACCGAGCGACCGTGCATGCTACGGATCGTCGATCTTCCTCACCGTGATTCCCGTGACCCATCATCCGTGACCCATCATCCATCCGAATTTGGAAACGTCACTCGCGTGACATCGTGAATTAGGTAAGACTCTCGATTAATCTGATTTTCATATATGTCGCTACCTAATTCGTAATATTGCAATCTTTCTTTGAATGTTTGATCGAGCTTGCCATATCCAAAAGATCTCTTGATCCCTCATGAATTAGGAAATTTTCCTAATTTCACAACGTGCATATAGTTGACAGTCCGATTTTCACGCCAGAAATCTGACTCGCAATCACACAAAAAATCGCCAATCCGATCTCACGCTCGAGATTCGATTCGCGGTTTATTTAAAATTGGCCAACCCGATCTCATGCGCAAGATATGGTTCGTCAATTTACAGATATCGATCTTATCTTGCCTGATTTGTTGTCATGTCGATTTTGTTTTCGTAAAAAATAAAATAAAATAAAAATCGAGTTAGATTAGGTTTATCGTCTTAGGGTTATCTTGCATATTTAGGATAGGAAATTTATTTATTTCAAATTTTTGAAAAATAAAAATCCAAAAAAGTGCATTCATTTAGGATGTTAGTTTTTTTTTAAAAAAAAAAAATTAAATTGCATGTTTAGTTATGGGTCAATTTTAATTTCGAATTTCATAAAAAGAAAAAGGAAAAAAATCATCATGCATATATCATGTAGAATTGGGGCATTCTTTGTATGTCATTGCATATTAGGATAAAATTGCATGTTTCATTCTAAGTTTAGATTGATTTTTTTAGATAGATTGCATCTTAGGTTAGAAATTGTTAAGTTAAGATAATATCTTAGTTTAAATTAAGGTTTAGCCTTATCTAATCCTTAATATAAATTAGATAGAATCTTAATTTAGCTAGATAATTTTTGTATTTTTCTTAATTTCGAATTTCATGAAAAATACAAAAAAAAAAAGTTGTCTTAGAGTAAATTCATTTCGTTATCTAGGATAGATTGCATGTGTTTTTAGGAAAATAAAAATCATGTGCACGTCATATAGAATTAGGTTCATGAAATGCACGTCATTTAGTGATTGTTGCTAGGTTCATTTAATTAGAAATTGTCCATCATTAAGATTATGTCGTTTTGGTTAATTTAGATTTGCATATTTAATTATTGCATGTTCATTAAGAAAACACAAAAAATTACTTTACTCATTCATATAGTTTAGGCTATACTGTTATGTCATATCATTTCATGTTAGATTAGTAGCATGCATTGCATAAAACATTTTTTTCATTAAACAAGAGAAAATCATGAAAAAAGATTGAGTAATTGCGTGTTAATTAGAAATCATATCTAAGATTGTCAATGTGAATTTTGATCTAACATTGCAGATGCTTTCGTTACTATGAGGTAAGTCTTGCAATTTATTCATTGCTTTTCTTGAATGTTAAATTGGTGATTTGTGCACCCGCATGATCGCCTCACATGTTAGGGAAATAGATTTAAAATCAATTCAAGCTACTTGCAAAAACATTTTTAAAAACTAAAAAAAATAGTACCGAAATGGCATTAGAGAAATCTAGTGTAACCAAGTCCCCGTACCCAAAGTCTCTGGTTCGTAGAAGTGAAATAAATCTCCCATTATTTTACTTAGGTGTCTAATTGACCTACCGTATATCAATTAGTGGCGACTCTCTTTTGCATGCTAGATATTTAAACCTAAGACGTGAATTGATATGGGTTTAGGAAAGTCTGAGCTAAGTCTAGGCTTAGCAATCCATTAGTCAAACCCTAGATGGTTCACCCAAAAATTTGGTCGCGACAATCATGTTCTTCAAGTCCCTAAGTTAGTGGTTGTTAGACCAAGAGTATTATCAGGGAAAACTTTTGGAAACTTGATATTTTGGATATAATTAAGGCTGTGTCCTTTGGAGAAATGACAGTCATGTCACTCCCTCTTCCTTGTAGGATTTGGGGTGTCATATAACATTTTGGCCATTGGTCAATTGAGAATTTGACGGTTCAATATAGTCAATTGAGGATGTATGTTTTAGAGGAAACGCCATTTCAAGCATCGGAAATTTGATGTGATGTGTCATTTCCAATGACTGAATTTGAAGACCTATGATTTAAAGGGAACGCCATTTCAAGCACCGGAAATTCGATATGACATGTGTCATTTCTGATGACTGAATTTCACTGATGGTGAGCTAAAGACTTGATTAGAGTTTTCTTTACAGCCCTCACTCTTCAACTAACCAAAATAAAATCGTATTGCCTTAATTGACCAAATGCAGAAACTAAATGCCCAAACTATAAGTCATGTTTCTGCATGTATCCCAAACAAACATATTAACAAAATCGTAAAGTGGAGGTTTCATTTTGCTCCTTAAACTTTGAGCAATGCGTGGTAACACTGAATTTTAAGGCATTGTTTGGTAACGTTTCTCTTCCTGAATTTTTCTGTTCTTTTATTTTCCGGAACAGCAAAAGAGTATAATTTTGTTTGGCAACATCAGCTAATTTTTCTATTCCCCAAAACAAATCAATGGTCATTGAATAAATTTGGAATAAAAATAAAAAGTAGAAAAAATTAGCTTCTTTATTTCTTGATTTTTTTTTAAACAAGTCATTTTCTTTTTTTTATCTTTTCTTCTTCTTCATTCTCTAGCTAGTCGCCAACCTTAGGGAGCCTCGCGGACCCTTGGCGAATTACATGTGATACGGTCTTTAACCCCATTAATTTTTTTTTTTATTAGCATGTGTGGTGCATATGGCTTTCAATGGTATAAAGTGCATTTACCCATAAATGTCTCTTCTACCCACAGTACATATAAAATAAGATAAAACATAGAAAAGGAAAAGTGTCACTATTAAAACATGAATTTAATTGTTTAAAGAAGAAAACGATAACAAAGTCATAATTTAGATAGAAAAATAAAGAAAATATTGACTTCAAATGAAAAATAAGAAAAAAGAAAATAAGAAAATTTCAAGAAAAACCCCGAATTGATACTATAAGGATAAGACCGATCTTTTTTATTTTTTTTCATCAGTGAATAAGACTGAGTGGAAGGGACATGATTAGGCAAATTCAACCTTTCTTTATTGTGTTTAGACGCAATTAAGTTATTAAAACTCCATTAATTCAATATAATTGAGGGTTAGTGATTGCAACTTGTTCTGTTTATGTATATCATTTATACTTATTTGAATTGAGAGCAAAGGGGAATTTAATACAAAATAAAATAAAAAGTTGCACACATGCACGGTTTATGCGAACGGAAATTCATGAATAGATCGTTCATTTCATGCTTTGTACACAATCCATCGATATTAGCTAAAGTGAAGTTATTCCCTCATAGCTAGCGTCTTAAAAGTCAGTCACCAAGATAAATAAACGATTATTCCTTGCATAAGTAAATTATGCTTAAGCAATCCAGTAGCATGTGTGGTGCATATGGTAGCTCCCTTGACTTCTTTGTTTTTCCTTCTCTCTCTCCCTCTTTCTCTTTCTCTCACGCATGTTTTCCCCCTGCAGCCGGCCAGCTCTTCTCCATTTCCTTTCTTCTTCATGCTCATTTCTTCCTCACGCCTTCACCTCACGCACCCCCACCACTAACTGAACAGCCCCTTTTCTTCATTCCCTCACGTCTTCTCCACTCCAGCGCCTCCACCAACTCACCCATCATCCCATCCCTTCCACTACCACCGCCAGCTTCTCACCACCTCCACGTTTCTTCCTCTGGTTTGTTCTTTTTCATTCTTGGGCAGCTACTCACCACCATCTTCATCATCCACAGCCGCCGCCACCCTTGCGCCACTACAACATAGCCAGCCCACCACCCATCATCAGCCCTCCCATCCACCTTCACGCCATCATCATCCAGCAGCCCACCAACACCAATACAGAGCCTCAACGTCCAGCAAACCTCCCCAATACCAGTTCACTCCAACAGCAGCTGCAGCTCCTCAGACGGCCACTCATCGTCCAGCGGCCGCCCCCAGCTTGCCCAGCCACCTCAACTGCACCAACGGCCAGCCCCGCTAGTCGCCGAGACTAGCTCAACCGAAACCAGCCCAGCAGAATAGAACCGTGACCAGCCACAAGCCGTGAGCTTGTAGGGCTGTTTTTAGCCACCATTAGGTCTCTGTTGGAGACACGGTTTTCTCGGGATCTCACCGCATTTGCGTCACCATCGCCGTGAGCCCCCCCCAACCTAATCCAGTGAGTTAACTCCCTAATCATTGATTAGGTTGTTAATTGCATTTAGGGGATTAGATTAGTGTTAATTAGCTTGATTAGATTAGTGTTAAGTTAGATTAGCCTTAAGTTGGATTAGTGTTAATCTAGTTTGCTTATATTAGCCTTAAGATAGATTAGTGTTAATATAGTTGGTTAGATTAGCACTAATGAGGGTGGTTTAGCTTAATCTAGTGAATTTCTCTGTAGATCAGTTTACTAGACCCTTGCTGTTTGTGATTTTCGTGGGTCAAAATGTGCTATGATTTTGAGATTGCTTCCTTCTTGAAAAATGTTCTAAACATCTTCTGCTATGACATATATTTTACTCAATATCTTATGGATTTAATAGAACAAGATTTCGGCTTCATTACAGGCAAGGTAGAATCTCAGTTTGTGTTGGAAACTATGACCTTTTGGTGTTTAAGGGATTTTTATCAACTCTTAGGGTTCGATTTTCGAAATATTTCATTCACAAAAGTTTTTCCTCACATCTTATAGTTTAACATGGTCAAATTTCAGATCAAACGGACAAGTTTTGGACCTCTAACTAAACTTATTTTGGAAGACATAATTTCTTGACACGGACACAGTTTTGGTAACAGTTTGAGCGAATTGCTGCTCTTATTCTAGAAAGAATTGGATCAAGGTGTCTTCATGAAAAATATTCGTTTAAGTATCTTTTATAACATATTCCAATTTGAGAATTTTCCAAACTCGTTTGATTATATTTCTGGAATTAATCGTAGAGACACGCGAGTGGACCGGTTTCTGCCGATTAGGCCGATTGTGGTTTTGAGGTTATTTTGGTGTTTTGACTCACTGAGATTTATCTCACCCCATCGTGGTTAACCTTTTTCAGGGCTGTAGCGTGGAAATCTACTGAGTGCAGATTTGGTAAGCGTGAGATATGACACATTTTGGCTGAACCTGTTGCTAGTGAAGTTTAGTTTAACCCTAGTCCATGAAGGTTTTTGAGGGGGACGATAGGAAGTGGCCGTAAGATGGCTTGTAAGTATTAAACTTCCTAAGGTTAACAGTTGATAAATGAATATGTTGTTTTCGGCAATAATTGTTGTGTTTTTACTATCCCTATGTTTGTTTGTTGGCTAGGGTTTATTTAATTCGATCCCGCATGTGCTTAATTGAAAGACAAAAAAAAAAAAAAAAAAGGGTTAGCAACGCACCTTGGGACGTCGCATTTTAATCGACCACCAAGAGATGTGCGCACGCTCAGGGTTCGAGGCGTGACATAGTATGTACGATAAATAACTTAACGTATCGATAAAAGCAAAGAAGATCAACAATCAACATTTAGAATCAATACTAGGCTTAGACCCAGGCGACGCATGAGCATCTCGCTAGTACACAAAAAAAGACTGCTTATCAATACATCAACACACCTTTTGCAGCATTTTTTATTTTTTGCTTCATCTGTATTTTTATTAAGACATACCCTGAGCGCTAGGGATGACAACTTAACAAGAGCATTGCTCGCGTAAAAGCCTCCTGACTCCTGAGAAAGAAGGCCCATTGAATTCCAACCCACCAAATCTCACGTAACAAATAAATAATTATTCATAGCCCAACCTTGCTAATAGGGACTAAGCATATATTTTAAAAAGCTTAAGAAGAAGAAGATGATACCTTCCCCGCCAGAAACCTAAACATTCATATATTTTAGTCACCCATGTACACACACAACCCACTGCTCCAACTTTCTTTCCGCATCTTTCTTGTCGAGAGAGATCGAGAGGGGGAGGGAGGGAGGGAGGGAGGGAGAGAGAGAGAGAGAGAGAGAGAGAGAGAGAGAGAGAGATGCCATCCGGTACAGAAAAAACGTACTTGGAAGTGTTGGGTCTTTGCTGTGCCTCAGAAGTTCCATTGGTCGAGAAGATCTTGAGGGCACTTGACGGAGTCAACGACATATCGGTCATCATCCCGACAAAAACTGTCATCGTCCTCCATGATCCTCTAATCGTTTCTCAGTCCAAACTCGGTATGAATATGATCAATCGCAGCTGGTTTTGCTGAGCGTTGTCCTGGAATTGTAGTTTAGGTGTTGTATTTGATGGTTTCATGTACTTAATATGGCAGTTGAGGCTCTAAATAGGGTGAGGTTGGAAGCCAGCATTAGACATCAGGGCGAGATTGATTCAGCGACGAAATGGCCATCGCCAGCACTAATCGTTTGCGGGTTGTTGTTCGGTTTATCGTTTCTTAAGTATGTTTATCACCCACTGAAATGGCTGGCTCTGGCTGCTGTTGTGGTTGGCCTTCCGCCGATTGGGTTGAGGAGCTTGGCGTCCATCAAGAATCTAACTCTGAATATCCATGTTCTTGTTCTGATTTCAGGTGATAACCTTTTTCAAATGATTAATTGTTCTTCGCTAGATGGTATGCGAGTTCATGTCAATCTTTTATTAGAGGTCAAGCTTTTTAGGAAATGAAGATTGCTGTAAAGGACCAAAGTAAACAATCTAAAGGTTTTATCACATAGCGTGGGCTGAGGATATGATGTCGCCAAACTAACCCAGCATTCTTGATGTCAAAACATGGGCATTAACCATCAGGCAATGTGAAATGAACAAGAAAAATTGATGGTTTGGCTCGTTAGTAAGATGCAATGTACGTTAGGTACACTCCAAATGACGCGTCTATTGCTGTGACTTAAATGGACATACCATGTAAGTTATGCAGTGAAAAAGTGTTCTTGCTTCATAGGATTAGATTTAGGCATAAACAAGTCACTCCTCATGAATCAGAATCCAGTTAAATAGATGGCATTGCTTTTGACCAGACAGGGCGCTCGACTTAGCCTAGTATTGGACAACTAGCGCTCAGATATCACCTACCCACAACACAGAAAGAAAAGGTTTTGGACAGGCTGTCAAATAACAAGAATCAGTGGGGTTAATTTCTCACTTAATGAAATAGTAATTGATCTGACATCTGTATATATGTGAAAAGTAGATCATCTTGTGAAATTGATTAAAGTTTTGTAATCTTGTTGCAATGCTGTATTTGCAGTGATAGGAACACTTGCCTTGCAAGATTACTGGGAAGCTGCTTCCATAGTCTTCCTGTTTTCCATTGCTCAGTGGCTTGAGTTAATGGCTAGTCACAAGGTTTGATATTCAACTCTCTGTTCAGTAACAAAATAGGAAAGAATGCATGTTTTTCCCACCAATCTTTCTTCCTGCTAAAAATATGTACAAGTTGCTCTTTATCTATCCTTCTTCATTAGCTCCCAAATGAATTCAAATTTTTTTATTTGAACTGGGAGGCTATTGAAAGTACTAGATGTTGACAGAGTTAAGATTGATCTAGAAACAGCGCCCTCTAAATCCATGCATTTGCATCATATTTCAAAAGGTCTGTGGTAATTAGGCTGGTTAGTTACCTAAAAGAAAAGAAAAAGAACTTGGTTGGGCAGTTTGATAGAACTATGGATTTAAATCTTTCAAATCAGTACGTTTTGGCAGAAGATGGTAAGACATTTGATGTTACCCAATAGTCTTAAACAAGTCATACAGAAAGACATTACTTGAAAGCATATTGCCTAATGAAATTTGAAAAAATAAATCGTACACTGTATTATGCTTACACCATGCAAGATCAGACCAAAAGATAGCCTGGAAGTGCACCATTCCATGCTTGCAACAGCTTATTTCCTCTTTATCTCTCACAATCGGGATAGATACATGATTCTGATGATTTGGTAAATCTTGGCCGGTGATTTGATCTTTTCTGTGAGAAGGCTATGGCAACCATGTCATCCTTGGCAAGCATGACTCCAGAAAAAGCTGTTATAGCTGAGACTGGAGAATCTGTTGATGTTAATGAAGTGCAAATGAACACAGTACTTTCAGTTAAGGCTGGTGAAGCCATACCGATTGATGGAATTGTTGTGGATGGGAAATGTGACGTGGATGAGAAAATGTTGACAGGGGAATCATATCCTGTAGCCAAAGATATAGGTTCAACTGTTTGGGCTGGCTCTATCAACTTAAATGGTTAGAGTTCATAAATGGCATCTCTTGCTTTCCTCTTTCGGCAACAGAGCATGTGCCCACTATTGAGTCATCTTTCCATTGTATCTCACTTTTCTTTGCAGGCTACATTAGCATGAGAACCACGGCTTTGGCTAAAGAATGTGTGGTGGCCCGAATGGCTAAACTAGTCGAGGATGCTCATAAGAAGAAGTCTCATACACAAGGCCTCATAGATAACTGTGCAAAATACTACATTCCAGGCAAGCAAGTACCCAATTATGCAGGACACCCTACATATGTTTTATAAATATGTCCACATTTTAATGGAGAGTAATGAAAATATCATACCAGATGCTAATTCTGTAGGAGAACTGCTGAGTGATATTCCACGTTATGGATATTTTTTAAGTGAATGACTTAAAATTTGAAGCACAGTGATGATTGTTGTCAGTTTAAATATTTAGTTGCTTGCACTTTCAAGACGACTGAGTTGGTTAGAATCCATAGTAACCATGGGCTTTATAGATTTCAAAGTGATTTTTGGGCGTGCACAGTTGTATTGATTGATAACAAGATAGTATTCATCTTCAAAGCATTTCATGAGCTTGACGACTATCATTTTCTGTAGGAGTTGCTTTGGTGTCGGCTTGTATTGCTGTGGTTCCTGTTGCACTGAAGCTTCAGAATGAAGACCACTGGTTTCACTTGGCAATAGTTGTTCTGATCGGCTCATGTCCTTGTGCACTCATCCTCTCTACACCCATCACATTCTTCTGTGCACTTTCAAGGGCTGCAAAAGACGGGCTTTTGTTTAAAGGAGGTGAGTACCTTGAAATTCTGGCAAAGGTTAAAACCGTGGCTTTCGACAAAACTGGGACAGTGACAAGAGGAGAGTTTGTGGTGACCAACTTCCAATCAATTTGCAAGGACATCGACCTTAACACTTTGCTCTACTGGTAATCTGACTCATTCATCCCTTATTCAACTTAATCAAGAGCTATTCAAGAATTCTAATCTTTGGCTCATGTTTGAGATTGGAATTGAAAGTATCAGGCATCACAGTGTAAAATCTGAAAGCAATTTTGCAATGTGAAGGGTATCGAGCATCGAGAGTAAATCAAGCCATCCAATGTCAGCTGCAATAATTGATTATGCCCATTCTCTCTCTATTGAGGCAAAGCCTGAAGATGTGGAGGATTTTGAAAATTTTCCTGGGGAAGGAATTTATGGTCGAATCAACGGAAAGGGCATTTTTATTGGGAACCGGAGAATCGGTCTAAGGGCTGGCTATGAAACAGGTTGGTTTATCTGTTACAGAAAAATAGTGAATTTCGTATAACTAGGGTCAAGCAAATAATTAATTATCTGTAATATTCTTGTTCCTTATTTTTCTTCCATATTTCTCATTAACCACTCATCCAATTTACTGGAGTGCATCACAGCAAGCAGCATTGAAACAGACACAAATGGGTTCATATACACTGGACAAAGGCTGGTGGGCAAGTTCAGTCTCTCAGATGCTTGTAGAACAGGATCGATGGAGGCCATTGAGGATATTAAATCACTAGGCATCAAAACTGCCATGCTCACAGGTGATAGCCAAGCTGCAGCCAGGTCCGCACAGTCTCAGGTGCTCTTTTGTCATCTTCTTCTTGTTACATTATTCCTGAATCATAGAAATGATCTTCCACATGAGCTAATTGTAGCACTCGATGGACGGTTTGTAAGTGTGATTCTCTTGGGTCATGCATAAATTGACTAATCACACTTACCGAATAGGCAATATCAGGGTCTAGTATGAGCCAAATAGATGAGTTTCCGACCAATTTTTGATACATTTCTCGGTCTACAGCAGGTTCTTCCTTTGCATCCCCAAGCTTTTTATTAGGCTCAATAGGTGCTACTGGTTTACAACCAAGTTTTCCGGTTTCCTTCAAGAGATCGGGCCACATACTTTTGTGAGACAAAATTCCTTGTCTAGAGTAAGAAACTTCAATACCAAGAAAGTATTTGAGTCTTCCTAGCTCTTTTATTTCAAACTCTTAATCAAACACCGCTTCGCCGTCGTTTCTCCTCATCATCATCACCTCAGAACAATATTATCATCGACGTACACTAGAAGTGCCGTCACTCTCCTCTTGCCGAATGCTTAATGAAGAGAGTATGATCACCTTGGCTTTGTTTGTAGCCCGAAGCGTTTTCATAACTCGAAAATCTCCCAAACCAGCTCTAGGTGATTGCTTGAGCCCATATAGTGATTTCCGTAATCTACATGCTTTGTTTGCTGTATTTTCTCCTTCAAATCCCGGTGGAATACTCATGTAGATCTCCTTCTAGGTCTCCATGTAAGAATGCATTCTTCACATCATACCGTTGAAGTTGCCAATTAAAGTGAGCCGCCAAAGAGAGTAGAATTCTCACGGTGTTCATCTTTGCCACCGGAGCGAATGTCTCCTAATAATCTACTCCATAGGTCTGAGTATAACCCTTTGCCACCAATCGTGCTTTATATCTCTCAAGAGAACCATCAGCTTTGTATTTCAAGGTAAAAACCCATTTGCAGCCCACAAGATTCTTTCCCCTTAGGTTTTTCAACAATCTCCCAAGTCTGGTTTTTCTAGTGCATCCATTTCTTCTCTCATTGCACCCCTCCATTCTTCTTTAGACAATGCCTCAGATAAAGTATTTGGAATAGAAATGGTGTTCGACTCACAATGAAATTTTTATGAGATGGTGATAAGCGGTCCAAGTGACACATAATGAGATAGTGGATATAAGGGTCGCTTTTGTGCACTCCCTAGTACCTTTTCTAACAGCAATGGGAAGATCCGAGTCATTTTCGGCATATCAAGTGACTGTTTATGCAAAGGAGAGTCGGAACTTACCGGAAATTCATTTGCAAAACTCGGATGGGAATCTTGAACTTGTGTTTGTCCTGGAACAGCATTATCTTTCTTGAGTATACCTAAGGAAATCTCATAGAGTCATAAATATGGGGAGATACGGGAGTGGACTCTGTTCTCGAATAGGTTCAATTGTAGAGAGTGAGTCCTGGAATTGAAGTAGCACCAACCGATTCATCATAAACTGATTTGTGAGGAGCCTGTTGATCAGGATTGGAGGCTGATTGGTCAAGAGTTGATTGATCAATGATTAGTTGATCAAAAGTAGGAGCTCGGATTAGAAGATTATTAGGAGATAAGTCAAGATTAAGATCGTCAAAGTCTTTATCTTCAACTAACCTGAACATAAGACTTTGAGAAATAAGATTTGTTTTCTACAAATGTAACATCGATTGATATATAAGTTCTTCGAGAAGGAGGATGATAACATTTATACCCCTTTTGTGTAGAGGAGTAACCAAGAAAGACACACTTGATTGCTCTAGGATCTAGTTTTCCCTTTGATGATTATGAACATGTACAAATGAGGTGCAACCGAAGACTCTAGGTGTGAGATTATTTGTTGTCCTAAAATGGGGATAAAAGCTAGAAAGAATTGCCATAGGAGTTTTGAAATCTAATACTCTTGATGGCAATCTATTAATCATGTATGTAGATGTAAGGACAGCTTCTCCCCAATAACACTTAGGGACATTTCCATGAAACAACAATGCTTGAGTAGTGTTGAGCAAATGACCATTTTTTCTTTCAGCGACCCCATTTTGTTGTGGTGTGTTTACACAAGATGACTCATGGATGATCCCTTCCTTTTTTGGAAATAATTTGACAAGATCCGATTAAAGTAGTCTCTAGCATTATCTGATCTTAAAGCTCTTTAATTTTAACTCCAAATTGATTTTGAACCATAGAATTAAAATTAGGAACAATACTACTTACATCGATTTGTGTTTGAGTAAGAATATCCATGTGACCCTAGTGCAATCATCAATTAGAGAAACAAACCATCGAGCCCCTGAGATATTTGGAATTGTGGAAGGTCCCCAAATGTCACTGTGAATCAAATCAAAAGGATGAGAACTTCTTTTGTTGTTTATAGGAAAAGATACACGAGTGTGCTTAGCAAATTCACAAGTATCACATCGGAATTGACTCATATCTAGTCCTTTAAACAAAGAAGGAAACATGATATTTAAGACACGAAAAGATGGATGACCAAAACGAAAATGGTAAAGCCAAATGACATCCTTATTTGAAGCACTAAGAAATGACAAGGGAGAATTGTTTATGACTTTCTTCGAAATCCTCGGTGTCTCAAGATAGTACAACCCATTCTTTTCCTTAGCAAGTCCAATCTTCCTCTCCGAATCCCGTTCCTGAAAAACACGAGGTAGGGTAAAAAATTGCATAGCATTTGAGGTCATTGGTGAGCCTTTGTATGGAGACTAGGTTGGCTGATAGTTTTGGTACATGGAGGACATCTTTAGAGTGAGAACAAATTTGTAATATAGATGTCACCAACTCCTGCAACAGTGGCCAAAGAACCATCTGCCACCACTATTTTCCTATTGCTTGGACATGGGGTGTAGGTACTAAAAAATGTGAAGTGTGAGTCATGTGATCAAGTGGCACCCGAGTCTATTATCCAAGCTTCACTTGAAATTTTTCCGAGACATTTAGACAGAAGAATGGAGACTTACCCGAGAGTGCTAAGGAACATGCACCTAGGGTTTATCAAGAGACCCTAGAAGCCCTTTTTAATTCTTTCTATTTCCTCACCGTCGAAGGATTCTTTCACCCGTCCTAATCTGAGACTGATATTTTATTGATAAGAACCATCACAGTTTTGAGCTCCAGTGGATCTTTTTTGTCCAAAACAATTTGGAACATGACTTGCAGAGAAAGACCAAAACTTAGCAAGTTCAACCATCTTCTCTTCATTTTGTCCCCTAAAGAAAATGGAGCACTGATAAAAGAAATTGAATCCTAACAAAGAAATGCAACTTTCTATGCTAAAATCAAATGATAAATTTTGGCCATATGGGTAGGCATTTGAACTTGAAGATTCAGCATAGCAAGAATCTACTGAGGTTCCTTTACTTTCTACCAGCGAAACTGCCTCCTATTGAGCATGTCCAAATGTATCTTGGTTTACATTTCTTCTCTGGATATACTTCATACTATTGTGCCACTATTATGAAGAGTGTACTATAAAACTGAAAATCTGTTTGCAGCTCGACTATGCCCTAGACCTTGTTTATGCAGAACTCTTGCCGGAAAACAAGGCAAGGATCATAGAAGACTTCAAGAAAGGTGGACCAACTGCAATGATCGGTGACGGAGTAAATGATGCTCCTGCATTAGCCACAGCTGATGTAGGCATCTCAATGGGGATTTCTGGTTCAGCCCTCGCAATGGAGACAGGCCACGTGATTCTCATGTCGAACAACATTGGAAAGATCCCAGAAGCTATTAAACTCGCCAGGAGGACCTTCAGGAAGCTCGTCGAGAACATACTTATTTCTATATCTCTGAAGGGCGTGATTCTTGGATTAGCCTTTGCTGGGTACCCATTGGTTTGGGCTGCAGTTCTTACAGATGTGGGCACGTGTTTGATTGTGATTCTCAACAGCATGCAACTTCTAAACGTAACATCAAACCAAGAAAAGAAGTTCTCAAGATTCAAGTATGGTACCTTCTTGCCAAACTCGTGCAAGAAGAATGAAGTTGGTTGCGCTGTCCAAAGGAGGAACACTGATAATAAACAATGCAGCAGCTTCTGCTCTATCACTGCAAATCAAGACTCGACCTTGTCATTAAATGCATTGAGTGATGTTAGTTCTGAAACGAAATTTAGCTTGTGGAAAGGAGATTGTTTAATTAACCTTGAAGGGTTTACTTGCAAGCCAACGACGCAGCCTGCAGGAAACCTGTCTTTATTTGGAGAGATTGAGTCTATTACAGACCAACCGAAAAACTTCCACAGCTCAAGTGACAACTGCCCATCAGTTTGTTTCGTTGAATCAGTTGGTAAATGCCATTCATCTTGCTGTTTACCTGTCAAATGCATAGAGAGAAGGTCACAATGTTCTTCTCACTGTTGTCCTTCAAGTCCAGATATTCACGAGGATGAAAGGAAGCTGAATTTGGGAAGTGATGCATCGTGGTTGTTCAGCAATGCACCAGATGCTGGTGATGCTGAATCCATGGCTCAGAGAGTACCCAGTAATTTCGACGAAGAAGAAATCATCAAGCACTGCAAGCAAGTCAGAACGAAATGCTGTGTTGAGGCTGAAGCAATCAAAACCACTCCGGGGAAGATGAGCGCTAGCGGGTGCTGCAAGCAATCAGGCAAGAAATGTTCCTGCTGACTTGAGCAGCATGATGGAGGCAGTGGAAGCAGCACGTCAGGAATAGTAATAGAATAGACCCTTTAAATCTTTCAGTCAAAAGTAAAATTCTCTTGGATGCTAACATCAGTTTGGTTTGGTCAAGCTGGCTTCATAAACTAGCTCTCTTTCCTTTGCCTCTTATATGAAGCTTAACCATCTACACTATAGATATCTAGTGTCCTAAACAGAATTGAAAGAATCTTGCTGCGACACGTCCATATATAAATTTTGTCGTACTTGGCTTCAATTGCCGTCAGTTTAGTGATCTTTGCTAGAATTTGTTGAGTAGAGATGAACGACATCGAGCTTTTCTCTCTCCCTCACTCTCATTCCAAATGATTCTCTCAAGCTTTTGGCATAACGGCGATCTCTTATCTGACCAACCGAAAAAACGCTCCAGATCGAGGGACAACTGCCCATCTGTTAGAGCTGTTAAATCAGTTAGCAAGTGTGATCCATCCTTCTGTCTACCTGTCTGATGTCCTCCGAGTCCCGAAGATCAAGAGGATGAAAGGAAGCTGAATCTAAGAAGTGAGACATCATGGTTCAGCAATGCACCAGATGCCGTAGCTCAAAGCGTACCCGCTAAATTCAACAAAGAGGAAATCATCGAACACCGCAAGCAAGTCAGAACAAAATGCCGTGTCAAGGCTGAAGCGATCGAAAGTACTCAGGGGAAGATCAGCACTAGCAGGTGCTGGAAGTGTTCGGGCAAGAAATGCTCCTCTAGACCCGAGCGAATTCTCGAGAATCGAGATTCATCTCAAGCTTAATCAAACTTTGGAGCTCAAGGTTTTGTCTCGTGCTCAAACAGACTGACTTCAATGTAATTCTGTCGCGGATCACTTGCCTTTAATTAGTTTGGAAAATACACTACTCTAGTATGCAAAAAATTATCCATGACCATATGACTGGAAAAACAAAATATAAAATTGTATCTCTCGGAAGAAATGTCCACTCTCTTTTCAAATTCATATCTCTAAAAGGTTGATCTATCTACGTGGCTATTTAGGTTACTATAACAATAGCAAAAGAAAATACAGGGGCACAGTCGTGGAGATTCAATTTCTTGGAGATCTATAAAACACTCTACAGGCCTCGTAAGCCAGTTAAATCTAGACATATGACTTGTACAGGTCCTTTAGACTTTTTCTTTGGACATTTAGATGACATCTTTGGCTTGCCTCGTGTCAATCTCTTCGTTTTAGGGTTTAGTATGGTATTTCATGGCATCTGCAATCTACCACATAAATTTTAAAAAATTAATATCATAAAAAATTCCAAACTGACATATTTGTAACAAATTTATTCCAAACTAATTTTTGAATACCAAAAATCTCAAATTGATATACCCATGATAAATATATTTTAAACTAAGTTTTTGAACATCAAAAACCTAAAACTAGTACATTTATGAGAAATTTACTCCCCGTTAGTTTCCATTAAATAGATTAATATTATAAAAAACCATAAACTAATGCATATGTGATAAACGGAGGGTAAATCATCAAACTAATATACATCCGTCAACTATCACGTATCATTCAACTAAGCAATTTGATGGTAAAATTTAACGAAAACTAACAGAAGATAAATTTATCACAAATATACTAATTTGAGGATTTTTTGGTAATCAAAAGATTAGTTTGTGATAAATTTGTCACAGATGTATTAATTTGAGATTTTTCATAGTGTTAATCCAAAATTAAAAAGAAGAGTACCCAATTTGTTTCAATTGATACTGAGTTCGACTCGACCAAAATGAAAAAGTACAATTAGATCAGAGTCGACGTTGATTAAATTGCCTCTACCTACATTTGATTGAAGGAGGCTTAACAAAAGACATGCCGCGTGGCCCATAAACAGATTTTCTACTTTTAGAAGTATTATATTTTCTACTCTGGAGAAGGGTTATATTATCTAGCGTATTGAATTACCATGTCTAAACACAGTACTTGAAAATTTAGGGAATTAATTTGGGATTTTTATGACGTTCCTAATCATTCGAGTGAATATTGATATTACAATCTTTTTTACTTGGTCTCTTTCACAAATGAAGTGCCAAGAAAAACTTTGGAAGATTTATCATCATCATGTAAGTGTCAAGCCTTGGTCAAAATTTTAAGAAATGGTAACATCAAGTGATTACAGAGGTGAAAATCGGCAAATTACATACTTTCTTTTTTCACCAATGTAATAATATAAAAACAAATATATATATATATATTTCAAATCGGTCCTTGTAATGTGCTGACATGATTGTTAAATGCCACTATAGTACCTTATGCAGCACTCCACGTGCCATCAAATGAAACTAAACACATAAAACAAAACAATTTTTTTTTCAAAATCTAGGAAATAGAAATTTGAAGAAAATAACAAAGTATAAAATATAAATAGAGGAGGAAAATAGCAGCGGCGGTGCTGCCGCCGCCGACGAGGGGTCAGCGTACTTTGCCAAGCTCCAACAAGCCGGCACATACACCACCGCCACCTTTGTTGCTGAACCAGGCCAAAGAGTGAGGGAAGGTGCGTGTGGTGAGTGAGCAAGTGAGGGCCGTGGCCCTCGTCAGCCTCGCATATTGCCAATGAGGTCCACCACGACCTTGCCCCTCCACCACGGAGTTGTGGTCCTCACCTCAAATCTAGGGAAGGGCAGCATCCTTGGATCAACCAACAAGTTGGAGGATGCAAAGCTAAAAAAATAAAAAATAAAGGAGGGTGCAATCAAGTTAGAAATTCATAGGCCTTACCAACATCACTCTTGCAATTTGCTTTTGCACGTCGCAAGAAACCCACACGAGAAGAGCAACCGCAGGCTCATCATCCACATCAACAACAACAAGAAAGAAATTGAAATCCCTCAATACCCAATTGTCATCCCGCCATGAAAATCCAAAACCCGCATTGCAGCTCCACACAGCAACAACAGAAATGAAACCTTGTTGTTCACCGTACTCTGCTTTTTTCGTTTGTAATTTCAACGGGAGAACTAACATGACGAGAAAATAAATAGTTTAGGACCACATTAACAAAAAAAATAATACAAGGATGCCATCAAACAAATTGAAACAGCACAGGGAGGATCGGTGCCTTTATTGTTGGGATTTTTCCCAACATGCGTAAGTAAAATTAAGTAAAAAATTATTCGCAACGGAAGCAAAAACCCATGCATGTATCTCAAAATTATTATTGGTGTATTTTAATAAGAAGCATGTAGAAACGAAAAGGAGGGATAATCCCATTACCTCGTACCGTGCCCGAAACAATTTGGTTATGAAGTTCTTCAATTCTAGACCACAAATGTCTGATCTCCTTGTAGAATGTTCAAAGTAATCTAATTTTGATGTTCTTCAATTCCAATCCCACGTCCGTCGAACCTTTAGTTGAGACACACTATCAATCATGCATCAAATAGTAGAGAGAAATTTGAGAGAGTTCACTACTTCAATTCTATTAGCAATTGTTCTCGTGTGTGACTCATTTGATTGATCTCAATCATCACTAATTATCAGTCTTAGATCCAATTTATTTAAATAAATTTGACCATTAACTCTAAAATCATTTCAAAGCATTAATTCGGCTATAAACTCTAAAACTATTTCAGAGCATTAATTTGGTAATTGAGCCTAAACCCATTTTAGAGTCTAAATTTGGACATTGATTCTGAAACTATTTCAGAGCATTAATTTGAGCATTAATTATGTAACCATTACTGAATATTATTTTGGGCATTAGTTTTGAAACAATTACAGAGAAACTATTCTAGATCATTAATTTGGCCATTGATTATGAAACCAGAATATTAATCTGCCCATTGATTTTGAAACCATTTCAAATCATTAATCTGACTATTGAATTTGAACTCAATTCAGATTATTAATCTAGCCATTAATTCTGAACCCATTTCAGGTTATTAATATGGGCATTAATTCTAAACTTGTTTCAAAATATCAATCTTCAACCCAGTAATTGTGAACCCGTTTCAGGTTATTAATATGGCCATTGATTCTAAACTCGTTTCGGAATATCAATCTTCAACCCATTAATTGTGAACCAGTTTCAGGTTATTAATATGGCCATTGATTCTAAACTTGTTTCGGAATATCAATCTTCAACCCATTAATGGTGAACCCGTTTCGGGTTATTAATATGGCCATTGATTATAAACTTGTTTAAGAATATCAATCTTCAACCCGACTCAATTTGATTGTCGCAATTGCAAACACCTTTGCAATATTGTCTCTCTCGTTCAAACATCATTTTGAATTGGCTATGGTGTGTAACATCTCTAAGTTCATCATTGAGCTAGTAGTAGGACTTGTACTCCCAAGAAAATTGATTGTCATTATCAATCTCCAGGTTCTACAAACCATGAGTGACATTTAGCAATATACCATGGTTACTCAAACAATGTAAATTTTTTAAGAACATAATGAACCTGTTAGCTTTAGCTACTATGTAATTCAATCATTTTGTCTTATTATGTCTTGATCAAATAAAGGCCATGGAATTGTTTATCAAGCTACCAATTTGATTATATACACAAACCTAATTGACATGTACTTCTACAAGATATGAATCATTCATTCTCGGTTACAATTCCGGTTGAGGAATTTAATACAATGTCACAATTAGATTTCATAGGACATCATTATTGTAGATTTCTTATTGCGCACACATGTGCTTTTGTATATGAATGGACTATGACCATCAAGTATAAAGACGGTTCGATGAAATGTCATTATGTGTACTTGTGAACCATAGCCATCCAATATACAAGTCAATGCCTGCCTCAGATCTAAGAATTATTTACACAAAATCAAAGCTTGAACAATTAGTCATTGACCTTACTAAAAGCTTCAATATTGCTAATTGTTTTGTGCATGTCATGTTCAGTGAACTTGTTAGATACAAGCACTTGTGCTTTATCTTGGATATCACTATACCCAATGATTTGTGACTAATCATTCCCTTGGGTATCCAATACTCAATGGTGAAACTTGAGAATATATTAATCTTAACAGGATCATCAATATCTTCTCAATAATCCATTAATCGAGAACAATTTAAAGACTCAATTTAACTGTAAACTTATCATTCATATTTTTAACACCTTAAGAATATATTTAGTCGCAATTGATCCTATGGAATCATTCATATAAATTGGACAATGAATGGATACGTCTTTGCCATCAAGCAATTGATATAATTGAAAGTATAACTGAAATCATTAACATGTAATTATTACATAGTTGCTTAGGGCATACAACCAACATTTATTCCTACTACTTAGTAATTAGAAGAACCCCACCGTAAAAATCCAAGCCATCCTATATTCCTAATACTAAATCCAGCCTCCTAGTTCCAATTCTGTTTGCTTGCTAGAATCATCTATACTGCTGCCACGCGCTAATCGTGGGACGATAAATAAAGTTTGGTAATTTCAAGAATAGGGTTTCTTTCAATAAACATTACAAGGACAGGAATAGCCGATAGATTTTTAGGTCGAAAATGAAAACTCAGGACATGGACGACGCCGCGTACTCGTTTAGTTCTTCACCATCTCAGAAAGAGAGCATTCTCTAACGTATGCATGAATTACTTCTAACTTTGACTTACAATATTTCACTCGCGCGTGTGCACAGAGAGAGAGAGAGAGAGAGGACTCACGGTGTGATGAACGTTGTACTTTTGATCGGTGGGAGCTTGTGTGTCCACGGTGACTTCTATGGTGGTGGTGATTCAGCGAAGATTTGCACTCGTGAAGCAACATGAAACTCTGTTTAACTCTATTTTAGAGAGAGAGAGAGAGAGAGAGCACGCACACACAGAGAATGGCGTATCGGTATATCTGTACTCAATCCTGTGTATTTAAAGGGAAAAGAGAAACCAAACCAAATACTGATAATTTACACACAACTCTCAAATTTGCAGAGAGAGAGAGAGAGAGATTTTGAAGGCGAAGTTTTTTGTTTGACTTTCCCAGGCCTTCGTCGATGGCATTTGCTTATGAGAGATTGAAGGCAACATTTTAATAACTTATAATGTGCTCTCGTACGCGAGAGCTCAAGTCATTGCATGTAGGCATTTCAAGAATACACAAGTACTTTGGGTGCTTATTATTCAGCCCTGACAAAAGGTCAGAAAAGATAACTATCACGACGCAAGCGGTGGATGCAATTACCCACCCAGATCTAATATAAACAAGAATAGCGAATAGACGTGTCTTTTTCTTCACTTGGCGATGCCACCATGGTGCTGCTGTCGACAAAGCAATGTCACCCCTGTCGACCACTGCTTGGTGGTCACCGCGAGCCACTGCAGGTGTCGGATGACCACCCAACGGTGGTTGGCTACGGTTTAGGTGGTCAGCAAAGGAAGGCGACCGTGTGGTCACTTTGCTTCGGTTTTCGCTAGATCTCTTTGTCACGGTGGTCGGCAAAAATCACACCGCCGAGCTCGCAGGCAAAAGTAATGATCACCACAGGCAATGGCCGCTCCCTTCACAAGATTAAGGTAGGTTTTTCTTTATTGAGGTTATCCATTCTTTTATTCTTTAATCTTGGTTGTATTCGGTTACTTACCTAACAAAATATGAGATAAGAGAAATTCTCCCCTAAGTTCTTGTCCTATCCTATCACGATCTTTTCTTGAATATCAAACGGAACCTTAAGCGATTATAAAGAAAAATGATAATATCACGAAAAACCCTAAATTAGTACATATAACAAATTTACCAAAAAAAAAAAAAACTAATTTTCTGATCACAAAAACGAACTGATACACTTATGGTAAATTTATCCCAAACTAATTTTTTGATCATCAAAAACCTCAAATTAGTATATTTATGACAAATTTACCATTTGTTAGTTTCCGTTAAATTGAATTAATTGCACGAAAAATCCAAAACCAGTACACACCTAATAAACGGAAGGTAAAACTCCACATGTGTCATCTAATTCAACAATTGACCATAAAATTTAACAGAAACTAATGCAAGGTAAATTTATTACAAGTGTACCAATTTGAAATTATTTATGTAAATTTATCATAAGTGTACCAATTTGAGATTTTTCATGATAATAATTCTAAAGAAAAAACAAAAGTGCTTGAACAATTTAATGATATTATATCTGCATGTCACGTAACATATAAATATTTTAAGCTATAGTTTCTCCAAGCGTACGCTAACTCTTAAGCTTTAATTCATTGCTCCGCGCAAATGGTACGCACTATGCAGTGTGCAGCAACTCACTAGACTTCGAGGCCTCTCCTCTGGCGTTTGGTTTTTTGGTTGGATTTAAAAATTTCTTTTACTCTTCAATGAATTACGGATTTGATTCCTGCTCAGACGATAGTTTTTCTCCCTCAATTTCATTGCCAAAGCAATCTAATTTATTCTAATCTAGCTTCATGATTCAATGGTTAGTCAGTAATCAAACAAATTATCCAAAAAATCTTAAATCTATTGAATGTTGGCCAATTCGATCCTAAACTTTTAATTTTACCAATTGAGTCCTAAATATTTTCACATTTTGCCAATTGAGTCATTCGACGAATTTTTAATTGAAAAATGCTAACGTGGATGCTAGTAGTCCCACATAAGAAGGTTGCCACAAACGTGGACAATTTTTTACAATTTTTATTTCTTTTTTTATTTTTCTTATTTTCTTTTTCTTTCTTTGTTTTCCTTTTTCTTTTCTAGCAAGTCCAATGATGGTCGGCTGGCCCTCGCCCAGTTTGGAAGAAGAAAAAGAAAAGAAAGAAAGAAAAAAATAAAAATATTTAAAAAATAAAAAAAGTATAAAAATTATCCACATTAACACCGGTCGTGTCATGTAGTAGCCAACATCCACATCAGCGATTTCTAGCTAAAATTGGCCAAATGAACTCAATTGGCAAAACGTGTAAAAGTTTATGATTCATTTGACAAAATTGAAAGATTTATAACTGAAGTGATCAAAGTGTAATAGGTTTGAGACTTTTTAGACAATTTTTCCATCGGAAATCCTATATTGAAATTTTTTTTGTCAAATAAACAGTGTTAAGCATGTACTTTTGTAATTTCTATAATTTCCACAAAGTCGATAGACGAATTTTATGGGATGGAAATCCAATTTATGGGCACGGCTAAGGATAAAGATTAAATATATAGATTTTGGAAAGAAAATAAGTGAAGGGAATATTACAATTGCATCGTTTGTTGCCTGACCCAAGCACTTTTTTTTTTTTTTTGTCAAAACAATTTCCTTTCATTGTTTCAAGTGATTCCAGAATTACACCCTATATGGGCCCCTGAACATAAAAGGTCCCATAAAACTTGAGGGGGATTAGTAGTCCAATCACAAGGTAAATTTTTTCGTCTATGAGCCTTAGCAATCCAATTAGTCACTTGGTCCTCAACCACTTGGTTCTCTTTTCTTCTGCAATGGGCCACTCAAATATGCTTATATTGGCCCATTAAAGTAAGGCACTCGGTGATAAAAGGCTACTTCCCACAAGCACCTATCATGATTAGTAAGTGTACAAATCAGCTTAAAGCAATTTGATTCTATTGTGTGGGGTAGTTTAGATCCATCTCTAAAGAAACAGAGCGCTTTAAGGCACGAGTGGGTTTCAGTAGGGGTGTGTACCGGGAACCGCCGAACCGGGAACCACTCGAACCGGATTGGATCGGCCGATTTTGGGCGGTTCCCAAAGAGGGCGGTCTAGTTCCTAGTTCCTACTTTTAAAAACCAGTGGCCGGTCGATTGGGTTCCTAGTTCCAAGGTGGAAACCAAACCAACTAGATCGATCGAACCAAACCGATTAATTATATATATAATATTTTTAAATTTCTTAAGAAACAAACCCTAATTCTTCCCAATTTCTCCTCTCTTTTTTTTGTTATTTTTGGCCAAAAACAACAAATTTACTAGTTCCATTGGATCGATCTGTAACATCCTCGATTCCGACCCCATAAAGATCGGCCATAAGGTCCAAAAGGGGATCAATCATGGGCCATTGGCCATGGATCAATCGGTTCGATCGGCAAGGAATAATGGATCGGTCGTGGTCCAATCGACCGACCCATCGACCGACCCACCGACCGACCGATCACAAATTGGTTGAGATGTTGGCCGTGAATTTTCTACCGATCGTACCAATGGGATAGGATCACCAGATCATAAGATGACCTTTTGATCACGAGAATAGGTCACGGGATGATTTTGGATCGAAGGATGGTCATGATCGGTCATAGTGCTCGGCCGTGGGTGATTCCACCTAGCTATGCACTGATACACGAACGATCCAACGCAATCAAATGCGATCATCTTATGATAAAAAATGCATCATTCCCTATTTAATTCTTAGTGATCAGAAAGGAATCTTGAATTGATGATGTCCGATCGTGGATCGGTAATGCACTAACCACGAACCCTACTAGTGGATCGGGTGCCGACCGGAATGAGCCCAAGGATAGACCTAGCTATTCCGTCACTAATTCTAAGGTTCATGAGTGCGTTGGCTTAGTGCTAGGCCATGGGTAGCCTTAGGATTTACCTTGAACCGACGAAGGACAACACTTCATATATTTTGAAATAGGGCCAAATTTTGAGATATCACAAAATGAGTGAGAGTTATAGAGAAGGCACATGAGCAAGGGCGAGCAACGACAAGCGACAGTGAGTGAACAACAAGGTGTTCGTAGCCATGAACAATGGTGACCCGGCACTATTTGGATCCTCTCGTGAGACGTCATTTTGCCTAGAGGTAGTGCTACATCATTTTGCTTGACCAAGCCACATAGGATTGTGCAACGTCATATTGGACATCCACATGGATTAGAATTTTTAGAAACTATGCCAATTGAAATTAAAAAAAAAAAAAAAATTATTTAATTTGGCTGAAATTTCTCGTCAAATGTACTTAAGTGATCATTTTTTCTTCAATTTGATACTCAAATGAGCCAGCAAAAACTTTTGACATTAAAGTGAGAGCCATACACAATCTTTTGCACTTCTAATGTCCTCCCCAAAAAACCAACGCCACAAGAACAACTGTGGGCGCATCATCAACATCAACGATAAGAAAAACAAATTGAAATCCCTAAATACCCGATTGTCATCCCGCCATGAAATTCAAAAACCCACATTGCAGCTCCACACGGCAACAACAGAAATGAGACCTCGTGGTTCGCGATACTCTGCTTCCTTCGTTCGTAATTTCAAGGAAAGGACTAACATGACGAAAAAATATTCAGGGCCACATTGACAAAGAAAAATAATACAAGGATGAAGCACCCCCGAACCCACGCTATCCTTACCAGCAGGACCGAATGCCTGTTTACTGTTTAGGTATGTTTTTGTTTCATTGAAGGAAAAATAGCAATTTCGAAGAATCTTATGAAGCAATCGCACGGATCAACATTCAGTATATCCAAAAATTAACATGACGTATCAATACGTGCAAAATAGATCAACATGCACCATTTAGAATTATACTAAAAATATATTCTTAGACCTATGCGATGCATGTAGGGGTAACTAGTTCCACAATGGGTCGATTCCCACTCCGAAACTAGGAACAGCCTAATTTGTGAAATTGAAAACCAGCCCACTTGGTCCAAAAACTTGTCCGATCCAATTCTTAGGTAGATCCAAGAACAGTGGTGATATCTTTTTTTCCCTATTCCCTGCAAGACGACAAGTGTTGTTACATAGTCTAAACTCTCGTTCTTTATTGTTTTGGATCTTTAATCAATGGAAATCTTAGTGGAAAGAAGTTAAAGATGTGATAACATATGATTAACTTTAAAGCGGGAAACGAATCGATAACCACCGGTTCCAAATTTTAGGAACCAAGAACCACCCAGAACCAAGTGGTTCAATCTAGTTTTGGTGCTCACCTAGACGCATGAGCACTTTTTATAGGAATTTTTGTTTTTTCATTTATGTTTTTGTATTGAGAATAAGACACTCCCTGCGCACCAGAGACAATAAAGGGCATTGCTCATATAAAAGTCTCCCGAGGAAGGCTGTTGACTTCCAACTCCCAAACACTCACGTAGTAAATAAGTACTATTCAATCCAACCTTGCCAAGATGAATTGCGAAGGAAAAATAAGAAAATTTCGATGAACTTGTGCAGCGATCAAGATAATATCGACCGACGTTCGATGTATCCGATGTTGACGTGTCAAAAAATGCAAAATAGATCACCAACCAAGATTTATAAAATACTACAAAAATATAGCTAAAAAAACTACGGCAACTTGCTAGTATATAAAATAAGACCGCTTATCATTACATCATCACACCTATTACAAAAGCATATCTTTTTTCATTTATTTTTTGTCTCCCGAGGAAGACAAGTTGACATCCAACACACAAATCTCATGTGATAAATAATTTTTTTGTTCTCTTACCGATGTGAATCAAGAACAAAAAATGAGACAATTTCGATGAATTTTGAGAGAGATGATTGTCCAAAAATATCATATACTTATTGTATGATGGTTAATTCAATCATAAACTTTTCAATTAGGCCAATTTGATTAATTCAGTCCCAAACTTTTTGATAATTTACCAATATGGTCCCTTCAACCAAAATTGGTTAGAAATCATTAACGTGTCATTGGCCATCCATCGTCAACGTGGCCGCTAGCCATCAAATGTGGGACGACCAATGTTGACAAAGATGTTTTCTATAATTTTTTATAAAAAAAAAAAACTTGAACTTTTATGAATTTTTTAATTTTTTAATTTTTTTTTTTTTTTGCTTTTCTATTCTTTTATTCACCGTTAACTTCCCAAAAAGGCCGGCAGGCAAAAAGAAAGAAAAAATAACAAAAAACTTCAATAAAAATTATAAAAATTATAAAAATTATTCATGTCGACATTAATCATATCATGCAAAACGACTGGCGACTAAGTTAGTAATTTCTAACCAATTTTGGCTAGAAGGACAATATCGGCAAATCGTTAAAAATTCATGACTAAATTGTCAAACTAAAAAAGTTTAGAAGTGAATTGATAGTTATACAATAGAATTAGAACTTTTTGAATTATTTTCCCAATTTTGTTAAGTGATTGATACTGACCAACATTCATTATATTGAATAATTAACTTGACATACCAATAAATGAAGAATAGATCATCAACCAAGATTTAGAGTATACTAAAACTATAGTTTTAAACCACGACATCTTGCCAGTATATATATTATAAAGATCACTTATCATTAACCACCACACATTTTACAGCAATTGTTTTTTCATTTGTATTTGTACGAGGAATTAGACCCAATAACCTTAAAAAAGCACCTCTCATGTACTATTCTCCTGAGGGAATATCGTTGACTTCAAACACACCAAATCTCATGTAAATAAATAATTAATTAGTCATAATCCAACCTTTGCCAATATAATTTGAGTAAATATTTTAGAGAGAGAGAGAGAGAGAGATAGATGTCATGCAATACATCAATCTTCTTCTTTTTTTCATTTGTGTTTTGTGTTAAGAAGAAGACATCCCCCGAGAACAAAGGGATCACAACTTGATAAGCACCTTGCTCGTGTCGTGACTCGTGTGACGGTCTCCTGAGGAAGTTTAATAGGATACCAACGCACCAGATCTCGCTTGAGAAATAGTTAAATATTCACGGTCCAACCTAAATACATTAAAGCTCGAGAAGATGATGCCTTCCCCAGACGAAACCCAAACGATCGTATGTATGTCACCCGTCTACATGCCGAACGCTCTGCTACATCTTTCTTGCCCAGAGAGCAAGCGAGAGAGAGAGAGGATAACGTCATCCAATACAGAGAAAACGTACTCGGAAGTGTTGGGTTTTTGCTGTGCCACGGAAGTTGCATTGGTCGAGAAGATCCTGAGGCAGCTCGATGGGGTCAACGACAGCTCGGTCATCCTCCCAAAAAAAAGGTCATCGTCCTCCATGACCCTCTAATCGTTTCTCAGTCGAAACTTGGTATGAATACGATCGATTGCAGCTAGAGGTGATCGGGTTCCCAGTCGGTTCCTACCGAAGACCAGACCAACCAAAGGCGTAACCGAGGACCGACCGGAAGGATCGGTCCGGTTCGGTTCCCGAGCGGTTCTGACGAACCGTTTACTCAAGCTCAAAAAGTTTAAAATAACTTGCGAATAAGCATTTCTTCCACTTAAGTTAGGCTTTTCCCTCGGTTTGTACCGAGAAACGACTAGTCATCAGGTAACCAAATGAGCCCGCTTGCATTTTATAGGCAATATTTCAAAGCTCTTTGAGTAATTGTTCAATGTGGGACTCTTGGAGCCTTGGAGAAAGCTGTTACGTGAGGGGCACAGAGAGAGAGAGCGAGAGATGGGGAGAGGGAGAGGGAGGCTTAGTCCAACATTGAGTGCGTAGCAGAGACGAAGAAGCCATGGGCCTCTATAAATAGCGATGGAGGAGCAGCTGACATATTTTAGGCGGCCATTGTTCATTGTTCTGTTGGAGTTTCGATGGCATTGAGAAGGGCTGTTGAGTGGCTTTTTGGTCGTAATGAGCATGCGAAATTAGAATGTTTTGTGGAGAGTAGTTGAAGTTTTTATGAATGAGAAGTCGGTCCAGACCGGGTGGTTGGTTCCATCATAAGAACCGTGAACCGCACTGAATAGTGTCAGTCCCAGTTCCCAGGTTCGCACCGAATAGTGTCAGTCCCGGTTCTGTTTTGAGGGAACTGGGAACCGGACTGACGTGTGTGAGAATAGGACCTAACCGAACCGGACTGACGTGTGTGAGAATAGGACCTAACTGAACCGGACTGACGCGTGCGAGAACCGGACCTAACCGAACCGGGCAGTTCTTGGTTCGGGCGGTTTCTTTTGCTTATCCTTAATTGCAGCAGCCGCTTTTGCTAAGTTCCACTGTGTCCTAAAATTTCAGTTTAGGTGTATGTAGTGTTGGTTTATCATGTACTTAGTATGGCAGTTGAGGCACTAAATAAGGCGAGGTTGGAAGCTAGCATTAAACATCGGGGCAAGATTGATTCAGCTACAAAATGGCCATCACCAGCGCTGATCGTTTGCGGGCTGTTCGGTTTGTCATTTCTTAAGTACGTTTATCAGCCGCTGAAATGGCTGGCTCTGGCTGCTGTTGATTGTGGAGAAGCTTGCATCCATCAAGCATCTCACACTAAATATCTACGTTCTCATTCTGATTTCGGGTAATAATCCTTTTCAAATGATTAATCGTTCTTCGCTAGATGGGCCTTCCGTTGATTGCGTGGAGAAGCTTCGCATCCATCAAGCATCTCACACTAAATATCTACGTTCTCATTCTGATTTCGGGTAATAATCCTTTTCAAATGATTAATCGTTCTTCGCTAGATGGGATGCAAGTTCATGTGGTTCTTATAACATGAGCTGAGGACGTGATATCACCAGACTAACCGAGTATTCTCGCTGTCTAGACATGGGCTTTAACCATCTCGCAAAGTGAAATAAGCATGATAAATCGATGGGTCGGCATGTTTATGCACAGCTATATACATTAGTCTCACTCCTTATGACTCATCTACTGTTGTAACTTCAATCGACCTGTCATGTAAGTTATGGAGCGAATTCCTTTCCTTAGGATTAGGGCTTGAACACGTCACTCCTCATGAATTCCCCAATATAGTTCATAGATGGCTTGCTTTTGACCAAAACGGGAGCTAGCCTGTAGCTTTGTATCGGAAAGTTAGACTCGGATATTACCTACCCACTATACAGAAAGATAAGGCTTTGAAGCATAGGTCGGATAGGACCGCTTCTTTTTGGAGAACAGTCTTTGTAGTCTTTTGACCATAGACTCTTGTACTTGGCTTAGCATATGTTTATAAAGGCATGTTTGTTTGTAAACTTGTTGTTCTGCTTTTCTATCCCGAGATGGTTACTGTCAGGGGATTTGTTTTCGCTTCCGCATGTGCAATAAAGTAAAAGGGTCGGCGACTAGTCCTGGGAAGTCACAAAATTTTATCGACTAGAGAGGGATGGGTACGCGCTCGGGGTTTGAGGCGTGACAAATACTGACCAACACTCACTATATCGAATAATTAACTTGACATATCAATAAATGAAAAATAGATCATCAAGCAAGATTTGGAGTAACACTAAAACTATAGAATTAAACCACGACATCTTACCAGTATATTATAATGACCACTTATCATTACATCACCACACATTTTACAGCTTTTTTTTTTTCTCATTTGTGTCTGTACTAAGAATCAGACCCAACACCTTACCAAGCACATTTCTCAAGTAATATTCTCCTGAGGAAATCTCGTTGACTTCCAACACACCAAATCTCATGCAATAAATAATTAATTGGTCATAATCCAACCTTTGCCAATAAAATTTGAGTAAATATTAGAGAGAGAGAGAGAGAGAGAGAGAGATGTCATCCAATACATCAATCTTCTATTTTTTTTCATTTGTATTTGTGTTAAGTAGAAGACACCCTGAGAACAAGGGATCACAACTTGATAAGTGCATTGCTCGGGTGACAGACTCCTGAGGAAGGCTCATAGGATTCCATCGCACCAAATCTCACTTGACAAATTCTTAGTTATTCATAGTCAAACCTAAATATTTTAAAGCTCAAGAAGATGATGCCTTCCCCAGCCGAAACCCAAAAGATCATATATAGGTCACCCGTCTACATGCCGAATTCTCTGCTCCATCTTTCTTGCCCAGGACGAGAGAGAGAGAGAGAGAGAGAGAGAGAGAGAGTAATGTCATCCAATACACAGAAAACGTACTTGGAAGTGTTGGGCCTTTGCTGTGCCACAGAAGTTGCGTTGGTCGAGAAGATCCTGAGGCAGCTCGATGGGGTCAACGACATCTCGACCATCATCCCGACAAAAACGGTCATCATCCTCCATGACCCTCTAATCGTTTCTCAGTCCTCGCTCGGTATGGATATGATCGATGGCAGCTGCTTTGGCTAAGTCCTACTTTGTCCTAGAATTTCAGTTTAGGCGTACGTATTGATGATTCTATGTACCTAATATTGCAGTTGAGGCACTAAATAAGGCGAGGTTGGAAGCTAGCATTAAACATCGGGGCAAGATTGATTCAGCGACGAAATGGCCATCGCCGGCACTGATCGTTTGCGGGTTGTTGTTCGGTTTGTCATTTCTTCAGTACGTTTTTCAGCCACTTAAATGGCTGGCTCTGGGTGCTGTTGTCATTGGCCTTCCGTCGATTGCGTGGAGGAGCTTCGCCTCCATCAAGCATTTCACTCTAAATATCTACGTTCTCATTCTGATTTCAGGTAATAATCTTTTCCAAATGATCAACTGTTCTTTGCTAGATGGGATGCGAGTTCATGTGGTTCTTTTACTCATGGTCGTGTTTTGTACGGGATGAAGATCATTGTAAAGGGCCAAAGTAAACGATGGATCAGATGTATCTTATAAGATGAGCTGAGGACATGATATCACCAAACTAACCAAGTATTTGCGCTGTCTAGACATGGGCTTTAACCATCTTGCAAAGTGAAATGAACAAGATAAATTGATAGGTCGGCATGTTGATACACAGATATATACATTAGTCACACTCCTAGTGACATATCTACTTCCCGTAAGTTGTGGACTGAGTTCTTTTTCTTAGGATTAGGGTGTGAGCACGTCACTCCTTATGAATTCCCAATCCAGTTCATAGATGGCTTGCTTTTGACCAAAGAGGGAGCTAGACTGTAGCCTTGTATCGGAAAGTTAGACTCAGATATCACCTACACAATACACAAAAAGATAAGGCGTTGGACTGTAGATGAAGTAATGGTACTGATCCATCTGAGAAATTCTTGAGTAGCAGGCTGTTGAATAATGAGAAAGGACGGGACTCCTTCCTCACTCAATGATTCTGTCATTGATCTGACATCTGTGTATACGGGATAAGTAGATCATCCTGCGAAGTTGATTAAAGTTGTCTAATATCGTTGCAATACTGAATTTGCAGTGATAGGAACACTCGCCTTGCAAGATTACTGGGAAGCTGCTTCCATAGTCTTCCTGTTTTCCATTGCTCAGTGGCTCGAGTTGAGGGCTAGTCACAAGGTTTGACATTCAATTCTCTGTTTACGAACAAAATAAGAAAAAATTAACGTTTTTCCCTCCAATTTTTTGTCCTGCTAAACATAGGCATACGTTGCTCTTTATCTATCCTTTCCCTGGGAGGCCATTGAGAATACTAGACTTCGACAGATTTAAGGATTGGTGTATATAGCCAACATCCTCTAAATCCATGCATTTGCATCACATTCAGAAGGTCTGCAGTAATTTGGCTAGTTAGTTACTTATCCAGACAACATA
This sequence comes from Eucalyptus marginata, assembly GCA_014182565.1. Lineage (NCBI taxonomy): Eukaryota > Viridiplantae > Streptophyta > Magnoliopsida > Myrtales > Myrtaceae > Eucalyptus > Eucalyptus marginata. The sequence continues at coordinate 26,604,762 of CM024587.1, forward strand.
GAAAAAGAACTTGGGGACCCAGTTTAATAGAACTTCGGACTTAAATCATTTAAATCAGTACATTTGGTCTGAAGACAGGTTACGATGTTCGATGTTTCCCCATAGTCTTGATCGAGTCATATGGAAAGAAAATTACATGAAAGCATATTGCCTGACGAAACTTGAAAGAAAAAATCATACACCATGTGCTTGGAGATTATACAAGATCAGACCGAAAAGATAGCCTGGAAAAGTACCATTCCATACTTTCACGACAGAATATTTCCCTCTTAAAATCATACGATCAAGAAAGATCTATCTCGGCCTGTGGTGTGATTTATTTTCTATGGCAAGGCTATGGCAACCATGTCATCATTGGCAAGCATGACTCCAGAAAAAGCTGTTATAGCCGAGACTGGAGAGTCCGTTGATGTTAACGATGTGAAAATGAGCACAGTACTTTCAGTAAAGGCTGGTGAAGTCATACCAATCGATGGAATTGTTGTGGATGGGAAATGCGACGTGGATGAGAAAATGTTGACAGGGGAATCATATCCTGTTGCCAAGAGTATCGATTCGACAGTTTGGGCAGGCTCAATCAATTTAAATGGTTAGTGTTATACATGGCACCTCTTTTTTGCCTTTTCCGGTGGCAAAGCATGTTCTGATTATTGAGTCTTCCTTCCATTGGATCCCGATTTTTATTTTTATTTTTGCAGGCTATATTAGTGTAAGAACCACGGCTTTGGCTACAGATTCCGTGGTGGCCCGGATGGCTAAACTAGTCGAGGAGGCTCATCAGGAAAAGACTCGTACGCAAGGCCTCATAGACAAATGTGCGAAATACTATATTCCAGGCAAGCGAGTTACCCAATTTCCTTTCCCAACAAAATGCACAACACCCAAATGTGTTTTATAAATATATCCCACATTTTTATGGAGAGAATTCGAAAATATCATCCCAGATGCTAATTTTAGAAGAGAACTGCTCAGCAATATTATAGAGTACGGATTTTTTTCAAATGAATAACCTGAAAATTGATGCACGGTATTTTTGTTGTAAGGGTTTAGACATTTCATTGCTTTCTCTGTTTTTTTTTTTTTGGTGAAGTTCATTGCTTTCTCTTTCAAGATAACTGAATTGGTTAAAATCCATAGTAATCTAGTACTTTTCAGATTTCGACATAATATTCGGGCACCGACAGTCTCATTGATTGACAACAGCATAGTATCCATCTTTAAAGCGTTTAATGAGCTTGACCACTATCATTTCTTTGTAGGAATTGCTTTGGTGTCTGCTTGTATTGCTGCGGTTCCTGCTGCACTGAAGCTTAAGAATGAACACCACTGGTTTCACTTGGCAATAGTTGTTCTGATCGGCTCATGTCCTTGTGCACTCATCCTATCTACACCCATTACATTCTTCTGCGCACTTTCAAGGGCTGCAAAAGATGGACTTTTGTTTAAAGGAGGTGGGTTTCTTGAAATTCTGGCAAAGGTTAAAACCGTGGCTTTTGACAAAACAGGGACAGTGACAAGAGGAGAGTTTGTGATGACCAACTTCCAATCAAATTGCAATGACATTGACCTTAACGCTTTGCTCTACTGGTAATCTGACTCATTCATCCCTTATACAACTTAATCAAGAAATGTAGAAAATTCTGTTTCAATCTACGGCTCATGTTTGAGATTGGAGTTGAAAATTTCTAGCGTCACACTGAAAAACCTGAAAGCAAATCTTGCAATGTGAAGGGTATCGAGCATCGAGAGTAAATCAAGCCATCCAATGTCAGCTGCAATAATTGATTATGCCAATTCTTTCTCTATTGAGCCAAAGCCTGAAGAGGTAGAGGATTTTCAAAATTTTCCTGGGGAAGGAATTTATGGTCAAATCAACAGTAAAAGCATTTATATTGGGAACCGGAGAATCGGTCTAAGGGCTGGCCATGAAATAGGTCAGTTTCTCCGTTACTGAAGATAAAGCGAATTTCGTATAACTATCTTGAGCAAATAGTTATTCAATAGTAATATTCTTTTTTCCTTATATTTCTTTCCTGTTTCTTATTAATCTCTCCTTCGATTTACTGGAGTGTGCCACAGCGAGTGGCATTGAAACAGACACAAATGGATTCATATACATTGGACAAAGCCTGGTGGGAAAGTTCAGTCTCTCAGATGCTTGTAGAACTGGGTCGATGGAGGCCATTAATGATGTTAAATCGCTAGGCATCAAGACCGCCATGCTCACAGGTGATAGCCAAGCTGCAGCCAGGTCCACACAGAATCAGGTGCGCTTCTATCATCCTCGTCTTAGTACATTAGTACTGAATTATGGGAATGATCTTCCACACAACCTCAACCTTAATCCATGACTGGCATTTTATCGATTGAGAACAATCACAGACTTGAGCTCCAATGGAACTTTTAGGTCTAAAAGAACTTGGAACACAATTTGCAAAGAAAGACCAAAACCTGGCAAGTTCAACTGTTTCTCTTCATTTTTTTCTCCTAAAGAAAATGGAGTGCTAATAATAGAAATTGAATCCTAACAAAGAAATTGAAGATTCATCATAGCTTGAACCAACTGATGTTCCGTAACTTTCTACCTGCAAAACCGCCTCCTAATCAGCTTGTCCAAATGTATCTTGGTTTACATTTCTTCCGTGGATATATACTACATACTACTGTGCCACTAATATGCAGAGTGTACTGAAAAAAAAAAAAAATTGTGTTTGCAGCTCAACAATGCTCTGGACATTGTATGTGCAGAACTCTTGCCTGAAAACAAGGTAAGAATAATAGAAGACTTCAAGAAAGATGGACCAACTGCAATGATCGGTGACGGAGTAAATGATGCTCCTGCATTAGCCACGGCTGACGTAGGCATCTCGATGGGGATTTCTGGTTCAGCCCTGGCAATGGAGACGGCTGATGTGATTCTCATGTCAAATGACATTCGAAAGATCCCAGAAGCTATTAAACTCGCCAGGTGGACCTTCAGGAAGCTCGTCGAGAACATCCTTATATCTATATCTCTGAAGTGCGCAGTCCTCGGATTGGCCTTCGCTGGGTACCCATTGGTTTGGGCCGCAGTTCTCACAGACGTGGGCACATGTTTGATCGTGATTGTCAACAGCATGCATCGTCTAAACGCAACCCCAAACCAAGAAAAGAAGTTCTTAAGATCCATGAATGGTCTCTTCTCGCCAAACTCACGCGAGAAGAATAAAGTTGGTTGCACAGTGCAAAGTATGAACAATGATAATGAACATTGCAGCGGCTGCTGCTCTGCCATGGCAAATCAAGATGCAACGTTGTCATTGAACGCACTCGGTGATGCTTGTTCTGAATCGAAATTTAGCCCACAGAAAGAAGATATGTCAATGAACCTTGAAGGACCTACTTGCAAGCCAACCACGCAGCCTACAGTAAACCTGTCTGCATTTGGAGAGATTGAGTCTTTTACAGACCAACCGAAAAACCACTATCGCTCAAGTTGCAGCTGCCCATCAGTTAGATCTGTTAAATCAGTAAGTAAGTGCGAGTCATCCTACTGTTTACCTGTCAAACACATAGAGGGAAGGTCACAATGTGCTTCTGGCTGTTGTCCTCAAAGTTCGGAAATGCACGAGGATGAAAGGAAGCTGAATTTACAAAGTGACGCGTCACGGTTGTTCAGCAATGCACCGGATGCTGGTAATACTGAATCTGTAGCTCAAAGTGTACCCGGTAATTTCAAAGATGAAGAAATTATCGAGCACTGCAACTTAGTTGGAGCGAAATGCTGTGTTGAGGCTGTTGGAATCGAAATTACTCCAGGGAAGATGAGCACTGGCGGGTGCTGCAAGCAATCAGGCTATAAATGTTTCTGCAGACTCGAGCAACATGATGCAGGCAGCGGAAGCAGCATGCCTAGAATAGTAATAGAATAGACCCTTTGAATTGTTGTCAGACAATAATAAGATTCTCAGTTTGGTTTGGTCAAGCTACACATCCATATGTAAATCTCGTCGTGCTTAGCGTCAACTGCTGTCGGTCTGGGAATAAATGATCTTTGGTAGGATTTGTTGAGAAGAGGAACAAGATCGACCTTCTCTCCCTCCCTGCCTCTCTCTCTCTCTTTGCTGCATGCTTTTCTTAAGCATTCGGCATAACGAGTCGATCTCCTATCTTTTACTGTGCTCTTAGCCTCATAGTACGTAAACAGCAGTTTTGAGTTGTCAATTACCTCTGCGAGGGTGAGAAGACATGATTGAAACATCAGTAAGTGACTTCATCCGTGCACTTTGTCTAGGACTTGATCCAAGTTTTCGGAGGACTTCCAAATTTGACTTGACAAGAAACCTCGAGACTAGAGATTGGCCTCGAGCTTAATCAAGCTTTATTTTCTAGCTCGAGGTTTTGTTCCTCAAACTCGACACAAGTAGACTTGACTTCCATGTGATCCCAACGTGAATCAAATGCCTTTGATTAGATTCGTAAATATCCGGTATGCAAAAAATCATCCATAACCACATGAGTGTAATGACAAAATAAAATATATCTAGGTAGAAATGTCACCATCTTTTCAAGTTAATATCTCTAAAAGTTCGCTTTATCTGCATGGCTATGTAGGTTAATATGGCAACAACTTAAGATAAAACTAGGGCATGGGTATAGAGACTCGATTACCAAGAGACCCATAAACACTTTACAAGTTTCATAAACTGATTATATCCAAACTTTTGGCCACCACAAGCGGCATTGACTTTTTCTCTAGACATTCACATAGCGGTGACTATGGTACGAGTTGGGCAAGTCCAACACTTAATCTAGGAATCAACTTGCTCAATGTCGATCTCCAATTTTTGGGACCGAGAACTGACCATGTTAAGCTAGAGACCGAGGACTAGACCAACCCTATGGGTTCGGTTCAGTTCTAGGATCAACATGAGACTAATCGATTGTTTTTGTTTCATTTTTTGTTTTTCTTAAAAGAACAAACATATTATTCAAAATTACATATCCATCAACAATACCACATTGAATAACCAAACTATGAACACAAATACATATCAAAAATAAATATAAAATAAGATAACAACAGAAATGTGACATCCTAATTTTCAACCCTGTCCCGATAATATGAACTGGGCTTTTCATCGATGCGCCTTTGGCCCTTTTTCTTTGAGCTGATCACTCATGAGATAACCAATCTATTAGGTGAAGCCATTAAGAGATATAAACGCAACCAACTTGAGAATTCAATCAAAAATCGACTGCTCGACCATGATAATCGGCAAGAGTCAATATGGCACCGTTAAAATCGATTAGAGATCAGAAATAGGTTGATTCGACAGAGGCATGTAATTAAATTGCGGGTGATTCCACCTGATTGCAAAATTCGTGTCGAACAGTACTAAACCAATTTTTCTGTCAATTCTATACCCGATGCCTATAATTGAAACCTTAATATTTTTACGACAACCGAAAGTCGCCTATGAGTCGGAGATGCACAACGTGGATCGAAAATAATCGACCACGGGTCAAACACGCTAAAAAATTCCTAAAAGCTATCCAGTAGGTTAGGTCACGCTAAAATCGCATCCGATCGAAAGTAACCACGAAATTGAACTCGGTTTCGGGAATAGAAAGTTCGAGTGTGTCACAATTTATTTTTAGGACATTGACTTATCATTTGAAGAATTTTCGGCGAGCCCAAAATTTTGGCGGAAAATCAAAATTGGCCAATTAATTTGGTGGAAATTTGGATGGCCTTCAAGTTGGATCAAATGGTGAGGGAAATTGTAGAATTGGTTAGGGCATCCTCCTCAGCAAATTTGGCCATCAAATTGAAGAGATTTGTGAAGAACTTGAGGTGAATGGGTGCAAATTCGTAGGGCTGTGGGGCTACCATCTTTTGGCCTTCATTCTTGACTTGTTTGAGAAGTTTGGGAGGGAAAATTTGCTACTAGTCATGGCTGAAGACTTTGAGGCTGCACTCGAGTAGTTAGATATTTGTCGTGGCCTCCCATTGGCTTGTTGCAAGACTTCAAGCCCCTTTTGTTCCCCCCTTGTCTCCCCTCTCTCCCTCCTTTCCCCCTTGGTCGACCGGCCTAGCAAATGCATTGTATCATCTTCTTCTTTAGCTTCTTCTTCCTCCATTGTTGCTGAACCACCACCTCCAGCCCCTTGTCGAAGCAACCAACAGCCCGCAAGCCACTGCCAGCCCGCCCTTGCATCTTCAAACCGTCCACGAGTTTAGGCCCACATCAGCATCCGTGAGCCCGTCCGAGCCGCTTGCGTCCCATCCAACCGCGGCTAGGGCCGCCCGTCGCAACCACCTCCGCCCGCCACTCCGCCGTCCGAGTCCCCAGCAACCCCGGTCCGCCTGTCCATTCGACTTGCCGCCTCGACCAGCCACCGTAGCCCTTTGGACCAGCTCAAAACAGAATCGAGTCTCAATTTGAGGGCAGAGACTTACGAGGCCATTTTCAGCCCTTTCCCAGCCTCCGTTGGTGTCGTCGTAGGCCCGAGTTTTGGTCACCATCGTGTTGTCGTTGCCATGAACCAGTTTTTGCGCTAAACCGATGAGTTAGCCTCCTAAACTATAATTATGGGCTAATTACTCTTAATAGTGGCTTAGTTAGGCTAATTAGGATTAGTGAGAGTTAGTTAGTTTAACTAGATTGGTTAGGATTATTTAGTTAGTCCAATTAGGTGGTTAGATAGTTAGTTAGCTCATTTAGTTAGTTTAGTTAGTAGATGTGGTTAGTTTAATTAGATTTAATTAGTTAGCTTAGTGGATTAAATTAGCTAGTTCAATTAGATAGTTAGGTTAGATTATTTAATTTAATTGAGTGATTTAATTTAAGTAATTGCAATTTATTTAATTAAATGTAATTTATTTAATTATTAATTAATTAACGTAAATTATATGGGGATAACCAGTTGTCAGAATTTCGTGCCGATCGTCGTGATTGTATTGGTTTGTATTTAATTAGAAAAATACCGGGTGTTTGATTTTGACGCCAAAAATATTTTAAGTACTATATCAAATCATGGAATTTTTAAATGGGAGAGTATCACGCTTTGTGGATCGATTTGACTGTGTGTCCATGCACAATTATATTTACCGGGTGTTTTTAATATGAAGAAAATAGGCCAAGTCCATTATTTGAAATGTAAGTAATTGAGTGCAAAGCACGATGTTCTTGGCTGAACATGGATGTGCGTGTGATTGCTATTGGAAACCGTCACGATGCGTTTACGCCGGACGATGCTCCTTCGGGAATGCCCCATGTCAACGGATGCCAGTCGTAGTGGAGGCTGGACCGATGCTCCTTCGGGAACGTCATCTAGATGTAAACGTTGCCGTGCCCGACGAAGCGGGACGACGCCCAGTTATGCCAAATGACCATCGACTATTGAGTTGGTCATGGCCATTTGGTCGTAATTAATTGAAATGCTTGAATGAGTGAGATAACCACATCTGATTATCGAACAAAATTGTGTGGTACGGAATAGAACATGTCATAACGATTTAGCCTTATAATCGAGACTTCTGTGATTGATTGATATATGAGTTGAAGTGTTCCAATTATCAAGTGCATTTACTTTATGCATCTGTTATATGAGTTGGACTAACGTGCAAGGAGGTGCTGAGGCGAGGTAAGTCTTATATGATGTGTGTTTAGAGTGCTTCTAGGTGAATTTTCTTCCTAATCGGGGTTTAGGGTGTAGACTCGTTGAGACATTATCTCACCCCATCGTGGTTTACATTTTTCAAGCCACGTACGTTATGGGGTCCCACAAGTGATGGACTTTGAGCACTCCTATTTCCCTATCCCCGGGACCACCTTGACCCGAGAGTTGGTTGAGTCCACGGTCTGGGTCGATGAGGGCCTATCTAAGTTGATACCTCATCGATTCATAGCGTGGTTCATTAACTTTCCTCAAGGGGGACGGGAGGGTCCTATATAGGGTTTTGACGGGCCTCCCGTTGAGACCAGGGAGTGAGAAATAGGGCACCCTATGGATATCGACACCTCTCAGTAGTTCTTTTTGAGATAGACCTTATGTGTATAAACTGCAGGTTGACCCGGCTGTATATAAAGTGTGGTTTGTTTAAATTGGTTGTCCTGCTTTTCTATCTCATGTTTGGCTGTTGTCTTGAGATTGTTTAATTCACTTCCACATGTGTATAAAATGAATGGGTCATCAACGCGTCCTGGGAACATCGCAATTTGATCGACCACCGAGGGATGTGCGCGCGCTCATGGTTTGGGCCGTGACAATAAATGTATACTTACTAAAAGAAACAAACCATAAAAATGAATAAGCAATGCAAGGGAATAGAGGCGACCATCAAGGTGAGCAAAGAGAGGCTAGCCACGAGGCGAGCAAGCAAGTGAGGTGAGGTGAGTGAAGAAGGTTTCTTTCATTTTTTGGTTGAAGAAGAGCTGGGTTTGTTTCTACTTTTTAATTTACACGGCAAACCAAACTATGAAGAGAACATGGGAAGAGGTGATAGGGTTTAAAGTAGATAAAAGTTTATAATATATAATATATTATATGTATAAGGTTAGTCCGGATTGAACCAACCCTAAACTCCCAAGATCAATAACCAACCTACACAGTACAGGGTCTACAGGTCCCAAGACTATGGACAGACCGAGTGCCCTTGGAAACCGGACTAGGACTGGCCGAGTTAGGCCGATCCAGGGTTAATTCAAGGTCAATCCTAGACCAATGCTCACCCCTACATTCACATGATATTATTAGCTAGAAAGGCCTACTTTTTTTTTTGGAAAAATCCACCAAAATCCCCAAATTTTGCCCAAAGTGACAAATTTACTCCAAACTTTTTTTTGTGATATGAAGAACCCCAAACTTTATTAACCATGACACATTTACCTCAAACTTTTTTTCGTGACACAAAAAACCCTAAACTTGTATCCATATAACACATTTACCCTTAATTATAGGGCATTTTCATCTTTTACTTTTTAAATTCTTCTTCTTCTCTCTTCCCTCCGCCGGCCATGGTGGAGGGAAGTCAAACTCAGGCGAGGGCTGCCCTCGCCAACGTTGAACGAGGGTTGCCCTCACCTGGGCTGGCTAGGGCGGCCCTCGCTAATGTCAGGCGAGGGCTGCCCTAGCTAGCCCAAGCGAGGGGTGCCAGATCTGGCGAGGGCACCCCTCACTAGACTAAGGCGAGGGCGGCCCTCACCGGCGTCGGGCAAGGGCTGTCCTCGCCAAATCCGGCCTAGGCAAAGGCTGCCCTCACCGGATCTAGCGAGGGTTGTCCTCGCCTGGGTTAGCGAGGGCAACACCTAGGCGAGGGCCACCCTTGCCTGAGTCCAGCTTCCCTCCGCCATGGCTAGCGGAGGGAAGAGAGAAGAAGAAAACAGGATTAAAAAAAAAGGATGAAAATGCCCTTTGCGGGGTAAATGTGTCACGATTAGTAAAGATTGAGATTTTTCATCCCACAAAAAAAAATTGTGGTTAATTTGTCACTTTGGACAAAGTTTGGGGTTTTTGGTGGCTTTTTCCCTTCTTTTTTTTTTTTCATTAGGTTATCTTTTAGGGGCTGGCTTGGCTCATGTCATTCTCTTGATTTTGGGGTTTAGTAAGGTATTTTATGGTATTTGCAATTTACTCACCTAAGTGGGTTCCATCCCAATAAAAAATAAAAAATTCCTTATTTTCATTCAATTTAAGTACAAATAGATTAGAGTCGACATTGGTTACAATGTTAGTCGAATAAAAGGACGTTGATTAAATTGCCTCTACCTATACTTCGATGCTGAGGAAGATGATGATGATGATACAAAAGCAAAGAAGTAGAAACATAAGCCGATTTGCTCATTTCGAGGAGGATAATATTTTCCACTTTTGAGAAGGGAAATTTTTAGAATTAATTTGGCATTTTTATGATGTTCAATATTTAGATTCCAATATCTTTTCTATGGTCACTTTTATGAATGAATTACCTAGCAAAACTGTGGATGAGTTATAATGATTACGTAAGTTAACATCACGTCTTGGTTTTTGACCTCAAAAAATAAAAATAAAAAATCCATTAGCTCTCGGTCAAAATAGTTTAAGAGAGGGATTTATTTTTTATTTTTTCTTCTTCTTTCTTTTCTTTTCTTTTTTTTATTTTTCCTAACCATAGGCCAGCAAGGGCCGCAACACACTTGCCCAAACCATAAAAGGGTCTATCAGCGACCTCACTGGCCCAAGGTCAGAAAAATTTAAAAAAAAATTAAAAAAAAAATGTCTTTGCCAATGCCAGTCGTGTCAAGTAAGACATCCAGCATTGCTTCCGACCAAAATTGCCTAGAAGGGCTAAATTCGCAAATTGTCAATATATTTATAATTAAATCGGTCAAATTGAAATATTTAAAACTGATTTGGTACAAATACAATAGGTTTATGACTTTTCTGATAATGTTCCCTCTCTAGTTGAAGTTCGGTCCATTTTGAAAGAGATGGTGGAGAGATACATGACTTTTGAGGACAATTCGATACTCTTGAGATTACTAACTTTTCAGTGCAAGTCAAATAATATAGATGCAACTGTCAACATACTTAAGGCCATGAGGTTGAACTTTCAAATATAAGTATGTTATTACCATGTCCTAATTGAGCATTTTTGAAAAAATAATAGATATGGTAGAGCCATTAAATAAAATGAATGCAACAGAAAAGAAAGTAGGCCGATTCTTGAAATGGTCAATTCAATTCTCGATTCCAAAAGCTGGGATCCGACTATAGCAGGGTAGATTTCAGATTCTTAGTTTGGAACCTATTCATTTTAGAACTGATCACTTGTATCATCAACATTAACAACAAGTAGAAATTGATGTCCCCAAATATCCAATTGTCATCACACCAAGAAACAAAAAATCCACATTGCAGTTCCGCATAACAACAGTAGTATTACAATCCCAATGTTCACGGTACTCTGTTTTTTTCGATCTAATTTTAACGAAAGGACTAACATGACAAAAAGAGAAACATATATTTTAGACGTCACATTGACCCAAAAAAATAGTACAGTCATGATATTGAACAAGTTATCAAAGTACAGGGGGGATTGATGCCTTTTTCCCTATTATTTAGTAATTAGAAAAACTGCACCATAAAAATCCAAGCCATGTTAGACTTGTGACCCAACTTTTCTAGTTTGGGGCTAAACCATTTGGCTTGAATAAAATACCATCATTCTTCTCTTAACAAAGAAATATAGGCAGACAAGATTTGCCTCACGCGGTGTGATCTTCTGGTTGTCTTGTTTCACTCTATTAGCTATTAATACAGCAAAAGTTCTGACATGTAGAATAAGAAATCATTGAAATACTTGATGCTCAAGAAATCTGACTCGACTTTTTGCACCCTTATGTTCTTTTAAAAAAATTTTCCGAGTTCTACTTGACCAAAAATGTGGGATTTAGATAACTTGGCCACCCTGGACAAATGCGGTCGTTGATCTTATAAAATCATTAACTTACTCCTTGTTTTCTGCTAAGAAGAAGATCATATAAGCAATCGTCTCTTGACTCTGCTGATTCTGGCAACAGTATGGAGAAAGCTAATTGATGAAAAGAACAGAAACAGCATCTAGAGTCGCACCCTTGAGCAGTTTCTCAGGAAAAGGAGTCTGAATCATGGAACGGGTTGAATAAGGAAGAGAATTTCTCGGAAATGAGGCGGCAACTGCTATTAGCAGGGCCTTTGGTATTAGTGAACCTAATGATACATTGTTTGCAGGTGATCTAAGTGATTTGTCTGTGGGTCATCTGGGAGAGCCGGCTCTTTCTGGTGCTTCCACGGCCACCTATTTTGCTTCTGCGACCAGCTTTAGCTTGTGGGTAAGATAAAATACTTCATCCTTTATTAATTAAACCAAATGGATACGACATTCCTTTCACTGACTGCATTTCTGGGAGCAGCAAGTCATGCCAAGAAATCAAATAACTTTTGCATTGAAAGTAGGATCACACCAAGTTGTACAGTATCCAAGGTCTTCGCATAATCTGGCTATGGTTTCCAAGTGATAGAAAACCATTTTCGTTATTCCCCAAAAGCTGTTAGGACAAGTGATAACAATGTATTGCTAGTAACCTCAGCACCTTCAAGATTCTTACAGTTTGACAAAGATTAATCTGCTAAACATATCATCTCTTGCTAAAGCTTAGTTGCTGTATGATTGTTTTCCCCTAGTAGATGTAAATGTCAGTGTTCATCATGAAATAGGAAATCTATCATGCACATTTCTATATGATTGTTTGAGACAAGAGATAAGCATACTTTCTCTCCTCCTCTCTCCCTGGTCCGATATTGCAATTGATTCCATTTTTTTTTATCCTGAGCTCGTGCATTTGGATACATGTCTAGTTAACTATGGCAATTCAATCCATCTGACTACTTCAAGCATGCCACCAAGTGGGTTTCTATAATATATCTACAAACTTCTGAAATTTCATTTGTCGATGTGTATGAATTGTTCCAAACATGATTACGTAGATGATTGGGAATAAGTCCTTATGTATCATTTTATCATTCTAACGGGTAGGAACAGCAAGTGCATTGGACACATTTCGCGGTCAGTCCTATGGAGCCAAGCAGTACTGCATGCTCGGTATCCACATGCAGGGGACTATGATTGTTCTCCTATTAGCTAGCATTGCGTTAGCGATCATATCAGACAATGCAGGTCAAATCCTTCTCTTCTTCAAGCAAGATCCTGATATATCGGCAGAGGCAGGGACATACGCTCACCTCATGATCCCCAGCATTTTTGCATTTGCCCTCCTTCAATGCCCCCATCAAGTTCCTGCAGACACGGAACAATCTTATATCCTGAATATAAGATCAATAAAAAAATCAGTTTTTCATCATTTGACGCGAATATCGTAATCGCGTGGAATCACCCGCGAACTGACTACGTCTTTCCGTCGAATCAATTTATATCCGTTCGCTAATTGACTTATAACAGTGTAGTATTGACCCTTATCGATCCTTATGGTCGAGCGGTCGATCCATGATCGAATTATCTGATCTTTCGCATTTTAACCCTTTTACGACCTCACCTAATAAATTGATTAACTTATGAGTGATCAGTTCAGAGTAAAATAATCATAAGTCATCGATAAAATAACCACTTCATATATTTTCAAATAGGGCCAAATTTTGAGATATCACAAAATTAGTGACAGTTATAGAGAAGGCACACGAGCGAGGGCGAGCAACGACAAGCGACAGTGAGTGAACAACAAGAGGGTGTTCGTAGCCATGAACAGTGGTGACCTGGCACTATTTGGATCCTCCCGTGAGACGTCATTTTGCCTAGAGGTAGTGCTACATCATTTTGCTTGACCAAGCCACATAGGATTGTGCAACGTCATATTGGACATCCACATGGATTAGAATTTTTAGAAACTATGCCAATTGAGATAAAAAAAAATTAATTAATTTGACTGAAATTTCTCGTTGGAAACACTTAAGTGATCATTTTTTCTTCAATTTGATACTCAAATGAGCCAGTAAAAACTTTTGACATTGAAGTGAGAGCCGTACACAATCTTTTGCACTTCTAATGTCCTGCCCAAAAAACCAACGCGACAAGAACAACTGTGGGCATCATCAACATCAACGATAAGAAACTCGTGGTTCGCCATAGTCTGCTTCCTTCGTTCGTAATTTCAAGGGAAGGACTAACATGACGAAAAAATATTCAGGGCCACATTGACAAAGAAAAATAATACAAGGATGAAGCACCCCCGAACCCACGCTATCCTTACCAGCAGGACCGAATGCCTGTTTACTGTTTAGGTATCTTTTTGTTTCATTGAAGGAAAAATAGCAATTTCGAAGAATCTTATGAAGCAATCGCACGGATCAACATTCAGTATATCCAAAAATTAACATGACGTATCAATACATGCAAAATAGATCAACATGCACCATTTAGAATTATACTAAAAATATAGTCTTAGACCTATGTGATGCATGTAGGGGTAACTAGTTCCACAATGGGTCGATTCCCACTCCAGAACTAGGAACAGACTAATTTGTGAAATTGAAAACCAGCCCACTTGGTCCAAAAACCTGTCTGATCCAATTCATAGGTGGGTCCAAGAACAATTATGATATCTTTTTTTCCATATTCCCCGCGAGACTACAAGTGTTGTTACATAGTCTAAACTCTCGTTCTTTATTGTTTTGGATCTTTAATCAATGAAAATCTTAGTGGAAAGAAGTTAAAGATGTGATAACATATGATTAACTTTAAAACAGGAAACGAATCAATAATTACCGGTTCCATATTTTAGGAACCAGGATCCGTCCAGAATAAAGTGGTTCAATCCGGTTCTGGTGCTCACCTAGACGCATGAGCACTTTTTATAGGAACTTTTGTTTTTTCATTTATGTTTTTGTATTGAGAATAAGACACTCCCCGCGCACCAGAGATAATAAAGGGCATTGCTCATATAAAAGTCTCCCGAGGAAGGCTAGTTGACTTCCAACTCCCAAACACTCACGTAGTAAATAAGTAATTATTCAGTCCAACCTTGCCTAGACGAATTGCGGAGGAAAAATAATAAAATTTCGTTGAACTTGTGCAGCGATCAATATCGACCGACGTTCGATGTATCCGATGTTGACGTGTCAAAAAATGCAAAATAGATCACCAATCAAGATTTATAAAATACTACAAAATTATAGCTAAAAAACTACGGCAACTTGCTAGTATATGAAATAAGACCGCTTGTCATTACATCATCACACCTATTACAAAAGCATATCTTTTTTCATTCATTTTTTGTCTCCCGAGGAAGACAAGTTGACATCCAACACACAAATCTCATGTGATAAATAATTTTTTTGTTCTCTTACCGATGTGAATCGAGAACAAAAAATGAGACAATTTCGATGAATTTTGAGAGAGATGATTGTCCAAAAAATTCATATACCTATTGTACAGTGGTTAATTCAATCATAAACTTTTCAATTAGGCCAATTTGACTAATTCAGTCCCGAACTTTTTGATAATTTGCCGATATAGTCCCTTCAACCAAAATTGGTTAGAAATTGTTGACGTGGCCATTGGCCATCCATTGTCAACATGGCCGCTAGCCATCAAATGTAGCACGACCAATGTTGACATAATCGTTTTCTATAATTTTAAAAAAAAAAATTGAACTTTTATGAATTTTTTAATTCTTTTTTTCTTTTCTATTCTTTTATTCACTGTTAACTTCCCAAAAGGGCCGGCAGGCAAAAAGAAAGAAAAAGAATAACAAAATAACAAAAAACTTCAATAAAATTGTAAAAATTATTCATGTCGACATTAATCATATCACACAAAACGACCAGCGACTAAGTCAATAATTTCTGACCGATTTTGGCTAGAAGGACAATATCGGTAAATTGTTAAAAATTCATGACTAAATTTGTCAAATCAAAAAGTTTAGAAGTGAATTGACAGTTATACAATAGAACTAGAACTTTTTGAATGATTTTCCCAATTTTGAGAAGTGATCGATACTGACCAACATTCACTATATCGAATAATTAACTTGACATATCAATAAATGAAGAATAGATCATCAACCAAGATTTAGAGTAATACTAAAATTATAGTTTCAAAACACGACATCTTGCCAGTATATATATTATAAAGATCACTTATCATTAAAACCACCACACATTTTACAGCAATTGTTTTTTCATTTGTATTTGTACGAGGAATTAGACCCAACAACCTTAAAAAAGCACCTCTCGTGTACTATTCTCCTGAGGGAATCTCGTTGACTTCAAACACACCAAATCTCATGTAAATAAATAATTAATTAGTCATAATCCAACCTTTGCCAATATAGTTTGAGTAAATATTTTAGGGAGAGAGAGAGATATATATGTCATGCAATACATCAATCTTTTTTTTTTTTTTTTTTTCATTTGTGTTTGTGTTAAGAAGAAGACACCCCCCGAGAACTAAGGGATCACAACTTGATAAGCACCTTGCTCGTGTCGTGACTCGTGTGACAGTCTCCTGAGGAAGGCTAATAGGATACCAACGCACCAGATCTCGCTTGGGAAATAGTTAAATATTCATGGTCCAACCTAAATACACTAAAGCTCAAGAAGATGATGCCTTCCCCAGACGAAACCCAAACGATCGTATGTATGGCACCCGTCTACATGCCGAACGCTCTGCTACATCTTTCTTGTGTTAGACTATACATATAATTCTTTAATGCGGAAATTCAAAATAAAACAGTGATCTTTGATCTTCATGATTTTCACAAATAGATGAAAACATACATTTATCCATAGCATTACTCTTGATGATAATTGTTGTGGAAAAACCGAAGAACTCGAACCAAATGAAGAAATCCGATTTCTCTCCCTTAACCCAGTATTCTTTAATGTATTCTATCGATGGAGGAGAGAATACCAAGTTCTTTTCAGTTATTGTTGTTCATGTGTGGGTGGAGAGAGGACCGGATTCTATTTATACGTTCTATCAATAGGTGTCTTCCATTAAAGCACCTTTTGACTTCCATATAGATCGCACCTCTTCAGAAAAGCAATAACTTCCCTTGAGGATTATATCACTTTATTTTATTAGAGTCGCAACTTCTCATAACTAATATTTATTTCATTATAGCATTTCAACAATTATTAAACCATATAATAAATCATATCATGTGGGCCACAATAATTCTTACATCTTGCCCAAAGAGCGAGCGAGAGAGAGAGGATAATGTCATCCAATATAGAGAAAACGTACTCGGAAGGCCACGGAAGTTGCATGGTCGAGAAGATCCTAAGGCAGCTCGATGGGGTCAACGATAGCTCAGTCATCCTCCCAACAAAAACAGTTATCATCCTCCATGACCCTCTAATCGTTTCTCAGTCGAAACTTGGTATGAATACGATCGATTGCAGCTAGGGGTGATCGGGTTCCCAATCGATCCGGTTCCCGCATGAGGACCGGACCAACCAAGGGCGTAACCGAGGACCGACCGGAAGGATCAGTCCGGTTCGGTTCCCGAGCGGTTCTGACGAACCGTTTACTCAAGCTCAAAAAGTTTAAACTAACTTGCTAATAAGCATTTCTTCTGACGAACCGTTTACTCAAGCTCAAAAAGTTTAAACTAACTTGCTAATAAGCATTTCTTTCACTTAAGTTAGGCTTTTCCCTGGGTTTGTACCGAGAAACAACAGGTCATCAGCTTATTAAAGAAGCCTGGCTTGCCTTTTATAGTCTATCTCTCAAAAGCTCTTTGAGTAATTGTTCAATGTGGGACTCTTGGAGCCTTGGAGAAAGCTGTTACGTGAGGGGCAGAGAGAGAGAGCGAGAGCGAGAGAGGGGGAGAGGGAGAGGGAGGCTTAGTCCACCATTGAGTGCGTAGCAGAGACGAAGAAGCCATGGGCTTCTATAAATAGCGATGGAGTTTCGACGGCATTGAGAAGGGCTGTTGAGTGGCTTTTTGGTCGTAATGAGCATGCGAAATTAGAATGTTTTGTGGAGAGTAGTTGAAGTTTTTATGAATGGGAAGTCGGTCCGGACCGGGTGGTCAGTTCCATCATAAGAACGCGAACTGCACCGAATAGTGTCAGTCCCGGTTCCGTTTTGAGGGAACCGGGAACCAGACTGAAGCATGCGAGAATAGTGTTAGTCCCGGTTCCGTTTTGACTGAACCAGGAACTGGACTGACACTTGCGAGAACTAGACCTAACCGAACCTGACTGAACCAGGCAGTTCTTGGTTCGGGCGATTTTTTTTGCTTATCCTTAATTGCAGCAGCCGCTTTTGCTAAGTTCCACTGTGTCCTAAAATTTCAGTTTAGGCGTATGTAGTGTTGGTTTATCATGTACTTAGTATCGCAGTTGAGGCACTAAATAAGGCGAGGTTGGAAGCTAGCATTAAACATCGGGGCAAGATTGATTCAGCTACAAAATGGCCATCACCAGCGCTGGTCGTTTGCGGGTTGTTCGGTTTGTCATTTCTTAAGTACGTTTATCAGCCGCTGAAATGGCTGGCTCTGGCTGCTGTTGTTGTTGGTTGGCCTTCCGTCGATTGCGTGGAGAAGCTTCGCATCCATCAAGCATCTCACACTAAATATCTACATTCTCATTCTGATTTCGGGTAATAATCCTTTTCAAATGATTAATCGTTCTTCACTAGTCGGGATGCAAGTTCATGTGGTTCTTATAACATGAGCTGAGGACGCGATATCACCAGACTAACCAAGTATTCTCGCTGTCTAGACATGGGCTTTAACCATCTCGCAGAGTGAAATGAGCATGATAAATCGATGGGTCGGCATGCTTATGCACAGCTATATACATTAGTCTCATTCCTAATGACTCATCTACTGTTGTAACTTCAATCGACCTGTCATGTAAGTTATGGAGCGAATTCCTTTCCTTAGGATTAGGGCTTGAGCACGTCACTCCTCATGAATTCCCCAATATAGTTCATAGATGGCTTGCTTTGACCAAAACGGGAGCTAGCCTGTAGCTTTGTATCGGAAAGTTAGACTCGGATATCACCTACCCACTGTACAGAAAGATAAGGCTTTGGACAGTACATGAAGTAATGGTACTGATCCATCTTAGAAATTCTTAAGTAGCAGGCTGGTCAAATAACGAGAAAGGGCGGGGCTCGTTCCTCACTTAATGATTTTGTCATTGATCTTAAACATCTGTGTATACATGATGAGTAGATCATCTCTCGAAATTGATTAAAGTCGTGTAATCTTGTTGCAATGCTGAAATTGCAGTGATAGGAACGCTTGCCTCGCAAGATTACTGGGAACCTGCTTCCATAGTCTTCCTGTTTTCCGTTGCTCAGTGGCTCGAGTTGAGGGCTAGTCACAAGGTTTGACATTCAATTCTCTGTTTAGAAACAAAATAGGAAAGAATGCATGTTTCCCCCCCAAATTTTTTGTCCTGCCAAACATAGGCATCCATTGCTCTTGATCTATCCATCCCTTTGAGGCGATTGAGAATACTAGACATTGACAGATATAAGGATTGATGTATACAGCTGTTGACACCTAAATTTTTGCATAGAAAATGGGTTGATTTTTACCCCAAAAAATAGAATTAAAATTACAACATATAGTTTTATGAGCATCTATTTTATTCCATTTTTTTGCATTGGACCGACGGTGAGCGTTGATTTTTTATACGGTGTGAGATTTTTTCACATATTCAAGTAATATACACCAAGGGACATATTTTTGGGCAAAAATGAAATTTTCAAATGGAATATTTGAAAATTACAAAAGAGAATATTGCGCAGGGTGCATATATTTCAACGATATATTCAAGGGAATTATGCACAAGCAAAATCAACTTTCATGCGTATTAAAAAAAGGAAGTAAAATATACCGCAAAGATGGAATTCTTGGCTTATAAAAGGGCCGCGTACGGACAAAGAGCAAGGAGGCTTTTTCCTAGGGTTTTCTGAAAAATTCAACAACAAAAAAGAAGAAAAGAAATTCTTTCTTTGAGAAAAGGAAAAAGTCAACACAGTGAAGCTACAGTGTAGCAGAGAGAGAGGGTCATGTGAGTGTGACCGGGTAGCAGAGGAGAGAGAGAACAAACCGGTGAAAAAAAAAAAAGGGGCCCTGAAACCCTAAGCGGTGACCTTTCGCCTTCCCCGAGGGCCCTCGACTACGTCGGCGCCGCGCCAGTGTCGTGTCTGCACCGGCCACCTCGCCGGCACCGCCTCCACCGGCCACTGCGCCCGGACCTTCGCGACGCCAGCAGCTCTCCTTCGGCCCCGCACCGGACACCGCTGCTCGTTGCCCCCACGACACTCACGCCTCCGATCTCCTTCACCGACGCTCCCCGCAACAGATTTGCCCCGAGACCCTTGCAGCTCGTCGCTCGTCAATCTCGCCACGCCGTACCCGACAAAAACCACCGCGTCTCAGCCGATTTCCACCCCCGATCCACCGCACCAGAGTTGTTGCCCGACGCCACTGCTCCAGATCTACCCGCTGCAACAATCGACGTCACCGCACCCGTCGCCGGTTCGTCCCGCCACACTTCGCCTCGCCTCCAGCCCGTGCCGACCCGCGACACCACTCCCCTTCCCGACGCCATCAGATCCAGCGTCCTATTGTGCCTTCGTCGGAACCCTCGCCGGCGACCCCCCTCCTCGCTGGACCGGCCAGCTATCTTGTCTTTTTTTTTTTTAGAAAAAATAAAAAGAAAAGCAAAAGAAAAATAATTTAGGTAATTCTTTTTTTTTCTTTATCTTATTTTGTTTTTTTATTATTGTTATTTCACATTATTTGTTCTTTTTTTAGTATAATTATCCCTTAATGTAAAATTGAGATTGCCTGATATGAAATAACCTGTGAAATTTGTGATTGTCAGTTCGATTTTCGCGCCCGAAATCCGACTCGCAATCACTTGAAAAAAATCGCTAATCCGATCTCCCGCTCGAGATTCGATTCACGATTTATGTAAAATTGGCCAACCCGATCTCATGCGCGAGATATGGTTCGTCAATTTGGATATCAATATTGCTTTGATTTGCTGTCGTGTCGTTAAAGTTAATTTTATTTTCTAAAAAAAATCCAAAAATGTAGGTTAGAATTAGGTTTATTTCTTGTTTTAGGGTTTACATATTTAGAATAGGAATTTTATTTCGAATTTTAAAAATAAAAATTATAAAAATCAAAAATCAAATCAATCAATTTAGGCGGCTAGATTTTTAACCTAAATTGCATGTTTAATTATTTGGCAATTATTAATTTCGAAATTAAAAAAAAAAAAAACAACAACAAAATCATCATGCATATGTCATATAGAATTAAGGCATCTTTTGTACGTCATTGCATATTAGGGTAAAATTGCACTTAGTTTAATTTTAGATAATATTTTTCTTAATTTATTATAAGTTTAGGTATTTTCTTAGATAAATTGAATTTTAGGATTACTTGGGTTAAGATAATATTTTAGTTTAAATTAGGATTTGGCTTAACCTAATTCCTAATGCCAATTGAATAAAATCTTAATCTAGTTAGATAATTTTCACATTTTACCTAATTCCGAATTTCATGAAAAAATAAAAAAATGTCTTAGAATAAATTAGTTTTATTTTCTAGGATAAATTGCATTCTTTTTAAGAAAAAAAGAAAAATGTCATATGCATGTCATTAGGATTAGATTCATGAAATACATGTCATTTATGGTTGTTGCTAGTCATTCAATTAGAAATTGCATGTCATTAGAATTAGGTCATTTAGTTAATATTGTATTGCATATTGCATGATTTTCATTAATTAAGTGAAAACAAAAAAAAAATTGCGTGTTAATTAGAAATTATATCTAGGACTGTCGATATGAATTCTGATCTAACACTGCAGATGCTTTCGTTGATACAAGGTAAGTCCTGCAATATATTCATTGCTTTCTTGGGTGTTAAATTGGTGGTTTGCACACACGCATGATCACTTCACATGTTAAGAAATAGATTTAAAATTAATTTAAGCTGCCTGCAAAAACATTTTTGAAAATAAAAGAATGGTACCGAAAGGGCATTAGAGAAATCTAGTGTAACCAAGTTCTCGTACCTATAGTCTCTGGTTCGTAGGAGTAAAGTAAAACTCCCGTTACTTTACTTGTGTTTCTAATCGACCCACCAAAAAATAGATTAGTGGCGACTCCTAAATAAAATCTATCTACATGTTAGGAATTTGAACATAAGTCGCGAATTGGTATGGGCTTGAGAGAGCCCGAGTTAAATCTCGGCTTAACAATCCATTAGCCAAATTTTAGGTGGTTCACCCTGAAAAATTATGTCGCGACAACAACCAACAACCTCTAAGTCCATGCATTCGTATCACATTCAGAAAGTCTGCGTTAATTTGGCTAGTTAGTTACTTACCCAAACAAAATAGCTTGGGGAAACAGTTTGATAGAACTTTGGACTTAAATCATCTAAATCAGTACATTTGGTCTGACGACAAGTTAAGAGGTTCGATGTTATCCCCACAGTCTTGACCGAGTCATACAGAAAGAAAATTACATGAAAGCATATTGCTTAATGAAATTTGGAAGAAGAAATCATACACGATACTGTGCTTGGAGATTATACAAGATCAGGCTGAAAAGATAGCCTGGAAATGCACCATTCCATACTTTCACAACAGATTATTTCCCTCTTTATCTCTCACTGTCGAGAAAGATACACGATTTTGTATGTTTAGATATATCTTGGCGTGATTTCTTTTCTGTGGCAAGGCTATGGCAACCATGTCATCATTGGCAAGCATGACTCCAGAAAAAGTTGTTATAGCCGAGACTTGAGAGTCCGTTGATGTTAACGATGTGAAAATGAGCACGGTACTTTTAGTAAAGGCCAGTGAAGCCGTACCAATCAATGGGATTATTATGGATGGGAAATGCGACGTGGATGAGAAAATGTTGACGGGGGAATCATATCCTATTGCCAAGGGTGTCGGTTCGACAATGTTGTACTTTATTAATACGTCCATGATGGGGTGCAATTAAAACGCACCGTTTCGTCTTGATATATTATAAAGGAGAGAACATTTTGAAATGGTATGAGGGAATCATATAAAAAAAACTTCTAAAGATAACCATTAGGATGGTTGGCAAAAAGAACGTTAAAAAAGAAATTGTTCTCTCTTCTTCTCCTCTTTCCATCAAAGAAAAAAATGCATTCCATTACTCCTTTATGAAGACAATCGGCATTTACGCTGTGGAAATTGGATGTTTTTCTCGTGACTGCATTTAGACCGTAATGTTGTTCGTTGTTCATCCGCAATTCAACGTTCGTTGCGGGGTAAATTGTTCATTGCGCATAAGAAAGAGGTTAGTCATCTTCCGCCGCTTTTCTCGCTTACCTACATTGATATCAGAGCCCGGTTATGATTTCTGCCTTGTTTTTCCATCGAATTTTCTCGTTTACCATTTAATATCGGGATCAAGAGAATGAACTTTACATTGTCTGGATGTTTATTGCTCGGAAATTGCAACATGAATTGTTGAAAACGAACCGAAGCGAAGAACGAGTTTGGAGGTCACGTATATCCGTACGGTTTTTGCCACTTTTTGAAATATTATTTCAGTCAAAATCAATTTTTAAATATACAAGATGAAAGTACTAATCCAGATGAGTCAAAAGGCGGGTCAAACGCCACCGGAGGACGCCGGATGTGCCCACACACGCGGCTAGAAGCCGCGGAGTGTGGGCGCCATGTGCCAGACGCTGGGCATGTGCCCACACGCGCGTCCACAAACCAACACATGCTAACGTCATCCAACGATCAGTAACCGCCGGATGACGTCATCGATGACGTCATCACCAGCGTCAATTGGCCAGCCAACCAGCGACAAACCGATGACCCGAGACATGACCTGACCAAACTAGAGATTGAACTGGTCAACCAGTCCGGCGGTTGGACCGGTTAAACCTGTCACACCCCGAACCCCGAGCACACGCACATTCCTCGGCGGTCAATTAAAATATGACGTTCCCAAGACACGTCGTCGACCCTTTCTTTTTATCTTTTAATTAAGCACATGCGGAAGCAAATTAAACAAACACCCGGACAACCATCAAGCACAGGGATAGTAGAAAGACAAACCACCTTTATAAACATACCAGGTTAGTCTTATAGGTCTATAAACAGAAGTCTGTTTCAAAAAGAAACTACCAGACCACCTACACTCTTGACCCCTCCGTCTCGGGTGCAGGATCCTCCACGACACCATTAGGGATGTCGATGTCCATAGGGTGGACTACCTCCCCATCCTCGATTTCGATGGCAAGCCCGTTAAAACCCTGCAAAGGACCCTCCAAAGCCCCGTTAGGATAAGTGATGAACCACGCTTTGAAGCGATAAGGTACCTAATCATAGAGACCTTCATCGACCCAAATAGTGGTCACAACTATCTCACGGGTCTGGTTGGTCCCAGGAATAGGGAAGTAGGAGGGCTCGTAGTCTATCCTTCGGAACCCCAAAACGGACTGGTCGCCTCTCCATACTAAGGACCCGAAAACATTTAACCACGACGAGGTGAGATAAAATCTCAGCGAGTCAAAACCCCAAACCCCGATTAGGACGAGAATTCACTCAGAGGCAGCCTAAATAGGCGTCACACACAACTTACCTTGCCTCAGCACGTCCCTACATATTAGCTCATCACATATGCATTTATAAACGCAACAAGCAAATTTAATAACCGGAACACCTCAATTTATCTTTCAAACAATCACATGGGTCCCGATTATAAAATAAAACTGTTAAGACACATCCCATTCTATGCCACAAAATTTTGCCCCATAATTAGGCGCGACTATCTCAATCACTCAAGCATGTCTTAGTTATTACAACCCATCGGCTATGGCCAACTCAACAGTCGGCGGTCATTCGGCATAACCGGGCGTCGTCCCACTCCGTCGGGCACGGTATTCCATAAAGGAGCATCGACCCAGCCTCCACCGCAATCAACATCTATTGACGTGGGGCATCTGAACTTAATCAGGCATCGTCCCACGTAAACGCATCAGGACGGGTTCACTACCCCGCGTAAACGCATCAGGGTATTTAGGCGATCACACACGCACATATTTGGCCAAGAACACTATGCTTTGCACTCAAATACCTCAATTTCAAATGATGGACTTGGCAAATTTCCTTCATATTAAAAATCATCCCAATAAAATAATCATGCATAGTCACGCATTTAAATCGAACCAATAAACATAGTGTGCTCCCAATTTAAAATTCCACGATTTTAAATAGAAAATAAAATTTTAGCATCAAAAATCGACACCCAGTATTTTTCTAATTAAACACCCATAAAATCGGATTTTGCAATAATAGCCAATAATCACCGCCAAGCACTCAATTGCACAAATAAACAATCAATTTCACATATAAACTCATCCACGACGATCAGCGTAAAATTCTGCAAAACGGCTATTCCGTCACAATTTATGCTAATTATAATTAATTAATTAAATAAATCTGACTTAAATAAAATAACCATGGTTAATTAAACTAACCATAGTTAATTATCCTAACCATAGTTAACTAACCCTGGTTAACTAACCATGGTTAACTAACCAACCTAAGTTAACTAACTAACCTAGGGTAGATGACCTAACCAAACTAACCACCTAACTAAACTAGTCTAGGTAACTAACTAATCTAACTAACTTAGATACACTAACTAAATTAACACTAATCCTAATTAAGGCTAAACTAACCTACTAAGTGCAATTAACTTCCTAATCCGAGATTAGGGCGTTAACTCACCGGATTAGGGCGGCGATGGGTTCACGGCGATGGCGGCGCAAAGGCGGTGAGATCCCGTGACTATGGTGCCACCAACGGAGGACCGGCCGAGGCTGAAAAGGCCTAGAAGGCTCACGGCTAAAGGGGGGTTTCGGTTCTAGTTGCTAGACCGTGGGGCTACTAGTGGCCGGGCTGAGCTGGACAGACGGCGAGGGGATGGCCAGTGACACAAACGAGGACTGAGCTAGTGGCAGCGACGGGCGATGGTCGAGCGGCTGCTACTGGCCATTCGGTGGCTGGCTGAGGTGAACGGCGGAGCTAGCGAACGGACAGGGCTCAACTGGACAGCTAGGTGGCTAGCGGAGGGGAATGGACATGCAATGGTGGAACGATGGTGCGGTGAGGCGCTGCTGCAACTGCTGGAGTCAGGCTGGTGGCAGCGGCTAAGATGGGGTTGAAGTGTGCGTGAGCTGCTGGAATGGAAATGAAGAAGAGGCAGTAAGGGGGGGAAGTCGGCTGAGCAGGGGATGCACATGAAGAGGGGGAACAAGGGGAGAAGGAAGTGAACAAGGCAGCCAATGAGAAGCCTAAGCCAAATATCTTGGCACTCAAGTGCTTGGCCTTCAAAGTCTTCAGCCCAAAATGTCAAGGGACCCTCCAATGGCTGATTTCTTCTCATTTCTTCACAAAACAACTTCATTTTGGTGGCCAAATTACCAAAGGAAGCAGCCCATCCGAATTTATTCTATTTAATTTTGCCGAATTTGACTTTTCCGCAAAATTCTGGGCTCGGCGGAATTCCTCCGAAAGATGAGACGATGTCCTAAAAATAAATCGTGACACACTCGAACGTCCAATTCCCGAAACCGAATTCAATTTCGTGGTTAAAATCAACTGAATGCGATTTTAGTACAACCTAACCTACCGGATAGCTTTTAGGGCTTTTAGCACGTTTGACCTGTGGTCGATAATTTTCAATCCACGTTTGTGCAACTCCGACTCGTAGGCGACTCTCAGTTGTCGTAAAAATCGCAAAGGTTTCAATTACGTGTACTGAGTATAAAATCGATAGAAAATCGAGTTAATACCGTTCGACGCGAATTTCGCAATCATGTTGAATCACCCGCAATTCAATTGCGTGTTTCCGTCGAATTGACCTATATCCAATCACTAATCGATTATAACGGTGTCGTATTGACCCTTGCCGATTATTATGGTCGAACAGTCGATTTCTGATCGAATTCTCAAGTCTGTCGCATTTATATCCCTTAACAGTTTCACCTAATAGATTAGTTAACTCGTGAGTGGCCAACTCAGAGAAAAAGGACCATAGGCGCATCGATGAAATGCCCATTTCATATTATTGGGACGGGGTTGAAATTCAGGATGTCATAGGACCGATCGCCGATTGGACCGGTCGGACCGGCCAGGAGCCTTAATGGCTCGCTAGCGTGTGCACCACACACACCGCACACTCAGGTGGTGCGTGTGGGCCGTGCAGCACGTGTGGGCACGTGGATGGTCCAATTAGCGCATGGTCGGCAGCTTTTAGTTCATATGGATGTTATCTATACTGTGGTATCGTTATTTTACATGTTTGAGATTTTTAAATGTATAAAAATGTGTACAAAACCCTAAGTACGTGTATTTTTAGGGTAAAAATAAATTGTTTATTCCTTTTTAGCCTGTTTTTTCTTATGATTTTGGAAATGCGAAAGCTAGCTTACATGAAAATGGTAACATATATGTTGTGTAGAGTTTGGTTTGATGATAGCATATATATAGTTTAATATGCTTGCAATTTCCTGGTTCCAAGTAAATTTGAACAATGGTTGAAAATCCTTGTTTTTTTCATTACATGCTTAATTACGGTTTTGATTATAGTTGCTGCATAATTTTTTTTTCTACGTTGGTTCACATCATGCTATGCCTTTTGTGTTAATGAAAAAAATGTTGAAATTATTTTTTCTAGTGAGAGTTCATAGGTTAGTAGAATTCGAAGGAGTTCTCACCTAGAACTTAATATTTGCGCAAATTAAACTAATTAATGATAATAGAACAATCGTACATAGAAGCTAATTGGGGACATAGTAAACTTTCGTTTCTGTGTCTTTTGTTGAATTATCATTAATTTAGTTTGTCTTTACTATAAATTAAATATACGTGTTACTCTGAAAAATGTGCTAGTATTGATTCTGCATTTATTATATCAATGTATTATAGCAATTGATTATAGTTTCGGCATACAAGACCATTGTAGCTAACCTCAATAAAGGTGAAAAGCTTAATGACGACAATTATGATATTTGGCACCGAATGATTCAATACATCCTTGAGGAGTAAGAGGTTTTGAAAACCCTCAACCACACCATGGATGAATCTGAGTATGGAAGTTCAACTCAACACAGGAGAAATATAGAAGCTTATCAAGCTTGGAAGAAGAAAAATAGCATTGCTCACATCACGTTGCTGAGTTGCATGCAAAATGATCTCATGTGTAAGTTTGAAAGTTATGATAAAACTCAAACAATATGGATTGCCTTGAAAAATAAATTTAAGGGTACATCTGCCACTAAGTTGAGGAGACTCATCATCAAATTTGACACATACCGAAAGCGCTCAAATGTAACAATGAGGTAGTATCTTTAGGAGATGTCAAATATGATTTGTGAGCTAAAGTTGGCAGGTCACTCCCTTACTGATGAACAGCAAGTTCAGGCTATTATAAGGTCCATTCCTGACAATTGGAAGCATAGGAAGATCAACATTACGCATAATGAGAATATTGTCACTTTTGATGATATAGCACATCATTTGGAATTAGAGGATGAACGTCTAAAGGCCACGAGATCCTCTACCCATGCTTATGTTACTGAATCGAGTTCGCGTAAAGTTTTGGGCTTCAAGCGCAAATGGAATCATCAGTTCAATAATAAAGGGAAAAAGATTGATCAGGCACCTGAGAAGGCTAAGACCTTCCGTCGCAAGAAGCGTGGTGGGAAGAAAGATAAGGTCGAGATAAAGTGCTACAATTATGGCAAGATGGGTCATTTTGTTCGTAAATACACTGAGTCGAAAGAGATATCCTATTACTCCATTACTTTAAGTAATGATTTTGTTTATAGCATTGTAATAATTGCTTAATCTTATCCAATGTGGATTGTAGACTCAGGAGCAACAGACCACGTAGCTAGAGACCGAGAAGCATTTGTAGAATATCGTCGGATACAGCCTGGAAGAAAATAGATATATGTTGGGAAAAACTCAAGAATTGAAGTGAAGGGTATCAGCACATGTAAATTAATTTTACATGATGGTCGAAGTCTATTCCTACATTATGTCCTATATGCTCCATATATTGGACGGAACTAAGTCTTCGTAGTTGTTCTTCTTAACTTCGGTTATGTATTGAATTTCCATGATGATTGTGTTAACATTTTATTTAGAATAGTTTATTATGGTTCTGGTCATGTATTGAATTTTTTATGGTGTTAGATATTGACTATGATCAGTACAATGTTAATGTTGTTTTTCTTTAATTGCATCTTCTAGTAATGTTGAGATCGATGCAAGTACTTGGCATGCTAGATTAAGTCACATTGGGTTATAAATAATGCAAAGGTTAGCTAGAGAATGCCTTTTAAGGTCATTCGCTAATGTTAATCTATCTGTATATGAACATTGTCCAGCAGAAAAAACAACTAGAAAACCGTTCGGTAAAGAAACTAGAGCCGAATTTTCATTGCAACTCATACATTCTGACATTTGTGGTCCTTTGAACATGAGGGCAAGGAATGGAGTCTCATATTTCATCACTTTCATAGATGATTTCACGCGTTTCGGTTATGTCTTTCTGATTTCCCATAAGTTAGAAGCATTAGACTACTTTAGATGATATATAGCGATGGTAGAGAATTAGTTGAACAAAATAATAAAGGCATTGAGAACCGATCACGAACATGAGTATCTATCAAAGCAATTCAAGGCTCTTTGTGATAAAAAGGGAATTGTACTACAATTGACTATTCCTGGTATTCCACAACAAAATGGGGTTGCTGAGAGAATGAATAGAACCCTATTGGAAATTGTTAGGTTTGTGATAACGCAAGCAAATTTACCTATCTTCTATTAGGGAGAAGCATTATTGACTGCTGCCTATGCACTTAACCGAGTGCCCTCAAAATCAGTCACTTCCATCATTTATGGATTGTGGACTAGTAGAAAACCAGACTTAAATAATCTATGTCCATGGGGGTGTGCAGCTTATGTTCACGATTCTTCCCATAAATATGGCAAATTAGATCCTAGATGGAAGAAACGTATCTTTATAAGATATTCTAAACACCTCAAAGGGTACGTGTTCATAGGTGAACAAGCTGATGGAAGTATGATCGAAATGGAGTCACGAGATGTTACGTTTTTCAAAAACGATTTTCCTAGTAGAGGTGAGATTGATGAAGACTTCCAATTATATAATATGGAAGATCTTAATAACACACCCACTAATGTTGTAGACGGAAATGAAGATTTACCTCAACATACAAGACCTAGTGGGAGTGTTGCTTCACTTGGCGAACTGAATTCAAGAGAAGTTCAATTATGTAAAAGTAATCGTAAAAGTATTCATCATCGTCATTTTGAGATTGAAGGATAAGCATTTATGATTGCTCAGCAAGACGATGCGGAGCCTAAGACTTTTCAAAAGGCTCTCTCATCCTCTAATAAAGAAGAATGGAGAAAAGTTTTGGAAGATGAGATGGAGTCAATGAGGGCAAATCACGTATGGAACTTAGTTGATCTACCACCCAATCGCAAGGTTATTGGAAACAAATGGGTTTTTAAGATTAAGCGAATGATAGATGAATCCATTGAAAAATATAAGGCTCGTCTTGTGGCGAAAGGTTATACTCAACAAGAGGGTATAAATTATAAGGAAATATTTTCAACAGTTGTAAGGTTTGCCTCAATACACCTTATCCTAGCCATTATTGCACATTTGGACCTTAAATTACATCAAATGGATATAAAGATGGCATTTCTCAATGAAGAACTAGATGAGGAAATCTATATGAGGTAGCCAATGGGTTTCATAACTAAAGGTTAAGAGCATAAAGTTTGCAAGTTTCATCGTTCAATATATGGTCTTAAGCAATTATCTAGACAGTGGTATCTTCGTTTTTATTGAGCCATAACGACTTTTGGATTCATGATGATCAAAGAAGATCACTGTATATATGTCAAGCAATTCAAAGATAAATTTGTGATTTTTTCACTTTATATAGACGATATTCTATTAGTTGGAAATGACAAGGTTTTGGTTATCACCATAAAAGAATGATTATCCTCTAATTTTGAAATGAATGACATGGGAGAGGCTATTTATATATTTGGAGTTAAGATCGAAAGAGATCAACAAAAGAAACTCCTTATTTTATCATAAGAGACTTATATAATGAAGATTCGTGAACGTTTCAATATGCATCATTGTAATTCCATTGATACCCCTATCATGCAAGGTGAAGGTCCAAGTACTAAGATGTATCCTAAAACTCTTGAAGAAAATAAGGAAATGGAAATTGTTCCTTATGCTAGTGTGGTCAGAAGTTTGATGTATGCTATGATGTGTACTTGACCCGACATATATTATGCCATGAGATTTATAAGCCGATATCAATTAAATCATGGTTGAGCATACTGGAAAACAGTGAAGAGGATCTTAAAATACTTAAAAGGCACCATGGATTATCGACTTTGTTACCAAGGGAATAATTTACGCCTATTAGGCTATTCAGATGCTGATTGAGAATGAGACCTTGATGAGCGTAAATCGACTTCTAGATATGCGTTCTTGCTCAATGAATGTGCAATTTCTTGGAATAGCAAGAAACAGACATGCACAGCCTTGTCTATGATAGAGGCAGAATCTATTGCATGCTCTACTGCTGTGCAAGAAGCCATATGGCTAAAACATTTCTTGAAAAATTTAGCTATTGTCACTGAGATTCCAAGACCAATGATAATTTATTATGATAGTCAAGTAGCCATTGCCTATGTGAAAGATCCCAAATATCATCGAAGGACGAAGTACATTGACATAAAGAACAACTTCATCAGAGATATAATAGTGCAGAAAGAAGTGATCCTTCAATACATTTCAACTAATGGTTGCTGATCCATTTACGAAGGTTATTCCTAGAGACGTATTCTTGACCCACAGGATGTCACTAGGGTTACATAAAATGTGATAAGTGATATTGTAAAGGATCATTGATTTATGTATATGTGAACATATGTATTATACTTGTTTGTTTATTAGTGACTTGATGTTTTATCAATAAGTACAAATCTATTATGAGCCTAGCACAAACACACATATATATTATTAAAAAGTATGTCAGCAGACAATAATTGGCTCACTCACACGAGCGATCACCTTAAGTGCTATAGTTAACACGTTGAGTTATGTACAAATAAATGTTGAATAGCAAGTTTTAGTACATAAAATAATATGTCGCCTTAATTGGAATCAAGATGAGATATGTGATTTGTCTATGATAAGACCGAACGTGATAGTCCCATAATCATGTATGCCTGAAAGATGCCGGATGTGAGTACTTAATTGGGTGCTATAGAAAGCGAACTAATATAGCACTCGAGCTAAACTTGAATACGTGAGAAGCAAGTGATTATATTTAGGCAAAGATCCGTATAGTAGATATATTTAATAAATGACATACGCTCTTATAAAAAGAGAAATCCACTATAGCATGTAATTCATACTACATGTGCATTGTACAACCGACAAGGGAATGTGAGTGAAATTATCCCTATTTACTCATCGTGCGAGCCCTTGAGGTAATTTATAATTTACCTCATTTTTTGTCATATGTTACTTCTAACTATGTTCTTGAAGTGAAATATCAATATTGCTATTTTAACATGTTATCAGCAATCATGAATAGATATGACTTTGTGAGACGTGTCTAGGAAAGCAAGTATTTGGAGAGAGACATGAGTGCGAAGGAAGACAATTGTTGTTTTACATCTATCGCATGTATTTACTGGTAGACCAATTATAACGCCTTTTGTAGTTGTAGATATAATTGTAACTGCATGGTGTTATGAGAATAGTCAAATATAGCCTTTAAGGAATAGGTATACTTGGATTGATGTAGTAAAATATGTCTGGGGCACTGTGAGACATCAATTATTTATTTATTTGTTTGGATTGTAGTCATTATGTCATCCCTAAAATGTGCATAATTTGAACTCCCAAGTACAGGTGTACTCAATAGTCGCACGACTTTCTTGCTAGTATGAATTGTTTCTAAAGTTGATGAATGTTAAATGCCTTATATTTTTTACAGAACGCTATCAAGCCCATCATGTCCAAGTGGGACATGTTGTACTTTATTTGTACGTCCATGATGGGGTGCAATTAAGACACAACATTTTGTCTTGATATGTTATGATGGAGAGACAACTTTTGAAAGAGTATGAGGGAATCATATAAAAAACTTCTGAAGATAATCGTTGGGATGGTTGGCAAAAAGAATGTTCATAAAGAAATTGTGCTCTCTTCTTCTCCCCTTTTCATCAAAGAAAAAAAGGTGTTCCATTATTCCTTTACGAAGACAATTAGCATTTACGCTGTGGAAATTAGATGTTTTCCTCGTGATTGCATTCAAACCGTAATATTGTTCATTGTTCATCCACAATTCAATGTTCGTTCTGGGATAAATTGTTCATCGCGCATAAGAAAGAGGTTAATCATCTTCCGTCGATTTTCTCATTTATCTACAGACAGTTTGGGCAAGCTCTATCAATTTAAATGGTTAGTGTCATGCATGGCACCTCTTTTTTTCCTTTTCCAGTGGCAAAGCATGTTCTGATTATTGAGTCTTCTTTCCATTGGATCACAATTTTTTTTTTGCTAGCTATATTAATGTAAGAACCACAGCTTTGGCTACAAATTCCGTGGTGGCCTGAATGGCTAAACTAGTCAAGAAGGCTCATAAGGAAAAGACTTGTACGCAAGGCCTCATAGACAAATGTGTAAAATACTATATTCTAGGCAAGCGAGTTACCCGATTTCCTTTCTGTAGGGAAACAAATTCCTAAAAATCGATCCGATATTCAAACGATCGAATACCGAAAACGAATGCGGAAACGTGCCCGGAATCATGTAACACCAATCGAAGGCATATCACGGAGTCGGATATACCTTGATTGCCACAGATTAAGTACCATCGCAGTTTTGAGGAATTCTTTGAAGCCCTAAAGTCCGTTCGTCGAGAGAGTGTATACTGTTTCAAGGGGGAAAAACAAAGAAACGTATTTCTCTTCTGAAAACGCAATTGTTCTAATATCCCACTTTTTACTTTTTTATTTTATATATTACAATAACTACACTTTTTTTATGGGCCCTTCACTTATAGGCCGGGTTTTAGCCCAACATGGGCGGACGGGCTTAAGTTGGCTCATCAAATATAGAAACTCATCATCTCCCACTCGCACATGGTGGGCCGAACAGAACTCTCTTTACCTCTCTGCAACATTCATACTAGTAAATAATCCATGCAACCAACATACTTTAAGAGCTCGTTGCCATACATCTATTAGGAATATATAGCAGCTCATAATGGGCATCACATTTTTAGTAGATATAGTATGCAGTATCCTAGATCGATCGATCACATTTATATTTCTCTTGATCTCTTTTTAACAATGATATATTGTATTCACAATTATAATTATCCCAAAAACAATCATGTGAATACAAAACTAGAATGTGATTCTCCAAACTCGATTTTCCCCTTTCCTTGAAATTCTCAATTTTAATTCAACTTGTTTTTCTAGAAATGTCCCATTAGATCGAATCAATTCATGATCATTGGCAACATTCTAAGATAGCAAACACTGAATAGAAATCTTGAAAGTAAGTAAGAGTTATGAGGGCACTTAATTGAGGAATTATTTTCCTCAAGAGTCTCACACAGCATAAAAGTTGATATCAAAACTTTTGCCACTCTTGTTGGTCGTCTCATGCATACGTAATAAGAAATACGTATTACGGTATTAACTCCTTTCCCATGGAGCATATGTCTACATTTTCAAAAC
Organism: Eucalyptus marginata; assembly: GCA_014182565.1. Classification (NCBI taxonomy): domain Eukaryota; kingdom Viridiplantae; phylum Streptophyta; class Magnoliopsida; order Myrtales; family Myrtaceae; genus Eucalyptus; species Eucalyptus marginata. Next base: position 26,639,153 of record CM024587.1, read on the forward strand.
CGTACAAATGATAGTTCAGACATACCTAATGTTTAACTTGAGTTCACGTATCTACTATTTCACGAAATTAATTAGAACTCACATCTAGCATCATATATAGATAAAGTAAAATATGTGGGTTATTTTACTTTTAGACATAGTATATATTATGTCCTTATCTTAACACTCAGTTAAAGTGATATATATATATATATTTAAACTTGAGCTCTCGATTATCATCTAGATAATAAGCTTAAAAACCATCACATCTCTATTTATCACATAATAAATAGAGGTGATTACCCGTGTGAGTGGGCTAATCTTTTATCTGTCCGACATACTTTTTCAATTTTATATGATGCACTAAGCATTAAGATACATAAACGTCAAACAAAGACTCATAGGCATTAATAATGAAAACATGAATTCATTAAATGTGAACACTTAAGGCAAATTACAATATTCAGTAATCAGCCTCTATATAATCCTAGAGATTTCACATGGCCACAGAACACATCTCTAGCTATTGGCTTCGTCATAGGATCTGCTACCATTCTATGCGCAGATATATACTATAAGTTCACATTTTTTGTGCAACCATATCTTTGACAAAATTATACTTGATTACTATATGCTTGGTCTTGCCATGATATTTTGGATCTTTGGTGTACGATATTGCTGCTTGACTATCACAATTAACTAACAATGAGTTTGCAGCATTCTTAATAACACATAAATGATATAAAAATCTCTTAAACCAAACACATTCTTGTATTGCTGCTGATAATGCCACGAACATAGCTTCCATCGTGGACAAGTTTATACACATTTTTTTCTTATTGCTCCAAGATTTAGCGCCATTATTCAGTAAGAAAACAAATCCAAAGGTAAATTTCATTCCATCTAAATCTCCTCCCAATCAGCATTTGAATAGCCTTCGAGTCGCAGATCCTTTTCTTAATAACTTAGCGTACAATCAGCAGTTTCCTTCAGATACCTTAGTATTCTTTTGACGGCTTTCCAATGTGCTTGACCTGGATTGGATTGGTATCTACTTACCATTCCAACTATAAAATATATGTCAGGTCTTGTACACATCATGGCATACATTAAGCTTCCAACAGCATTAGCATAAGGAACATATTGCATTTGTTTCTTCTTCTGTGGAGTCTTTGGACACATTCTATGGCTCAATCCTTCACCTTTTGCAATAGGAGTATATATGGATTTATAATCTTGCATACGAAATTATTCAAGAAACTTATTTATTTATGTTTCTTGCGAAAGAGATAATGATATCTTCGAACGATCCCTTGAAATCTTAACTCCAATAATGTATACAGCCTCACCTATGTCTTTCATCTCAAAGTTGGAAGATAACCAACTCTTAACAATATTAACAAACTCCATATTGCTTCCGACAATCAGTATATCATCAACATATAATGATATGATCACAAATTGATCTTTGGATCTTTTGATATATACACAATGATCATCATCAATCATTGTAAAATCATATCCCATTATGGCATTATGAAAACCTATATAACATTATCAATATCAAAAGTTGACATACCTTTTGTTCTTGGTCTTTCAAAATGAAACCAACAGGTTGTTCCATATATATTTCTTCTACTAATTTTCTATTGAGAAAAGTAGTTTTTACATCCATTTGATGTAACTCAATATCTATACTTGCTATTATTGCTAGAATAATGCGAATCGATGTAAATCTCACTATAGAAGAAAATGTTTCCTCATAATAAATTCCTTCCTGTTGATTATATCCATTCGCCACAAAATGAGCTTTATGTCTTTCTATTAAGCCATCAGCTTTACACTTTATTTTGAGAACTCACTTGTTCCCAATGGCTTTGCGTCCTTTTAGAAAATCAACTAGTTCCCAAACATGGTTTGACTTCATTGACTCCATCTCCTCTTCCATTGCATGCATCCATTTTTCCTTACTATGGCAATTTAGAGCCTCATTTACATTTCTTGGCCCATCTTCATCTTGTGGAGCAACCATAAAAGTTTCTACTTCAATGTCAAAACATCGACGATGAATACTTTTGTGACTTATTCGCCGTACGAGAGATTGTACACTTTGCACATTATTCTCCATTATGCTCCCACTCGGATTAGATAATAACAATATTGTCTCATCATGTGGTTGTAATTGAGAGTGAGTTGAATTTAATTCATCACTTCTCATGTTACTCTCACTTGAACGAACTCTACTAAGTTTATTGTTGATCCAAGGTTTCAAATAAGCAGTAATCCTCACATATTTCACCCTTCTTAGGAAATTCATTCTCTAAGAATATGACATCCCGTTATACGAATTCAGTTATACTCTCACTTTCCTGCTCACTTATAAATACACACCCTTTCAAGTGTTCTGAGTATCTTATGAAAATACTCTTCTTACCTCTAGGACCCAATTTCCTATACTTGTGAGAGGGCTCGTGAGTATAGGCAGCATAATCCCAAGGCTTAAGAAAACTTAAATCGAGTTTTCTACCTGTCCATAACTCATATAGAGTGGAAGTAACTGATTTGTAAGGCACACGATTAAGTATAGAGGCAACAATTAATAAAACATCACCCCAAAAGGTGATAGGTAAGTTAGCATGCGCCATCATGGACCTAACCATTTCTAGTAGGATTCTGTTTCTCCTTTCTACAACATCATTTTGTTGAGGAGTATAAGGAATAGACAACTGTCATTCTATTCCTTTTTCATCACATTAATTTCTGTACTCATCAAATAAATATTCTCGACCTCGATTGGATCTTAATACTTTTATTTTCTTATTTAATTGATTTTATACCAAGTTCATGAACCTTTTGAAACAACCCAATACTTCAGATTTATGATAAATCAAATAGACATGTCCAAATCGAGTATAATTATCTATAAATGTGATGAAATAAACAGCCGCGTGCCTTCCTCTCACATTCATTAGACCACAGATGTCAAAATGGATTAATTGCAAAGGAAATTCGGCTTTTTTACATTTTCCAAATGGTTTCCTTATCGTTTTCCCTGCTAGGCAATGCTCACATATGGGCAAATCAATTTTTTCAATGTTGCCCAACAAGCCTCTTTGGCTAGCCTATTTATACGTTGCTGGTCAATATAACCAAGTCTAGCATGCCACACATTCACATCATTATCATATGAATTAGAAGACGTAGAGAGGGAATAACAACCATTGGCATTACCATAGTTAACATCCAATACAATAAAACCATCAGAAAATAACAACAACCATAGTAGTTTGTATCCAAATACAAATCCATACCATTATTATGGAAGTTCAAACTAAAATCAAGTTTTACCGACACTAAAACAAACACTAAATTCCGACGAATCTCCGGAACATATAATACATCATGTAGAAACAAGGTACATCCACCACGCATGTTTAATTGACATGTGTCAATCCCTTTTACTTCAATTCTAAAGTTGTTTCCTACATATATCCATTTAGTTCTAGTCGGTACTAGTCAAAATTCCACGAAGGATTCTCTATCCTTCGCTATATGGTCTATTGTTCCCAAATGTACAGTTTACAAAGGATTAGATTTAGTTAAGAATACAGAACTTGATACATGAGCGAAGTTCTTAAAAGTACAATGGGTGTTTACCTTATTTAGCTCGTGACAGTTACAAGCATAGTGACCCTTCTTGTCACAATTATAACACTTCACCCTTGACAACTTCTTCATTCGAGGATGCTTTCATCTTCATGTTGGTCAACTTTTGGTTTCTTTCCTGAAGAACTTGCTCCCTTGCCTTTCCACCTTTTGAACGAATCAAGATGTTTGCGCTTAGAGCTCAAAAGCCCTTGTAAGCTAGAACCAGCATAATAAATGTTAGTTTCCGACTTAGCCACTAGGAGACGGTCATCTTCTAGCTCAAGATGGCGCACTGCATTCTCAAAGGTTTTAATGTTCTCATTATGTGTCAGGTGCACTTTCATATGCTCCCAACTTTGAGGCAATGACTGCTCATCAATCAGGACATGGCCAGCATCCTTCAGCTCATTAATCATGTTTGACATCTTTCTAAGGTATTGTTTCATGGTCTGACCATGAGGCTTCTTGTAAGAGTTAAACCTTATAGTGACCTGTCTCAGTTTGGTCACCGATATATGACCAAATCTTGTTGTCAATGCTTCCCACATTTTCTTGCATTCTCAAAACGCCTGAACTCTCGCATGACATCATTCTCCATGCTACTCAGCAACGTAATGCAAGCAATGGAGTTCTTTCTCTTCCATGCAGCAAATGCATCCTTATCTCTTTTATATTGTGCAGTGTTCCCATCTTTAGGTTCTTCCATAATCAGGTTAAGAGCTTCTAGTACCTCTTACTCTTCCAGCACATAGTGGATTTTCGTATGTCATATTTCATAATTATCGCTATTCAGCTTCTCACCTTTGTTCAATTCAGCGACTATACTTTTAGTTACTAAAGCCATTGTATCTGAACAGTTCAGACACATATGTACAATTATTAATACTTATCATTTATGCATCCATTTTGCATAAACTCATCATATTAATGAATAATTTAAAATAAGATTTTGGAATAAAAATGTCACTATGTTTCCAATCATCATCCAAAAATCCTAATTTGAAAATTATCATTAATATAATCTTCTATGCAAAATAAGTTCTTTGAAGCTACAAACGTTTCTATTAACTACCCACAACAATTAATAATAACATAAGCAATTTGACATTGTATATCCATTAACGATAGAATAAAAATATTTCCATATAATATAACAAATACATCAGTTGTTACAACGACATTAACATGGTAGAAATAATCTACATAAAATATCCATAAAACATACTAAATAAACACCACTGGAAACAGTTAACGCAAAGTCAAACTATGAACAGGGAAAGATCCTTTTAATTTCTTGGAAATTCCCTTTGTAGATTCATGAGGCACATTCGGCAACCACGGAAAAATAGACGAAAATCCCTTAGGATTTCTCCTTCACACATCCATCCCCCGCCAGATTGAACTCATTCCTTGGGTCAAAGTATTTGTGGCTTCAATCCGATAATATTCATTCAAAAAAGCCACTACTAGCTTCTTATAATTAGGAACCATGTTGACCTCCCATAGGTGGTTCAACGCTCTTTACCATTCAGATGGAATAGTGTTCATGAAGAATCGCACCATCTCAAAAGCCGCTATGGGATAACCTTTCCAAATGACTTCTTGTATCTTCCTATTGACCTCAAAAACATGTTCAATTAAATCACCACTTTCTCATCGATAATCAGTCAACTCAGCTATCATCCTTGAAAGCCTCATCTTTTGACTTTTCTGATTGTGCGCAAATAGGTGTACACTTACGAAGGGGAGGCATTGTTTTGCAACAAATGCAGAACAAATAGGGATTACTTATAATCCATAGGGACTTAATTGAAAAAGAAACACATTCTTTATTTTTATTTTTTTGGATCAACGGTCAACGGTCAAGAAGTCAATGGTCAACAGTCAACAGATACTGGGTCGGGTCGAAAGGGTCCGGTCGAGTCAAACCGACCAACCCGGCTAGGTGAGATCATTGTGACGTCACCGACATATGCCATGCGCATGCGCAAGCAACCACCGGCTGACGTCACAATGATGTCAGTTGGCGCGTGTAGCGCACACGCGGGGCGGTTACCCCCTGTGTGGCTCACACGCACCAGCGGTTGCTAGGGCGCGTGCGGCGCAAACGCTTGCGCAAACCACTTTGGCACATGCTGACAAGGCTGTTTCTTTTGGCCGCGCATGGCAACGCGTCCGATGACCCCCTGCAACTAGCCACCCATCATTTTTCTCGTCTCGACAAGAACTATGACCCTACACTATCATAAACAAGTTTTGATTTACAAAAAATCAAAAAAGGGGGGCGAACAGTATGGGGTGTCGAGATTTCTGTCCCTAAGCGATCGACGGTGGCGTTTCTCGAAATTTCAACCAAAAGCAATTTATAAACACCAACAGTGATCAGGAAACATGAACAGTATCACTTCGATACCAATGTAGGGAATCAAATTCCTAAAAATCGATCCGATACTCAAACGATCGAATACCGAAAACGAATGCATAAAAGTGCCCGAAAACATGTAACACCGATCGAAGACATATCACGGAGTCGAACATACCTTGATTGCCACAGATTAAGTACCATCGCAATTTTGAGGAATTCTTTAAAGCCCTGGAGTCCGTTCGTCGAGAGAGTGTGTACTATTTCAAGGGGGAAAACAGATAAACGTATTTCTCTTCTGAAAACGCAACTGTTCTAATATCCCCTTTTTACTAGGGGTGTGCAACCGGACCGAGTTTACCTGGTTCCCGGTTCGGCCCACCCGGAAAACAGGGTTGGCAACCGGTTCCAGTTGAAACCGGTCCGGGAACCGATTCCCAAAACTCAGACCTTATTTGAACCGATCCGGGAACCGGTTCCAAGGGATTACCCTCCCGGGAACCGGATCGACCGAACCGGTTTGGGAACCAGTTGGAGAACCGGTTTGGGAACTGGTTTGTACTTTGTAAGCCACCGCTGCCACCCCCAAAGAGAAAACCCTAATCTGTTTTAGTGTTTCTACTTTCTAATTTCTATCTTCCCCGAGCTCACGACCTCCGCCCGTCCACCGATCCTGGTTTCACTCGCCCACCGTCGCCTTCCTCCTGCGACACCTGCAGTCGGCAGCCCGTGAGATCCCAACGTCACCCCCCCGAAATTGCGACGCCGCCTTTGTCAACTGGTTCGGCTGCTTGCCAACCTTGCTCCGAGCTCCCCTCCCGAAATCGCGAAGCCAACGCCACCTCTGCCGCTCTCGTCGCACCCCTCGTGCTCGCACCACCACCGCCGTTCCGCCGTTCATCTGAAGCTCCGCTCCATTGGTTCTGCCCACGAAGCCGCTGACCCCTGCTGAGCTCACACCCGAGCACCAACACCGCCTCCGTTCGATCTCGCCGTTCCACTTGCTGCTGTTGCCTCGCTGAGGCCCCTAACCCGCAGATCTCGCGTCCGCAAGCCCACCTTGTTGCATCTTCGAGCAACCCACAGTAGCCCTCCGCCGATCCTGTTCTCACCCGCGGCTGTTTCCCGAGCTCCCCGCCGCCGATCTACCGTCACCCGAACGACGCCCCCCGGCTCTGCTTGCGATCTAGCCTAGCCCCCTCGCTGACGCCCGCTGAAGCCGCGTCTATCCTTGCTGCCCTCACCAGCCGCGATACCAACAGCCCGTCGAAGCCACTACTGTGCTGATTCACGTCGACCCGACGTCGCCGCGTCCCGCCGAGCCCCCTGCTGCAGCGCCTCGCCTGCGCTGCCCTCCCCTGCGAAGCCACTACTGCCCCTGCCACTAGGTCGTTGAGGCTCGTGTTTTGCCACCACCAATGGTAAGCTGTTGCACATCTTTCTTTTGAGAAACCGAATGCCTCAAGTCTTGATTTCTGGTTCATTGAGAAATGCCGGTTTCTACTGTCTATCCAAAGTTTCAATGAGAATTTTTAGCTTACTGTCGGTAGTTGTGAAGAAAGCTCTTCACCATGCAAACCTGATTGATGCAAACATCTATCTGCAAAAATACATAGTGTGTTTCTCATGCTGTGCTCTTGATAGCTTTCAGTTTCATCATCAATGCTTTTGTATTAGTATTAATTGAGAAGCCAGAGATTCCTTGATCCGCCTAGCTTGAAAAAGAAAAACTTCTTGCCAATTTTACAAATTTTTCACAGCTCTCAATGCAGTCTAATGATCTAGATGTGCTAATCATCATAGACAGTAACTTGACCACATTGATGACATTCATAAGACAACAAAGAAAATGGAAGTAATGCAGCTCTGGTTCAAACAACAGTCTGGACTGTTGCTCAGATTGCATATGCAAGTTTTGGGTCAACCAAGATGCGACAAGGAACAAGTCAAATGCGTTTTTATCTTCCACCTGGCAAAACTTATTGGATAATTGCCTCTTTGGAATGCGAAAGGAACACCATTTTTGTTAGTCTCTTCTCTATCTAGTTTCTCTCATTCATACTACTATCTTGAAAAAGAGCCCGGGCGCATGCGGGTGATGAAAGGTGAAGAAGTTCTGAACACGTGAGTTCTGAACACGTGCAACATTCTGAATTATACCACATTGGGAAATTCATTCTAACAATTAGCAAGATTAGAAAGATTTTGGAATGCCAGAGTTTTATGAGATTGTACGACAATTATTTTGAAAAGCTCAAATTATGATAAATATTATCATATTAGGACTTGAGATAATCTCAAGTTGAGATATCATAATATCCGATTTGAATGCAACTTGTATTCTGTTTTTTCTGGTTTCAGTAGCTGATGTATGCCATTGTTGCAGCTGTTTTTTCTGGTTTCAGGCTTTCAGCAGCTGATGTATGACTTCATTTTGTGGAAACTCCGATTTTGTGGTAAGTAAATAGACTTTATTTATGTATGGGGTGACAAAAGGAACGTGCTAAGACTCGAGAGACACTTAGTTGTCCATTCATTCCATTCTTCATCTTTTTCCATTTAGATTCCTTCTAGTCCCCTCTATTTTCCAGATTTTCGTTTCGGTACCATTTTCATTTGTACATGAGACAGGAGATGTGCTGCCTCATGAAAATGCAAAACTTTATTCACTCGGCTGCATTGCAATAAGCATATCGTGTGCTATTACATGATAACCACACTTTATTTCACATTGTGGTCACATCATTTATTAGACATCACTTCCTCTTCCCTCCCCATATATGCAAAACAGGTTCCAATATAAACAGGGTTAACCCTGTTCCCGGACCGGAAAAACAGGGTGGGTCGGGAACAGGGTCCAATGCAAACAGAGTCGGGAACATGGTCCAAAAAAAGAGAACCGGTTATAACAGGGTCGGGTACATGGTCCAGGTCTAGACCCTACCCACCCTGGACCCGATCACCCCTACTTTTTACTTTTTTATTTTATTTTATATATTACCGTAACTACACTCTTTTATAGGCCCCTCACTTACGGGCCGGATTTTGGCCCAACATGGGCGAATGGGCTTAAGTTGACCCATCAAATATAAAAACCCATCACTTTCCCAACAAAATGCACAACACCCAAAAGTGTTTTATAAATATATCCCACATTTCTATGGAAAGAATCCGAAAATATCATCCCAGATGCTAATTCTAGAAGAGAATTGCCTAGCGATATTCCAGGGTACGGATTCTTTTCAACTGAATAACCTGAAAATTGATGCGCGATATTTTTGTTCTGAGAGTTTAAACATTTCATTGCTTTCTCTTTCAAGATGACTGAGTTGTTAAAATCCATACAAGCCAAGTACTTTTTAGATTTCAACATAATATATGGGCGCAGACAGTCTCATTGATTGATAACAATATATTATCCATCTTCAAAGCGTTTCATGAGCTTGACAACTTTATTTTTTTTGGAGGAGTTGCTTTGGTGTCGGCTTGTATTGCTGTGGTTCCTGCTGCACTGAAGCTTAAGAATGGACACCACTGGTTTCACTCGGCAATAGTTGTTCTGATCGGCTCATGTCCTTGCGCACTCATCCTTTCTACGCCCATCACATGGGCTTTTGTTTAAAGGAGGTGGGTATCTTGAAATTCTGGCAAAGGTTAAAACCGTGGCGTTTGGCGTTTGACAAAACAGGCAGAGTGACAAGAGGAGAGTTTGTGGTGACCAACTTCCAATCAGATTGCAATGACATTGACCTTAACACTTTGCTCTGCTGGTAATCTGATTCATTCATCCCTTATCCAACTTAATTAAGAACTGTCGAAAATCCTCTTTCGATCTATGGCTCATGTTTGAGATTGTAGTTGAAAATTTCTAGCGTCGCATTGAAAAACCTGAAAGCAAATCTTGCAATGTGAAGGGTATCGAGCATCGAGAGTAAATCAAGCCATCCAATGTCAGCTGCAATAATTGATTATGCCAATTCTTTCTCTATTGAGCCAAAGCCTGAAGAAGTGGCGGATTTTCAATATTTTCCTGGGGAAGGAATTTATGGTCAAATCAACAGTAAAAGCATCTATATTGGGAACCGGAGAATCGGTCTAAGGGCTGGCTGCGAAACAGGTCGGTTTCTTTGTTACTGAAGATGAGCGAATTTCGTATAACTAGCTCAGGCAAATAGTTATTCAACAGTAATATTCTTCTTCCTTATATTTCTTTCCTGTTTCTTGTTAAGCTCTCCTTCGATTTACTGGGTGTGCCACAGCGAGTGGCATTGAAACAGACACAAATGGATTCATATACATTGGACAAAGCCCGGTGGGAAAGTTCAGTCTCGCAGATGCTTGTAGAATTGGGTCGATGGAGGCCATTAATGATGTTAAATCACTAGGCATCAAGACCGCCATGCTCACAGGTGATAGCCAAGCTGCAGCCAGGTCCACACAGAATCAGGTGCGCTTCCATCATCCTCGTCTTATTACATCAGTACTGAATTATGGAAAACACAACCGCCACCTTAATCCATGACTGGTATTTTATCGATTGAGAACAATCACAGATTTGAGCTCCGATGGAACTTTTAGGTCCAAAAGAACTTGGAACACAATTTGCAAAGAAAGACCAAAACTTGGCAAGTTCAACTATTTCTCTTCATTTTTTCTCCTAAAGAAAATGGAGTGCTAATAATAGAAATTGAATCCTAACAAAGAAATTGAAGATTCATCGTAGTATGAACCGACTGAGGTTAACTTTCTACCTGCAAAACCGCCCCCTATTCAGCTTGTCCAAATGTATCTTGTTTTACATTTCTTCCGTGGATATATACCATATACTGGTGCGCCACTAATATGCAGAGTGTACTGAATAATAAAAATCTGTTTGCAGCTCAACAAAGCTCTAGACGTTGTATATGCAGATCTCTTGCCTGAAAACAAGGTAAAAATGATAGAAGACTTCGAGAAATATGGACCAACTGCAATGATGGGTGACGGAGTAAATGATGCTCCTGCATTAGCCACAGCTGATGTAGGCATCTCGATGGGGATTTCTGGTTCAGCCCTCGCAATGGAGATGGCCGATGTGATTCTCATGTCGACTGACATTCAAAAGATCCCAGAAGCTATAAAAATCGCCAGGTGGACCTTCAGGAAGCTCGTCCAGAACATTATTATATCTATATCTGTGAAGGGCGCAGTCCTCGGATTAGCCTTTGCTGGGTACTCATTGGTTTGGGCTGCAGTTCTCACATACGTGGGCACATGTTTGATCGTGATTCCCAACAGCATGCATCGTCTAAACGCCACCTCAAACCGAGTAAAGAATTTCTCAAGATCCAAGAATGGTACCTTCTCGCCAAACTCATGCGAGAAGAATAAAGTTGGTCGCGCTTCGCAAAGTATGAACAATGATAATAAACGTTGCAGTGGCTGCTGCTCTGTCATGGCAAATCAAGACGCGATGCTGTCACTTAATGCATTCAGTGATGCTTGTTCTGAACCGAAATTTAGCCCATGGAAAGAAGATTTTTCAATGCACCTTGAAGGATCTACTTGCAAGCCAACCACGCAGCCTACATTAAACCTGTCTGCATTTGGAGAGATTGAGACTACCACAGACCAACCGAAAAACCACTTTGGCGCAAGTGACAGCTGCCCATCAGTTAGATCTGATAAATCAGTAAGTAAGTGCGATTCATCCTACTGTTTACCTGTCAAACATTTAGAGGGAAGGTCACAATGTGCTTCTGGCCGTTGTCCTCCAAGTTCGGAAATTCAGAAGGACGAAAGGAAGCTGAATTTAAGAAGTGACACGTCACGGTTGTTCAGCAATGCACCAGATGATGGTAATACTGAATCTGTAGCTCAAAATGTACCTGGTAATTTGAAAGATGAAGAAATCATCGAGCACTGCAAGGTAATTGGTACAAAATGCTGTGTTGAGTCTGTAGCAATCGAAATTACTCCGGGGAAGGTGAGCACTAGCGGGTGCTGCAAGCAATCAGGCGAGAAATGCTCCCGCGGACTTGAGCAACATGATGCAGGCAGCGAAGCAGCAGCAGCTAAGAATAGTAATTGAATGGACCCTTCAAATACATGATTGAAACATCAGTAAGTGACTTCATCTATGCACTTGGTCTAGGACTTTGTTCCAAAAGTTTACAGAGTACTTCCATATTTGACTAGACAGGAAACCTCGAGACTAGATATTCGCCTTGAGCTTAGTCAAGCTTTATCTTTTAGCTCGAGGTTTCGTTCCATGCTTAAACCCGACACAAACAGACTTTGTGTTAAAAAGTGATCCATTTTTGGAAAAATCTAGATTACACCAGACTTAATGGAGAAAGAAAAAATGGCGGCAACAATTTGTGTGAAGATTCTCGTACGTTGGAGAAATTTCTAGTACATGTGCATGCAAAGGAAAAAGCAAGAAAACTCTCAAATATTGAAGAACCTTCTGGTACGAGTGGGCAGCAAGACCACGTGCAGCAAATAGACAAAAGAAAAGCAAAGAAAAGTCAACAAAAGCTGCTGCAGAATAGAAAAATGTAGAAAAGTGGAGAAGCAACCAAAAGACACGGAAGAAGCCGCACGAGCAGGAGTAAAGAAGCAAGTTTTGTAATTTTATATTATTTTTTTGTACAATGTCGGTTGTGAAAGGCGGTGAACACACGCCTATAAATAGGAGTTAAGGTGTGTGTTTTATGTAGCTGAAAAACCAGCATACTCCTTCCTTTGTAATACAAATTTTCATAATAAAAGTCCCTTTTTTTTACCTATACTCCCTTGCCATTGTAGTCTACTTTTATACACATACACACTTGCCCACACACACACACGCTTCCGCAAAAACATCCAACAGTGGTATCAGAGCCACGTCTTTGGTTGGTATTGGGCGTTTGTCCTACCTACCCATTCCTAAAACTACCCATTCCAAATACCCACTAACTAAACCATGGCCAACTCTACCTCATCCTCATTTCCCATTCCCATTTTTGATGGGAACAACTATGATTTTTGGAGCATAAAAATGACTACATTCTTGATGGCCCAAGACTTATGGGACATCGTGGAAAAGGTTGCGAGGCTCCGCCAGAAGGTGCAAGTGTTTCGAAGGATCAACTACAAAAAGGATGCAAGGGCGCTATATTTTATCCAGCAAGCACTCTCGGAAACCGTATTTCCGAGAATAATTGGAGCAAGGACTGCAAAAGAGGCTTGGGATATACTACGAGAAGAATTTCAAGGATCGGAAAAGGTACGCACTATTCGCCTTCAAACTCTGAGAAGAGATTTTGAGAATTCTAAAATGAAAAATTATGAGACCGTACAAGAATATTGTGGAAAATTAAAGGAACTCGTTAATCAAATGAGAGCCTATGGAGATGGGATAACTGATCAAAGGGTTGTTGAGAAAATATTGGTGTCACTTACCAAAAAATACAACTCCATAGTTACAACTATAGAAGGAACTAAAGACTTGACGACCCTATCGATAAGTGAATTAATTGGCTCTCTAGAAGCATATGAGAAAAGACTAATGGCACAAGAGGAAGATTCAGTTGAAAGTGCCTTTCAGTCTAAAGTAAATATACGGTCTCATCAAACTAAAAATAATGGAAGGAGCTCATGGAAAAACAAAAGAGGAGGAGAAATTATAAAAAGGAAAACTATCCACCTTGTGGTATTTGCAAGAAAACAAATCATTTGGAGAAGGATTGTTGGTTTAAAAATAAAAAACAATGCCGCTTTTGTAAAAGATATGGCCACGTAGAAAAGATTGTCGCTCGAAAACAAATAATCGAGCAAACTATGTAGAAAAAAAGAAAGTGAAGAGAATACATTTTACGTAGGCCAAGCGGCAAATAACAATAAAAGTGAAACATGGTACATCGATAGTGGGTGTAGCAATCACATGACGGGGACGAATCTATATTTACCGATATTGATAGGTCGGTGAAATCCCAAGTAAAGCTGGGGAATGGTGCATTAGTAGATGTCAAAGGAAAAGGCACCATCGCCGTGGAAACAAATAAAGGCCCAAAATATATACATAATGTATATCTAGTCCCTCATCTTGCACAAAATCTCTTGAGTGTGGGCCAAATGATACAAAGTGGGTATTCTCTATATTTTAATAGAGATGCCTGCATTATCTATGATAAATATAAAAATATCATTGCCTCTGTTAAGATGAAAAATAACAATTTTCCTATTCAATGGAAATATGTCAAAGATATAGCCATGAAAGCTCAACTTGATGATTCATGGCTATGGCATCGAAGATTTGGCCACTTCAATTTTGCTGGGCTAAAAATTCTCCATCAAAAAAATATGATGAGAGATTTTCCAGCCATCACAGAAATTTCAGATGTTTGTGAAGGTTGTCTTCTTGGAAAACAACAGAGACAATCCTTCCCATCTTGAGGTGCATGGAAAGCTAAGAAGCCATTAGAACTTGTCCACACGGACGTGTGCGGTCCGATGAGGACACCTACACCTAGTCAAAATAAATATTTCATCCTATTCATTGACGATTACACAAGAATGACGTGGGTATACTTTCTTCGAGAAAAATCTGAGGTTTTCTCTATCTTCAGAAAATTCAAGAACCACGTCGAGAATCAAAGTGGCCAAAGAATTAAAGTCCTAAGGAGTGACAGAGGCACAGAATACAATTCAAAGGAGTTTAATAAATTCTGTGAAGATGAAGGAGTCCACCATCAACTAATTGTTGGCTACGCCCCAGAACAAAATGGAGTAGCTGAAAGAAAAAATAGAACCGTCATGGAGATGGCAAGGTCTATGCTAAAGGAGAAAGGCCTTCCCAACACTTTTTGGGCGAAGCAGTTTATACTGCAAGTATACCTGTTAAACAGGTGTCCAACTAAAGCTGTTCAAAATAAAACACCAGTCGAAGCATGGAGTGGACGGAAGCCTTCAGCAAAGCATCTCAAAGTGTTTGGATGCATTTGCTACGTCCACATCCCTGCTCAAAAAAGGAGTAAGCTAGATGAAAAGACAGAAAAAGGAATATTCCTCGGCTACAGTGACCAATCAAAAGGCTATCGGGTTTATAACCTAAGAACCAAGAAGCTTATGATTAGTCGAGACGTCGAGTTCGACGAGAATGCTGCCTGGAATTGGGAAGACGAGAAGATCGATAAGAAGTATATCACCTTGCCAGACATACAACCTGCTCAAGAGGAGTCAACGTCACAAGAAGAAGGAGAAGTACTGGATTCCACCACTCACGACATAACTCCACCAAGCTCTCCAAGAGTGACGCAAGAAGAATCTACTCCAGAGTCTCCAATACTAAGGGTAAAAGCCCTTAGAAGAATTTACGACACATGCAACTTTGCTATTTTGGAACCAGAAAACTATGAACAAGCATCCAAAGATGAAGTCTGGATAAAAGCCATGGAGGAAGAGATCAAGATGATCGAGAAAAATGAAACTTGGGAGCTTGTCGATCGACCCGAAGACAAAGAGATCATTGGCGTCAAGTGGGTCTACAAGACGAAGCTCAACGCGGATGGATCAATCCGAAGCATAAAGCAAGGCTTGTGGCGAAAGGATACTTGCAACAACCAGGTATTGACTATACTGAAACTTTCGCTCCTGTTGCTCGCCTTGATACTATTCGAGCACTCATAACTCTAGCAGCACAAAAAGAATGGAAGATCCATCAACTAGATGTAAAATCAGCATTCCTAAATGGATATCTTCAAGAAGAAATTTATGTAGCTCAACCAGAAGGCTTTCTTGTCAAAGGCAATGAAGAAAAAGTCTTAAGGCTTAAGAAGGCCCTATACGGCTTAAAACAAGCACCACGTGCGTGGTATAGTAGAATCGATGAGTACTTCATCAAGCAAGGATTCAGGAGGAGTATGAGTGAGCCGACACTCTACATCAAGACCCAAGGTAAGTCCGACACTCTCATTGTCTCTCTATATGTAGATGATCTCATATATACAGGAAACAATGAGACAATGATCCGAGAATTTAAAGAAGAAATGATGAAGACATTTGAAATGACGGACTTGGGCTTGATGAACTATTTCCTCGGTATTGAAGTCAATCAAGATGAAGGAATTTTCATCTCGCAAAAGAAAAATACCGAAAACCTCCTAAAGAAATTCAAGATGAACTATTGCAAAGCAGTTTCAACTCCGCTCATGACAAATGAGAAACTATTGAAAGAAGATGGAGCAGAAAAAGCCGATGCCTCCCTCTATAGAAGTTTGATTGGCAGTTTGCTATATCTCACTGCTACACGACCGGATATTATGTATGCAACAAGTCTACTATCACGATTCATGCAAAGTTCGAGTCAAATTCACTTTGGAGCTGCTAAGAGGATTCTCAGATATTTACGAGGAACTATAGATTACGGCATTTGGTATCGGCCAAGTGTAAATGTCAAGCTCATTGGCTACACTGATAGTGATTGGGCAGGTTCAGCTGATGATAGGAGAAGTACAACTGGCTATGCCTTCACACTAGGCTCCGAAATATTCTCATGGGCATCCAAAAAACAAGACTCAGTGGCACAATCTACTGCAGAAGCTGAATACATCGCAGCTGCAATGACCACTAGTCAAGCAATATGGCTTCGAAAAATTTTAGAAGACATTGAAGAAACACAGATGGAATCAACTCCGATACTTTGCGACAATAAGTCCGCAATCGCTATATCAAAAAATCCAGTATTCCATGGAAGAACCAAACATATAGACATCAAATATCACTTCATACGAGAAGCGCAAAATAACAAAGAGATCGAGCTGAAATATTGCAAAACTGAAGAACAAATAGCGGACATCTTCACTAAAGCATTATCGCGAGCCAAGTTCGAGACATTACGGGAAATCTTTGGAGTATCACAAAAATGGATCAAGGAGGAGTGTTAAAAAGTGATCCATTTTTGGAAAAATCTAGATTACACCAGACTTAATGGAGAAAGAAAAAATGGCGGCAACAATTTGTGTGAAGATTCTCGTACGTTGGAGAAATTTCTAGTACATGTGCATGCAAAGGAAAAAGCAAGAAAACTCTCAAATATTGAAGAACCTTCTGGTACGAGTGGGCAGCAAGACCACGTGCAGCAAATAGACAAAAGAAAAGCAAAGAAAAGTCAACAAAAGCTGCTGCAGAATAGAAAAATGTAGAAAAGTGGAGAAGCAACCAAAAGACACGGAAGAAGCCGCACGAGCAGGAGTAAAGAAGCAAGTTTTGTAATTTTATATTATTTTTTTGTACAATGTCGGTTGTGAAAGGCGGTGAACACACGCCTATAAATAGGAGTTAAGGTGTGTGTTTTATGTAGCTGAAAAACCAGCATACTCCTTCCTTTGTAATACAAATTTTCATAATAAAAGTCCCTTTTTTTTACCTATACTCCCTTGCCATTGTAGTCTACTTTTATACACATACACACTTGCCCACACACACACACGCTTCCGCAAAAACATCCAACACTTTGACTTCGACGTGATCCCGATGTGGATCAATTGCCTTTGATTAGATTCGAAGATAGCTGGTATGTGAAAAATTATCCATGACCACATAAGTGTAAGGACAAAATAAAATATATCCTGATAGAAATTTCACCATCTTTTCAAGTTAATGTCTCTAAAAGTTCTCTTAATCTGAGTAGCTAAGTAGGGTAATACAGCAACAGCTTAAGATAAAACAGGGGAACGGGCAGAAAGACTTGATGACCAAAAGACTCGTAAAATATTCTATAAGTCTCATAAACTGATTAAATTCAAACTTTTGGCCAATACAGAGAATTTTCCTCTAGACATTTACGTGACTTTATTAGATAGAAAAGTCCTACCTTCGCTGGGTTCTCTTTTTGGGGCTGGCTTGGCTCATGTCATTCTCTTGATTATAGGGTTCGGTAAGGTATTAAATGGTATCTGCAATTTACTCGCCTCGGTGGGTTTCGTCCCAAAATAAAAATAAAAAAGAAAAATTGTTGATTTTTGTATTCAATTTAAGTACAAATAAATTAGAGTTGACATCGATTAAAGGGAAAATTACGAGAAAAAAAAAGTCCTAAATCTATTGCAATTGTGCCAATTTAGTCCTAAACTTATTTTTTTAATCGATTGAGTCATAAACATTTTACAATTATTCCTAATCAATCCATCAGTCCAAAATTGGCCGGCCGGTTTTGACGTGGCAGCTGGCCGACGCCTGAGACCTTTTTTAATAATATTTTATTTTTGAATTATTTTATTAACTTTTGTCCTTTTTTTTTCTTTTTTTCTCTCTTTTTTTTCTCTCTCCCTCCTTCCTTCCTCCTCTCTCCTCCTCCCTCCTTCTTCCTTTGGCTCCGGCAACCGGCCAGAGGGGAGGCCTAGCCGATCACCGGACTAAGGCAGCCGGGCGAGCTCACCTCGCCATCACTAAGTCTGGCGGGGCGAGGGCTCGCCTCACTAGTCGGCGAGCTCGTGCCCAATAATGGCAGGGTGAGCCCTCCCTAGATCTAGCGAGGGCTCGCCTCACGATCGCTGGGCGAGGTGAGGCCTCGCCAAATCTGGCAAGGGGGGCTTGCCGTCACGTCTAGCAAGGCCCTCCTCGTCGAGGCTGGCGAGGGCTTGCCTTGCCCTACGACCACGATATGACATCTCGGAATTTGTCCCCGTTTCGGTAATATGAAGTTGTTAATTCGTCGACGCGTCTATGGTCATTTTACTTGGAACTAATCACTCGCGAGTTAACTAATTTATTAGGTAAGGCCGTTAAGAGATATAAATGCGGCACACTAGAGAATTCAATCGGAAATCGATCGTTCAGCCATAATAATTGACAAGGCCAATACGACACCGTTATAATCGATTAGCAAATGGGTATAGGCCGATTCGATGGAATTGTGTAGTTGAATTGTGAGTAGTTCCGCACGATTGCGATATTTGCATCGAATAGTAATAACCCGATTTTCTATCAATATCATATTCGGACACGTAATTGAAACCTCGTGATTTTTATGACAACCGAACGTCGTTTACGAATCGGAGATGCACAAACGTGGATCGAAAATTATTGACCATGCAAACGCACTAAAATCCCTAAAAGTTACCTGATAAGTTAGGTTGTACTAAAATCGCGTTTGGTCGATTTTAACCACGAAATTTAATTCGTTTTCCGGAATCAGACGTTTGAGTGTGTCACAATTCATTTATAGGACGTCGTCTTATTTTTTGGAGAAATTTCATCGAGTCCGGAATTTTGCGGAAAAATCAATTTCGGACAAAAAGAAAAGAATAAGGGAAATTCGGATGGGAAGAGGAGTGTGCTATTTGGCTGCCCAAAAATGACGTAATTAGGGAAATTAGAGCTAAATTTCCATTGGATGGCCAATTGACTTCTTGGGATGAAGACTTTGGCGCCAAAGATGATGAGTGCATTGATATTTTGCGAGGCTTGCTATTGGCCATGGCTTTGACTTTTCATCTCCTTCTCTCTCTCCAATTCCCTCTCATATGTGCATTTCTTTTTCCCCCTGCAGCGGTTCTCTTCTTCATCTTCTTCTTCTTCTTTTCTTCCTCCCTACCATTTTTCCTCGTCACATCCATTCCCTCCTTCCCTAGGTTTTTAGTTCTGTCCTCTTCAGATTTTGCTGTTGCCACATCCCATCCCACCAGCATCATCCAGCACCATCTTCCACCGCACCAGCTCTCCACCTTCACACCGCCAGCCACCACAACCCACCAACATACCACCACCACCAGCACCAACCCCTCAGCATCCAGCAGCCTCGCTTCACACCAGCACCACCCCAGCAATTGTCCATTCACCATCCACCACCATCAGCCGCACTGCCTCAGCACTGCCAGCCACCCGTCTCGCGTCCAGCACCACCACAGCCAAGACCAACCAGCAACCACAGGACTGGATCCCCTCCTTGGCTGAGAGGCTTGTAGGGCCTTTTCAGCCGCCGGTTGAGCTCCGTTGGAGACACGGTTTGTGACGTCCCAGGGCGTCACGTACTAAGCGCAGGCGGAAATCATTATTATTATTATCTTCCTAAATTTGTAACCTCCTTCTTGGATATCTATAGTATTTTACCATTGAAGGTTAGCATGTATAACATGGATTATTTAAAATCTATATTTTGTAATATGAGGTTATCCTACAATTACTCTACCAATAATTAATATAGGCCAATGTTTTGATGCATATAGATAAGATCACAAGAAGCTTCATTTCTTTTACCATCATCAGGGCCTACAAAATTTATCAACCTGAACACTTTCCATGTTCATCGCCTTTATATGCAACATATACATAACAAAAGTAAGGCGTAACGAAAGTCAGGGATAAATGGTGAGGGTGTCTACTCCACAAGTTCCCACACAAGCCCACGTTCAAAAGAAAACAAAAGATAGTCAGCTTCTACGCGATCAAAGGCGTCTAGGCGCCATCCGTCCCAACTCCTGCTCCACCATCACTAAAAGGAATAGGGCCAAACATCGCTCCATCATGCTTGACAAACCATGCAACAAACTTCATAGGGATCATCTCAGCTCTACCATCATCCATCCATAACGTGGCCTCATATTTGGAGAAGGTCAGCTCAACATCAGAGTCATACACATCAGTGAAAGTAACCTCAATGTTCGATATCACTCCATAACGAGCTAATGGTGGCACATCCATAGTATCAATCTAAAAAATGTAAGGTATGAGCAAAAACTATGCCCAGTAAAGAATGATAAGACTCTAACTTAAATAATCCACAACCATCAATATTACAAGGGAATCATAATCCAAGCAATTCAGGATATAATAATATAGTCGTCACAAGCATAGACAATTGGATATTAATACATCACATAAGTAATCACCTTATATGCATCCATCTCCATACTTACCTTTTCAAAATCAATTTCATATCAAGATACAATGCAACAATAATGCATGGACTCACTCGCCAAATAGAATTATATTTAGTGTGCATATGATCCACCCTCGAATCAGTCATAACCGGAACTCTACCGGCCTGATCGAGTCACTTCCGGAAAGTACGTTATCCAGACTTCCACAACATCTCTAATTGTGGGCATCTCGCTCCGAGGCATCCCGGTATCACACAACCAAGGTCCTCCCAAGACCACTCAGCAAGGGGCATCTCACTCCGAGGCATCTCAGTATCACACAACTGAGGCATCCTTGATCACACACAAGGGCATCTCACTCCAAGGCATCTCAGTATCTCTCTACCGAGGCATCCAAGACCACTCAGCAAGGGCATCCCAAACTTCCGGGGGCATCACCGGTATCTCTGTACCGATGGGTTCATTCATTCTCTTTAAGCACACGTTTCACACCACCACACCTTTAATTAATGCATTTATCGTATGCAAAAGAAAAGACTCCAAAGTATCTAACTATGTATCTAATTCTCATGATCCTAGCACACGTGCGTGCCCAAATTATAAAATAAAATCCATTACGACATGTCCCATACCATGCCGAACAAATATTTATCCCATAATCAAGCACTATGCACCGCACACGTTGCACTCGCATGATACTATATACACTTATATCTCAAATGATGTATGAGGCCTATTCTTTCATGACTATTATCTATTATGAACTGATTATACTCTATGTACATCCTGCAAGTTAAATATATAGAATACAATATATATTATATGTTCCCGGGTTAGGACAGTTTACTGGTTAAATGCACAGTTTCTGTTTTGAACACGGAAGGTATATCATTTCTTGTCGAAACACTACCAAATTTTAGTATATTATATTAGAGACATAGATCGACATTTTTTGTGAAGAAACTTAAGTCTGAATTGCATTGTATTAAGAGAAACAGTTGCTATAATCTTTACTAATACCCTGTACCGAAGTCCAGATTCTTTATCTACTAAGAAAATTGTTTTACTAGCCAATTCTTATCCGTTTAATCTCAAATTTTGACACATTATTCCTTAAGATGTGTTCTACAATTTTCATTAGGGATTTGAAGTCCAATTCTAACTAGGTAAATACAGAAAATTAATATAATCGACAAAGGTCAAACTGTTTCTTACAAAAACAGTTTACTGATTTTACTAAATTCACTTCCATCTTCGATGGTTTTATATTCAAATGGTTATAGCTATGTATATTACTTGATCTTATAGATGTTCTATCACAAAGAATGGTTTCTTTCTTATTTCCATTAACATGCATTAAGAAAATAACACAAAACAGAATATTCCTTAACCATATTCTTCTAGAACAGAATGTATACACACGATTCCTCCACTTCTAGCCCAATTAAACCACTTATTATTCCACGAATCTCTTCTTCAGCATTTCAATACTTCATCACAGCATCTAAGAGTAACCTTAGCGAATTTTTCTCCACAAAGAATCCTTTCACAGCTTAGCTCAACATATATCCACACATCTACTCACACATCATAATATTCACCTCATTACTTTTCTCGGCAATCACCTCTTCACTTCGCTCAATCAAACAGCCGACTTTTATCAAGTTTTCGAAACATGCAAGACTTAAAAACAACATGCAATGACTTCTAGCTTCACTCTTGTGTTCATCAAGCTCAAAACAACACAAAACTACCACTTCTCATCACTTCACTTAACAAAACAGCACACTCACACTTGGATTTCGAAACATGCAATGCTCAAAAACAACAGGCAATGGTTTCTACCTTTAATCTAACACTTACCAAGCTTAGATTACTCACAAAACAACAACTACAACTCATATCCTTCACGGTTTGGTTAGATCCGCAAGTTTTCTTGATGAAATGGTGGATAAACTTCAACTTAGAGTTATATCTTTCCTTACCTTGCTTCGGCTACTAAACAACACAAAGACGCTTCAAGATCAACACCAAAATCTCGCATGCAAAAGGAGAAATCGCTGGTTTTGTTGCTGGTTCTTCACTACTCAACCGAGAGAGAAGAGAAGAAGAAGATGAAGGTGGGTTTCTCGGTTCTTGAGGAGAGAGAGAGGGAATTTCGAAATTTATGAGGGAAATAGATCTACAAGCTAATCCCTAGGCTAGGCTAATGATTATATTTGCTAATGATTGTATTTTCTTTGCTTGTTTTCAGCTTCTGTGGATGGGGAATTCCGTGGGTGTCGAATGCAAGAAGAAACGAGAGAGTGAGATGTCGTGGCCTCCAAGCTTTGATCTCTTTCGCCATTTGTCACTTGAATTTAATTAAGTTCTAATTCACGTCATTAGTTGCTTCATTAGTTCCTAAGGTTTTTCAATTAATTTCATTTTGTTCTAGTTGATTTCAATTACACAAAATCATAACATATATAACATATCGACTAGTTAGTGTTAGTCTAAAAAGAATCTATCACAAAATGCTAAAATTAGAAATTTATATTAGCATTACAATCATTAATCAAATTATCTTATTTATAATCCATAAATCTTAACCAAAAATAAAATCACTTGGGCCTAATTATTTATCTCTGGCCCAACGGGCTTAATCTATAACAACCCGGCCCACTAAACTAAACTTACGAACCTAATAATTCCGAACTTTGGCCCACTCAAACCAAGCCCATAATCTCTCACTCGAGTCTAATTCGAAATAGTCATACGGCCCGCTTGTTCCTCAAGCCCATTCAATCCTTACGGTCCATCGGGTTCACTTCCTGGCCCGATCTAAAATAATCCGAACTCCTAACAATTCAATTACACTAATGAATGCCGGTGAAATTTGGGATGTCACACGGTTGTCTCGGGTTTTCACCGCCTTTGCGTTGCCGTTGCCGTTGCCGTAAGCCCGCCACCGTTGAATTCCGGTGAGTTAACTCCCTAATCCTTGATTAGGTTGTTAATTGCGCTTAGGGAGTTAGATTAGTGTTAATTATCTTGGTTAGATTAGTGGTAATTAGCATGGTTAGATTAATTAAGTTAATTTAGTTTACTTAATCGCAGTTTACTGGACACTCGTTGTTTTCCATTTTCGTGGGTTAAAATGTGCTATGATTTTGAGGTTACTTCCTTCTTGAAAAATGTTCTAAGCATCTTCAGCTATGACATATATTTTACTCAATATTTTATGGATTTAAAAGAATAAGATTTCAACTTCGTTACATGTAGGGCAGAATCTCGGTTTGTATTGGAACCAGTGACCTTTTGGTATTCAAAGGATTTTTATTAACTCTTAGGGTTCAATTTTCGAAAAAGTTCCTTCATAAAAGTTTTTTTATCACATCTTTTAGTTTAACATAGTCAAATTTCATATCAAACGGATGAGTTTTGGACCTTGAATCAAGCTAGTTTTGGTAAACGAAATTTCTGGACATGGACACGGTTTTGGTAACGACTTGAGCGATTTACTACTCTTATTCTAGAAAGATTTGGATCAAGGTGTCTTGATGAAAATTGTTTGTTTAAGTGTCCTTTATAACATAGTCAAATTTGAGAATTTTCTAAACTCGTTTTGTTAGGTTTCTGGAATTAATTCTATAGACACGCGAGTGGACCCGGTTTCTGCCAATTAGAGCCGGTTGTGATCTTGTGGTTGTTCTTCATGTCTTGCTTGCTAGAAAATGTATATTTGTGTGATTTGGTTGATTGTTAGCATGCTGAGAACTTATGCATGATATTATGTGATTGGTTGTTCTTTGGTAATTATCTATTATTATTGCAAAAGATGGCATTATGAGCTTTTAATTAGAAAAACAATGAGGTGTCGGATTTGGACACCAAAACTTATTTGCTCAACAAAAAAATGAGGTTTTAAACTAGGTGCGTGCAAAGTTTAACGGATTAATTTTGAGTACGAGAGCACCTACGAATTTCTTTCCAAAATTTTTAAAGAAAAAAAGATAATTACCCAATTTTAGTTCCAAAATGGGTGTTTTGAAAAGAAAATAGAAAATAAATGAGGTGCCGGGTTTGGACATCAAATTTTATGTACTCAATAAAATGAGGAGGTTTTATAGTAAAAGTGTGCAAAGTTTGACGGATTGATTTTGAGTACATGACCGTGTACGAATTTATTTCGGAATGTTTTGAACAAAAAAAAAAAAGGTTGCAAGGTTTATTATTTGAAAAGGGATTTTTGTGTTTTTGGCTAATGAGGAAGATAACAATGAACTTGAGTGATGGTGTGCTCGTGTAATCACCTAAATGCCCTAATGCGTATGAATATGTGGGGTAATGAACCCGTCCTAATGCGTATGAATATGCAGGACAATGCCTGATTAAGTTTGGATGCCCCACGTCAACAGATGCCAAGTCGCAGTAGAGGCCGAACCGATGCTCCTTATTGGAATGCCGTCCTGATGCATATGAATACGCGGGATAATGCCGTGCTCGATAGGGCGGGACGATGCCCGGTTACACCGGATGACCACCAACTTTCGAGTTGGCCGTGGCCGATGGGTCGTAATAACTAGAACACGCCTGAATGGTTGTGATAGTTGCGCCTGATTATGAGGCAAAACTGTGTGGCACAGTATGTGACATGTCATAACAGTTTTACCTTATAATCGGGACCCATGTGATTGTTTGAATGATGAAAAGTATGTGTTCCGGTTATTAAGTATGCTTGTGATATTTATAAATGCATATGTGATGGCTAATATGCAGGAACGTATCGAGGTGAGGTGAGTTCTATATGGTGCATGTTTAGGACCGCCTTTGAGGCGAATTTGCGTCCTAATCGGGATTTAGGGTCTTGACTCACTGAGATTTATCTCACCCCGTCGTGGTTAACATTTTTCAGGTCCGTCCGGTACGGTTTGGGGTTACGTGGGATATGGAAGTAATTAATACCTTTGATCCTATCCCTGGGACCAATCGGTTCCGTGAGCGGGTTGTGACTACGGTGTGGGTCAACAAGGGTTTGGGCTACGACGTGCCCCACCGTTTCTAGGCTTGGTATATTACGAATTCGAACGGTGATTGGGAAGGTCCTATGCACGGTTTTGATGGACCGCGTGTAGGAAATGGGGTTGAGCAGGACACCGACCCCATGGATATAGACGTCCCAAAAGGTGTCGTGGTAGATCCAGATACTAAGCCGGTAGGGCTCGAGGAGCCGTGTTCAATTGATGACCTACCCAACATCTTCCTTGAACCTGGGTTTGGTTATTAGGACGGATGGAAGTTAGGCCCGACCTCGACCCTTTTTGTTAGTTGGTCACACGAGCGTTTGTTTTTTATAGACCTGTACATATGAACTCCTAGGTTAACTTGGTATGTATATGAATAGTAGTTTATGAAAAAGCGTTTGCATGTTTTTACTATCTCTGTGTTTATTTGTTGACTAGGTGTTGTATTTAATTCGCTTCTGCATGTGCTTAATTGAAAGATAAAAAATAAAAATAAAAAATAAAAATGGGTCGGCGACACGTCCTAAGACGTCATAAAATTCTTAATCAACCACCAAGGGATGTGCGCGTACCCGGAGTTCGAGGCGTGACACACGGGGCGAGCCCTCACCAAATCTGGTGGGGGCTCGCCCCGCCATCGCTTGGCACGAGCTCGCCGACTAGTGAGGCGAGTCCGCTAGATCGCCTTAGTCCACCATCACTGGGTGCAAGCCAAAGGAAGAAGAAGGGAGGAGGGAGGAAGAAGGAAGAGGGGGAAGGAAAAGACAAAGAGAGAGAGAGAGAGAGGAAAAGAAGATAATAATAAAATATTTCAAAATATTATTAAAAAAAAAAAGGTCGCTGACATCGGCTAGTCAATTTTGGTCAGATAAACTGATCGAGAATAATTGTAAAAGGTTTAGGACTCAATTAATCAAAAAATTAAGTCTAAGATTGAATTAACACAATGACAATAGGTTTATGACTATTTTGATAATTCTCTCTCAATTAACACGTTAGTCAAAAATTGATTAAATTGCCTCGGAACATGCTTTGATAAAGGGGGCCCAACAAAAGACATAATGCACCGCTTTTAATGTGGAACCTCAAGAATGCATGATGTTATTTTCAACTAAACAGAAAAAAAAAAAAAAAAAAAAAAAAAAAAAAAAAACCGAAAGCGAAGAAGTAAAAACATAAACCGATTTGGTCATTTCGAGAAGGTTTCTTCTTTCGAGAAGGGAAATTTTGAGAATTAATTTAGCATTTTTATGATGTTCAACATCTAGATTCCATTATGTGGTCACTTTTACAAATGAATCACCTAGAAAAAACTTTAGAAGAGTTAACATTATTATGTAAGTTAACATTAGGTCTTGGAAAAAAAAAAATCAGGTCTTGGTCAAAATAGTTTAAGAAAGGGTTTTTTTTTTTTCCTTTTTTTCTTTTTCTTTTTTTTTTCCCTAACCCTAGGCTAACAAGGGTCACACCCTCACCGAGTCTAGGCAAGGGTTAAGGTTAGGAAAGAAAAGAGAAAAGAAGAAGAAAAAAAATTCAAAGAATTTAAAAAATAGTCAATGTGAGCACTGGTCATGTCAAGTAGAATGACTGGCACTACTTTCAACCATAATTGTCCAGAATGATTAAATTCACAAATTATCAAAATGTCTAGAGTTAAATTAACTAAATTAAAATGTTTAAAATACAACGGGTTTAGGATTTTTTTTTCAATGACGTTGAAGCTTAGTCCATTTTGAAAGAGATGGTGGAGAGTATATGACTTCTGAGGACAATTTAATATTCTTGAGATTACTAACTTGTTAATGCAAGCCGAGCGATATGGATGCAACTGTCAACATACTTTAGGCCAAGAGGTTGAGCTTTCCAATATAAGTAGGATATTACCATGTCATAATTGAGAAATTTTCCAATAATGTATATGATAAAGCCATTAAATAAAGAAAATGCAACGCAAAAAAAAAAAAAAAAAAAAACAAAGTACACTAATTCCCAAATCAATCAATTCCCAAAGTTAGAATCTAACTTTGACAGAGTAGATCTCAGATTCTTAATTTAGAACCTATTTATTCTGGAATCGATCGGTCCTATCATCAATAGTAATAACAACAAAAAGAAACTGAAATCCCCAAATGTCCAATTGCCGTCCCACCATGAAATCAAAAACCTAATTTGCAGCTCCACATGACAATACAACCTTGTTGTTCACGGTACTCTGCTTTTTTCGTTCTAATCTCAACGAAAGGAATAACATGACAGAGGGAGAAATATATATTTTAGAGGTCACAAAATAGTACAATAATGACATCGAACAAGTTAACAAAGTACAGGGAGGACTTATGCCTTTATCCCTACTATCTAGGACTTAGAAAAACCGCCCCATAAAAACCAAAGTCATGTTACACTTGTGACCCAACTTTTCTAGTTTAGAGCCGAACCATATGGCTGGAAATAAAATATCATGATTCTTCTCTTAACAAAGAAATATAGGCAGAGGTTAATGATTTTTTTTTTTTTTTTTTTGGCTCATTGCGAAGATACACGAGTTACAAAGTCTCCCCAACTTTTGGGGCAAAAATAAAAGTCAATTTTTTTTGGAGCAGAAAATAAAAGTCTAATTAACTCAGCCGAATACGACTAAGAATAAAAATAAAAAACTCAGCCGAAAATTGCCAAAAGCCGTCCTGATGCAGTACTCTTCCTCCCAAGTCCGGACATAAATTCCAGCTTTGTTTGCTTGCTAGCATCATTCGGCAGACAACATTAAATGACAAGGGAATGCGACAAAGGCCGTAAATGTTTGTTGGGTCGTGTGACACCAAATTGGCCCTTTCTATGGGCCAGTACAAGACAAAAAAGGACGAGAGAACTCCCACAAGAACACGTTGACAACACCGGAAGGTGCGCTAGATCTGAAATTTGAGCTTATATTTGGAGCAGTTATGAGCGAATTTCTAACCTCTTTTCTTTCTTCTTTTCTAGGACAAGTGAAATCTTAACTTGATGTTGCTTACTATGATGTACTCGCGTGCACAAGAGATCAAGAATACTAAAGTACTTAGTGTGTTTTTCTGGGCCCAAAGAAAAAAAGATTGGGGAAGATAAGAGTTATCATTTCCGATATCACACACTTCAAATAGGATAAACACCGAATTTGATTGGGGAAAAGCCGGATAATCTATCATGGCCCTAGAGGTGGGATGATTGTCCCACCTAGAAATAATATGAAAAGTTAAAAAAATAAATAAATAACAGGCATTACTCGTGTGTTTTCTCTCAGTCACATAATAGATCAAAACATTGAGGGCCGCTGCAAGCATTGGAAGACCACTAAGTAATGGTCACCAAAGTAAGGCGACCACCAAAGTAAGGCGACTGGGTGGTTGCTTACTCCGATGCTTGCTAGATCTCCTTGTGTCGCGGTGGTTGCCCACAACAGAACCTATCGCCACCGTGGAGGTGGCTAGAAAATGGCGACCACCATCGGCAATGCTCACTTCCTTCACAAGAGTAGAGTAGGTTTTTCTTTTTTAAACTTAACTATTAATTTGTTTTACTATTATTCCAATCCAAAATTAAGTTTTATTCACTCATTTACCAAACACAATATAAGAGAAGAAAAATCCTCCTCTCATTTCTTATCTTCTTATCTTATCCAATTCACAATTGTTATCTTAGAGACCAAATGCAGTCTTAAGTGATTAGGGAGCAAAAGAAAATTATATTTGAGCGATTTGATGACATTTTATCAACGTGTTACATAATATATAAATATTTTACAAAATAATTCCTCCAAGCGTAGGCTAACTTTTAAGCTATAATTCGCGCCTCCGTGCCGTATGCAACTCAATAGATTACTAGGCCTCTCCTCGGACAATGAGATTGCCGAGGCAATCTTATTTGTTCTAATCTAGTTTGTCCACTAACTTTGCAGGTGACTATGTGACCATCTGATTACTTTTCTGTCCTTGTGCCGAGAAAAGTAAGTGACACAAATCATTTTTCTCGTGCCCTATAATTAAAGTCTATACGGTGCCTATGACATTATTAAATAAATCAAGATTAAATTTCAATGTGTTAAATGAATGTGAAATGACACTATATGTATACTGTATATCAAGTGGTAAACTCTTATTTATATGAGAGTAATATTAGTTGTCTTTACTCAATTAAGTTACTCAAAGACTATAAATTGTGATGATCGCATTAATGCATTGTCTAATATAGTTATATCGGTATCATTATATACATACACTGAACTCTTTTTCAACAAAAGCGAAGTACTTACTAAATCGAATTATTCAAAGCTTAAACATCCAATAGTCAGTCGGAAATCATATACCTTGAATCGACATGCTTATTCAAATAAAACAATCTTACGCATCTATCTGAAAATTGTTTTAAAATCCATAAATTCAATAGACTAATTGTATGCTATGTAAATCTACTTTAAGAATCCGTTTGTTTCGTGAAAAATATATGATTTAAAATATATTTTTCTAAAAACAATCGCATATATTGGTTGAAATAATTAGTGATGAGAAATGTTTTCATTATCAACAACAATTCGTATCTCAATATTTTCGTGTGTAAACAATGAAAATATTTTTCGTTTAATCATTTTCGTAAGCGACTAGTGGTTGCTTTTAAGAAAATATTTTTCAAAAAATGATTTATTTTTTGAAAAACAAACAGAGCCTAATACACAAGAAAGGATAAAAAAATAAAACATATTGATTATGGGAAGAAAAGAAGCAAAATAAATATGGCAATTATGTAACTCCAAGCACCTTAGGATTGTTAGGACTCTCTCTTTGTTTATAGACAATAATTTGACTTTTTCAAAGGTCATAAATTTTGAGTGATATACAACCAATTTCCATGTGGCAATATCTCGCTAAAGTGATGTGTATGAGTAGTATTTACAAAATACCATACCATATTTTTACAAATAAATGTCACAATTATACTAGTCCCATTTTGAAATCGCATCATAAATTATTATTACATGTTCACCATATTGTATAGCTATAAGTGTAAACTATAATAATAATAATAATAATAATAATAATAATAATAATAATAATAATAAATGTCTAAACTTGCCTTCCAATTTCACACGAAAAACAAAAGAAAGATCAACTATCGATTTTTTTTCCGAGTGGGAGTAGTTAGTCTTCACTCTTTCTTTTGGCCATACGTTGACCTTCTGCGCTTGAATTGATCAAGTATTAAAATAATTTAAAAGACATAAAGCTTTTACGCCTCAACCAAACTCCTAACAACTCCAAGAGAAGAGGAAGGGAAAAAAAAAGAAGGAAAAATTGGCCCCATCAGCCCTTCTACTATGCAAGCAAACGATTTAATATTTTTAAAAGAATATCAGCTTGAATGACTAATCAATTTTTAAATATAAAAAAAAAAAGTTCGAGAATGACATTACAAAAATGATCAATGTATTATATAAACAAAAATACACTTGTCAAATAGGTGGATCGGATTAGGTTGAAAATAATCCAATTCAAATTGATTCATTTTTATGCAATACAAATTTAGTGACCCATCTCCAATTTAAAATGCTTCCGTAAATTTCATACACAGACTAAAGTTGAAGCATGACATGAAGAGAAAGTTATAAATATAGGTATGATTTAAGTAAGTTGTGAACCCATCTAACACTGATATTAAACTTATTTATGATCTACAGAGTTTGGTATAAATTGATTCATGACTTATTTACTGAATATAAGTAATCCATATATCAACCTAACTCAATTCATAAATAAAGGTTATGAAATGGGGTTATGACCCATTTTGACAAGTTTAGACAAAAATAATTCAATAATTCCAATGAACAAATATATCTGCATAATCATATTCGTGAGAGATTCACAAAAAATGAATTTTTAATTTTTAATTTTTATAATTTCTGGTTTCGCTGCCGATTTCTTCTTCTTCTTTTTTGATTGAAAGGTTCATTGCTGAGTTATTAGTAACTTTATTGGTGCGTATAATCCTCTCCGCTAGTTCTGCCTCAACCCTTGTGCTAGAGGCTGCCACCTCTTTTCAGCCTTTTCCTTTAATTTTTTTTTTTTTTGGCCCACTTGTCCATTTTTGGAATGAATTCAGAGCTGATTACTCGATTAGTCAATTAGGGCACATAGCACAGTTCACATGACAAAATTTACTCCAATCGGTGCTCTAGACACTAGGGGTGGGTCTTGAATCTAGATCTAGATAAAAATAAAATATAAATATTTTTCCATAGTGGGGAGGAGGGGACCCAATAGATTAGTAACTTGTAATAATGACAGTGTAGATTCTCATAGGAATGATTAAATAATTATTTCATATAGTTTCTTGATCTGCTCATGATGTTCCAAGAAAAGTTAAAAATTGAAAAGAACTGAAAAGAGAAAAAAAAAATATTTTTAAAAATTGCATGGAGAATCCTAAGCGAATCACATGTTTGGCGGTCTTTTCATCTGAAAGATTTGTCCGTGGGAGGAAAATCATGGGATTCATATGGTGAATGAGACAAAATGCTTTTGCCCTGCCCCCCAATTATTTTCCTCCAATTACTGTGCACCCAACCACTCGCACCCTCAATGCCTGGGACTCTGCATTGGAATTGATGCTCCATCGACAAATATGTCTCGTACTCAATGCTAAAAAAGTAATTAAGACTTTGACATGTGATTAGCACATCATATTAGTCGGGTGCTTAAGGATCCTGACTTGTGAGATAGTGAAAAAGAAACGTGACATGAAGTAATACTTACCAAGAGAGATATAAAAATGAACCAATTGATTCACGGGTTTCATATGTGAAAGCTGGGACCTATCAAGTTAGAGTCGATTGTCATTTTTTGGGATCTTAAACTTATCATGGTTGTTTTAAAACTGATCTTGGAACCTACCCTATTTATCTAGTATTCCAAGGTCTACTCATGAATCAATTTTTTTACTTCATTTTAAAAGAAAAAAAATTAAGACAAATAGTAATGATAGCAAAATATTATAAGCAACAAAACAACTTAAAGTAAAACATTGATACAAAACAAACAAAAATATAAGAGTTAATATCATGAAAAATCATAAATTGGTATACTTGTGATAGATTTCTCATAAACTAATTTTTTATTATAAAAAACTTTAAATTAGTACATTTGTGACAAATTATATCCGTTAATTTCTGTTAAATTTTACCGTTATATTGCTAAGTTAGATGATATATGGCATTGACGAGTGTACCAATTTAGGATTATCTTCCGTTTGTCTTAGATATACTTTGGTTTGTGATTTTTGTAATATTAATCCAATTTAACCAAAACTAATAAAGGATGAATTTGTCGCAAATATACTAATTTAGGGTTTTTGTGGTCAAAAAATTACTTTTGTAGTAAATTTGGGATTT
This sequence comes from Eucalyptus marginata, assembly GCA_014182565.1. NCBI lineage: Eukaryota > Viridiplantae > Streptophyta > Magnoliopsida > Myrtales > Myrtaceae > Eucalyptus > Eucalyptus marginata. The sequence continues at coordinate 26,672,405 of CM024587.1, forward strand.
TTTTTTTGTCAAAAAATTAGTTTTTGGTACACTTATCACATTGGTACTAGTTTGAGATTTTTGATAGTATTAAATCAAAATATAAAGTTATTGGGAGTTAAGCTTATTTAAGAATATTAAATCATTTTCTTTCAACTTCAAACAAAATGTTCTAACTGGTTTTCAAGTGGGAGGGTAGGTTCAACACTCAGAATCTAAAATCTACCTAGGTGGTACCAGTTCTAAAATTTTGGAATCGAGAATTGTACCTATTTTTATATGCAGTCCGGTTCCCCTATAGAGTAGAATTGCCCCGGGTGCGCAGCCCTAGATAGAAAGAGAGGGATGCTCGAATTACGGAGACTGGCCTATGAAATCGACACGTTTTATAGCATGTCAAACTGCGAGCGGATGCTTGTTGTATAGAGTGAGCTCGTTCGAAAATCGTACGAGATATGTTAATCAACCTATGGTTGAACAGAAATCGGGCTACCGTCAAAGGTACATGGGATCTACAAAGGGAAAGTGCTCTAGGGAACGGGGAAGCATTGGTGGGGAAACCGAACAAGATCATTATTGATCGAGCGGCAGAAGATATATCTGTAAAATCGAAAGTTGCCAATTCGATTTTCCGATCTATCCTTCATCTTATGAAACATTTTGTACACAACAAAAGCTCACTTTTACATGAATTGATGACCCGCTTAACTGGTTTATATGCAAATTGACATGTTAAAGTTAATGAGTTACGCGTCATTTTATTATTCGATATAAATAGATATGTTTTAAACACATTTAATACTCGTGACTAAAGACTTATTTATCCTTAAAAATTTATAAAATCAACATCCATGTTAAAAAGAGCAGAGGGCGAATTAAAAAATGTTTGAGATACAAAAATCATGTAGCTTGAAAAATCTAACCCAAAAATACTCTTTAGATGTAATTTAAAGCTAAATTACTAATATCATCTAGAAACACAAGTTATCGTATATAAATGTGTCAATCGTGCACACAAGTATATGTATATTTATTAATGAATTAACATATCATGTTATGTCAATACCTGACGCGGTAACATGTTTAATATTTATGTCGTTAGCTATATCATGATCTCGATAAACATGTTACAAAGATCACTTCATTAGCTATATTGTATGAAGGCAGTTGGTTACATACTAAATCTGTCATATTCGAGCTAGTCATAATCGAGTTATGCCCTGTGTCAACACAATATGATTAATTACATGACAAGACACAAATTGCGGGCCTCATCTTGGTAAGAGAGAGATTGCTTTTATATGTGGCGTGTTTCAGAAAATCCTTCTACATATTTAGTCATGTCTCTACTTTTCATAAAATGAATTTAATTGTTCATGTTCTAAGCAGTAAGCACCACTAATATTAGAAATTTCCTTAGGAGACTATATCAGAATAAAAAATTCAAACCGTATATAGAATAAACGCCCTTGCTAAAATGGATCAAAAAGTGTATATCAATATGTCTCGTCTAAATTCAGCTTGTTATCATTATAATTTATTTATTTTACACCGGAAGGGACTCTCGAGGATTTTGTTGGTTTTGGTTATATGCTTGTTAGAAAAAGGATTTTGGAAAATGATAGAAATGATCTTTATACTTTGGTCCAACGTGCAATATGTCCATGTACTTTTAATTTTTTCGATCTAGTTTTTAAACTATTGATAAATGTTTAATCATGACAAATGAGACATTATTTGATGACATGGATTATTATATATTAAATTGGATTTTTAAAAACGATTAGTCAATATGTCCATCTTTTTATCCATATGCTTTAAACTAGGAAAATCTAAATTAGGGAATTAACATGTCCATGAAGAGCATGTTAGGGGCAATTTAATGGTGAGTCACGGCTTCTTTTTATGCCATGAATATTTTCTTGTCCAAACATATGCAATGTTCGTGAGACTAGGGGAAGAAAATTTGAAGAGAAGGCGGTCCTCATTTCTTTTTCACAAATTATATATTTTCTTAAAAAATTTTCACTCAAAAACTTTCATTCTCTCAATTTTCTTCCATTTTCCAAAACATAGCACATAATAATCTCACCTAACGTATAAACCTTCGATGCAAAGGCACCCATCATGTGAAAATGTGGAGATCACAGGGGCATTTGCGGAAAGTGGAGAACCAAAGCATCTATCCGGTGCAGGGCGAGGGTGAGGGTGGCGGTGGGGTCAAGCTTCAAATCTTTTGCTTTAGGGCCGATTCTCTCTTTTCTGCTTTTTGCAAAATTCCTTTTAGATTTCGGCCGCTTTACTTAACCCTCACACCTTCTTATCAAAAAACCTCGGAGTGGGGTTTTTTTTTTAGTTAATACCCTGAAAAACCCCAAATTGGTACACATGTGACAAATTTACCCCAAACTATTTTTTTGACCATGAAAAATCTCAAACTGGTACATTTATGACAAATTTATCCCGACTAATCATAAAAAATCATAAACTGGTACATTTATGACCAATTTACCCCAAACTAATTTATTTGACGGCAAAAAACCTCAAATTACTAAATTTGTGACAAGTATACCCTCCGCTAAATTGGATTAATGCCATAAAAAAATCAAAAAAATTGTAAAACTGTGACAAATAGAGTGTAAAATCCTAAATTGGTATACCGGTCAACTGTCACGTGTTATTTAATGTAATAATTTGACAGTAAAATTTAACGAAATCTAACAGAGAGTAAATTTGTCACAAGTGTATCAGTTTGGGGTAAATTTGTCAAAGGTATACCAATTTGGGGTTTTTGGAGGTCAAAAAATTAGTTTGGGGTAAATTTGTCACAAATGTATCAGTTTAGGGTTTTTCAGGGTATTAACCTTTTTTTCCCTTAACTATAAGGATTTATTAATGGCAAGGTAATATGTCTATCTTATATTCAACACTTGCTTTTTTTTTTTTTTTTTTTTTTTTTATAAATATAATCTCAAGAATATCCTGAAAGTAATGTTAGATATAGATATTGAGAGTTTTAATTTGAATAAATTATATCGAATTTTTAAATATGTGGGACTTTCACCTATCGAGCTTTCACTCGTTGTAGAACGTTACCTTTTGTTGCCTCCCGTAAGAGTCTGACCGTGTCTTGGTCTTGGTGTGGCTATCATCCTCTCAGATCAGCTATCGATAAAGTAAAGACGTGAAAAAAGTATTTGCTACTTAGTCTTGGTGGTCTTATGATAAAAGTGGGTTCGCAAAGGCTAAACCCTAATATTAGTTGACAGGTTCATCAACCATCTTGATAAATTAATTTCTTAGATTATTTAATTGCCAAGCTTGGCAGATTTTGCCCAAACAGAGATCTTGTTACTATATATAGTATTTGGATCTGACTGGGGTGGCTTAATCTAACACGCATAAGATCTCACCTAAACCTCAACAGAAAGGGACGGAGCGGCTATTTGTGCGGCCGAAATTGCCCCGGGCACAGCGTTTAAGTTGAAGAGACGAGATTGCCCTTTTATGTGCGGTGGGCCCCACACCGACCATTTTATTCTTCCGAGTTCCGCGGAACACGGGAGCGTCCTATTGCTTCCCGGAGGATCGATTTCAGGTTACAATGGAAGAAAGTCAAAGTTTCAAGAACCTGCAAAAAACCCTTTTGGGCTTCTCACTAATAAAACAAAGCTCAGGTACATCTCGATTTCAAGATATCTCGACATTTTTATTTTAGATATATTTTTTATCTCTCGTGTTTTTCAATTTGAGCAAACATTGGCTAGATCACAAGGGTTAACATCAGCAAATTTTTTATTAAAATTGATTGGAATGACTATTTTGGAAAAGAATAAAAAAAATTTCAAAGTAAATTGATCAAAATTGTAAAAGTTAGGACTAAATTGGTCATTGTAAAATAAAATTCAGATTAGTCCAATGCCTTAAAAAGATGGGCTGTGGAAAAAAGTGCACCCATAGAGAATAAATAAATAAATGTACATATTATATGTATTTATATATTACCCATAGAGTTGCAAAGAGAATTTCAAACCCCAAGCTCTTGCAAAGAATTTCCGTGAAATACATTCAAGCTGTTTTGAATTTTTGTTGTCCGTCTCGATATCACGGATAAAATAATAATTAAAAAAATCAACAAGTTAATTGAAAGGTGATTTCCAAAACCTCTTCCGGTTTTCAAAATAGAATCTTTCCAATTTTGCGAAATCGGATTTCATTATTTTTCTTATAAAATATCAAATATTCTGACTTTATCTCTTTCTTCACTTGTTGAAATTATTTTTCGCTATTTTCCTATGATAAGTTTATTCCTTTTATACGTAAAAAAATCTAATCGACAAATCTCTTGAAGAGAAAAAAATATGGTATTTGCAAAGCCTGCGTGAGATACTGCTTCATTTATTAAAAGTCATTCGCATTCCATGCACCGTCACTAAGCAAAAGTAGTGTGAATCATACATTTGTCATGGCAGTCGCATCTCCTTTGCATGACCGCTCGGTATGCTTCGCGAAAAATGAATAATTTGTAAATTACTTTTTTAGAGACGATTGCTCATATTTCTTACAAAAATGAACAATAGAAAAATATTTTCATCATCTACAAAAATATGTAGGTATATATATCTATTTTGATAGTGAAATTTCTTTTTATTGACTAATTATTTCAATCGATACAAGTAATCATTTTCTGAAAAATATTTTTCGAATCATTGAGCAAAGCAAATAGAGCCTTAATCTTCAGGTGTCATATCTTGGATACACACACAAGGTGTGTGCACATTTGATAGTGATTAGTTGAGGAAATAACAGAGGAAATAAATTATATTTGGAAACTACTAAATAAGAATATTTTATCACGAAATATATAAATAATTACGCATGAAAGGTTGTTGTGAGATATAAAAGATAAAGACATCTCGAGATTGGGAATATTCTCAGGAAAGTTATCATAGGATAGAGCTACTTGAATTTCAATATTAAGATGTAGGAGAAACTCAGAGGAATGATTAATTTACACATTTGCCTGTGGATACAATAGAAGCAATTCCGGATAGTTGAGGAAGAACAAAAATATTTAAATCCAAAGAAGATGCACTTCTCTCATGCTTGCGCTCCTCGGATTTTTTAAGCATTTGACGTCGGTATTTACTATTTAATATTTATATTATCCCCGAAAGATTCTGTACAAATCAAAGTCAATCTTTTATGGGCACCTATCGAGAATAAGAATAGAATTAAAGAAACTTGAGTCGGCATGGGACCGAAAATGCGGCCTCGCGAACTTCCGTTTCTATCCCATCGATCAGCCTAAACCCTAATCCTTGCTTATTTAGTCGAAGCTATGTACTAAATCCAATCGACAAAATATTGCTTTTAGCGGCCGTCCTGCTAGAAACTCGACTCCGCTTGATACTCGATAAGGATTTAAATGGTTCAACTGCAAAAGGGAAAGAATAATGACACAAATATTCATCAATATTGATTCAACGTATAATGCGATCCCTGAATTTTTAAGTTGTTCAATATGAGACTTAAATTTTAGCTTAATGCGCGATATCGTTCTTGAACTTTTAATTTATTTAATACGGTTCCTAGACTTTTGGCAACATTTTTCTATAATGTGAGAACTAAATTAAATATATACCATAATTTTATACACTATATTAAATAAATTAAAAGTTTAAGGATGACGTTATATATGAACTGAAGGTCATGGATCATCCATGTCATTTTCCTCTCAAAAGGGGAAAAGCACAGTTCAGGCGAGGGCAATTGCGTAATTGCACATAGCACGGGTCTCCCAGTGGCAAAAACGTAATAAAGGCGAACATGGGAGGCATTAAATGGCCACAACCCATATTCCGATTCTGACTCATGTTTATTCCTGGTTAGCTTTGCTTTCTCTCCATCGCCTCTACTTCTCCCCACCACCCTCCCATCTTTTTCCTTTTCTTCGCTGCGCTGCCCTTCCCTTTTGACCGTTGCCCCTCTCTCTCTCTCTCTCTACCAACGTCTCTCTCTCTCTCTCTCTCTCTCTCTCTCTCTCTCTGTGCACTGTGATTCCCTCGCCTTCTCCATCCTCGCCATCTTCCCTCCTCCACCTCCTCGCCCGCTCGCTCGCTCGCAACGGTCCAGGTACGCGTCGCCATTCTCGCTACCCCGAAAAATGCCATCTTTTTATTCTTTTGTTATACCCAGTGACATGGCTTGCGAGCAGATGGGTCCTCTTCCTTTTTCTCCCCTCGTTCTTGTCTCTGGGTCCGCTTTGTTTTGGCTCGGGCTCTCGTGACCGGCGTCGTTGTTGCTATCAGAGAGTCTTCTCTGGCAGGGGAGAAATCATGGGTTCTCAGGAATTCTTCGTATCTTCCATGCGGAAAATGTCTGAGCTTTGTAGATATTCAGTGTCGTGTCGATTTTCTCGTTCGCTTTTGGTACGCGCCTGTAGATTTCTGCAGCTGAGTGATCTTTCGGACTCCGTTTATGTTTTAATTCTTCGATTTTGGCCCAGAAAAATGCTTTCTTTTTTTTGACCCCCTCTCTCTCTCTCTCTCTCTCTCTCTGTTGTTTAATCTGCTTTATCTCCATTCCTTTTCCCCAGTCCTCTTCTCACTCCCACGTAGCAGCTTTAGATTGGTACCTGAGGAATACCTTTTATCTTCTTTTGGGTGTCTTCTCTCTCTTCTCTTCTCTTTTGTTTAATTCCGTTCTTCCGCTTCCTCTCTCACTTCTTTTTTTTAAGTCGAAATATGTCCTGCAAAGCGATTGCCCGTTCTTTTCTGTGTTTGACTGGTACTTCTTCATAATGCCATCTGCCCATCAATTTTTTTTTCGCCTTCCATTCTGTCACCGACTCACCGGTTCCCTTCTTCTTGACTGGTTCTCTCCTTAGGTTGTTTGGAGGCACCGGGATCTAACATTCGCTTTATTAAGGTATAACTCCGGTTCGAGGGGCCATGAGGTTTTGGAGCGTCTCATTGTTTTCGTCGTCTTTAGCCATTGAAGTTTGTTCCGCTTGTTTGAACTTTGCTCTTTTCAGCTGGCGAGTGCTTAGCAGAATCTTCATTTCTTGCTTCTTAATGTAAGCCGCATGTTTTTGTTCCTAGTCCCTGTCCATGACTTAAAATTCAAGAAAAGCACCCCTTAATTTCGTTATTCTTTATATTTTACGCATAAAGCTGCATATGTAGATTGTGCCTGCTATGGTAACTGATTGTTTTCACTCTCTAAATGCGTGTTTTTAATTGCTCCTTAGATATTTCGCGATCAATCTCGAACAGCTTACGGAGATCCTTATGTATCTGGTGATAAGCATAAGAGAACACCCTTGTGAATTCCGTTTCGATTTGCATTTTAAAAGTTCATAGTGCGGAGAGAGTTGGAAATCGGAGGTGCAAGATGGGATGTTCCTCATCAAAGCTTGACGATGAAGAGGCGGTCAAGCTATGTAAGGATCGGAAGCGATTCATTAAGGAGGCGGTGGAGGAGAGAACTCGATTTGCTACTGGACATATAGCTTACATTCAGTCCTTGAGAAAAGTTTCCAATGCTCTTCGGGAGTACATTGAAGAGGATGAACCGCGAGAGTTCTTCCTGGGTTCGTTTTCAACCCCGACATTTACGCCGACAAAGAAAAGTAGCAACGGTTTCATTTCAATCTCTCCGAGATCATTCTCTCCGGCGCAAATTGAACCAAAACCAAAGTCATCGTTGAAAGTGAATTATTTAAGGTCCGGCGGGACTCCAGCGGTTTCCGTCATGGAGAGACCTCGGTCACCGGAAACAGTCCATGTTCAGAATTATTCTCCAATTCATCAAATGGGCATTGATGGATTCTTTCCAGCACATCCCTCGCCATCGAATCCTTCGTACTATTCTTACTCCCCCAACAATAGACCCAATTTCCCTCCTCCGTCGCCTCAAACTTCACAGTGGGACTTTTTTTGGAACCCCTTTTCATCCCTGGACTACTATGGATACACCGCTCGGAGTAGTATTGATCATATGGCTATGGATGATGAGACCAGAGGATTGAGGCAGGTCCGAGAGGAAGAGGGGATTCCAGACTTGGAAGAAGAAACTGAGCACGAAGAATGTGATCACCACTCGAATGTTGATGAAGATAGAGGCAACAGAGATGCTAATTTCCCCACTGAGGAAGTTTTAGTGGAAGATGTTGATGATGAGGAAGAGGATGAGGATGAGGAAACGGACAACAGCTATGAATCTGAGGATGAAGTCAAAGGGCTACAGTCCCACGGTACTCAGAGCATGGAAGTAGTACAGCCGCCACAAAATGTTGGAAAGGTGGAAGTGACTAATCGAGAAGCAGCAGCTGCTAAAGAAGTACCAGGTTTCACAGTTTATGTTAACCGAAAGCCAACGAGCATGGCAGAAGTCATCAAAGAACTGGAAACTCAATTCACAAATATTTGCAACTCAGCAAATGAAGTCTCATCTCTGTTAGAGGTCGGCAGAGCTCACTACTCAAGCTCAAACGAACTTACAGGTTAGATTATCTTATGCCTTTTCTCCTTGGTTTCAGCTTTTGTTTGCAATTTTGCCTATATGAAATTTTCCGTAAGATATTTGACATCTTAGATAAGCTTTGTGTGTACTTTAGAAAGAAGCATTGCTGTTCAGACCAAAAATTCGTTCCCCAAGCATTCACAGATAGAAGCTGTGTCTTAACTTTTTCTCCTGTGATACTCGAGAAAATCTCAGATTAGTTTAAGTGATACTTCATAAACGAGCTTTGCTATTCAGTCCCCAGAATCAGGCTGAAAATTCATAGAAACACTCACAAATAGCAGTTGGTGTAATTTCGAGAGAAAGTCAGGGCAATTGAGGTGTGAGTAAATCGGACTGTTTTGGCCCACAGTCGTCATCAAATCTGTTTCTATTTTATGTCACAAATCATATTGTTAGTACAGAACTGTTTGATGAAGGTGAACTTTTTGATAATGTAATTATCACAAGTATTGATATCTGTTGTTGCAGCAATGAAGATGCTGAATCCAGTGGCTCTGTTTCGGTCTGGTTCATCACGCTCATCCTCATCAAGATTTCTAATGAGCTCTTCAAGTTCTAAAAATGACAGTTCTGAGAGTAACAGTGACTTTTCGGACGAGTCATCTGTTTTTTCCAGTGGTCATCAGTCAACAATGGATCGATTATATGCCTGGGAGAAGAAACTCTATGAAGAAGTCAGGGTATGAAGCTAGACTTCTACAATAGATTTCAACTAGAGGCTTTTTTAGCACACAGTTGAGAATTGACTCCAATTTTTTTCCATAATTTTTGTGAAAATGGAGATAACAACACAGTTGGCAAACTGCTTTCAATCTTTAAGTACAAGTCGGTTTTCTTGTTGATACCTGAAGGAGGTGGCACTGGCTTGCTACCTGTAGTACTTTTAAGTTTGCTTGAAACTGAAAAATGGATTTCTAGATAGGCTAGTGGTTTTCTTTTCACCTTAACATTTTGTTGATCACTCTTACTGCCAGCCTTCCTGATTTTTCATCCTTCCTTCAAGAGTGAGATTTTAGTAATGTAAAGGTCGCCTCTATCCCTGCTTCTACCAGTAACATAATGAATCAATATCTTAACATTGTTGTATATATATCCAAGATGATGGAGGAGACTGATGTTAGATTGCTTTTCACAATGGCAATAGGCAGGGGAGAGAGTTCGGATTGCGTATGAGAAGAAATTCTCACAGCTGAAGAATCAAGACGTGAAAGGAGAGGATCCATCATCTGTGGATAGAACGAGGGTGGCCATCAGAGATCTACATACTCAGATAAAGGTATCCATACACTCGGTAGAGGCCATTTCCAAAAGGATTGAAACTTTAAGGGACGAAGAATTGCAGCCTCAGCTTGTAGATTTGGTGCAAGGGTATGTAAATCTAACCACATCAAGTTCTTTTATTTATTGTTCCAAGCCATTTTGTACAGATGACACAGAGATGGCATGACAGATGGTTCAAACCTGCTTTATTATATGTACTATTTTTAACATGTATAATTGCCAGTGATTGTGGAAACGTAGCTTTATTTACACTATAACAAGCATAGCAAACCACACAGTAAAAGTGTCATCCATTGATTCATGGGCCATTTCTTGCGTTACTTTTTGTAATAGTTCTTTGCCCTGTTGTGCATCTTAAGAACACCCTGCCATTCCACCCCAGCACGAGTCTTGTGCCAGTTCTTTATTCATTCTTTGGCCTCGTGACTGGTTTACAAAGTCGTCATAAAGATGGGATTCAGTCCCAAAGCCCTGATTCCATTATCAGAAGGATTTGACGACTGCAAACGGCGAAGAAAGATGAATCTTTGACGACTTAACGAAATGGTGTCACATTTGATTTATTGAGTCCCTTTCTGCACAGTTTCCCATAATCTCTTATTTATCTTGGGTAAACCAACTGTATCCAGTGCTACTACTACCTGAGATGAGTTGGAGCCGATCTTTTGTAAAACTGTGAATGAAAAAAATACCGTGTAACCTAGTTTAATATATATCATCAATTTCTGTTTGCAGGTTATCAAGGATGTGGAATGTAATGGCAGAGTGCCACCAATTACAGAAGCGGACCTTGGACGAGGCAAAAATCTTGCTGGCCGGCACACCTTCTAAACTCGAAGCCAAGAGAAGATCTTACATGTCTATGACGGATCCAAACAGGTTGGCCCGCTTGGCATCCAATCTTGAGAATGAATTAAGGAACTGGCGAGCCTGCTTCGAATCGTGGATCGCTTCTCAGCGATCCTACATGCGTGCACTCACAGGATGGCTTCACCGATGTATGCGGTCCGACCCTGACACCTCGAAACCGGCGAGCAGGACCCTGCCCATCTTTGATCTTTGCATCCAGTGGTCGGGATTCCTCGATTCCATCTCGGAGATCCCAGTGCTTGACGGTCTAGACTTCTTCGCAGCTGGGATGGGGTCGATCTACGAGCAACAGCTCAAAGATGATTCCAGGAATGCCCTGGGTGGATCGAAGAGGTTTGGAGGGGTATCAAACGAGGAAAACAGCAGGGGCATGGACATGGTGGAGGTTAGCCAGGTGGAAGAGGTGATGACGCCTGAGAAAATGGCCGATGTCGCCATAAGGGTTCTGTGTGCTGGAATGTCGGTCGCAATACGCTCACTGACAGAATTCTCGGTGGCATCCACTGATGGTTATGCCAAATTGGTCAAGCAATGGGAGCATGCCAATAGGCTGCATACCTCAGCAGGGTCTACTGTGTAGCCTTTTTTTTGTTTTGTTTTTGGACAGATCTGCATTTGTAGGGTAGTTCAACTAAGGTTGTCAATGTAATTACAGTATATATACCAGGTTCTATACAATGCTAGCAACTAGTGTAGACCTTTTTATGCCAAGAAAGAAGAGCAAAAGCCTGAGAGTTTCAATCTAATTAAGCAGAGCCTATTGTTATAGTCTTGACTTGCTTCACTTGATTTTGCAAATCTATCAGGGATTCAGTTATCGGGGCACTGGCCCTTCTTTTTTGATCAAACAACATGGTTCTGACATAAGGGCACTGACAGGCCCGTCTTTCTTGATCACACAAGACCGTTCTGACATATTCCATGTCATCTCTGACTTATGTCTGAGAAATGCCTAGAACTTGAAAAGAAAGTAAATCAATGTTCTGAGAGTAAAGACGAGAAGGTAAAGTGCCATATATTTTGTTCCTGCTGCAGATGGGCATGGTTTTGCACTTGGAAATCCTGGAAATCACATGAATGGGGGAAGAAATGCCATTTTTGTTCGGTTTTCTTATACTGGAAGGCCAAAAGAAAGGATAACTTTGTTGTATTTGATGTGGTATTATTCATCCTTATTACACTCCAATCCGATAATCACGAGTGGCCTATTATGATTGCCCTTAGATTTGCTCTGAGTCCACCCAAACTTAAAATGAAAGAATTCCATGCATATGCAGTTTTCCTGAAATTCAGAAGTGCAGAACACTGCCGCAGAAGTAACCCGACAATTTAGACGGCTTTCAGTAAACAAGTAACAGAATGCAAGGTTGATTTTTTCAGTTTTAGATAAGAGTACCAAGCAAAGAAAAAGCTGGTTTAAGTTTTTTTTCCCCTTCTTTTTACAACCTTTCAGATTAATCCGAAGAGTCGAAAAAGATACAGACTTACTGTGCGTGACAGACACCTCAGCTATGAAAGGACATGCGAATGGGGTGAATCATGGTGATGATATGGATGCTCAGCTAGAAAGCTACAGGAAATGATGCAGATGCTCGTTGTTTCACTTAGCAAGTCTTGGATCAGAGTAGTCTTGATTCAAGTCCATCGTAAGCTTCGGTGCAGTCACATTGCATAACTAGAGATTTGAAGACCTTGGACGTGTTGGTTGTATAATCTCGTCGACAACCCGATCAAGACACAAAGAATCTCAAGAGTTTTCTTCTTTTCAAAGGAAGCGGCAGCGCCTAGATGTCAAGAAAGCAAGGACCTTTGCAACACTGCAAAAAAATCGACTCTGCCAAATCCCAACGACTCTGCTTGCGAGTTCAATTTGAGTACTCCTAGCACAAAATGATCTGCTTATAATATGCTAGACATAGCCAACAAGGAAACAGAATCCTGTCTAGCATATTAACAATGCTGTCATAAGAAGAAGAGACTCCTTGTTTCAATTGAAACAAACTCGACATGCTCGATTGAGCATATTTTACATTTTCAGCAGAAGTCAGATGTGGTATCAAAGAACACATTTTCTCTTCTAATCACCACTTAACCTAGCTCATAGAAGGATTTAAGCTGGGTTTGGTCGTTCGGATTTCTGACTAGAATATGACTAGATAAGATATGATATGAATTTGTTATATCTTATCCATTGTTTTGTGATTACAGTAATAAAATCGGATATATTTATATCATATAATGTATATTGTTTAGTATAAATGACATATTAATATAAATGAGCCAAAAATTTTACAAACGGAAATGATAAAAATCTCCCGCAATACTTTTGCCTACTTTATTTTTGTTTGCCTTTTTATTTTGTTTTCCTCTCTTTTTAAATTAATTTCTTATTTTATTTCTTTATTCCCCTTCCATTATTCTCTAATAAAATTTTATTAAATAGTAAACTATACTAAGATACCGAAAATACTAAAATACTAAAATATGCAATAAATTTATATATTGAATTTATTTTATAAAATAGAATTAAATTCGAATATATAAATAAAAATAAGATTAAATTAAATAATTACATCGTTATTTTTTATTATTTTGAATTTCTTATATTAAAATTCAAATATTATTGAGAAAATTTCAAAAAAGAACCCGAATTGCCCTTATTTCTTAAAATAAGGATCCGAAGTAAATTTTATTTCAAATAAGGACCTAAAGTGGCATTGGTTATTTCAATAAGGGCCTGACCTCGCCGGTTGCTAGTCGACTAAATTTTTTGACCAATCAAGGGCATTTTTGTTATTTGTCATTTTCCCATTTTTTTCTTCCTCTTATATATATATGGTTCTTCTTCCTCTTCCTCGGTGGGCAGCCGACCACTGGAGATGCCCATAGAGGGTTGGCAAGGGTTGCTCCCCCCTCGTGCGGGCGAGGGCCATCCATGCCGGGCATAGGCGAGGCGACCCTTGCCCTAGGGCCATTCATGAGGTCAGCTCTTGCCAGATCTAGCGAGGGTGGCCTCACCTGCGGTTGGTGAGGGCTGGACAACCTCGTCGGCTACTGGTAAGGGCCTGCAAGCCCTTGTTGGCCACGGGGGTTCATCGCCCGTTGGTGAGGGTGGTTAAGCCCTCGCTTGGGGCAAGTGAGATTGACCCTTGCTAGATTTGGCAAGGGTGGCCTCGCTGTGGCGAACCCCTTACTAGTAGCTGACGAGGTCGCCCAGCCCTCATCGGCCATGGGTAAGGCCTCCCTCACTAGATTTGGTAAGGGTTCGCCTCGCCTAGGGTTGGCGAGGGCCGACCTCGTAGATGGCCCCAGGGTGAGGGTCACCTCGGTGAAGAGGAAGAAGAAGAAGAACGAAAAAAAAAATGATGAAAAGATCCCTAACTATAAGAAATAGTCACTTTAGGTCCTTATATGAAACAAACATAATATTTTAGTCCTCATTTGAAACAATATCCATTTTAGACTTTTATTTAAGAAAATGACATTTTAAGTTCTTATTTGAAATAAAAGTCCACTTCGAGTCTTATTTATGAAAATGAGGATACTTCGGATCCCTTTGGAATTTTCTCAATATTATTTATATTAAAATATAATTTTAATTTTGTTTATTTAAGAATATTGTCGTTCGAAGAAAATAATTTTCTTATTATAGATGTTAGAAATTCTATTTATCTTTATCCCACCTCCTCATGGGATAATTTTATCTAATTTATATCTATTTTATATTTGACTTTATTTTATCTTGAACATGCACCAAATATACTATTCTATATTTTATTCTGACTACAAATGTAGGCTTATAATTGAAAGCCAAACAATCCTATCTACCCAGCAACGTTCTTGACCAAACACTAGACATTTCTCGATTGTCGCGGTCAGGGAAATATGAAAAAAGTAAAAGCTAGCTTCTCATTTGTCCGTGCTAAATGCAAGACGGCGTTCTCTGCACGCCGCGAGATTCGCCGTTCACGTAAGCGCAGAACGACTCCGCGTGCCCTCCGGAGTATGTGAGGTCGATGCTGTCCAGATTGATGTTCGTGCAAGGCACCTTCGGACTGCATACGAGGTTGACCGCCAGCTGCGAAGCCGAAGTGCCCTGGATCTTCGAGAACCTAACGTCCTTGATCTGAACATTCGACCCCGACTGGACAGTACTCCTGGTGAATGATAATGGGATTTGACACATTATTCATGGTGATGTCATGATACGAGATATTGTAGGCACTGCTTTCGAGCGGAGAAGCCCACGTCTTGATCCTCACGCCGTTCTGAGTGCCGACCATGGTACAACCGCTCACGGACAGCTCGCTCACGTCCGCCCCGCCTGTATACTTCCCAAGGCTCCCCACGCTGAACCCATGGCCCGGCCCACACTGGACGCCCACGACCTTGACGTCCTTGGACCCCGGCCCGACCGAGACGCAGTCGTCCCCGGTCGAGATCACCGAGTCGGCAATGGTGATGCGGGATGAGTCGCCTATGTGGATCCCGTCCGTGTTGGGGCTTTCATCGGGGGCGACTATCCGGACGTCCCGGAACTCGAGAGCATAGCACGAGAAGACCACGAAGTGGAAGAACTTGCTGTTGACCGAAGTTATGTTGCTGATCAATGCGTTCTCGACGTAATTGAATCTCAAGGACTGGGAAAAGAATAGAGACTCGTTAGAGACTCGACAGAGATGCATCATCATTTGAATCATGAACGAGTAATTTTTCCCAAATTTTATCATGCAATTAGATAAATACTGTAGACACATATTTCCCATATTTCAATTTTTTAATTGAAATGTCCAACTTTATTAGAAAAGGAAAGTCAACATCAATTTTGAGAAAATCAAGTGAGACAAAGCCTCCATTTATTTTGCGATAAAAGATGATAAAAATGTTTAATTAGTCAATATAAAACGCTAATATATTAGTTGCGTAAATCAAGCATTATAAATCCAAACAACATACATGAAACTTTAAGTTTTGTTTGTTTTCGCAAAAAAATGAGCGATTTGGAAAATATATTTCCAAAAATATCACTTGCATTTTTTACGAAAATGAATTAATACAAAATATTTTTATTCTTCAGAAAAATATCTAAACATATATTAGTGTCAATAATAAAAATATTCGAAATCGAATAGTTATTTCAAGCCATCGTTTTTAGAGAAAATGTTTTTTCAAACAATCTATATTTCATCCTACTTTAGCTGCCTTGTCACTCGTACGCAAGTATAATTCGCTAACCTTTACCCTTTTTTTTTTTTTCATTATTTTGGGCTCGGATGTTTCTTTCTATTATTGATCAATATACCCTTTTCCTCATGCTTTAATCCATCGGCAATTCCAAAAGGGAAAAGGAAGTTGCGGCGATTAGAGATTGGATTTTTCTCCAAAAAGTTTATTCACGCGTGCGAATGTCAAGCCGACGGTTCCCTTCCGCGGAAAGTCACTGAAGATACCCCGTTGAATCGGTTTTCCGTATGCATTCAAGGCTCTTTCTTTCACTTGTCATTACTTTTGTACTCGAATTGCTGATGTGATATAGTTGTGTGGTAGCCAAGCAATGTTAACAAGGAAAAAGAAGGAACTCAAATATCATAACTTTTATATAACGCTCATTTATATATTATAATTTTTTTTGCTTGGTTGAAATCACATAAATCGATCATTTGAGTTCATATAATCATATTCCCATCCAACGTGGATTTTTTTAATGTTATCATTTTTTTTTTGAATTTTTGAATTATTTTTTTGTTTTTTTTCTTTTGCTTTTTAGGGCCGGTGAGAGTTATCCAAAGCAAAAAAATAAAATAAAATAAAAATAAAAATAAAAATAAAAAATAAAAAATTGTCCATATTCATATTGATGAAGTTACGTAGGATGATTGACGTTCATGTTAGATTTTCAAGCAAGATAAATCATCTATGGTGCTCAAATAATCTATTTTTTTTTTTAATTTTTAGTATTTAAGTAAGTGAAAAAAAAAATATTATAACTTTCAAGTGAGCATCTTACAAAAGTTATGACAATTGTATTATTCATACTCCAATATTAATGTGGCGCATAGCTAATAATTGCATCGCCAGGATTGGAGAGACATGCGGACACGTGAATAGAATGTTGCTAGGGATGACCATTGCTGGTGTCAATCCCCCCAGCCAACATCGCCGATCTTGTCCAGACATTGATGCCAGACTTAAGGATATCATAACTTAGATTTGGGCCATGTAAACGCTTCGTCCTATATGAACATGAGGGTCAATCCGTAGCGAGGGGGTCAAAGTGCCCCACGTGGGACGATCGATAACCCTCGTTTCGGTTTTTCGTAGGTGACATTTGACTTGATAGCGCCATACGATGATGGTTGTCGCGTCCGTTAGTGATGTCCTATCGGTATTTTAATAGTTCTACCAATTAGCAGTGGCAAAAGGGTCATGGTACACAAGCAGCCCAAATTTAAGTACTCAACTCCTTTTTTCTTTTTAAAGGAAAAAGTAAAGGATGAATTTTTTTTTTTTTTAGTCCTATTTTAGGCCTTACTTCCAGGTTACCTACTTTTTTCTAAGGCTTTGTAGGGCAGGAGTTGAGTAAAACTCCGAAATTAATTTGTCCCCACCCCCAACATCTCTGAGAAGGTAGGGATTCGAACCCCCCACCTCCTCCTTCTATGTTGGAAGGATGGCCACTTGGGTAAACTCCAGTAGTTAAGGATGAAGTTGGTAAAATTTAAGAATACCTTCACAAATGACGAACTAATAATAATTGTCTTTTTTTTTTTTTTTGATATTGAGGATTCGGCCTAGCACACCTTATGGGTGCTCACGGCCCTCGTTGGACACCAGCCAGCGAAGACCACCGATTATATCTCGGGGGAGATTGGCCCAGTATCCCATCGCCGGGGCCTCCCACTTAAATCACGGAACTACTCTGGGAGTTGTAACGACTCCGAGAGTCGAACCCCTGACTTGATGCCAAGTCAAGGGCTACGCCTCAACCAGAGCAGCCATGCGTGGGTGGATAACTAATAAGAATTGTCTATTCTTCTATTTACACCAAAAAAATGACTAATATATTATTATTGACAAGTGATAGGCTTTGTTGATAATAGTATAATTTAGTCATTTATGAACAGAATTATCGATGATTTAAAGAGAGTCGGTAACTTATTAGTGAAGCCATCAACGATACACAATGTGAAGTTATCAACGAGAACTTTGAAGTTGATCGACGAAGGGATCGAAATCTACAACAAGCAATCGACATGAGGATAATTGCTAGGTAATTATTTTGCTGCTATTTTACGATTGTTATAGAAAAATGATGATAGCTAATAGGACATCGCGAAGTAACTTCTTGTGGATAATGTTACTTCCCTAACCACTATGAAGTTATCTTTTTTTTTTTTTTTAATAACTGTTTGTAATCTCTATTTATAACCTTTTTTTGTAATCGGGATTATAGGCTTTAAATAGCCACATCACGCTTTTCGTAAAGCCTGTGAAGAGAACAAATTTTTTTATCTTTCAATTCCACCTTAGCCGTAGTTTGCAGATATCTTATAGTCAATTGAATTTTGACATGCATCTTAGTCGTAGCTTTTAGATTTTCGATCTATTAAATTCCGACGTTGTATTCATGTTATCTCACTTTGTCATTGATCAAATTTCAATAAAGTTTTCAATCCCATCGCACTTCATTGTTGATTAAATTCCATTGGATCATGTATGTTCCTTGTCCTCAATTGATAAGAATCTTGTCCGGAATCGCCATAAAACCTATCTCCTCTTGGCAAAAACTTAAGAACAAATTTTGGGCAAAGATATTTCATTGCGGATCAAATTCCAACTAAACATCTTTTTAGTATTTCTGGGGGGACAACTTGTGTTTTATTACAAGGAATAACCATGTCGAGAACACTGAATCATGCAGGGCCTGATCACTAATATTAATGGGCCTGGTTAAAAGGGTTACTCAATCCAAGACTTCAACCGCCTGCAGTAACAGAGCCAAGCCGAGGGGGTGACATCAACATCCCACGACACCTTTCAGAAGAACAAACTTGGGAATTAGCCGCGAATCCTACCATATTGGTCACCATGAAGAGATTACTCGAAGAGTAGAGAAACGATATGGCCAATTACTTTGTAAGTCACATGTCAGATTTGATTAAGCCGATTGCCATCAATGCTTGAATGATGTTCTCTTGAGGTCAGGACCGTCTACTCAATCACTACTATTCAATCTAGTGGTAACGTTCTTTTTTCATTTATTGATGCCAATAATGTTGGTCAGAATATTCTTTTTTCATTTTTTTTTTCATGTCAAAGACTTTCACTTGCGCATGGGAGGAGGGACTCCATTCACAAGCACAGACACTGACATCGAGAACAAAAGCAAATAGATCTTGGGAAAGCACGAGCTCGAATCCATTTCCATGTTGCATTTCTCTGGCCTTGCAATTTTAAGCATGGGATAGAGCTATTTTTCTTAGCTTTACTTATAGGGTTCGTGCCCACAACGAAAATATAGTAACATAGGATTAGACTATATGTATCCTTGATTGTGCTCTCTTTAATTGAATTTTTCTTGCCCTTTTTCCTTTGGCGCCAACGAGTTAAAATGGAAATTTAGTTTTATTTGGTATGGTAATTTTTGGAATATCTAAGAGCAAAATATTCAGGGAATGAAAAGAATTTTACCAAATTGACTTCGATGGACTCTACTTTTGGGTGGCCAATTTAGTCAACTAGTCAAGTCAAGGAAAGTTGTCCAATAAAAATTACATGAATAAGCATATCCAAATCTAGTAAATTACGTGAATAAGTGCATAACTTTCGTACAGAAACGGACCTATATCACAATAATGGAACCTTAATTTAATATCATCGATTTAAGCTTGCAGGTTATCAAGGATGTGGAATGTAATGGGAAATTGCCACCAGTTACGGAAACGGACCTATAGACGAGGCAAACATCTCGCCGGGTGGGATACCTTCCAAACTCGATGCCAAGAAAAGATCTTACACGTCTGCGACAGATCCAGTCAGGTTGGCCCGCTCGGCCTCCAATCTTGTGACCGAGTTAAGGCCAAATCTGTTTCTAGCCGTGGATGGCTTCTCAGCGATCCCGCATGCATGTGCTGACAGGATGGCTCCTCCGATTTGTGCGGTCTGACCAACACCTCAAAATTGGCATTCTCTCCTAGACGGTCGAGGGGGACCGCGCCCACCTTCGGTCTTTGCAACCAGTGGTTGAGATTCCTCGTTTCCACCTTGGAGATCCTAGTGCTCCATGGGCTGGACTACTTCACGGCGGGGATGGGGACGATCTATGAGAAAGAGCTCGAAGATTCCAGGAATGGATGGATCGGAGAGGTTTGGAGGGCGATCAAGCAAAGAAAACAGCGGGAGTACTAGCATGGTGGAGGTTCAGGTGGAAGAGGACGCCTGAGAAAATGTCGGTAGCCATGAACTCGCTGACGGAATTTGCAATGGCGTCTGCTGATGGTTATGCTGAGTTGATCAAGCAATGGGAGCATGCCAAGAGGGAGCATATCTCGGCGGGGGTCTACTGTGTAGCCTCCTTTTCCTTTTGTTTTTGGACAGATTTGCATCCGTAGGGTTGTTCAACTGAGATTGTCGATGTAATTAGAGTATGTATACCATGTTCTATACAATGTCAGTAACTGGTGTAGACTTTTTATGCCAATAGAGAGGAGCAATAGTCTGAGAGTTTCAATCTAATTTAGCGGAGTCAATTTTTGTAGTCTTAACTTTCTTCACTTAATTTAGCAAATCGATAATGGATTGAGTTATGAGGGCACCAAAAGGCCCACCTTTTTTGATCACACAACACGGTTCTGTCATCTTCCTCAAAGTAAGTGTGAGAAATGCCCAGAACCTCGAATAAGTCAGAAAGTAACTTAATGGTTTGAGAGAAAACATAAGAAGATTATGTGACCAATTTACTTTTGGACCCATAATAGAGTTTGTGCTTGTTGCAGATGGGCACAGCATTTTACTTGGAAATCCTGAGGAAATCACATGAATGGTGCAAGAAAGACCATGTTTTTTCAGTGCAAGAAATGACCATGTTTTTTCAGCCTTATGTTACACTTGGAGCGGCCTTTTATTCAGGCCAAATGAAAGGACAGTAATGATATAAATTTTGTTGCAACATACGAATTGACCATGTGTCAAGTCTGAATGGTCATTATGCTTATCACATTAAATCTGATACTCAGAGCGGCCTTTTATTCATGCTGTTGATTTGCTTCAAATCCACCTCAGCTATGAAAGTACTTGCGAACCGCATGGATCACAGTAATGATATAAATGCTCAAGTAGAGAGCTGCGGGAACTTTGCAACACTACGAATAAATCGACCGACTCTGCTTGTGACTCAAGTCTGAAATAGAACAAAATGATCTGAGCTTCTGCACAATGAACTTTTCATAAGCCAGAAGGTCGTGTTACATAATCACTAGTGTCATGATAAGAAGAGACTGCTTGTTTCGTTTCAAAGAAAAGTCAACATGCTTGATCGAGCGGATTTTTCATTTTCCAGTGGGC